>OX637865.1:11128264-11728264 GCA_951802705.1 Netelia virgata | reverse complement strand
TACCGAAAGACTGTCGTGTATATACCGGAGCGCGGTGGTGCCGTCTGGGAACGTATACACGCACCGGAGAACTCTCAGACAATTCAATCAGTGAACGACTTTTGTCCGACTCGAACGCTCTCTTTCTACTGGAAGATCAATATATATATATATATACATATATATGTGTGTGTATCGTGTAGAACCGATCGACTCACATCCAGGCACGTTCGAGAACGTGCTACGAATTTTTTTTGCGCATAAAGATAATCGAAAACCTTTCGGCGTTTGAAAAAAAAATTAGAAACGAAATTTTATTCGAATACACGCCTCGCCCTCGTCCTTCTCGCAATTACCAATCAAGATTCCCTAGATAATTTCTCCCTTAATAAGATCGTTCGATCTAGTTGAAATTCGTTCGATGAAAAAAAACGAGAAACGATCAAATATCATCTAGCTTTGAAGATCACGGTGAACAGCGGGTTACCGTGCGGTAATTGAAACGTTGCGCGTGGATAGGTCAGGATAACAAAAGGGACGAGGTGAAGGGCGACAAAGGTTGATACAACGGGATATAGTCGCGCTGTAAAAGCCAATGGGAACTTACGCAACGACGATGAAAATTGCCCAAATATACGACGAGAATATTGAAACACCCGGACGCGGTATAAAAATGAAAATCGTGTAGCATAAAAAAAAACGTTGAAACCGAATTATCGAATGTCAAAAATATCGTTTCAGAAAATGATCGGATCGGTAATGAAATGTTATTGTTTTTTCTTTCCTTTTTTAAATTAACTTTTTTAATGTAACGAACTATCGAGCAAATTTCGAGCTCGAAGCTCGACACTGAAAATGATATTTTATATCGAACTTTATAACGTTGCTGTTGAATTAAAAAGTATTAAGAATGGAGGGATGAAATTCCCGTGGGCATTTTTAAGTCCGTTGCAGAGACATTACTCCCTCGAGAATAAATTGCATTAGGAAAAGCCCATGCGACACACATGCACACACACACACACACATACACATACAGAAGAGCGTCGGGACAAATTCGCGAGAGAATTGGTTCTATATACGTAAATGTAAAATGCAGTTTGGTCCACTCGCGTGTAACACCTAGCACGTACGTCGCTGTACGTGTTACGTGCATTTTGGTCGCGTATACGCGACCACGCGTTCTGTAGCCTCGAACCACAGAAGATAAAATCTAATCGGGCCTTATCCGAGTTGTTCGCGGGACGGTGAAAAGAGTCACCCGAGAATGAGAATGAAAGCGTACGAGAGAGAAACCATTTTTTTCAATCACTCGCCTCGACACACTCGCTCACATTCTCTTTCTCTCTTTCTCTCTGTCTCTCTCTCTCTCTCTCTCTCTATCTCTTTCTGACGACATAACGTGTACGCGGTAAGGCGAAAAAGAGGTAAAAAATAAGCACGACCACTTTCAGCATCCTCTCTCTTTCTTTCCCTCCTCCGTCCTTAACTTCATTTCACCCTATTTCCCGACACTATTGTGCACTTTCCTGAAATAGAATCACCCTCTTATACGAGAAGGTACGAAGACTCCAATTTTCTGGATTTACTTTAGCAACCGTCAACTTTGTAACTTAAATATTGTACGAGACGATCCGCGTTTATTTTATGCGCTTCGAGCAATGCCTTTTTCCCAAAATTACGTCAGTAGGTAATAAAACGATCGGGTACTCGAACGAATTTTCTGCATTCGAGAATTCGAAACTCATTGTGAGTACTAAATAATTGTCTCGATTATGACGTTTTTTCATTGACGAAAACATCGTGAGACTCTTCGTCCTCGTCGATTTTTTTGATAAATTTTTGTATTGTCAACAAAAAAGTCTTTATCACCTTTTCCATAAAATTCATAATGAACGATCGCAAATTTTTAGTATCATTTAATATCTCGTTATCTACGGTTCGAATTTTAATCCGAATACGAGATGAAAAATTCGAAATAATGGCGTTTTTTCAACAATGCCCGTCGTACCTTCTTCATTCGTACATCTCGTGATTTCGCTTCCTCGATTCTTTTCCCGTCGTTTCTCTTTTAGCCACTTTTTCATCCTTTTTCGTTTACATACATACATACATACATACATACACATATTATATTTATATAGACCTACACGCAATCGACAATATAGTCCCGTGGGTTGCGTGCCCGTTACAATAGCTCTGATTGCACCCTCTCGCTTTCTCCACTCTTTATCCTCCCGATATATCGAATAGGACGAGGATGTATGTATATATATATATATATATATATATATATATATATCAGTACGAGGTATATTCCAAGCCCGTATAGTATGGCTTCGGCTATTATAGCGACCCGTTCTACACGATCCACAGATATAATATCCGTGACAGCGAGTCCGACGAGCGAGCCGAGTCGTTGTCGTCAGGCGTAGACGATTGATAATAATGTCTCGGGCGCGAAAGCACGTGGGACGTGAAAGCCGGTCTGAGGGATCGGGCGACCGAGACGCGGAAAATCTGATGATTAAACGCGGGAGTAAAGGGGTGATGAGCATAATAGAGACGAATGGCCGCGATGGATATTAGTACGACTAGACGGTGAGTCATATCTTTGCGAGATGAACAAAAAATTACAATAATAATAATATTAATAGAAATAATAATGATAATAATAACAAGAAGAAGAAAAAAGAAGAAGAAGACGAAGAAGAAGAATAGGCGCTGGGTTATAGTTCCATCGATATTAAGAAAGGGAGCGAGACAAAGTGAGCAAGAGCAAATACGAGTATGGTGGGTCGCCCAGGGGGTCGGAGGGGTGAGAGGCTTGATGCGAGAGACAACGTGTGTGGGCAGTTGTGAAAAAGGGGTTGCAGGTTGGCGGGGAGGTTTTTGTGAATGGGACGAAGCTCTCACTCTCTCTCTCTCTCTCTCTCTCCCTCTGCCCCCTCTCGCTCCTACTCTCTCTCCCCCCTCTCACTCGCTCTCTCTCTCTCTCTCTCTCTCTCTCTCACCCCGTCTCGCTCGTCCCGTTCTCTCGGGCTCCCGGGGAGTGGGAGTACCGAATCAATATGGCGGGCCGCGCCCCTCACCGGGACTGCGTGACGTCAGACCCGACCGTAGCTGCTGCCGCTGCTGCTGCTGCTGCTGCTGCTGCTGCTGCCGCCGCCGCCGCCGCCACCGCTGCCGCCGCCGCCACCGCCGCCACGATCCGGCAAAGTACACAGTGAGCGAGCGAACGCGGCAAGGGAGCGGCGGGGAGGGGAAGAGGCGGCACGAACAGGAAACTCGTGAGAACTTCGCTCGGTCCAATTTTTTTTTCTTTCTTTTCGTACAGTTTTTTTCTTTTTGTTTCTTTTTCGTTTTTCTTTCGGCCCTTTGCGTCCAACCTCCGAGGCGAACCATAAAGCAGCGAAGAAAGAGTGAAGGAGAGAGAGAGAGAGAGAGTCAGAGAGAGGATCGCTATAGGTGTGCTGTGTAAGACATCGGCTGGTCTTCGCTGAATAACATTCGCGCAGCAATGTCCGGTCGTGGCGTTCTATGACATTTTTCACCCTCCATCTCACTTTCTCACTCTTTGTCGTTCTTTATAAATCTTTTCAATACATTTTTCACCGTTTTATAAGATTTTTGGAGTCAACGAGTTTTGTTTCTTTTATAAATCGTGTACGTGAATTTTTCACTCGCGTTTATAATTTTTGGCCGATTAATTTTTATAACGAAATTTCACGTTTATATACAATTTTGCGGTCGTTCGAGGAATAATTTTTATCGATTTGCGTAATAACGATCTTTATCGCATTATCGTATTAATAAATATATGTAGACGTTTTATATAACGAATGCAATTTCGATGTTTGGAAATATTTGGACGAAAAAGCCAAAAAAAAGTTCGCCGGTCGTAGGTATCGTTGCGTTTTATCTACGAACGAGCTTTCAAAGATCATCGAGGGTACACCAGTTGATTCGGCGCAAAGGCCTTCTTCGTGCAATATTTTATGCATGTATATATAACGCAGGTATAAAATAAGCTTTTGGGAGATGATCGATCAATATTTTCTAAATGCTCTTTTCCTCTCCGTGCGAGATAAAATATATATACAATATATACAATATATATATATACACCGTGAATTTTACGAATTCACGAATACCTTTAATATGTTCATAATAAAAAATGTCGGTTCCGCTATAAACTCCAATAGTTTATTCCAAGAAAAATATAAAATAAAATAAAAACACAAAACACTTTTCGTGATTTTTTTTGTGCATTTTTTTCAAAACGACGGTGTAACCAAGTTCCATTTAGATAAGAATATTCCGCTGCCACCCTGAGCAAGAAATAGGGGTTGGGGTGGAGCGTGATACCACGGTATCTCTGGCATGCCCAATGGGGTCTGACATACCCCGGCATGTCGGTCATGACCCAGGGACTTCGGCGACCGAGTACGAGAGAGCTTCATGCACAAGCCGTGTACCAACCCCCTAATATTTATGTATACATCTCTCTCTCTATATATATATATATATATACCGGGTGTTCCAAATCCCCCGTACACCCCATTTAAATACGAAGTGGTAAGTTGTGATTTTGAAAAATGATCGCGCGTTGGGTTTTACGTTTCTTAAACTGTCGTTACTGGTCGCAAGCTTAATCCTCACTTCATTGAGAGAAATACCAGCCTATTTGCAAGATTACACGTCCGTGCGATACATCTTGGATAATTATGTCACCGACGGTACGGAGATTTTCAAATCTCGGATAGATAATACCTTCGATAGATCTCGACTAAAATGAGTTTATAATATTTCCAAAACGCTTCAAAGTCACCCCTAAAAATGTACGACGAGAAAAATATATGTTTACGTTTGAAAAATTCAAGTCGACCTTGACGCGACCTTCACGACACCACCCAAGATCAATCATATATGTCCGTATAAAGCATTCCTTCATCCCCAAACACCTTTTGTCCGAAATATTTTTCAACGTAACCATTTTCCTCCTCGTACTCGAATGGGGTGCACGGGGTGGACTGAAACACCCAGTACACGCGTTAATGGAAGGTTCAGGGGCGAGGATCTCGCATACTCAAGCGGGCACGAGAAAAAAGTACACAAGAAACGATACTACCAGGGCCGGGAGAAGAATAGAAGAGTGAAAGGGGGCGGGGGGAGAGACAGAGTGAGAGAGAGAGAGAGAGAGAGAAAGAGTGAAAGAGAGAGAGTGAAAGAGAGAGAGAAAGAGAGAGAGAGCGAGAGAGAGAAAGCCGACGTAGAAAGAATGAGAGAGAAAGAGACAATGAGAATACGCGGCTGCGCCACGCGTAACGCAAACGCGAGTATCCTTGCGTCCCGCAGCGTTCGATCCCTGACACTTCTCTCTCGTCCTATCTCTCTCTCTCTCTCTCTCTCTCTTGCTCTTTCCTCCTCAAGGTTTCCGGGCGCGCAACAGGAGTTGGCCATGTGAAAATCGACGTTTTACTGAGCGAGCGACAACGGCGCGAGGGTAGCGAGGCCCCAGGGATGAGTACCCCAGGTCTATCTAGCCGAGCACGCAATCGGTAACAAAGACGAATCGTATTGGCATCATAAACGAACGATTAGCTCGAGTGCGGCCATGGAAATTACGTTGATTTCGAAAAAAACAAAAAAACAATCGCAATTTTACTCTTTAACGAAAAATATTTTGGTGAATTTCGTACAAGAATAAATGGCGATGGGAACTCGTTGATCGGTGGGCAATACGAAAATACGACGCGCGCCGTCGCGTCCATCCCCCTACATTGTCTCCTTCGTAAGGATTCCCACTAACGAAATATCGTACTCGGTAAACCGTGCGATACTTTTCTATCGATTAATTTTTAAGGACATTTACAATTTTACAGATCTTTCGAATTTTCAATGATTCCTATACATTCCTCAATTTTTTGCCGATTTTACGACGATCGCTATAACGTAACTAATTAGGAACGAGTCTTTGAAAACTTGACGTTTTGAAATATTTCCCATTCTTTTCGATGAATGAAACACTGACGTATAAATATTAACCTGTAATCAATTGATTACAAATTAATATTTATACCCTAGTATTCCATTCATTCATACATACGTATATATATTTATACAGCCTCTATAATATTAATCAATTGGACACTAATTAATGGTGATTGACTTATTATATGTATTACAAATTAATTATACATTTATTTCGTACAGACACGTGATGCGCTTGAACTACTGATCGGCCGCGCGATACAACTTTATCGTGTATATATTGCATATATATATATATATATATATACATAGCTATATATATGCGTGTGTGTATGTATGTACGACCACTACCGCCGTTAATTCTATTACAGGGACATGAGCAGTGCCGCTACTCTCTCATTACGTTCTTATCGCACGCGAGACCCTTGGCTGCCTTAACCCCCCCCCCCCCCCCCTTTAACTCCGCTTCCCACCACCAACGCCCTTACTCTTTTTATACGTATCCCCCAAGTTCCGACCACGTTGCTTGATATACGCCGTACATGCACGTAGCTCTATCCCCGACAATTACGACGCTTTTAAACTGTCTCTCTATACCGACGGTGGTCTGACACGTGATGCGCCTTTACTACTGGCAGTCGCGCCTCGGTAGCGCGCATACCGCGTCTGACACAACACTCTCGTTTCTACTTCACGACTTTGTCGCACACCGCGCGAATGCATAATTATTCCGATACGACGAGCGACGCGTTACGTAAGTTTTTTCGAATTGGATTGGCCGAACTTCGACCAAAATACACAAAAAAAAAACCCAAAATCCTTGCTAACGTTTTATTTTTGTTTTTATTTTGTAACAAATTTAATTATGAATTTATTTAAAATGACAAAACAAATTTTTTTTTTTTTTTGCGACTTTTTGTTTATTTTTATTTTCTAATGGGTCGGGCTTAACTTCATTATAATGACGTTGAGTTACAGTACAGTTTGCGAATTGTATTGTATTTGCCGAAATATTTGTACGTTTTTTGTTTCCAGACGGAGAAACGTAATAAAGGTAAATAAAAGTAATAATGTCGAGGGTGATTTGTGAGTAAGTTTGGATTCACGGTGTATTTTCTACGTGCCATGTTTATAGCGATAATTCACCTAGTAGCCTCGTACTCCCACCACGAAATTAATAATATTCTACGATTATAAGGCGTCTATCCTGGGCATCGATAAACTCGATCGATCATGCCCAAGTTCATCGACTCTGTGATCCACTGACACTGTTTTTTTTATTCTCTCTCTCTCTCTCTCTCTCTCCCACCCTCTCTCTCTCTCTCTCTCTCTCTCTCTCTCTCTCTCTCTCTCTCTCTCTCTCTCTCTCTCTCTCTCTCTCTCTCTCTCTCTCCCTCCTTCGCGTAGAACTTTCAACTATCGATTCTCGCAGGGTAATTGCAAATGTTTTGACTCCTCTAAGTGCATACCACCTGAATAACTTACGCGAATAGGTTTTCCTACGTACATCCATACAAACGGGGAATTTTAAGCAAGAATTCAAACGATCGAAAGGTCGATCGTCTCGCGTTCGGTTCAAACTCGTTGACAAACGATTGTCCAGCTTGCATGATTACGAAATTAAGGGAAAAAAATGTATACTCGATAATAACCTGCGAACGTTATCGAACGATCGTAATTACAATTCGAGAACTACGAAGATAGAACAAAATCTTTAAAGTAAAATAGTTCCGGACTCGATGAATCGTCGATCGATCGAGAGTTAAACTCGCGTTTCCAAGCCCCAACTCACCTTACGAAATTAATTACCTTACTAAAAATACTAAACGAAAAATTCTTAAAACCTCGGAAATTAATTGTTCGCAAAACAGGAAAAAATAACATTCGCTTGTTTCAAATTTTACAAAATATTCGTTCGATGATCGTCGTACCTACGTCTCGTACAAATTTCATTATCGACCCGAAGTCAGCGTCCTTTTGTCTACCGTCGATTTTTTTTCGTAGAAACGCCCCATATATACTTAGACATCGCGTAGATCTTTCGCTCGTAGCGTCGTCCCGAGGAAGATCGCGATTGACGATGAATATAAAAACGTGTAGGTTCTCGAAAAAAAAAAAAAAAAACGTATAATCGTTGAACGTTACGTTCGCTCTACTTTCGCGTATTTTTCTCATCTTCTTCGTTGTCTCTTCTCTTTCATCGCGTGTACAAAATAGACATACGAAATTGGATATAAATTCGTACGTCCGTTCGAAGACACTAGTTATAGCCCACTATTTCGTTCTACATTACAAATATATATATATGTATGTGTAGGGTATAGCCAGTATATACATATATATATATTATATATACCAGTAGTATATTCCCTTAGGGATCAGCATCGCTGGCGGATCATACGATGAACCTCTGCTGAAAGGATCCGCTCGCTAAGAGGGTGAAGAGATAGGAAAGAAAGATGGTGTATTCAACTCGTGGGACGACATCGGCGGTGAGTGTTGCCCACACGAAATCGATATCAAAAGATAGACTCGCGTTATTGTAAGCGCGCTAAACGCGTACAATAGTACGCGACTCGCTCTTTTCTTTCTTTCTCTCTCTCTCGCGTTCTCTCTCATTCTCACGCCCACTCTCACTCTCTCTCTCTCTTTTTCACCCTCTCCACACCCACCATTATACACTTAAGTATATCCTTTTAGGCCAACCATCGTCACGCCCGTGAAAAATCGCTTCGTCTTCATAAATCTGACGATAGGATTAGATAAAAACGGAGAATAGAAAAAAAAAAAGGAACGAGAAGATTCGAATGGATATTATTGAGGAAAAAAGAATGAAAAGAAAAAAAAAAAGAAAAAAAAACCAATAACAACAAAAAATGCAAAATGCGAGCCCCCATCGACGAAAGAATGATCGAAGGTGAAACGATCGATCATAATTAGGTACGTCGATGTATGAAAAATTTTACGAATTACTTTCATCGCAATTTTTCCTCGATTGGCGCGAGATGGAGCGAACCCATGGGGCGGCAGGGCAGGGAGGGGAGGAGAGCGGATGAAGAAAAAAGAATAGCGACGAGATATTATAGTATCGTAAATTAAATACGAGACCTAGAAGCTATTGAGTAGCCGGCGCACGGGCATCGACCGCAAACGTTAAAGGTTACGAGCGAGTGAAACAACCGTTTGAGTCGTGAATACACCCAGCTGTCACTGTTGCGCACACCGCACGAGAGAAGAGTTACGATGTAACGTGGTGGTAGGGAAAAAACGGCGAGAGAGAGAGAGAGAGAGAGAGAGAGAGAAAGTGAGAAAGAGAGAGAAAGACAGATAGAGGGAGAGACGAGTAACCAAAGTGGTGACGTCGAGAGCGACTGCTCGATTTTACAGATGACGTCAGGGCTCGTCTCTTTAAAAGCTCGAACAGGTAAGTTAACGTTATCGTACGTATGTTAACTCTTTATATACCTACATGACTCGCTCCTTATCTCACTCTCTCTCTCTCTTTCATCCCCTCCACTATCTCTCTCTCTCTCTCTCATATCGGGTTCTCTCTTTCTCTTTCTCATACGTAAACGTATGCAATAATGGAGCCGAGGGAAATGACGTATATACGCGGGTTATAACTCCAAGAGCGTCGTGCATTGCCTCTTTAAATGCATTGACATATAGTTATGAAGGGTGGAGGGGGCTGAATGAGGGTGGAGGAGAGGGGACACGACAAGATACGTCATTGAATATCAGTGTTGGTGGGTCATCGGGCTAGAGAGAGGCAGAATAGCACGCATCGCTATACAGCTGGCTTTTCATATGCTACCCCGCGGTGTCTTTACATACGCAAATACGATTACACAACGATGTAAATCAAAACACACACACAAACACATGCGACGCATCGTATATTACGAGAACGACGGAAGAAACGTCGCTTGTGAAAAGTTACGCGTTACGTCAAATGCAATATACGAGAGTTTGTACAGTGTCGCAAACTCGAAATTTAATGTACAACGAAGATACGAAGATACGTCTGAAATGTAATCGCCGACGCTGTGACCAAGAACTTTTTGGCAATGTAACGAACGTCTTTTGTTTTTATTGAAAAAGGATGAAAAATATTATCGTTCGGAAAAGAAGAGTAAATTATTTTCTAAATAAATTGCGTATTTTTCATGTAAATTTTTGTTGAAATAATAGAACTGATGTTGCAATTAGGTGAACGAAAATCGAAGAGCATTGTTGATAAAACGATATTCGATTAGATCGGTTCGTTTCGACGGTCGTGGAAAATTTTTATTAAGCATTTCCGTACGCGTTATAGAGTAATTATTTGACTCGTGGGAAAATTAAGATACGTCGTAGACGTAAAACAAATGGCAAAAGTTCGATCGGTTTTTATCAATAAGCGATTAATATTCTTTTTTTTTTGAATATTGAGAGATATTAATGAATTGTACGTTTCGATCAATGTTGATAAATCGTCGATATAATAAATTACGTTTCGATAAATTAATTTCGAATCGACAGGTCGATGTCGTATACGATAAATAAAATGATCGACGGACGAATTCAGTAGCATTTCATGCTGTCCATACTTGGTGCGGTGACCGCTTAGCCATGCGCTAACCGTTTTCGAATCGCCGAATGAGCGAAATAAATATGTTTTTAATATGTTTCCCTCGTAGAAACATATTAAAGTTTGAAAAGAACCGACTGTAACTGATCTGCGTATACTTTCCGCAGATTCCTCGTGTCCTAGACAAATTCGATGCAGTCTAGAAAATTGTCTGCGAACTTACCCAAAAATTTAGATTAGGTGAGTGAAATCTGGATAAAAAATGACTAACAAAAAGAGGAAAGAAGGAGGTTATACAATGGAAATAATGATAACAAAATAAAAATAATCGTAAATAAATTATCTCGATCACGTTTCACCACCGTGAAACGTGAGAATGACCGAGAAAATAAAATATGGCGCCCTATGACTCTACGCTTCATGATGGAATGGACCATATATATATATATATATATATATATATATGAGGCATTCCACGCTAATTCGGCCTATTTGGAACTTTTGCATCTCCGATTTGTTTGAAATTGTTTTTCTTTTAGTTCCTGTTGAAACTCGCCTCTATGATTTCTTTTAAATTTGTTCAATTAACAAGTACCTCAAATAAGGTGTCTTATTATTAATAATTATTGATTAATTGATACGTAATCATTTCTCATTTTTCGTGCTTACCGCACGAAAAATGATCGGTGAAAAGTCGAAAAACGTGAAATTTTACAGTTTTTTTCGGCATTTCGCCCATTAGATGCGAACCATCGAAAGAATGACCATGATTGTCTTGATATTCGAGAAATTTCCGATAAAAATAAGCACTTTTACAATCATTTTTGAGAAAAAATGTTCCCTCCCGAGGCTCTTTTTTGCGGACATAGCCATACCCTTTGGTTCGAAAAATCACGATGTTCGAGCTTTCGCCATGGCCACAAAAATTAAGCCGGATGTTTTTGACTCACTCTTCAAAAAGTTACTCGTGCAATTTTTTGTCGAACGAACGAGAAAGCAGATACAGCATCGCGAAAAGTCGATTTTTCGACGTTTTGCGATAACCATCGAAATTGACGATATATTGGATTCCGGTGAATTTTAATCGTTTCTCACGATCTAGGAGCCTATGGCAATCGTAAATTTCCCATACAACGAGAAAATGGTGGTCATTCTATCGATGGTTCGAATCTAATGGGCGAAATCCCGAGAAAACTGCGATATTACACGGTTTTTCGACTTTTCACCTATCATTCTTCGTGGACTAAGCACGAAAGGTGCTTATTATTAATAAGTACCTGATTTTATATATATATATATATATATCTTTTATTATTAGTAAGTACTAATCTTATTTTGTCTATATCTTTATAACATGAAAATTGAAAATTCGAACCAAAAAAAAGATTCCGTCGTTTGCCCATTCTAAAGCTAGACTTAAAATTTTTCAAATTAACAACAATTTTTTACAAAAAAATTAAAAACAAATAAAAATAGACGATCATTGTTAAAAACAATCATTTGTTGTTAAAATAAAAAGTTCTCGTATCAATATCGTTTAAAAAAACATTTTCGGTATTTTTTTATGAAAAATCCGTGGAAAACCGAAAATTTTGAAAAAAAGAAAGTCCAATTTGGTCGATTATTTCCGAAGTTACGAGCATTTCAAAAAAGGCATTTTTCAAAAACTGAAAATTTCCAGATATTTATATCTCGTGAATGGCTTGATACAAAAAATTGTTAAAAATCATTGAGGCGAGCCGCAACCAGGTCTAAAAAAAAAACAAAATTTCAAAAAAATCGGACATGCAAAAGTTCCAAACAGGCCGATTTGGCGTGGAATGCCCCATGCACATATAACAATATCAATGTATTCAAACAACATTTGCTTCTCGATATTTCAAACTTCGTGCAAACTTTAATTTTACGATCCGTCGTTGTTAACGCCGTAACAAACTCGTAATAAATTTCAACAATCCCATCGGGAATAAACCCACGTATCTCCTTTCCAAAATTCTCGATCGAGCGTATCACGAGCGTGGCTATTCTTTCGTACATGTCTTCGATTCTTATTTTTTTACTTTTTTATTGTTTTTGTTTTGTTATCTAAATTCCGCCCATCACGCATCCACGCGTGTACGCACACGTCGTAATCGCGACAAGCAATTATTCCCTCGTAACGTTTTCCCCTTATTTATAAATTCATGAGGAATTACGCGTATTTATAATTCTGGATAGTAGGCTAAAGAGTGCCCGGCTCTACAACGTTCTCGAGCGTACACTCCGGGAGACGGTCTCTCTAACGAGCATCGTGCCGACGATAAACATTTTTTGTGCACACGCCCCCGTCCTTTATACCGACTCTCTCCGTTTCCCAGAATTTCTCATATTTTTTGTGAACGAACACAAAAAGAAATGGGAAAAAAAGAAAAAAAACGAAAGAGAGAGAGAGAGAGAGAGAGAGCAAAAAAAATAATCGAGCTTAACACAGTTCAAATCGTGCGCTAACAATAAGATTACAATTTTAATTACATCGTTCAATAGCGCGTATAAAACGCGTGCGTACACGTAAAACGGAAGTGTTACCACATCCCGGTACCCTCCAATGCAACTCCAATAGAAGGATCGATCCGTTGACGTCAGTAAAGTGCACATCATACATATATATATATATATATACATGTATATATACATAAATGTGTATGTGTGTGTGGTTACATAAATATATCTATATACGCTTGGTGGGCTTCGATTCACATTTGCATAGCTGTAAAAGCGTATCCCCCCCGCCACCCGCACCCTCCACTGTTAAAACGTACACCGCCCATATATATATATATATATATATATATATATATATATGGGCGGTGGATATGTATATATGTAGAACTTATTATTCGGAAGCTTCGGTTCCCGAGCGCGACGAAATCGTCGCCACCCTCGTGCCCCTCTCCAAAACACACTCAATGAGAGTGTGAACTGATTCCGCAATCGGTTTTACATTCTCGACACGTACACACGAATCCAGAATCCCCCTCCTTCGTCCGCCATCTACACATCTTCCTTTCACACTGACGTGGGTACACTCCACGCAAAACATGGTTTACGAGACACAGTCCGCAGCCTCGTATACAGGCGATACATCATATGTATATATATATATAAATGGGTGTGTGTATATATATGCGTGTATGTATGTGGTTTGTGTGTGTGCGTTGTATATATATATATCAACCAACCCACACGATGAGAACCTATTCGCTATCTGAAGTGGTATTTTTATCCCTTACCGATCGACACGACCTTTCAATTCAGGGAAACAGGGTGAAGTGTCGGATATGCCGTATATATGTATATACAAATCGGGCTTTATAGATCTACGATGTACCTATATCGTTGACGATACTCCACCACACTTGCGTGTATCCTCTCTCATTGTACATTACGTGATACCGGCAATTTAAGTATATGTATATATGTATATGTATATACAGATGTGCATGTAAAATTGTTTTTATTTTATTTCTTTTTTTTCAGTATTATTATGATAAAAAAGAACTGAATAAAAATCATCGATTGTCGAGAAAAAATAAAGGAGACCAACGCATCGGTATTAATAAACGATAAAGTTTTCCTAAATAAGGTACATTATCGACGAGAACGATCGCAAAAAAGTTTTTCCATGTAATGTATTCGATGAGATAGGAGCGACCTCTGGTATTTCTATGTTTAAACTGACAATTCTGGTAATAATATTTTCGTTGGTATCGTTTTACTATTTATCAATGATCTTACAGATATGTATGTACAAGCGATGAAGAATTCGTATAAAGTCACAGGCAGCGCCATCCGTGTGAGACAAGGAGAACTGCAACGGTTTATAATACACGGATCAATTGTCCGCTTATTTGTACGAATTAAGTTGATTAATCGCAATAAGTTTCTGTCGCGCAAAGATTCTCAGCTATTCGGTAATTATTATTTTATTTAGTCGATCGATATTTTTTGGATGATGGATTTTCGTTGACACTAGAAGTGTGATTCATTAGTCAGTTACCGGGGAGTTTCCTGTGAGGCATCCTGACAAGTAGATTTGATTATAGTCATCACAGCTTGTAATTATCATTTATTTACACCGTTTATTCTTTTTTTTCGTGACTCTGCGAAGTTTGTGAAACTTGCGGGGTTTCGCATCACCTTAAAAATATATATTTCGATTAATATTTGTCATTCCGTGGGTTTCGCTTTCTCTAACCTGTGCAGCTACCAAGCATAACCTCACTTTTGCATAATCGTAATTTTTGCTGTTTCTAGATGACTTATGACGAATGTTCGATACTTTTCATTCATTGTCTGACATTAATGATGACGCACGATCAATTTTTCGATAAAATCTCAACTCTCGGGGAGATAATGTTATTGACGAAAAAGTGCACTGTAATGATGCATTCCTAACATGGTACATACAATGTTTGGAGTACAGATACTTGCAATTTTATAAGCAAATGGCCTCCATCTGAAGTCATTATTTTTCTTCATAATGTTATAATTATTGGACTGTAAATACTTGAAATTACGAAATTCACCAATTTAGCGACTGAAGAATTTGATGTTCGTTGTAAACAGTCACCTATGCTTGCCCTGATTATTAATCAGTGTTGTTTACTTATTACACATATTCGAAATTCCAATTCGTACCAAATATATATGACATTTCTACCTTATCTTACTTTTTATGGCGGCTAGTGTAGATAAAAACAATGGCGGACTCTGCAACGGACACAGGTAAGATAGTGATGATGGAGGTGGATTACAGCAATAATTGCGACACGAAGATTCCTGAATGCAAAAAGTTGGCTCAAGAGGGAAAGCTTCATGATGCCCTTGATCAGCTGTTGGCTTTGGAAAAACTTGCCAGAACGGTAATTAATTTGCCTCTTCGGTATATCGAACATATAAAAATCTTGTATTCTCGCCGGTTGACTAATATTTAATTTCAGGGAGCAGATAGACCTTCTACATCCAGAATTTTAGTGGCTATTGTGGAAATATGTTTTGAAGCAAAAAATTGGTCAGCTTTGAACGAACACATCGTTCTACTCTGCAAGAGAAGATCTCAGCTTAAGCAAGCTGTGACAAAGATGGTTCAGGAGTGTTGCACTTATATCGATAAAACGCCTAACAGAGAAATCATGACAAAGCTCATCGAAACTCTGCGTTCTGTTACCGAAGGAAAGGTAATAAAGGATTGACATATACATTATTCAAATTGATTTAAACAAGACCTTTTGGGCCTAATGAATGTTTTTATTCTCAGATCTATGTAGAGGTTGAAAGAGCGCGTCTAACACATCGCTTGGCCAAACTCAAAGAGGAAGATGGCGACACAACAGCCGCAGCTGCTGTTATGCTCGAATTGCAGGTCATTATCGATGAATTCGTAAAATGCCAATCACCTAACGTAATCTTATTAAAAACATGCTCCATAAATCGAACTGGTATTTACAATGTAGGTTGAAACTTACGGCAGCATGACTCGTCGCGAAAAGGCTTCTCTGATCCTCGAACAGATGCGTTTGTGTCTTGCCAAGCAGGACTTTGTTCGTACTCAAATCATAGCCAAGAAGATAAACGTAAAGTTCTTCGAGGACGAGAAAGACGAAGAGACTCAGGTTCTCAAGTTGAAATACTACGAGTGAGTATCGCCATGTTGCTTCTCTTATACGATCGCTAAACTAATTTAACATATAAATGTTAAAATACCAGCCTCATGATGGAACTCGCACGACAC
Source organism: Netelia virgata (assembly GCA_951802705.1). Lineage (NCBI taxonomy): Eukaryota > Metazoa > Arthropoda > Insecta > Hymenoptera > Ichneumonidae > Netelia > Netelia virgata. The sequence goes on along the minus strand of OX637865.1, from coordinate 11,711,951 downwards.
GAAGGATGGCATTTAGAGCTTTGTCGTCACAATCGTGCCGTTCTCGAGACTCCGGCCGTTCGCGAAAACACGGAAAAACGGCACATTTCACTGTCACGCGCTGTACTGTATCTCGTACTCGCACCTCACGGGCCTGAACAAGCTGACATGACTCATAGACTTCTTGCTGACAAACTGCTCGAAGAAATTCCGACTTACAAGTTAGTGACAAACCGTTTAAACTTGCCGGAATGTTCACGATTCTGAACACTTTGAAAGATCAATTGAATACGATATTTCAGAGAATTGCTTCGACTTTTCGTAAATCCTGAACTCATCAAATGGTCGGGGCTCTGTGAGATTTATGAGAAAGATCTAAAGAAGACCGAAGTGTTTTCAGACTCTACGGAGGAGGGTCGGAAACGCTGGACCGAGCTACGAAATCGGGTTGTCGAACATGTGAGCTTGAAAGATATCAATATTCATTTTATTTTGTTGATCTTCGACTTTTATCTTATTCTTTTCGTTTCTTTACAGAATATACGAATAATGGCCAAGTATTATACGAAAATAACTCTGACACGAATGTCGGAGCTGCTCGATCTTCCGGTTCAAGAGACCGAGGCGAGCTTATGCAAGCTAGTTGAGACAGGCATAATAAACGCTCGCACAGACCGACCAGCTGGTGTCGTCCGATTCACCGGCCCTCAGGAGCCTGCGGCTCTTCTCGATGCTTGGGCCGCCTCGCTTTCAAAGCTCATGGGGCTCGTTAATAACACGACCCATCTCATTCATCAAGAAGAGATGCTCGCTGTTGCCCATTCATAATAATATCGTTCGGAAGAGAAATATTTTTTGGCGTTTGTTCTTTTTCTAACTCATTCAAACACCGGAACTTCCTCTCCAGCAAAAAGGATTGTCTATCTCGCATTGTCATAGAATGTATTTACAACGCTTAAGAGCTATTTAATAAAAAACAAAAAAAATGAGAAAAGAGACATCGTTTTATCATTGAATTTTCGTTTCTCAGTTATATATACAAAATAATCACAATAAATTGTCCGTAAATATTTAAGTTTGGAAAATTCGCAACTTTGCACCTAAGTCACACCACTAGGGCTTTGTCCGAATTTGGTGTAGCGCTTACAATCATGTGTCTTCCCTTCATCGGAGGCAAAGATATTGTTTTCGATTGGAATGCTTTGGATTCCTTAATTTGCACTCGTTTCGAGATGAATTGTAACTTTTCCATTTTCTCTTTTTGGCAACAAGTTGCTGTATTTAATTTTATTTCATCGTCGCATCGCTGTATCTCAATTCTTGTATGATTTTTTTTAGGAGGCCTCGGAACGTTGATTATCTTAGTAAAATCGTAAGAGTCTAAATATCTGACTCGTATGAAGGCACAATAAATTGTTGATGCTAACGTTCATAAAAACTATCGATCATCCACATTCGTCATATATATCTTGGGAAATGTCCAAATTATTACTTTCCTTGCATCGACGGTCATCGAAACGTCAATGAACATTGAATAGAAAAAATAACGCTGATGTGCGAAAAATCGATGGTTATCGTGCTCGATATCCACATCGATTAATAAGTACAGTACACAACATCCTCTTATAGTAATACTGTCCAATATCGTTGATGTTCATTGAATTTTGATCAATTGCATTTTATAATCATTATTTTTCGTTATCGAGAGAGATTTGTTAATATTATCTAAGGCAGCTGCAGTCTTACCGTTCAGACCGTACAATAGAAAAATATTGATAATCATTTGGAGTCCATATACAATTTTGTTTCTTTATATTACTTAAAATTAAACGCCGTCATATTTAAGAAAAATCTATAATAACTCGTTTACAAAATTTGTTTTGCGGGGAGTATCGTTGAAACTGATTACGGCTCAAAATAATGACCGCGTAAAGACGCGAAGAAGTTCTATTCGTATCCAAGAATTTTTTCCAATTCATTGTTCCGTATCGGTGAGCAGAGAATTTTCCTAGGATACCGACGTACAGGATTGCACAAGGCACCGGGCATTAGTAAGACATTCACGTTTCGTTCTAGAATGTTATATTATAAGATGAAGAATCACAGTCTGGCCATTGCCAGAACGATATAAAAAGGAAAAAAAGAGGGAAAATCCTGCCAAGTCGCAATTGACGTCGAATGGATTGGTCGAGTGACGTGAATTTTTTCTAATCTCGTGACGAGATACGTATTGAAAGGTCTCAACTGTAATTGACCATCGTCAATGCCCCGATGAGTCGAGCCCACATTGGATGCGAACAAAACTAAATCGCTTGAATACACCATTAAATCTTTTTTTTTCTCTTCGGTTTCTTACTACTCACTTGTGATTAAAAAATTCATCGTCCCATTCTTACATTCGAAACGCGACTTTTCGTCAGTAAAATCATTGACTCGTTTTGTTGTTTAATTGTCTCCATTTTTTGGATAAAGAAAGCTTAAATAATAGTTAAGTCCACGATAGTAAGTCGTCGTTCGAACGAGCCAGGCAATTAAATACACATTGTGATGACTCATACGACAATTATGTAATGCTCTGTACGTACGATTTTTTGTTTGTTAGTGTGATTCAACGAGATAATAGCGTTGAATTGAGAACGTGGCTAGCACCGATCAATCATCTATCTTTCGAGCGTTCTCTACCTCTATCTTTCACTCGAATAAAAATCAGCCGCTCGTCGTTAAAATCGAAGCTCGCACCGTGCGCGTCGTGAAGGCGAGGCGTCCTGTTTATTATTGTTTGCAATATGTATGTACGTATATATATATGAATCGAGTAATTCTATCACGTCCGCACAATGTCATTGCCATCGTGCGTACTCTCGGGTTGGCACAAGGCGAGCGATCGAGCGCGCGTCCGGAAACATTTACATCAGGAAAGGTCGAACCACACAAGTTGACAAATTATCAACGGCCACTAAAAAATTATCTCTGTCTTCATTTCCGTAAAGTTTAAGAAATGCAAGACCCAAAAAATGCAAAATTGCCGTTGATAAAAGCTGGAGAAGAATTTGGAACGACGATATTTCCCTTCGCGTTTCCAGAAAGTGTATCGTTAAAATACACGCCACAAAAAATGCCAACGATTTTTCGTCGCAATTAAACGTTTACCGCTCTAGTGATCCGCGAAATGATCGATACACTAACACGTATAAAAAACATGTGTTTCGACCGATAATTTCACAGCTTTTCATGGTAGACCCAATCGTACAGTTATCGCGTCCACGAAAAATCCCTGCTGTTGCCAAATTTTAACTCCCGTGATATCGAGACAACAGTTTCGTGGGTTTTCCGCCGATTGATTCGCGACGGATCGTTTCAAAACTTCGTACGTGCTGAAAGATTGATTTCTTCTTGGCACGTACGAATTGGTATTGAAAAAAAAAGGATCGTTCGAGAATAAGGAGAGCTCGTATTCAAGGCTTCGTTCTCTCGGTTCCACTGGCGCTTACAGCGCTTCCCGGTCCGGTGCCACAGGAGGGTTTGGCATCTGTAAAATATTGATATAAATGCACAATGTCGATAAACGATGAGGAAAAACCTTAAAACGAGTTAGAAAAAATCGTCACGCTCACGTATCGGCGAATAAAAAAAGATGTAAAAATAATTACCTTGAATACCAGCTTGCTGGAGCAAAGCCACAGCTTCCGCGTACGTTGGAGGTGGAAGTTCGCTCGTAACCTGGCCTTGGGTTATTATTTCATACGACGGTGGTCCAAGCATCCCGGCACCCGATCCGCTCATTCCCTGAGTTCCTGCCAATTCCTGCAATTGCTGAATTACAGTGTTGGTCATCTCAAAACAAATCGTTTATAAAGCTATGATACATTTTGCATGCAGACAACCACGTATTATTTTCCAAACTTTTCAGAGTTTGATATTCTTTGTCAGTTTGTCAGCAACGTAACATCTGTAAAGTTTGGGGAGATGTTAAGTAATATACTCGAATACATTGTGCGTTTCGTCAGTTCTGTTTGCACCGACAATTCGTGTACATAAGCACGTTGTACAATAATTTTCGCTCAAGGTTCGGATTCAAATATTTGAGTCAGAAGTCGAGCGTTATCAACGTATTCGCCCGACATCGAGTTTTCACGATTCAACGAAAAGACAACAAACAGAATAACGTCTTTTGTGCGTAAGACGCCCCAACCCGTAAAGTCGAGCGATGATAAAAGAGCTTCGAGAGTGGTGGGGTAAAAGCAGAAACGAGATCGCGCGTAGCTCGGTTGTAAATCTCCAGTTTCTCAATCTTCATGCCCCCAAGCCCCAGCCGCGATAAAGTCAACAAATGCACATACGCATGTGGTCAAGTATTAATAATTATTCATACATAGCGTGTCTACGTGCCAAGTACATACACACATACATACACAAACACACACATGGTATAAATTATACGCCGAGACGCAATAAACTTCGTCTGAAGTTGGTGCTCCGTGTAAATACGCAAAGAAATCGTATACACAGCACAGGACAGGGTTTGGTTGGATCTGTCTCCGGCACTCTTTCTTTCCGCAAACAAATCTCCCAGAGCGTGACCCCGCGACGAAGAAAGGTCAAGGATTGTCACGTACGTGTTGCCTACATGTATATGCCATGCAAAACGCTGAATCTCATTCTCGCACTCACCCTGAACAGCTGGCGCTGATGGAAGATCATCTGTATAACGGACTTTCTCCTTAGGTATAAAATGCACTTAACAGCTACCATCAGGCCCGAACATATGAATATCGGTCCAACGAGCCACATGTGACCGAGATTCGAGAATACACGACGGTCGGCAGCATCACCGAGTGCTAGTATCGTAATGGCGGTGCCGATTGTGAAAAGTACGAGACTCAGTGCTAAATAGCTGTAACTAGTGCAATCGCACTTGCCGAAGGTCGTCGGCCCGTCATAACGTTCCTCAATATGTCGTAGCCTGGTGGACAGGTAGGGACTTTCGAAAACCGTTGCCATGTTATTGGATCAACGCGAGCCATACGAACCGTCAGATTTTTAGGCACACTTAAGGCTCTATTCTGTATATATAGATATTTATATGTATGGAATTCGAATGCAAATTTTGCTCTTGGTAACGTTCCGTATACTAAGTAGTCCCAAGAAGGAAATAACAGCGCTTATCCTTGCGGCCTCACGCCGATCAGTCTCACATTTAGTCCGATTGTTCTCAAACGCTCGAGAAACAGTACACGCACCGCTAACAACGAGGTCTCCAAATTCTCTGGCTCAGCATCCTTCGGCAATAACACTTTCCGATTCACACAATTTTCCGAACTTTTGCGACTCAGGATTTCGGAGCACACGACACTGTATGTGCAATTTTTCTTCTTCGCAGGGTAGTTTTCCCTCTAGATCATTTGTTATTTTTTGTTATTCACTTTCGTGTGAAATATACCGCGAACGAAAGAAACAAAAACAATAGGAGTACACTCGAGCATGTGTATTGGAAGGCAGACCACCCGCGTATCAATGACAGAAATAAAGTGTGACAAACGGAGCGACGCGATACTATCTGGGCTCCCGTGGCTCTTGTGTTGCCTTCTCCCATTTTTTTATCAAGTTTTGTGTGTGTGCGTGTGTATGCATGCGAAGTCTCGTTGCTGGTTCATGTCTCATGTCACGTTGTCATGAGCCAATTGCTTTTTGGATGCTTATTGCTGATAGATGTCTCTACGTACCACGCGGACGAAAGAAGAAGAGGATGCCCTCTGTGAACCAATGTGCAAAACTGTTTCACCGTCTGGTCTGAAAGACAGTTTTCGTTACTAATAACGAGTCTCTTCACTGGATAACTTTATTCGAAAGATATATCCCAAGACGGGCTAGTGGATATCTTTCGGATAAAATCATCTAGAACTTAGCCGGACGTGAAGAAACTGGCGAACATGCCTGGTTTCCTCACACTGACGGATATCTCTTTTTTTTCGTATAATGTACGTGGCTTCATTTTTTTTAAACATATTTCGTGAGTCTCTGACTGGTAATGTCAGCGAAGCGGATTCGCGCCCCGAAATGAATGTTTTTTTTCAGTTTTTACATCTCGTAAAAAAAGAATCGACCGACTTGCCTTCGTTGCTTTTATATTTTCTGCCCTGTCTTGAAAAACTATAAAGCTGGTCGGATTGTTCATTTGATATGGTGCATATTTTACCTTTCGTCGAATGTTTACGTGATTTACGACACATCGCATGCGCTCGTTTAATCATTTGTAATTTTATATCACGAACATTTTATGCCAGTTGTGAATTCCATCGCGAATAAGAAAGTGTTTTATATAGTTTTTGGTTTATGAAAAAGTATCCAGCTATGAAAAAGAATAAAGTAAACAAAATTACAGGTATAATCGGTCACGAAAATACTCGGACACCAGCATAGGGTTGCTCTTTTTGATCGCATACAAAAATACATGAAAAAAAGGGCCTAGGATCGGCCAAGAATCGGCATTTTGGGGGATTTTAGTGTATTTCTGGAGAAGGATAACCAATCGGTCCTAAAAATCTTTCATCATACTCATTGTCATGGGTAACATCGTGGGGACTAAAAAATATTTATAAATTATAGCCAACGACCATACCACGCTGAAAAGCACCAGTTCTCGTCCGATCACTGAAGTTAAGCAGCATTGGGCGCGGTCAGTACTTGGATGGGTGACCGCTTGGGAACACCGCGTGCCGTTGGCATTTTTTTTTGGAGCCAAATTTTGTTTTCATCCAAAAAGGCTTCAATTGGAAGTTCGATGGAGCTGGACTGACAATGATAAATTATATTTTTTCGACATGATTTAATTTTTTTTTAATTTCTAATTTGTCTATACAGATTTGATATCTGAACGAATAAGAAACATCAGCGGCTTTACGCAAGTTGTACATGCGGAACTTTACATATAATTCGCTCGCTCGGATCTCGGAATATTCGAGCAACGCGTACGTGCTTCGGATATATACGCATATGTCATCATTACACAGCCTCTCATTCGCGAAAACGGCTGACTGGGGTATATGGACCGCCGGATTATATATATATATATATGTTTCCTTTACCATATATATGACTACGATAGCTTGCGGCCAACTTAACGTGGGTACAAACTAGTTGGCGCTTTGCCCACAGATGTCGCAAAACAAATTCTCGAGTTTTCAACTTTGGTCGAGCGTTGCTGATTTCCCCCGTAATCTCTGTACATACCATCAGAGAACATAGATGTTCTCTGATACCATCCACCGCACTTACACAGCTTGTTACCGTGTGTATGGTAGCAAGTGGGAAGTGCGCATCCGTCGAGTATCCAGAGGGTAGCCAAATTATTATACTCAAACTTGAATTTTGTTCTAAAAATTTTGCCAAATCTATAATGAAAAAAAATATTGTTTATGGCCTATTGAATTACGGGTCATAATTCAAATATTAATGATAATCTATTTTTTACAGTCATGTATCTCACTTATCGAATCTGTAGGGTACGGCAGTAGCAGCTCAGAAAAAGAGAGAGTCGGCATGAGTACCCCAGTGTATACCTCGCAATGAAGAAAGTGAGAAGGCGCGCTTGCTCGTACGTGATTGGTGAAAGAGGAGGCGGAGCTATGCCATGAGGTTGTGTGAGGTATGCGTGAACGTTTTGTGCGACCTACCCATTGTTGTAGCGACGCCAGCGACGCCTGGCCGTGGGGTATCAAACTGCCTTGAGATACCCCATTTCTGAAGCCAAACCGAAGCATAGGCATATTCCTTTGAATTCGTTGGTAAAACAGGCAACGTGCACTTCGAAAATTTCACCAGCAATCATACGAGCACTAAACAACCGATCAGGTTAACAATTGGCAGGTACACAGAGAATGCGGATTTTTCTTTTTTTTTTCGTATAATGTACCTGGCTTCGTTATTCTGGCATACTTCGATTGCCGTTAAAATTTTTGAAGACAGGTATATTATTTTGTGAAATATAATGAATCTGAAAATAAAATTTCAAGATATTTGTGAAATCACTTAATTATTGATTGTTTAGCTGTGTTCGCCGATCGTAATTAATTGCATACGCTATTTCGCTGTGAGTAGCCTAATACACCTCAAAATTTGTTGAATGATTATTATTAAAGTGATTGGTGAACACGTGTTCAGGGAGGACCGCGAGAAGTCAATCACTATCCCCCCTCCCCAATTGAACCGCACAGTTCATCGAGCCTCAGGCAAACGCCGGAAACGACTTCAAGTATAGATGAACTAGTCAGGCACTCATCCCATGTAAAAGCTGTTTTTTTGCGCTTCTTTAGGATTTTTTTTGCGAATTAAATAAACATACAACTGCGAAGTTTTCACCACATATTTATTAATATTTTGAGTACACTTTACAATCTTTTCAGATCAAAATCGTCCCTCATTGCTGAATAACGCGTTTTCCCGAAAAATATATTTTTCAAATTGGCTTCCATGATAACTCGGAAACTATTTATTCGATTTTGCTCAAAATTGTATGGTATATTCAGCACATGTATAGTTCTAACTAGAACTGGAATATTTGTGATTTGTATGAAATTGGACTGTTGACATGGTTCATAAAAATGGATTCCAAATTTCGTCACTTCTTTCCTACTTTTTCAGGAAGGTTTCAGCGCAACAACGACTTCGAGACGTCCTGTCAGGATAGTGTAGGCTTCGGTCCCAAGTGTCACCCCCTGCCACCGTTCACCCTAGTGGGCCCTCGTTTTTAAGAATTTAACGAAACAAAATTTGTGTGACAAAAATAACCCGAATTTTCGAAGCGGCGCGATAGCCTAGCGGTTGAGGTCTTCGGCTAGTATGCTGAAGGAAAAAATCCACTTTTTTGTTCTAAGGCCTCCCCATTAGCCAATTATTATTTCTCCAAAATGATTGGTTCATGAAGTGACCAAATGTATATACTAATCAATTATTTTGCGCAGACTGTTTCAGATAATCCTACGATGTGTTGGAGTATACACCACACTTGGCCTCCCTTCCAAACAGCTTCACAGCGACTGGTTATATCTCCGTCATTTTTCGCTTTTTTAAACCCAGAAAACCCATTATTAAAACAAAAATTATGCAATAAAAAGTATTTATGACCCTGAAAAGATATATTATAACGGAGCAGCGCACCCTCTCCCTACTCCAGCGATACCGCGGTATCGCGGAGACTCTCTGGCACGCGACATACGCAAGGAGCTTATACAAGAAGGCGACGATTTGATGGATCGATATCGAAAATTATTTCGTTCGAATTCCGGAATACGAGGAAATCTGGCAAGGATTGGAACTCTGTCCTCCGTTAACGGGCCACAGGGGTGAATTTGCGGGAGAAACTGCGTAGAAGGAATAGTGTAACTGAGGAGTCAATAATCAAGGTCGACATTTTGATTCTATACTTGGGAACAAGGAAATCTGGCCTAGTCGGAATTCTTTGCTTCATAACGCGCCACAAGGGTGACGGTCAAGAGGACTTGGTAACCAAGAGGAAGGAACCAAAGGGACGACAGCGAAGGCGACCAGAGGAGAGATCGAGAACGGCGGGCGCAGAACGGGTAGGCGATCGCAAGCAACAAAAGACTCCTGCACATCAACGGTATCGGCGATTTGCGATTGATCCGCAATCCTGCAATCGATTGACACAGAGCGACGACCGTCGGTAAATTACAATCGACGGCGAAGGATGAAAACAACAGAAGAAAGCAGCAATCATCGGTATTGTAGAATCTAGAGTGGACACTCAGTCCCAAAGCAATACTCGAGACATACACGGATATTATCGATACCCTGCAGTTATCGACCCTGTAGGTAATTACGACAACATTAATTTCAATAAATAAAAGCCGTCGCATGAATAGAACATCGAGTTTCACAAATTTACTCTTTTTTTAAGTTGCGAATCTAAAAAATTGTATGGAACGATCCCTCACGTTTCAATATACATTGCTTACCCTTAAAAAAAAATCACGAAAACCAACGGAGAACCCGCTTTCTACAGGGAGTGCCCCCGTTAAACGAATTCTTGGGTAAAGATGCGTTATACATACTTTTACGATGAGACGTAGTGTAATATTTTTTATTGGTTGCCGCATTTCAAAATACAATATATTATATGAATTAACAAAACTCGCAATAATAATAGTAGTGATTGAATCTATACGCTCTAGCCAGATGCTCCCAACCCATCGTCAAAAACGCCTCCGCTTATGTGCTCAATCGGTGTCTGATTTAATCGAATGAATGCTTCGAATTTATCTCTTAGTAAGCTCGCCAGACCAGATAGTTCACCATTATTCAATTTTATGATCGCATTATTGGAAATATCCAGCATGTAAATATGTTTTAAATATTTAGCTACATCTTTGCCGATGGTCGTGATATTATTCCCCCCTAAATATAATTCTTCCAAATTTGTCATTGTCTTGAAAGAATCACCGCTCAGCTGGCTCAATTTATTATCTTCAAGGCGCAGCACTGCGAGATCTGGTAAATTGAAAACGTCCTTCTCAAGTATCGTTATTTTATTGTTACTCAACGATAGCTCGTATTTCGGCACGCCCTCAAAGCTTCCAGTTTCCAAACTTGCGATCTTGTTACCCATCAGATTTAGAGATTGCAGTGTGTCCGGAAGATTTGGAAAAGAATCTTTCGTGATCTTCTCAAATTCATTATTCTGGAGACTGATATACAACACGTTAGCGAGACTACGAAAGACGCCTTTATCTAGACTTTTTAAATGGTTAAAACCCAGATGAAGTCTTTTAAGAGCTTTGAGGTCCTGGAACGAATCTTCCTCGATGACTTGTAAGCGATTATTGCTCAGCCAAAGTTCTTCCACAGATGACAAACCTCGGAGGGACTCGCGTACAATGTTGGTTATGTGGTTTAGTTGGAGATCAAGGATGGTTAGTCTATTCAGCCTTGAAAAAGAACCAGCTGGTATTTCGTTGATATTATTCCAGGGCGCATACAAATTTACCAAGGTAGACGGTAACGTTGCCGCAAACCGTGTATTTTCTAAGTGATTAACATGTAAGAAGAGTTGAAAAAGATTTGTATTTTCTAGGGCATTATCTTCGATCTCGCTAATTTGATTATACGTGAGGACTAATGTTGTCAAAAACGTGTTGGCAATTACTCCCGTTTTTAAATGTTTGATAAGGTTCCTACTTAAATTGACAATTGTCAAACTTTTCGGAAGATCATTGAGAATTTCGCTCGTCATATCAACGATGGCATTCTCCGACAAATCGAGATTAGTTACATGTACACCCTGGAGGCGATACCAGCCTTTGGCGAAGCTGGAAATTCCCTTTTCCTTAAGGGACACTTGGCGTACGGCTTTTCCGTGTAACTCGCCCGACGTAATCTCCACTATTTGGCATTCATTAGATATAGGAGAGTCTGGCTTCATCAAAGTATGCAGTGACGTGACGATACCGTTGTTTAAGCACAGTACGATAGTTGGACTCTCTTCGAAAACTTCCGCAAATCCCCGCTCGTATAGACCCTCAGTGTTCATGGATGAAATCGTTTTGTCATCCGACAGGATATTTATCCGTTTCGGGAGCCCAGCAAAATCATCTTCGTTCGCCGATGTAATAGGATTATGTGAGATGTTGAGCAAATTAAGATTGCTCAGGCCCACGAAGGCGTGATGGAAGTTTGTAAGTCGATTACTACCAAGATCAAGATTTTTTAGATGTGTAAGGTGTGAGAACACACGTGGAGGCAAAGTTGATATATCGTTGTGGCTCAAATCGAGCGTTTCAATGTGCCTGAGATTCTTGAAAATACCATTCTCGAGATTAGACAGGTGATTATTACTGAGATTAAGATATTTCAAAGTTGCGACACTCTGAAAACAATCTTGATACAATTTGTTCAATCCGTTGCCTTCCAAGTCAAGTCTACGCAGGCTCCAAAGGCCGCGTAAATGTTCACCCTTAACCTCGATTATTTTGTTCTGTGCAAGGTCAAGGTTGGTCAGGTGAAGTAGCTTGGAAAAGGAATCAGCTGAAAGCTCACTGATCCCATTATTACGCAGTTTCAAATGTAATAAATGTTCGTGCGGCAGAGCCGCCACGAAATTTATGTTGTTCAGTCTATTATTATTCAGAATAATCCGGTTGAGACGTGTATTCTGAAAAGCATCATTCTCGATCTCATTGATTAGATTTTCCGTTAAGTTTAGCCATGCGAGGTTCTTGAGAACGATTATCCCCTTCTTCACTTGCTTAATCTTGTTTTTAGACAGATTAATATACTTTAGACTTCGCGGAAGACCGTCGAAAAATTCGTTATTGATATTAACGATGTTATTGCCACTTAAGTCCAGGCCATCTATTTCCATGTTCTGCAGACCATACCAACCTTTCTCGAATCCGGAGATATTCGATTGATTCAGAAATACCGTTGCCCAGTTCTTGTGTACATCGTCAATTCGGACTCTGCTGCAATCTCTTGAAAGAAGTTCCGAACCCTTGTCCACCTTCAACGAGCTGACAATGCCCTGATGTTGGCACAATATTGCGAACAAATTGTCATTGACATCCGCGAAAAGACCCCTGCTCATTGTTTGTAATTTGGTGCCGCTCGTCTTGACATCCGCTGATTTGGGGATACCAAGGAAGTCCCCTCTCCCTAGATGTATTATAGAACTATTCGAAATATCGAGTGATTCAAGATGTTCCAAGCCCTGAAAGGCTTTATGCGCATCTTCCAGTGGATTATTCCGTAGTAAGAGATGTTTAAGGTTCTTAAGTTTGGAGAATACACGACTGTGCAGAATAGAGATATCGTTTCCAGACAGATCGAGTGTTTCAATGTCTATCAAATTTTTGAACGCTCGTTTCCTAACGCCAGTAAGATTCTGTCCTGAGAGATCCAAAATCTTACTCAATTTATATTTATCGATTTTCTGAATATCTGTCAAGACGTTGCCTTCGATGGTAATGGAGTAATCGCCAACTGTCTTCGTTGGGGCAGCAGAGATGATAGGGATCAAAAGAAAACTGAACAGCAGCATGATGAACTCCTTATTGGTAACAAATGTTCTGCAAATCAAGAATGAACGGTTAACAATGTCTGGAAACCTTTTTTCTGTTGCAAGAAAAATGTCCTTCGGGAATTGCACAGCGACATATTAGTATGTTTGATTTGAATGTCATGTTTAGTCTGGTCGATGGAGCTCTTTGTTTCAAATCCACGTATAGTCACGTTAAATAGTATTTATTGAAATGGATTAAAGTCTACTAGTCCAACAATTGATGTCCAACTTGGCGAAATTTTTCTTGATGAATGCGGATGAATATTGTGGCAATCAAATAAATCACTATTCTATCTGTGAGGACTTACCAAGAGCGAAGATGCAATCGATGAAATTATACGTATTCGAAACTCGCGAAGGGCGATTTTTTTTACATCTCCGATGAGTAGAGGCGAAGGAATGTTTAGAACTGTGTAACGTCAAAGCGTGTGATGGATTGTTATCAGACAATCTTCCGCGTCTCTCTTCTTAAATGGAAAGCCTCTTAACAAAAACCGCTAACGAACGTCGCTTGAGTATACAGATAACAGCAATTGAGTAAATGAGTACATTATTCTATTCGGTGGTTAAAATTATAGACGAATTTCATAATTAAATATGTGTTTTACGTCATGCTGAAGGTCGTATCTATGACACGTGCAGAGTATAACGGAATATCGGATAACCTACGATAGTTATATACGTGCTCACATTGCGTAGCAATGTCCAAATATAACGCCCGTAATAACTTCCGTACTACTTTCTGTGACTGTAATAGTGCTGTAATCGTGTACTATACTATGCATACTCATAGTGCAGTAACAGATCTCCATCGGATCCGCCGGATATTTCGACTACGAACCATGTAATGGCGCCTCCATGCTATACCGTTAATTTTAAACGTTAATTGATAAATGCTGGGATAGTCCTAGAGTCCATACGGAATTATAAACGATGTGTGACGCACCCCATCCACCATACATAGATGATGACATTCATGAGGATTGGAATTATATAACGGCCTTGTGAATGGCGTCTGCATATATATATATACGTATATAGAGTGCCCCATTTTCGTTAACCGATGGCAATGTTGAATGCCAAAAATAGAATCATAAAAAAAATAGTTTCCCATGAAATTTGTTTATTTTCGTTCAACTCCTACTGCAATGCCATCCCCTATTTTCCAGATTTGGTTTCTTAGCACTACTCTGGCGAAAAAGAAATTTCATTCAAATGAAGAACGATTGCTCGAACAAATACTTGGTCTGAGTTGGACCAAACCTATTATTTAGAACAGATTAAGAAACTGGTGCCGATAAATCAAAAAGGTTTATCCCGAAAGGTTAAGTAATTTCCATGTTTGCAGTACCTTTTAAAACCATCGTCATATTTTTAAAAACGATCTGCTTGAAAAAATACCTTGCTAATATGAATTGTGAAGAAAAATAAATTTTTATCGTGTCAAGTGCGAGCTATTTTAAAGCTAATGAAAATTTCATTCGTTAGAAGACGTCCATAAATTATTATTTGACGATCGTTCTCATTGGATACATTTGTATGATCAATGAGACAGTATGTTTGTTCATTAACGAAGCGTGAAATACCCAATATCGACATAGTTTCGTCTGTCACCCTCGCGCGCAGGTTGTTGGATGGTGCGGCATTGCGAGAAACCAGACTCCTATGATACTCAATCTGTTAAAACACCAGACTCTGGTTTCGACCGCGAGAATGGAAAAGTTCATGAAAGTGCAAAGCCGATATTAAGATTAGGCACAATTCGTTGTGGTTTAAAAAATCGTGCCGCAACCCCCCCGCCATTTTATACCCTTTTGATCTTGAGGGTATACAATTTTTTTTTTTTTTAATTATTTAAAACTATTGTAATATATCTAAAGAATATATGAACAAAGTTTCAAAACGAAATGCGGCGTAGTTTTAAAGATGTAAGTGACAAACGGAGAGCTTGTTTACCAGGCTACCACGAGCGTTACGTACACGGAAAGAATTTTTAAGTAATGTGTACTGTAAAATCACAATAACTGAGTGACAAATGTGCAATTCTTCAGGTTTTTAGGAAATAAATTATACATTTTAATGGAAATGAGTAAAAATTTACTGTTGCGTGACAGAAATTAAAAATATTTTTAAGAATTTTTACTGAAATTAACAGTAAATTTTCGTGAAGCGTAAACATTACTACAATAAGTTGAAAAAAATGCTGATACAAATGAAGGTGTACGGTGGACATTGAGAAATTTGCGTGTTTGTCTTGAAAATTTAAAAAAGGAAGCTGATATTTTCCGTCCGTCCACCAGAATTTTTACGTTCTTCACAGTAAAATCAGTTAGGGCTAGGTCGACTGGCCGTAAAACGTGAGGCACAGGCTTAATGCCTGTGCCTAAGCATAGGCTTAATGCCTGTCGGACGTGAATGTGTATATAGACGCCTGAATATGTGCTTGTGTGTGACGAGCGTGAACGACGCAGACCCGCGTTGCTTGGCAACGGCGACATTGCGCATGTGCATTACAGTACGAAGCATGCGCCAAGAGAGTTTCGTGCAGTCTATTGTGTTCTACGCAAGAAAACAAACGAACGTGTGAAGAAACTTCGACGAACGACGTCTAAAATGATACGGAAATATTATACTAAAATGACTAGCAATCAAGGACAAAAATGATGACATTTTAATAATAAATGTTTGAAAAAAAGCCGATGAAAAAAGTGTTTAATTTTAGGTTGGAATAAATCTTCACAATCCGCGAAAGGTTAGTATCAATTTACGTCGTCGCCTTTATTTCTGATAGTTTTTTTTTTGTATTTCATATCTTTTTCCATTTTTTTTGTATTCTTATTTGTATTCTGTATATATTCGTATTAGTAATTCGTATATTTGTGATTCTTTTAATTCGAGGAACTTCATGCCATGCTGCTTGCTTCGGTAGATGGGAAACTGGTGTTGAAAGCGTACATAAAAAATAAAGGATTTCCAATAAATAGCGTGCGAAATCTCCTGGCTCGCACCATCCTGAACAACGAAACAGAACGAGACTTTCAAAATATTAACATAGAAAGAAAACAACGAAATTCATACTTATTAAAAAAAAATCGTTTTAGCTGCAAAAACGTACAACTTGCGTTGTACATGCGGTTCTTTATATATATTTCGCTCGCTCCTATCTCGGAACATTCGAGCAACGCGTACAGGTCACAAATATATAGACATATGTCATCATTGCACGCCTGTCTCATTCACGGAAAGACCCGATCGGCGTATGCGCATCGCCAGATTATATATATATATATATGTACTTTTCTCCATATATATGACTCCGATAGCTGAACTAACTTCGTGTCATGGGTACAAAAGTGCCCACAGTTCGACATTTGGCCGCTCAGATGTCGCCCCGCTGGACCAGCTCTCCAGGTTTCAACTTTTGTCGAGCGTCGCTGATCTCCCTACTCATCTCTGTCTAAAGAATTATGGCAAACATTTTGACAAAACAATACCAAGAACCACTTTCTGCCATAATTGTTTGTACTCCTTCCAATTTTTAACCTGATCGGTTGCTTAGTGCTCGTATGGTTGCTGATAAAATTTTCGAACCGCACCCCGGCTGTACCACTATCTCTTAAATATCTTTTAAAATTATATTCTCTTGATTCCAAGTGCAATGTGAGATCCCAAATATTAAGAATTGTTTAATGACCCGCATTACCCCCGCACAACGAACAAAGTTTGGAGAATTTTCTTACAATATGTGTTTTATTGATTGCAATTATCAGAAAAACAATAGAAATATCGAAAAGCCGTAGAAGGCCGCGGTGTACATATCGTGGATATAGACGGAGTGAAATGAATCAGTAAAAGCTGACCACAATCATGTTATTGTAAGCGTGAGGCATAGCGTTCTAAATCAGTTTTCTCTAAATGCCCGTTAAATTCGATCTGGGTGTGCAGATGTTTTTTTTGCTTTGACTACGTCCGGCCACCCAAGTGAGATTTCTCAATTTGGGCTTCACGTCCGGGCGTCACAAATCTTTGCGTAGAGCAGTCAAGGCCGAACAATCATTTGCTACAGCGGAGGGTGCGGAAGAGAGGGAAAGATTTGACAATGCACAAAGAACCAAAAAGAATCCTGTGGCACCTTTTCTCCCGCTGCTCGGATAAAGTTGTCTGTACGGCTGTTGCATTGTATAGAAAACTTTCTTAGGTTATGCCATGATTCTGAGTAAATATAGGTATATGCCACGGAAAGAAGAGTGCATGTGCGTGAAAAAGTGTGAGGACATTGTCAACACCGAACTTTCAACTCACTCTCGTCCGAACCATAAAGTTGTTGCAAAATAAACGAATTAAAAAGTTACAAACTTGTAAGCGATGGAAATTTAACAAAACTATACCAACTTTATTAATAACAAATTAAACAAAAATTAATACAAAAATTGATCAAAATTAACATTAGGTAAATCAATTAATATGATCAATCGTTAAAAATATATTATTTTTTTTCACTCGACAAGACAAATATATATTACTTAGCACATTTTCTTAACATGATATCACAGAGGTATACAATGGAGTGATAGGGATCAGAATACATTCTTTGGAACTTAGGAATTATGCCTCGTGAGAGATTCTCGAAACAACGGGAGAAGAGGCTGTGTATAAATCTATATGGTTGATATGCTTTGGGGTATGTTCCTGTTGGCTCGAAACCTTCCCAGCGGGATTCGTGGAGTCCCGGGCTGTACGAAAACAGAATTTTCGGTTTTTCAGTCCCCGCGTGCGTGCAGCGTGAGGACCCATGCTGGCTCGAGCGAGAGTGGGGACGAATGCTATTTAAGCTTCGGCGAGCTAGCACGAAGAACGTCAGTCCCGCGCCGTCCGGTGCAAGCGTTGCAACTTCATACAGTTACGGTGTACAGTGTAAGACGAGTTTTTAACGGATCGACAATTTTATAAAAAAAAAACAAAAATACAAGAATAAGTTTATCCTACCGTTTAGTTTTAATATTAATATTTATAACGCCGTATAGTGATGACGTTTGCGCATCTTCGGGTTCGTTAATCGTTACAAAATCGAATTACGATCGATAAATCGTGTATTCAGTGGAAATTTATCATCAGGATCATGAATTTCAGGACGATATTGATTATCACAATACTTTTCGGTAAGATTATTGAAAAAATATAAAATATTATTTACGTTTATCGCTATAAAGAGCTAACGATCGGTAAAAAAGATTTCCATTATTCGGAAAATATGCAATGCATGCGCAAAGTCTTCTCCCTCGCCCTCTCTCTCTCTCTCTCTCTCTCATCTCGGAGATGCATAACTGCACGTGCATTCGCCGAAGATCCTATACGATTGGAATACCAATCGAAACAATAGCAATATGATCATGAAGGGGATGGTGCGCGTCTTCCTTCGTGCGAGAAGCACGTGATCGAATACCCAAATAGACGTGGGAATGGAATACTCAATACTTATCAGCGCCGTCCTTTCCCTTTTAGTACATTTATTTATTCATACCTACTCGTATCGCGTCGCAAATCTATCCTTTTTCCATGCGGGGGATAAATGGGATGCGCAGTGAATCTTGGCTGAGCGACGCGCGCACGATCTTTGCCGAGTACGGTTTCCCGCGTTTTTTCAAAATCAGAATTTTCTTAAACATACGTACGATGATTCTCAATGTAGTTTCCCGATTCGAGGACAAATTTACGAATCGGCTGGTCATTCATATAACGTCGGTCGAGCGGCGTGAGAGTTTTTCGAAGTAATACTAGAACGCGGGCTGGTAGCGGGCCGAGTAAAAGAGAGCCCGCAGGATCTCCATCGATCTTTTTTCTTGTTTGTATTTTCCATGGTTTCATAGTCTAGGGTCGACATATTGTACGTATATACACCCATTTGAACCACAGGGGCTTTTCTACCATGCAGTCGCCGCCCTACAGTGCACCCTCCACTTTCTCCCCCAGCTTTTCAAAAATCTGTCGAACACGCGGCGTATAAATATTCTGCTTCATTGTTCCATGCTCGAATTGTCATTATTTACTTATTTAACGATTAACAATAGGTGCCTATAATTATGTGAAACGTTGAAAGAATTACTCAGGCTCGTACCTCGATTCTGGCAAACTTACGGGTCCATTGACAAGAACGAGGTACCAACTGTACGATGAAAATGAATGTTCATGCGAATGGGATGCTTCGTACAATATAAATGCATCGTCAACTCATCGCACGTAGTCCCGCACTTGCATATCCGCGCGCTTCTAGAATGCAACGTGAAGAATAATCCATAGACCTTTTGTGTCGAGACTAAGAGCTCGTTTTGTCTCTCTCTCTCACTCACCCTTCGTCGCGACAAAACGAGATAGGCTTTGGATATTTCGAAGAGGGAGAGAGACCGAGAATGAAATGACGAACGTGTATATATGCGAGTCTCCAAAAATTCCTCTTTCGGGACCCGCGCATATGGGATAAAGATCCGAGCTTGTCACCCTGCTCTCATCTGTATAGATAGAGCGAAGACAGAGACAGAAAGAGAGAGAGAGAGAGAGAGAGAAAGTTAAAAGATAAAGAAGAACAGAGAGTGCGTGTCCCGTGGAGCAATGGGACGTTCAGGTAGTAGCAGGGGGTGGGCCAAAGAGGGACTGAGATAATCCAATATAGGTGGGTATTTATCTTTTCGGATCTGTCAGGCCCTAAATCTCCGTCGGAGCCAGCGGGTGGGCCTCTTCTCGGCTATAGACCTACTATACTACTACTACTACTACCTGCCTCTATGGGAGCTACGAGAGAGAGAGAGGGGGTGATCTTTTCAACTATCACAGATAAAGAGAGGGATCGAGAGAAAGAGAGAGAGAGAAAAGGAGAGAAAAAAGGAAGAGGTCCTTTTCCCTCTACTCGTGTATTGCTCTTCGATGCATCGACCAAAAACTCGGACACCCCATGAGGTTGTAGACCCTAAATGGAAAATTCGAACACGACGCGAATTTATCATCTCGATTCTGTACATCTGAACATTTTCATCCCGACAAACTCCACTTTGAGTCTCTCCCACGATTATTTCATTTTATGAATGCTTTTATATCAATTTTCGTACACAACGAAAGAATTAAAGGGAACGCGGCAGAGTCTGCGGAATAACGAGAGCGTGACTAATGTCCCAATAATTAAGAGAATAATCGCGTGGCGCTTCGGAAAGATTTATAGCCTTTAACCCTCCATTAAGGCTCACTTTCCTGTTCTCCCCCATGTGTTCAGCACGTCTTGTTTCGCAGGAATATGCGAGGGCGGTACGTGGTCTCCGGAAAAGGGCGAGGATCATTGCGATGCTGCGATCAAAGAGACGATCCTCGAAGATCGTTCGACAATCGTGGACGAGTCTGCCACCAGGCTACACTCCACTTGGCTGTCTCAAGAGTGAGCATAATTCTTCATGCAGTTTTCTTACTTTAAGGCCATTTTTTGTTTCCTTTTCCATTCCCACTTTTCGCTCCTCTTCGACTCCCCGTTTTAACCCTAAACAGAAAGCACAACGTACGTACGAAACGATTAATTTAGTGACGCCTTTCATTCTATTCGAACGATATATATATACATATATACGTACACATGTCGTTACGAAAAAGGAATCGGTTATGGGAGTTCCCGGTAGCAGCGAGACACATGGTGTGAATTCTCCGAACGCAAACAGCGGCCAGCGACAGTGCTGGTATTTCTTTTTTCTATTTTATTTTTTTATTTTATTTCTTATATTTTTTTAAAGTCCCAGTCAAATTTCTTTCATCCGCGGCCGACTGTCGTATTCGTTTTTTTCTCTGTCTCAACCAGACGCGTCTCATTGAAACGGGAGTGTGGATTTTTAAGGGATTGGGGAGAACTAAGGGGGCTTGTCCAATTATTTCTTCCGGCGATTGCCTCGTCGTTTAACAAGCTATTATATAATTTACGTGAAAACATGCTTAAGAACGATCCGATCTGTCTGACGATGGTATTTTGTTCATAGGGAATCGTTGATTATTATTTACTTTGGTCGAAACTCTTGTACGATCGTCGTATCACGAAAGTATATCCTACGTCAAGCTTCACGGTAGTTACTAGAGAAGTCTGAAAAGAACAGCTGCGACTCGTCGAAAGATTGAGCCGTATGCCGAGTGAAAAAAAAAACTATGGCGTGAAAATCGTAACGTGTGGACCATCGACGATCGATCTATTAGTGACTAAACATAGCGCATACCTTGTATAAATCGTTTTAGTCAGAACGATCTCAGAAAAGCGTGAATCGACGCCCGCGAACCGACCATTGTTCGTTTGCGAGAGAGCGGAGAACCGAATTTTGTGTCCCTTCGGTCCAGGTATACGTATAGAGACGCAGGCTTTCCAATTTTGCCAGACGGTCCCAAAAAGTACCGGGTCGACAATACCGCGCCATTATTTACGAGAGTCACACTCTTCTTTCACGACCGACGCGCGGGGGCCCACCGGTGTCTCCTTTCCGTGCTTCTGTCGTCTTCGGGTGTCCCTTTTTCTGAGAATTCTTAGCGCGTTCCAGCGTACGGTCCTCCCTTTGCTTGGGTAATAGGGCTGTGTGAAATTCGGGACTCCCCCGACCGAGAAGGGAAATTTGGCAGAACACTCGTCGCCCCCGTCGTGGCCCAAGGGGATTTTCACTTCGAAATTTTAATCTTCCGAGAGTCTGGAAAATCAACAAAGTCCTTGGAACGCGTTCTTTTCCTAAGACCGTTCGACCATCTCTCCCCTCTTTTTTTTCCTCGGGGTTTCTCGAGAGACTAAGGACTAAATTGTGTTTTTCTTTTTCATCCCTTACGATATAGATGCGAAGTGAGAGCCGGACCCGAGTACGTTATCAGAAAATATATTTTCTTCGAGAACGGCACGTTTTTACTATTGCGTCATCACTATGCCGAGGAATCTTGCAGCGTCGCGATGTATACAGTTGCCGCACGTGGTGTTATTCGTCTCTTATCGAGCTCGAACCTGGCTCCTGGTGCTACCGAGGCGAGATATCAACTCGACAGAGTACACATCGTGCCACTCACGCGACAGGTGCGTAACACCAGAAGCCTCTTCTTGAGAAATTTTCTTTTATCGAATTATTCTTGTAACAATTTTCATCGATCTAGGTATTTATATTGAAAACTGATGGAATTTAAGGGGAGGTCCTGCTTTAGAAGGCTTAAAAACGCTGTTGGTCGGGATTTTTTTTAGGATAGAAAGAAATAACTCACCATAGCGAACTTTTTGCTATTGTTTCAAGTATTTTTATAGAATACAAATTCATTTTTTTTATGCAAAAATATTAGTATGGATATGTTTTATGTGCAAAGCCTCATTGAAGCCTCACTGAATTTTCTCAACTATGGGAAAAGTGTAGCTCGTAATTCTTGTCTGAAACAAACATCGCAAATAAATTTGTAATTTTCATATGTTTTTATTCTAGCTTTACCTATAGAAACCCGAAAAAGTTGCAAAATTCTATATTTTTAGCAAGTATGAAAAAAAAAACACGGTTTTAGAACAAACAAGATCACTTCACCGTACTATAAAAATTGCTTAAATTAACTGTTTAAATAATTTTGTACGTATAGCTAGAATAGAATTTAATTCTGAACATAAGAAACGTTCATTCGTTTTAATCGATCGTATAGTTTTCTTGCAATCTTTCCCGTGAATTAAAAAAAAACGTAAAAACAAAAACTCGAGAAATCGCGCTTCAAAGTTTACCTCGCGCTCGTATACCTTCTGGCCACCGCATCACTTCGGCTTATATATCTTCGAAAATACTTTGCATTGGCCTGTAAAACTTTAGGAATATATTCTTGGATATATTTGGGATAGATTTAACGAATTCAAAAAATCGATTTTTTTTTATAAAATTTTCAATGCGAACAGATTTATTTGTCGAAAGAAAATCTTTAAATACAAATATATCAAACATATATCAATGTTTATTAATGAATTGTTAATGATTGTCGTGTATTTTACTCTGAACAGGTCGCTCAGAAATTTAGCCATCGTGTAAACGTCTCGTGCACACCTCAGCCAAGATGGAGACCTTACGTACCTCAATTAATTTACGAGCAGCCCTCGAGAAGATTCTCGAATTTCCTCTGGCAAGGTCCGAAGTACAACACGTTCCAGCCGCGTCATCATCAAACATCGAGAAAGCATCGTGGTCTGGACTGTCTCGATGCTCTCGGTATCGAATTTGACGAACTGAAACTCGTGAGAGTACAGAGAAAAGCGTCGAGCACGAAAGCCTTTGTCCTCGGCTCGAACGGCACACCGAGAATCGAACTTCAACTCGGTAGTTTACCACCGAACGTTTACTCGAAAAAGACTCACAGATCCACGTCGTTACAGCCAACTGCGTTGCTCCGAGCCGACACAGTGAGTCCACAAAATTTATAAACACGGGTTTGAAGACGACCAAAAGCTTTATATGCACAGATTTCAAGATAACGAATGATGATATTTAATTTGATGTATGTCGATACGATATACTTATATTGAATTTGATATTAAATTCGATAGAAGTATTCGAAATAGTTCACGTTATAATTCGCATGAATTTTTATTTGATACGTCTCATTGTTAAATATCGCACGTGTTACAAAAAGTTATGTATTTTCTTATAGACTAGCGGATGTCTAGTTTGCGGTGCAATATCTCGTGGTACCGAGAGCAGTCCCCCGCTGTTGCACGAGGTGGCAGCACTCCCGGCCCTTCTGGGAGGTTCGTGGCTAACTTCTAGTTGCGAAAGTTGCGAAGGTGGATTGTGGATAAAACGGCATCTCGAGGTATACGCAGGCGACATGCTGTGGACCGGTCGCTGGGACTATTACGCTGATTCGAGATGTATGAGTTTTCTATACGCTGTGACCGCAGCGGGAAGTTATATTCAGCGTGCCGGACGACAAAGGCGTCACGGTGAGATGGATCGTGATCCGGAGATTTTCGTCAATCCTACGGAAGAAACGTCAATCGACAATAGCCAGGACCAAGCCGTGGACGGGGATCAAGGGGCTGTCGGATATTTCCCTCGAACAAAAAGAAATCTCGACGAAAGAGGATCCATCGATAGCTGGAAGGACGATGCTGTGATGGAAGAAAGGGACGACGAAGGATGGCTGAGAAGGAAAAAGGCACTCGCTGAATGGATGACACCGGAATTGGCGCGTAATTTATTCGAGATTTACGGTCCGAGAAAGGAAATAACGGAGGGTATGTTGCCGACTCCCGAGGAGCTGCACGAGGCCATAGGAAGCTCAACCACTGAAGCAACAACAGAGAATTTGAGAAAGGACACATCGTCGAACAGTCACGGAGAACGTAGAGTGAATTACAATTCTGTGAGACACAGTCATAAATCTGGATCGACGATTCTAAAAGCCTTTGGAGATAGTAACGAGGCCGGAATGGAGTCATTGCTTCGCGAGAGCGGAAAAACGAAAAGAAGCCTGAATAGTCAAGATTCGTATCGTCATTTGTTACAAAATGCTCAGCCCTCGATGGCGGATGCATTTGCAGCTATGTTGCGGGGCAATCAACGACGAGAGGAGACGACGAAGAAGCCCACGATATCGATGGTTCCAACCGGGACAACCGAGCTCGACCTTCACGTTGCCGAGAGTCTTTTGATCCCTGGAGATTTGGCTATAGCAGCGAGATGCAGAGCTCAGATTCTTGGTGACGATCGTAAGACCGGAAACGGTGGTCTCAAAGTGAGGCCTCTAACAACTTGGCCGAGAAATTGCGTTCAGCATGCTCTTGAGGCACCGTCGACCCTTGGTCTCAGAGCAAGAGTCGGAGTTAACTGGAGCGGTCAGTATACTCTTCTTCTTGGACCACGCGACGATCATCTCTGGGAAGCTCCGCTACACCAATGCGGGCCTACCGCATCGCACAACCCCGCTCTTAGAGCTCATTTACGAAGAAGCGTTGGTCTGCGATTCGGGTTGTACACATCAGCTGCAAATTCGCAGTTTGTTAGTTGGCGCAGCTCGTTGTTAATCGTTCAAAACCTTTTGCTCTACTTCAATTATCGTTTGTTTCGATAAGTCATCGAAAGTCAATTTAGTTTCTTAGCTTGCAAATATATTTAGGCCTGATTGTAAATATGTCCATAGTCGAATAGATTTAGGGATAATTTAATGAAGGAGAGGTCTTTAATTAGACCGTCCAAGGACGAACTTTGACCAGTGAATACTTAATTTGTAAATTGTACAAGCATTATCGAAAGAGTGCCCTTATATTAAGGTGCGGCCAGACATTCGGGATTCGCCGAGTGCCGTGGTGCTCCAAAGCTGTAATGCTCCATCACGGAAGATTCTCGTTTGACGATTGACGAACACTCACCCATGCGATTCAGCGAATGTTTAGCGCGGTACTCGACGAATCCCGCATCTCTGGCCGCACCATCATAATCGTAGCATATAATTAGTATAGAATTAATTATAAATATTCGTTAGACTTAAGTTTAGTTAGTTTTAAGTCTGGCTAAGCGTCATTGCTGCCAAGGGATAAGACCCCAGTGAATTATTGCTCTCATTTTATATATCTATAAGATTGTACATAAATTGTAAATATCATTTCGATCCAAGTCGATCATGACATCGTTCAACAATAGTATTATAACCGGAGACTCAACGGACCTGTAAATACGAAATTAAATGAAAGAACCTACCGTGCACGAGAAATTTGAAAAAAAAAGATTTCCATAAATATGAACTTTTAAATGTAATCCTGCGTTCCACGAACTACGTCATATCGAGCGTCATGAAAATGTCATCCACGGACGTATGTATGTCGGGTCTTATCAATAGCTCGTAAATTATGTGAAAACCTGGCAAACATAAATTTCACGAAGCGAAAAGGGAAAGATGATTTTGCAGAACATCCGATGTTCTAGTCAGTACCCCCGCGATCTCATTGTCGCGTGGCCGAAGACAAATCTCTATCTTTGTGAAATTTATTGACGAGAATCTGAAATATTCCCTGAAAATGTCGGCAATCAATGCCGACAAAATATTTGATAAATTCACTTTCGGATGGACCGATTACGTTCTCTTTATAATGATTCTCTGTGTTAGTATCGGTATTGGGGTATATTTCGGGTTTTTCAGTAAACAAAATAATACAACGGAATACCTGTTGGGTGGAAAGACGATGAGTTTTTTTCCCGTCGCTATGAGTATACTCGCTAGGTGATCATTCTTTTCGTTATAGAAAAATATATCTTCGTTTCCGTCATGCATCTCGAATAATTTGTCGTGTGATTTTTAATTTACCGCAGTCACGTTTCTGGTGTCACGTTGCTCGGTGTTCCATCCGAGGTTTACGAGTACGGGTCACAATACGCTGCCTGTATATTTACGGCTATCTTCACGAGTGCCGCGACGATCTACATATTTATTCCCGTCTTCTACAAACTTCAGATCCCGAGTATCTTCGAATATCTCGAGATCAGATTCGCTCGTCCGGTCAGAACACTCTCGTCCTTTCTGTACATCGTTTCATTATTTATCCACATACCGATCGTCGTATACGTGCCAGCAATTGCATTCTCGCAAGTCACGAGATTCAGTGTTCACACCGTCGTGCCTATACTTTGCGTTGTTTGCATAGTGTACACGAGTATCGTGAGTAAAAATAGCGTTAAAGAGTTAGAGTCACTTGTAACGCCCGAAAAAACGCTTTTTTGAGATTTCTTTTATTATTTTTTGATAAATTTTTTACCATTAACTAATACACATATATAAAGAACATAGGAACATTTTCAAGACAAAATAATAATAAATGTCCGAGATACAAGCCAGTCTGCGACGGGTTGAAATAAAAAAAGGGGGTTTACGGTGATCACTGCCCCTCATCACTGGATCGTCCGAAATCAAAAAATTTAGCGGGGATCATTAGTAAATCCTATTACGCGGTCTTTGAACGAAGGATTAAAAAGGATTGAAAATTTTGATTTTTGACAAAATGGCGGATGTTCAAAGGCACTTTTTTTCGACCACAATTTCACCCATATATTCGACTATAAAAAAAAAACTATTTATCGCAAATAAAAATCCTTCGTTCAAGGACAACAAAATCATGTTTATAATAAGTGGTAAAATTTTCAAAGCGATCCGTCGAGTCGTTCTAGAGTTATCACCGACTTTGAAAACGTGCTTTCGAGAAAAACGCGTTTAAAGTTTGCGTCGAGCATGGAGCTATCACTACCTACCTACTTGTACCCACTCGACAGGGCTGCGCTCAAAGTTGCATGTCATCATAAATAATGCCCCGATTTGTCTAAAATTTTCAGGGAATACTTTTGAAACGTTGTACTTTTAGAAAATGCAAAAAATCTATTTTTTTAAAGTGCTGAGTGACTCTAACCCCTTAAGGGAACTGATATTTCTTTTTGTTCATTTTGACTCCTCAAATTTCCTTATTTCCACAATGTACGTCATAAGGGTGGACTCAAGGCAGTCGTATGGACCGACACGATACAGTTCAGTGTTACTTGCGGAGGTTTACTGGCGGTTCTCTTCCTAGGCATTCGGTCAGCTGGTGGTATCGCAAATGTTTGGAAAATTTCCGACGAGGGCGGACGTCTAACTTTTTTCAAGTGAGTCAATTTAAATCTCCATCGTTCTTATCGTAATATCTTCATGTTTGTTCTCATTCATGAGTCACCGAAGGAATTTTCTTAACGTCATTAATTCTTGACGTTATCACATTTTTCGTGACGGAGACGTCATACCTTTGTTAAGTTTCCATAGAGATTACGATTTGATAAGGGAAACGATATAATGTAAGCAAGGATACATTTTGAGATCAAGTACTTACGTCAACGTACTCGATATTGCCGATTGCAGCATGGACCCGGATCCGTTTTTGCGAAATAGTTTCTGGATGATGGCGTTTGGGGCTACCGCAAATTGGCTCTCTCACGTTGGAATTGGTCAAGCATCGATTCAAAGATTTTTAGCTGTTCCTACCGAGAGAGACGCCAGAAAGTAAGTGTCTTTACAAATCGCAATCCCTACGAATAATCCAAATTTCATGTCACTTTTAGATCCATGATAATTACATCGGTTGGTCAGGTATTGGTGAAATGGATCACGGTGTTAACGGGCCTGATTATATACGCAAAATATCACGACTGCGATCCTATGCGCACCAAGGTAAAATTATTTACCGGTGAAATAACCGTTCGGTCTTTCATGATGAATTTTACGACATAGGTCATTAAACGAAGCGATCAAGCACTTCCCTATTACGTGATGGACGTGGCCGGTGATATTCCCGGGCTTCCAGGACTTTTTTTAGCAGGTCTCGTCAGTGCCGCACTCTCGACGATGAGCGCGGCTCTCAACACGTTATCCGGCAGTATTTACAAAGATTTTATCGAGCCATGGATTCCGGAAGGTATAGACAGAGAGAAGAAAGCAACGAGGATCATGAAATGTACAGTCGTTATAACGGGTTTTATCACGAGTGGTATGGTGTATATGATCGAGCACATGGGCACGGTTTTTCGCATGGGCCATAGCATTAGAAGCGTCGTCGATGGGCCCTTATTGGGACTTTTTATACTTGGAATGGTCGTACCGTGGGTCAGAGCGAAAGGTGCGATTTTTGGAGGTTCCGTGGCACTAATCTGTATGGGTTGGCTCGTCGGTGGAGCACAGTGGCACATTGCTCGTGGAAACTTTCGAAACGATGCGTTGCCAACTTCGGTCGAAGGTTGTTTGTATCCGTTTAACGAGACTATCGTACCAACAGAAGCCCCCATAGATTCCAAAGACGAACCGGCTCTGCTTTATCACATATCCTTCATGTATTATTTCCTTATCGGTGCGCTAATCACCGTTATAGCCGGAATAATTGGTAGCTTGATGATGGGAGAGGTAGATCTCACTGCGATTAATCCCGATCACATAACGCCGATAATGAAGAAATTTTTGCCGAAAAAAAAATATGCCCAAGTTCCATTGGCTGAAATGAATACAAATACAGGATTGAGCATAAGTGAGAAGGAGCGAGAGGCTGAACAAAATTACTTGGACGACGATGGAATAACGATAGGCTCCAGCGAGTCCAAAGTATTACCTTAGTTTTAAGAAAAAATAAAGATTATACACTTTTTCTTTTGTATTGACATTATCGATTACAATTTGTTGTGTTCAACCAGACCACCACGTGCGTCTGACTGCAATTGCCGTATAATAAATATGAAAAACATTTTGTTCGCGACTCTTATTTTCTATCTATCGAAATATTTTTCATAGCACGAAAAATATCGTAAATATTGATTGTCGCGAGAGCCGAAAGTTTGTACGTCGTCGGCTATTTTAATGGGAGGGATATGTACATGCATCATCGATTATTAAGTACAGGAGCGATAAGAGTGCGGGCCTTTTTTTCCTTCACCGAACTGTAAAGAGTACGACACTTTGTTAATTTCACTCACCGTGCGAAATTTTCACGGAGATTTTGAGAATTTATAACTATGAGACTAATACTCGATAATATTGCACTTGGAAAGGGATCGTTAGGCGTCGTTGATAAATAAACGAAGAAAACAATCGTATCAATACAGTCCCGAGATTATATCAGTGACTTTGCCACGGTTAGCGACTAGTGAGGTGGCGGAATTTCTCCTGACTCCGATATTATTTTCCTGGGCCGGTGTTTGGGGATGTCCCGAGTACTTTCCCGCGTTGAAACGATTCTTGCCCAATCCGAACGCGTCGTATCGTCCCGAGGGCAGAAAAACGCCCGAATCGTTGGTGGAAAATTTGCTTCCATTTTTCTCATAGCCGTGCGACTCGTGGCGCGAGCCACTTTGATGGGATCCAATTGTCATTGAATTACGATTGGAAATGAAAGTGTTTATTTTTCTGAAGCCATCGACCTCGTTCTGAAAATTCCAATGTCGTCCGTTTCTCGTAACATCGTCGTAAAGTTCGTCGTTCCTTAGATGTTTCGGATTTCCATGAAGAGCGTTGTAGTGCTCCTCGTTCTTCTGACTCTTGTCAGTAGAAGATTTTTTCGATGAACTCTTCGTCGCTACTACTTTATTCTTCGATGATTTTTCGTCGTTGCGCGATTTCGCATTTTTACCATGTTTCTCTTTTATCGAACGAACGGTCTGATAACGTTTGCCCTGTTGAATCGTTCCGTCGATCATCGAATCGAGACCCTCGTCGATTCGGTCCAACGATTTGGTCAAATGATTCGGCGAGTGAGGCGAAGGTTCGCGCGTGCTCGTATGAGTGACGAGAGGGTCGAGATCGTAATCGGTTATGTAGAGAAGACCGCTATCGCTTCCCCCTCGTGTCAGATGAGGATCTCCCCGATCAGCCATTGAAACGTGATGAAAAGATTCCGATCTTTGCATCTTCAACCTCGCTGCACCGAATCTCGAGAGTCTGTGATTGTTTCTCGTATTACTCGAGTTCTCCTCGAATCTATTGAAACTTTGCAAACTCGCGTTCTCAAAGGCATTAAGACTCTCGAATTTTCTTATACGTCCCTCGATTCTACTAATCGATTTTTCCGAATTCGCGCTCGACGTGTTCGAGGCAAGAACATCCTGGCTCGCAGATCTTCGAAGCAGCTTCCTCTTCTCCACCTCGTTCTTGGATTTAGAGCCTCGTCTCTGCACGGGTGTCAAACTCTCGTTTGATTTGCTCGGAGTCTCGAACTGTTTGTAAGCCTTGAGATACTTGGCCGTTGGATCGGAATCCTGTAAATTCTTGAGATTCATTCCACCGTCAAAGTTTCTTATGGTTTTTGATTCTCTCTTGTCGTTTGAGGATTCTTGAAATTTCCCAAGATTATTCATCCGTGGACTTCTCGAATCTAGAGCATTTTTCTCCGCTTCATAAGAATTTTGTACCGTCGGATCGATGGGAGTAGTCGGGACATCGTTCGTCTCGTTTTTCGAATTATATTTAAGCCTCGAGGCGCTGAGCAACGAGTCGCTGCCGTCGCCGAGAGTCTCCTCTTCGACATCCTCGTCGTCGTGAGGATTATATACCACTTGATGATCGAGGAATTCACCCTCTCTCGCTGCCATAATCGTTGATAAACATGGAGGAGCTCGTCTCGGCGGTTGTGGATAAAGAATTGCCGGAACTATCGCATCCTCGACGTCCGGGCTTTTCACAACAATTTTCAAGCTACCGTCGTTCGAAGTTTTCGTAATACGACCGGAAGACGTTGAGCTCAATTTTCTCGTTACCGCCGAATTGACGCTTAATTCTTCGTCGTTACGACCAAAGTACATTGCAGAATTTTTGCCGTTTTCACGCTCGATCGAGACTCTCCCAGTACCGAGTCTGTTCTCGATTTCATTTAGGGATTCGTGAGTCGCCGATTTTACCGATATCCTCGAACTCGTTGCACGTCTTTCGCCGCTTGAAGAACGACACGCTTTCGTATTGTCCGTATGACTTCTGTTAGATTTACCGTTTCGGTCCTCGTACTCTTCCTCGGCGTCCTTTACGATTATTCGCAATTCCTCGATAACGTCGTCTATCGTCGTCTCTTGATCGTTGTCGATCGAGCCAATTTTACCATCTCCTTGTCTCGTACTTCTCGAGAGATTCTCGGGGCTGCTCGATCTCTCGGAGGAGCTTATACCCTCGTCCTCCGCATTTGACGAGATACCCTGTTGGGAGATCTTTCGTTCGCTCGTTATCGAGTTTTTCAACTTCGTCTTGACCTTTCTATCATCGTTGCTGTTGTAACTGTTGATTTTCTCCGTGTGAAACTTGTCAAGCTGTTCCTGTAGAATGCTGACCTTATTGCCAAGAATGGCGCAAGTTTCCTCGGCTCTCGCGAGACGTTTTTGCAGAGCTTCGACATCGACACAGTTGTGAGACCACTTCTGGACCTCTTTATGAAGAAGATCGGTCAGCGCGTCCTCACTCCGGGCGTCGACCTCGGTCAGCCAGGCTTGCAAGATTCTTGGCTCTAATCCTGCCTCGCACGCTTCGGCCTGAAAAAGGAACGAACGACTTTAGGAATCTTACGCATTTTTATTTTCTTCATTGATTGCGTCGTTGTACGACACGCAGAAGAGATAAATTATTGGAAAATTGTATTATTACTTGAATGTATAGCCTCGTTTGCGTGCGCGATGCTGATTTTAGAAATGCATTGAGAAACGATATTCCTGCGACTCTGAGTGCTATAGCTGCTCTCGGTGCTAGAAGTGCACCCGCGAGAAAACGAAATCTTCCACCCTCGCCGTATCTCAGTCTCAGAGTCGAAACGGCTTCGGACACTGCCAAATGACCGCCAGGAGCTTGACAAACTTTCGTCAATAACTGAAACATTATTAAAACAGAAGACAGTTATTATTGCTCGTTCGATCAACGTTTAAACGTTGAAAAATAATATAACGGTTGTGATTCGATCGCTTGTCGCGATACAAGCCAATCAATTTTTCTAAAATCGTTCTTCCGTGCTCGCCGAAAGTCTTCGTGACCGAATTTCAATGAACGTAAATCCAAAGCGATACGGAAAAAAACTGGTTTTGGACAAGAAGCATCAAGAAATAATCGTTCCAACGGACGGCTTTGAAAAAAAAACGGCGCGAGTTCGTTGCTCGACTTCCTCAACAACCACTAAATAAGTCTTCGATTATATTTCGGTGAAAATATTCTTGAAACCAGTTTTTTTTTGTCGGATCGGGTTTGACGATCTAAGAAGTGCGAAGATTATCGCTTATACTTGTAAAGCTGTAAATATACGAGGATCGAGTTATAGAAGAAGAGAAAAAAAACATACTCGATTCTATTCGCAAGCGCGGGACCGGTTTTGGCTTCTGTTCAAGGATCAAAGTCCTTGTTCCAATTGCATGCAAGTTTGCGTAGAGAAAACGCATCTCATTAACACGAATAAAAATGACCGCGGTATTGAGTAGGCTAAACTTCGAATGCATAATTAAAATTTATCTAAGGGATGGATATTTAGCAACTGCGACCCAGTTTTTGCTAGTTTTAACGGTTTAGGTGGGTTTGGAAATTTCGGAAAATCAATTTTGATTTTATTTTTTCATCTTATAATATAATGCGTCTAGAATATTCTGCCAAATTTTTAAATCCATCGGAATGAAACTCTAGAAGATAGAGCCTTTAGAAATTCCTCAGGTAGGAAAAACCGGAAGGCCGCAAGGCGGCTTTAATCGCTTTTTTCTCGAAACACCATTTTTCAAGTCGGAGGACACGATTTCTCCCAAACTAATACATCGATCTTATTGAAATTTTGCACACTTCTTCGAAATAGTATTGACTAGTGATTCAACGAAGGATTTTTTTATAACTAATTTTAAAAGGCGTAGTGTAAATTGTACTAAAAAATGTATTATTTTGCACACGACTCTGCTAAAAATTCAAATTTCAATTTTTGTTCTAAATCTTTCGTTCAATCACTAACAATACTTATCTCCTAACAGAAAATATTTGCTTTTTTAAATTTCTGATAAAGCTATCACGAGTTATCGTGTCCACCGCAAACACACTTTTTTATGGGTCTCCGGAATTCAATTTTTTAAAATACTGTTGAAATGTTAGTCTTTGATATACTTAACATTGTGATTAAAATAATTAATATATAATATAAAAAAAACCGAGAAAATATCCTTTTTTTTTGCTTTGAAACCCACCTAACCCCTTAAAACACAACTAAAATATACAAAATTCTCCATTGACAATAACAACGAGAAAAACAGTACACAAACTTTAACTATCTTTCTCGACCATCACAGTCCGCGTAAGAAAAGTTAGCGGGTCGTTTCGATATGTAAAAAAGTGTAGAAAATTGTCAATAGGCAAAAACAATGAAAATGTGAACTGGAAAGAAAGGACTTCCCCTTTTGGTAATTTTTTCCCAGGATACGAGGAAAAATGTGCAGCTATCGTCGTATCGTAGAAAATAAAATCAGAATGTATCATGGTCGACGAATCGGCCGGGAACGTGACTCGTTGTGCGTATCTTGGCCATTATACGTTTCTCGTAATTTCGGAATAACGGAGAAACGCGTGCCGGGAATGCCGGAGTATATGTTTACCCCTCGGGAACGAAGAACGGGGCAACAGTTTGCCGTATTCGCACGGGTCTTTGCGTGTAAATGTAAAAAAAACGTCTGTGCGTACCTGAAGCGCCAGCACTCTGGACCGGTTCAGGCTGCTGGTTAGACAGACCGCGAGAGCGAGAAGTCCCGGCTGGGCTTGTGACAAAAGTCTCGGTGCATCGGGACACCTCTCGCCGCACGCGGCCAAACACTCGACGCAGCCGAGCTCGTCGAGGGCCGCTCTTCTCGTGCCGATTCTCGGTCCGGCTTGACCGCTTGGCGGGCTGCTCTGAATCAGCTGTACGCCCCGCAGTGTCTCGAGCAATAGCGTTATACCGTCAGCAGGTGGCGATGCAAATTCTTGAACGAAGCTGCAACAAAAAATAAGGAACGAAACCAAATTCGAATTTTAGTCAAATGCGTTTCGTGAATGATTCAAAGATTTATGATTTAGATTTTTATTTTTTTAGTGATATACGATCATAGTTTATTCGCAATTCTACTTTTTTTTCATCATACTAAAAACGATGAGATGAAAATTGATTTTATAATTTCGATTTTATTGGTTTGATAAAATTTGATTGCGTTTCATTCGAAATTTCACCGTTTTCTTTCATTGGGGAAATAAATAGAAATGAAAAAATTAACAATGTTAGTAAAATTAGATTACTACTTATAGAATGATTTATAATATTTATTTAGATAAATATCATCTGAATTAGCCTCGAAAACAAATTCAAAAATTGTATTCGTTTCGCGATACAAAGTTCTTTTTCTTCCTCATACGAGAAGCGCCACTTCCCCGAAATAAACAACATTTTTAATCAACCACGACGATGAGATTCCAAGTGTATAAAATTTCGAATCTCGTTTAGCTTTAAATTCACCAAAAATAAAAGGCGATGTTATTTCGTCGTCTCTCTGAATAAATTTGTTACATGCACCATCGCGCATAATCATCAGAAATTTTTGTGAAAGTGTTTCATAAATATTAATGAGTTAATAAATAAATTACGCTTATTACTAGATTTCTAATAAATTTACGGATCTGCATTTCTCGTACGTATATTTTTTAAAAAGCGAGTCACTCCAACGAACCATTTTCTTTTCTTTTTCAAACGCTAAAAATTATTTCTCTTTCGCTCCTGTCGGTACGTGTCACACGTCGAGTACCGTAAATACAGAGAGTGCACACGGTACTTCTCGTCACCGTGGTTTATAACGTCGCATACTTTTAATTGCTCTCGGTCGAGAGCAGAGCGGTGTCAAGCAAATCTAACGGCACCGCGTGAAGAGTTTGTCGCCGGTTCGTACATATATATATTTTTTTCATTCATGAAGAATTTTTCCATCCTCGTTTCTCGACGTATATCGTCGAATCGTGAAATCCGTTAATCGTTCCGAATTATCATACGCATTAGATAGTCAAATTTCGATCCCGCTATTGGGAAAGTAATATTTTTTCCCCAATATTATGCCGGAAAGTCCCGCACGAATGATTTCGTTCACGAAATATTCGGTTCGAGTCGACGTCGAACGAGGAAGAAACAAAAAAAAACATCGGAACAAAAGTACGGGTGCCGTTAACCGACCGAGAGCAACGAAAAAGAGAAAGAGTCGTGAAATTCGACTTCGATACTTTCGGACTCCGAATTGATCGAGAAGAAATTCTGCGGTATATATATATAGCATATATATATAAATATAGACGTATAAATGTGTAATGACTTGATCAGTACGTGGCGAGCCAATTTTCACTGCGTGATTAAAGGTCGGTTCACCAAAACAAAAACAAAAACAAGTATTTTCTCCCTCTCTCTCTCTCTCTTTCTCAATCTTTCTTACAATCATCCCTCTATGCATACAATATAAGTTTTGTCTCCTCGATCCCGATCGCGATGCTCGATCACCATGACGATGCCAAAAAGTGGGACGACCGGTTCTCTCCACGAGCGAAGAATCCAGATGAAAAATTTCGAAAGATTGAGTCGAGACGAGTCGAGAGAGAGAGAGAGGGAGAAAGAGAGGGATGAGACGAGACGAGAGTTAATAACAAGAAAAAGAAGGCATAATCGATGACCCTCTCGTTTATTATAACTATACCATTATAGTACGCGGGGGTACGAGGTAAAGGGAGAGAGAGAGAGAGATCGAGTAGACCGGGAGACGAGCTATCGCTCGCACATCCTCTTCCGCAATTGAAAAAAATATTTGATCGACGATATACCGTATACTATGGATACTTCGTAACGCGTAGCAAAACCGGGGCTGAACGTGTTTGTGCGTTGAATCCCGTCCAACGAGTTCCCAAACGGGATAATAAACTGATGGCCAGCAATAACCGAGACAGTTAATTCCGAGATGAATTTCTTTTTATTCTTTTCTTTTTGGATCCTTTATCTTTATAAATGCGCGAGTGGACGATTCCATTGCGAGAAAAGTACGACATTTTGTCGTATATCGATAAATCCATTTATTTCTTTTGTCAGGCAGTGGTACAGGCGACGAGCGCTTCGAAAATTTGATCGGCGATCGTACGAGCCCCAAACAACCGATCAGATTAAAAATGGGCAGGTATACAGAGAATTATGGCAAAAAGTGGCTCTTGGTATTGTTTTTTCCAAAATTTTTGCCATTATTCTCTAGATACCCTAAAAATTTTAACGCTCAGTGCCGAAGAAAGTACTCATGGCGGTTTCAAATCGCTCGTGGCTTGCAAAATTATTTTCAAAATTTTTGAAAAACAATACCCAGAGCCACTTTTTGCTATAAAATTTTTGCTATCAAATTTTCGAAGCGCGCCTCGCCTGTACCACTGCCATTTAATATTCGTTGTATCGCAATTTATTTGCCTCTTAAGAATCGTTCTCGTCACGGACGAAAGAGAAAAACCACGTTTTTTTTATTTTTCATCGTTGACTTATTCTTTTTCGTTTTGTGAATATCGATATTTGTATAGTTGCATTTTTCACGAAATTTTTCTTATCATCCTCGTCAGGAATAAAAGAAGAAAAAAAAATCTTCGTTTATTTTTTATTGTCGGCTGGTTTTTTTTGAGAATTCGAACGAATTTTTCTTCCGCCCTTTCTCTCGATTCTTTCGAGCGAATCTAGCGCGTTCCCCCGAGCAAAATAATTTCATCGACGAGAATCTCGTGCTTCGATGGATATTACGTGTCGTCTCTCGTATTATGCAAACTAATGCGCAACTCTCTCTCTCTCTCTCTCTCTCTGAGAGAGAGAGAAAGAGAGAGAGAGAGAGAGAGAACCGTATTTCTCTCTAACGCTATAACAAAACAACCGTGCTATTTTACATTTCGCGTTCGCGGCAACGATTATCGAAAGGCATTTTTCTTTTCTCTCTCGACGAACTCTCGTATTATCCCGGAAATTTTTCTTCAATCCACGGATAAAACAATACGCTGTTTTGCGAACGAAGCGAAAAAAATTCTTTTCGAGATTGACGGGAGATTGAGTTTAAAAAAAAAACAGGAAAAAAAAGAACGATTCAACCGGGAATTGTCTCGGTCTCTGACAGTATGAGCGTTGCAACATATTTCTGGGAAAAATGTACGCGTTGCGATCGAGATAATAATTGGCTGGTGGCTAGGGAAGCGAAGGAGCTAATTACTTATTGCATTTCTCATTGTTAAACGGGAGCGATCGTTTGATGTTTGAGATTATGAAAATACACCGAGTATATACAAACACGCTGTATATACGCGCAATTCTTGCTTCCTAATTTTTCCGTATCTCTTCCTTTTTCTCTACGTTCTATCGTGCTTGAAAATACGATACAAAATAAAATTATATTATAAATATTGTGTAATGCTTGTCATAATATATATTTCTCGATATTTGAAGCATTTTTTATATGATTTTTTTTAGTGTTTTCGAAATAATGTCCGAAGGAATATTTTTCAATCGTACGTTCGGAAAATTTTCCGATTTGTTTAACCCGCAAAAATCACGCGCTAAGTGTTCGTTGTATTCCAAATTTCGTTACAATCGCTCGAGATTTAAAAATTTTATAGAATATTTGATTTTTCGGATTGTACAATTTATTCATGATTTTTCAAATTTCAGATTTTCCCGCGTTTTTTTATTTTCCCAATTTCAGATGTCCTATAATTTGTACAGAAAATAAGCTAGACGGCCAGCTCCGCTTGATATTGAATTTCCTTTAAAATTGGTCGTAGAAATTCTACAAAATTCTTAACTCTTGTAAAATCGGTGATTTTCAAAAGAAAAAAACCGTGTTAATCGTTCACAAGAGGAAAGAGAAAAAAATAAATGATGATAAAAATGGTATTAAATAAAAGGAAAATATATAACATCGTAAGACGAAGTTATAGGAACGAGCTTCTCCGAGCCGAGTGTTCTCTTCCTCTTTCGCTGCATCGCCGTCCCTCGGCCTGTGTGCATTATATTGCGCCGTTTGTTATTCCGTAGACGGACTACTCTACCTCTCCCTCGCTTGTACAGTACACGAGCCAGAGAAGCATGAATGCGCATCTGCATGTTGCATACCAAACGCGAACACTGTACGAGAGGTCTCTTTCTTCACAGACCGCCGGCTTTTACGCGCTTATGCTGGCTACGTGGCCGTTGCGGCTCAAAATTCCTTCGTACACGGGCTATATAACTAAGTGTCAAAAAAACAAAAAACCGATAAAGATAAAAAATAAATGCAAAAAAAAGAAGAGAAATAAAAGTTGCGACGAGTCCCTGACCACCAGGGTGGCAAGAGACGCCTTGGGCACGAACCTAGATTGCGTTTCGATGATGCGTCCTGTCGAGAGCACGAAGAAGTCTCCCGAGAGTGGTTTGAATCTCGCGACTAATAGAGCGTGACAGCACGTGTGAGTCTTGAGCTACATTGATTATTACTTCGGATGGACGTTCGATCCGGATATGCAATGGAGATACAGATTTAGGCCGAGAAAAACCAGGGCAAAAGTGACCAGTGAGTGAGAAACATTGATTGCGTTGAGAACAAAAAATGGCAAGTAATAAAATCAAAAAGGAAAACTGTTGACTTCGCTCTACTTCCAGAAGAAAAAGACGAGTCACGTGATTTTAATATAAATCTCGATGTAAAAGCCACGAAGCGACGTTTTACTAAAGAAATGCTGTGGGAAATTCGAGACCTGACAAAATGGCTGAAACTCGAGAATAAAATGGCGGTTACATCTAAATGCGAAAAATTGGCACCAGATGGCACCTGCCATCTCTCGAATTCACATTATTTTGTGTATTTATTATTATAATTCTCGTAACAACTTACGACTTGTGTTTTTAATCGCAAAATCCTACTAAAAATCCACATATCTAATAATTCGAATAATTAACCCTAGAATCCTGAATATGGGTCGTTTGTGTCCATGCCAAATCTTTCAACGTTGGACACTATTAGACTTCTTCAATTTGCAAAATAAATATCTTGTTTTCACGATCGAAATTTCTCATATTTTTTCAGAAAGGATGTGATTTCCGCTAACAACTCGCATTGTAATTTTGTATTTATACCGAAAATAACAGAAGATATGAATTTTCAAATATTCTACTGTAAACAGCCTACATACTTTCGAATTTTTATAAAAATGTGGATCGAAAAAGGAATTTTCAGGGCTGACAACAATTTTATCGCATAATTAGGAGTCCAAAGGAGCCCTATCATTGTTTTCAGATTTTCCCTCACAGAATAACATAGTCAAATAAGCGACGGACGCAAAAGACCCACGTTCAGGATTTACAGGTGCTAAAAACTACGACATGGAACTAAGGTCAACAATTTCGATAGTTAAAAATGTATATTGCTAAAAATTTAGATCGCCGAAAAATTTCAATAACTAAAGATTCACAAAACCACAAAATTATATAGCTAAGAATTGTAATTGCTAATAACGTTTCCTAAAATTATATTTGCATTGCCAAAAATCCAATTCGCTGAAAATATAATCGATAAAAATATATTTTGCCGGGATAGTTTTGTCGTACGTACGAGGATCATTACCGAGGCACGAAGCTTATTGTTATAGCTACAAGTGAAGAGAAGCCGCGACTGTTTTGCGGTAATGACGACTGACAGTTGGACGACGTCGAGGTGTTTCACCGCTCCTTGATCAGTGGTACATACGAAAGCGCCATTTACGCGCTATCTGAGATCTTCGATATCGGTATACGCGCATTTCTGTATTTATACGTATAAGGCACGTACAGGTACTTACGTATAAACTCGTCTCGACGTAGGTCCGATAAACCCGTGGAACTTCTCACCGCCAGATTATACACGTCGGCAAGTTTATTACTCATTCATGTGGGCCAAACGTTGGACATAGGCCATATGCCGTATTTCCCACTTCGTGGCGAAGAAACAGCAGGAGGATCGATCCGTTTTGATGTCCGACCGCGCGAGACGGTATAATGACGAGCATTTTGCGCGTGCAAACTACCGCGACGATAAACCTCGTTCCTAATCCGTCGAATATCATTCCCGATGTTATCTCTCTCGGTACGAGTGTTCGAGCGCGTCACGTTTCTTCTCATACCGGTTCTACTCACGTTTTATTTATTTTCATTGTCTCGTGACACGAACGTCGAGCTTCGAGTTCAACCGAATCAGGTCGGACGATATTTCATAATCCTCGAATATCTCGTTTAATCGAAATAACGAATTATTTTCGGCGTTTCTTCAATCGCGATCAACGAGACAGGTAGAAATTAATTTATTTTTTGTTAATTTATCGTAAAGAAATATCGACGAAAAATAGAGACGTTATGTGGGATTTTTTTTATTTAAACGTAATTCTTGAAGTTTATTTATTTTATTTTATGCCAGTAAAGCGAACGAGAAAAATACTTCTAACGGGCTTGAAAAAATTTCCGAAGAAGTTCACGGTGGAAACGCCGGCAAATATACGTATATGGAAAAATGGATAGTTATATTTCAATGGCGTTGGAAGGTTCCGTTTGAAAAAAAACATTGGTCTTCGCGCATAAAACGTAATTGGTCGGATAACGCGCTCGACGATTCTTTCTTCATCTTCGTCCTCTTCCTCTTCCTGTTTCGATCCTAATACATTATTATATCGACGTATCCTCCATGCGTGTGACCACCTCATACACGCGCGTAATTACAATAAACCGTATTTAGTTCCAGCACGAGGAACAGTTATTAATCGTAAATCGTCGACGAGAGTGTTTTAATAATTAGCGAATGGCTCATTTAACGCCTCGAGTGATGTTAAGTGCGCTCGAACAATTTGCGAAAACAAAATGGAAGGAAAAGAACGCCGTGCTAATCGACGAAAAATTCATTAGCCAAATTTCGATTTTCGTTAATGAAATTCTATTAATTTCAAAATGGTTATTTTTTATGTACGATATTTAGAGTTTTGTGATGTCAGTCACAGTCACATTTATGCTCGCAGTTGTAAAAAATGCGAATAATTTATTTATTAAGCGTCGAATAATCGATTTTTCGCGAAGCTGTATCTTCATTTTCGCTCGTTCGACAGGATATTTCACGAGCAATTTTACGAAGGACTCGTCAAGATGGGAAGAACGAGCCAAGAAACTTTTGGATGGATCAATTCTTGTGGCCATAGCAAAAGTTCGAAAATCGCGATTTTTCGAGCCGAAAGATTGCAAAAAAAGCCTCATGGGAGAGAGGAAAATTTTTTTTCTCAA
Source organism: Netelia virgata (assembly GCA_951802705.1). NCBI lineage: Eukaryota > Metazoa > Arthropoda > Insecta > Hymenoptera > Ichneumonidae > Netelia > Netelia virgata. Next base: position 11,670,111 of record OX637865.1, on the reverse strand, counting down.
AAATCATTGCACGAGAGCTTATTTTCATCAGAAATTTCTCGTACATCGCGATAATCATGGTTATTCTTTCTATAGTTCCAAATTAATGGACGAAATCCAAAAAAATATTGTAGAATTTCGCGTTGTTTCGATTTTTTATCTGTGAAATAATATGCGAAATCTCTAATGAAAAAACTAGTTATTCTATAACACCTCAAATCGTAAATTAAAAATTTCTTGTAAAGAGTTCTTTTTATCAAGCCACAAACAGCTCGAATTAAATTTTTTAATCGGCGCTTACCTCGGAAAAGCGAGTCTCAGATCGGCTCGTAGCTTATTGAGAAGTTCGCTGACTGAGGTGAATTGTCTCAGGGTCATTTCGCCACTTCCGGAAGCGTAGCCGGAGCTCGAACTCGTCGTCGAGGGTAAAGTTCCGTGCGAGTCGTGCGACGTTACGACCGGACGACGTCCCCATCTTCTCAGTGCTATCGCGTAATCCTCGGCATTGTACGTAGGTGGTCGTAGTCTCTCCTATTTATAAAATAGAGAATAAAACAGAGAAAAAAGTTATATAATAATAAAATAACGTAACGTCGATAACGGTAAATTATAAGAAATGAGCGATTGCGAAGCTCGAGTCGAAGAACAACAAAAAAAAGAAAAAATACGGCATGATTCGCGGCTCGGCTCGCGGAGGAGGCGATAAGCGTTGCGCGAATTGCGTCCAAAGTATAGATTTACGGTTCGCGCTCTCGTAGAGAATCATGAAAATTAGTACGCTTGCGCACAACGCCATGAATATTTCATAATTTTCATCCCGAGTTACACTGTAATTTAGCATCGTCTCTCACGGGCCCCGACGTAGGTTATTATAATATTATCGCGGGCATTATTATCGTTTGAGAGATAATCCGAACTTGATGTTGAATTATTAACTCAAATTGAAATTAATATCACGTTGCGGTAAAAAAGAATAATAAAAACAAACATTTTCGGAAATATTCCATTTTTTTTTCGGCGGACCAACGGAAAAGATCGAATCGAATGTTATCGATCGAAACGTAACGATCGAGAATGTTTCGATAAGAAACAAAAAATGAAAATCCCTCGTAAATAAAAATATCCTTCGAGTGAACAAAATCAATAAAAAATAAAACGATACAAAAAAAGATCGACAAATATTCGTGGAAACTATTTTGCGCCATTAAGACGAACAGTACATCACGGAAATAAAGTATTATGTACAAGATCGGTTTAAATAGTAAAATCGAAACTGTTTCCTGCTTTCTAGATTTGTTTTTTCGTATGAAAAAAGAAAAAAAAAATCAAATCTTTCTATCTTTCCACGTCAATTATCTTCGAAGCCGAGCGTGGATTTATGAATTACGAGTCTACGATACATTGTACGTACGGTAGTAATGCGAGATTAGCAAAGAGGCGGAATGAAGTCGATCGAGCAAGCACAGTCACGGATGATTACAAAACCATTAAAGCGTCGTAATCCGTTGGCCGTGCTCCGGCGCTATGCTCTACTCGTCCCTTCGTCTCTCTCCGTCGTAACAGGTCCGAGAGGAATCGACGATACTCACGGCGCAATAAACAACTTCTTAGGGTCTCGAAGGAATCGAACGGGACGAAGAAAATTAATGATTTGTAAGTGTATCTAATCTAATGGACGAAGGTGATGCCGGATCGCGCGGTGTATCTCACGAGGCGTTGTATTTACGAGAAGCCCTACGATTTAAATTTGACGCGCGTTTCGCGACGTCGATGTGAAAAGCTCGATAGGGTGTTGGACAACCACGAAGACATGGAAAATAGCTAGCTAGTGTCGGTGCAAAAAAAATGTTTTTTATAAAAATGTCCTGCGATGAAAATTGACCGAGGTATTAATTCGTAAAGTTTGAAAATGTAAACAATCTCATCATTCTGCGATTAAGAGATAAAAACAAATAATTTTATCATATCGCATTATTCGTTTATTAACAGTTATTTTGTCAAGATCTACAAAAAAAGCAATTATCTGTGAAAAAAAAAAAAAAATTCTGAGAGGGACTCGAACCCGCGATCCCGGCGATCATCGATAAGGCACTGCCTCGTTAGCTTGTTTCTCAAAGTTTGTGAGTTTGAAAATTAATATCTCGGCCAATTTTTATCGCAGGACAATTTTTAAAGAACCGATAGACTCGAACAGACGCCAACTAGCCTGGGTATTTTCTGTGTCTTCATAGTTCCCTAATACCCTGTGTGTATAGAACATACGTACATGTTCATATACCGGGTGTCCCAGATGTTCCGGATCATCTGGTACCTGCGGGTAGCTAGGGGTGCCACGAATTCATGCTCGAAGTCCGCATGCTTAATTCGCAAAAGTTTTTAAATGAGAGACGATTTAAGTTGTCTAATTGGAGAGCTGGAATCGCCTGCGTTCGAACGCTATTGAGAAGGTAGCGACGCGTATCCCAAGTTTGAACGGGCATCGATCATCGCCGTCGCGAGGCCAGACCTGAGACTATAACTATCGGACATGAGCTGTATCACGTCGATCGTAGTTCGTTCCAACGTTGCACACGCACTGCATCAGCACGATGGACATGGATTCGACCGTGATCGATTCTACCTCCGCGCTTGGACAACTTAGATCGTCTCTCATTTAAAAACTATCGCGAATCGATCGTCCAAACTTCGCGAGTCAATTCGTCGCTCCACCAGCTACGCGCAGGTACCATGGCGGTGCGTGACTTTCGAGACACCCCGTATATACATATTTAGCGGAATAATAGTGGACACCGTGAAAACGGGTGAGTAGACTCGACAATTTCAGGCCTGTCGCCGGAAGTCGAACGAGAGCAACCTTCTTTATGGAGTTGTAAAGAATAAGAAGAGGAGAAAGAGAGAAAAAGCTCAAGAATAAGTGGGGAAACTTGTGGTTAAGCCCTCGCATCGAGAATCGCTCAGAGTCTCTCATTTGCGGTCGGTTATTTCTCGCGCCCGGCCGAGCTCTCGTGTCACGGGACGTTCTCGAAGACCGCATATCGAGAGAGAAAGAGAGAGAGAGAGAGAGAGAGAGAGAGAGAGAGAGAGAGAGAGAGAGAGAGAGATTCTTTGGCCAGGATAGCTGGCGCGAACCGGAAGTACCTTATACTTTGTATACATATATACGTAACCCCTCGAGGTAAATCGGGCTGGTACGCTATAAAAGACGACTGATAAAACCTTAGGCAAAACGCCGTGTGGTTTTTCACGGCCTACGTATCGGGTCGTGTTCGTATCTCGGAAACTGGATCTCGCGTATGGTCGACATCGGGCAGCAACGATTCACGATCCGTCCCGACGTGAAATGCTCAAATACATATAATTACGTGAGATCGGTAGATCCGATAATTGGATCTCGTCTCAATAAATCGTTATTAATTCGCGAAAGTTCGTATATGTTTATCGACTTTTTGAAATTGGAACGAAACGAGAGCGCCGTTTCTCCTCGCGAGTAGGCGTTTAAAAATAAATAAATTAGATCGAATCTGTCGAGCTCGTTCCATGTTTGTTTTTTCTTTATTTTCTGCTTGTTTGTTTGTTTGTTTGTTTATTTTTGTTAATTATGGGGTTAAAAAATTGTCGGGGAAAAGTGAAAATTATTTTGCCATTAGAGAACTTCGAGCTGGCTCGCCTAGCGATGATTATAGCGATGTGGAATAATAATAATAATAATGATAATCGTACGGGGAAACTGTGCGTGAGATGTTGATACAGTCACGAAGGTCGTATAGCTTGAACGAAACAAGCAGCGCCTTTTATTGATGCACTAGGCACCGCAATGCTATACTAGCCTCCCTCTCTCTCGCTCTCGCTCTCTCTCTCTCTCTCTCTCTCTCTCTCTCTCCCTCTCTCTCTCTCCCTCTCACTCTCTCTCTTTCTCTCTCTCTCTCTCGTAGGCATAACTCGAGACTTTGTGGTGGGTTCGTGTACGTACAGTGATTTATTCCCGGCTAATCTGACGCAGCGGATTAATCACGCTAATCTGCGTGGTTTATTCGAGTTAAAGTCTCGGCTATTTATCGAAAGTCGTTAAAGGTAATATTACCGTGGATAGCAGTTATGTATACATACGCGTGCGTAAAGTACACAAGAACGATTGAAACTTTGAAGCAGAGTTTCGAGTCGTGGACGTCGAGAAATGAAAAAAATATATATATCGTTAGAAAAAATGATTTTTTCTTGCAATATTTTGACGAACAATATCAGGTTCTGTTTTTTTTTCACCTTTCGAACGACAAAATTTCCAAAATTGCGAACGCGACGGCGATATTCTCTCTCGTTAAAGTTATATCGATCGAAAAGAAATTTCGAGACCCCTCGCCCTTTTAAGGTTTCAGGTCGTCGACGATTATTGCGACTTTCGAATCGACGAAAGGATCGCAACTTATTATCGTCCAAAATAATTTTAATATTACTTAAAATCCAGCCAAAAAGTTAAAAAAGAACCATATCATTTTCAGTTTTTTCGTTCACCGTTTCGATCGACGAACCATACAAAATCGGAAACGAGGATGTAATATTCGTGTTCGACGAGAAATTCGCAATTGACAAAGATACCTACGACTTATTATTTCTTACGTAAAAAAATGTTATCGCCGTCGTATAAAATGCCGCCTCTCTCTTCCGCCCCTTAAAAAGTCGGACAACGCTGTCGAGACGCTGACACGTTTCTCGATAAGCCAAGCATGCTCGAAAGTGCCTCTGAATTGTTTCGTGTTTTTTTTTCCATTATTGACAAAAATAAACACGATAAACCGGAGCTTCGAGTCGTGACAAATAGCTTCAAGAGCATGTTTTCTCGTTGTTTGTTTTTTTCTCTCACGTTACGAGTACGGTGATAAGAGAAAAAGGGTCGTATGTAAACGAGTGCTATCGCGCGTGTCCTCGAGTTCCCGGCACGTTGTACCTTAAACGCTGATAATGCTCTTCGGGCAAACGATAGACAAAAAACGGAAGGGGGGGGGGCTATATACGTGTCGCGCTAATCTAAAAGTTGTCCTCGATAAAGCGGGTTTGCAAGATACGTACATATAAACCTTGTCTTCACGTTGCCCTTATCACAAAAAAACCCCCAACTATCGGGTGAACAAATAAGTTTTGAGATTTTTTGTTTGTAATTTTGAAAGTTTATTCAGAGAAATTGGTATATTTTATGAGTTTGGCATGAATCTTTGTTCAATAACGTCACCAACTCAGCGTCTTCAAACTTTACTGACCTCCCTTCGCGTTTTTTGTCACTAGTGTAAAAATCGCCACTTTTAAAACGCCGGAAATAGTAATACTCGCATGTTTTTATTGATGAAGGACGTTTCCCATATTTATGCTTCACACAGCAAAATTGATGTCCAACAGCTGCATTTTTCTTCAAATTAAAACAAAAAAGCAGCGTTTCCCACAAATTGTGTTTCGTTGGCAAAAAGGTTGACATAGTTAGGGGACGGAGAAATGTTGTTTACACTTGAGTGAAATGACAGCGACTGATTTTTAGAGGGAAATCATGACGCTTTAACATGAATATCGTTACAAGAAGCTCTTGTAAATCCCTTAAAACTTATTTGTATACTTAAAAAAATAAACTTTTATCCATTTTTATAATACGAAGGATTGAATTTTAGAGAAAAATTCGAACACCGAGCTACGGAGACAATGGAAGAAAGAACAAAAAGAGAAATTGCCCGACGCGTCGCATTTTCCATCCGTTAAAAATCGGTAATAAAAGAACGAATTTAAAATTCAATCTAGTCGCGAAATGTCTCTTTCGTCTCGTTTACGAAGTTCGCACGTTCGACGAGCGAATGAAAAACGAAACAAAAAAACATCGGAGCGATACGATCGACTCGGCTCGTAGTCAACGTCGCACGGATTTCCATCAGCTCGTTATATTTCGTTGTTTTTGTTTTGTTTCGTTTTATTTCTTTTTTTTTTCTCCGTATACCCTGCGACTCGTTGGCATTTGGAATAATACACGTTCATTACGAAATGTCTATGATTCGTCGCTTCTTATATCGCGAGATACTGTGTATAAACGTGTGCGCGAAAAGGATGCGAAGCTCGATTCGCACGGAATGTCATCAACGAGAGTAATATTCTCTCTCGCATCGCGGCGACTCGTTTCCGGGGCGTGTACGAAGCCTCATTTTTTCTCTCTCTCTCTCTTATTTTCTTTGCTTTTTTCTTCACTCTATTCCTTCGAGATGTAACGAGCCTCGAGTATAAAAAGCACGATATCGTAAAAAAAGCAAAAACGATCATATAATTTTTCCCAACATATACCAGCACACGCTCGTATCGCTAACTTCGAGTTTTCTATTTTTGAGAGAAAACTTCGAACAAACAAAATCAACGTTTCGTTTAATTTTTTTCATTTTCTTTTTGTTCGTTCGTTCGTTCGTTGTTTGAGCTACGAAACAACGCGAATGATGTTCGAGAAATGGCGATGCAACGAATATTAAATGGCAGTGGTACAGGCGAGGCGCGCTTCGAAAATTCGATCGTCGATCATACGAGCCCTAAACAACCGAACGGATTAAAAATTGGCAGTTACACACAAAATTATAGCAAAAAGTGGCTCTGGGTATTGTTTTTCAAAAATTTTGAAAATAATGTTGCAAGCCACGAGCGATTCGAAAACGCCATCCGTACTTTCTTCGGCACTGAGCGTTCAAATTTTGAGGGTATCTAGAGAATAATGGCAAAATTTTTGGAAAAAACAATACCAAGAGCCACTTTTTGCCATAATTCTCTGTGCACCTGCCAATTTTTAACCTGATCGGTTGTTTAGTGCTCGTATGATTGCTGATCAAATTTTCGAAGCGCACGTCGCCTGTACCACTGCCTCTTAACGACTGCCGATCGTTTTGCCGCGGGCTTGTTTTATACGCGCGCGCGATAATACACACATACATATACATACATACCTACATACATACATACATACATACATACATATATATATATATATATATGCCATATCGTGCATCCAAACGTGTTCTTACCTTTTCCGGCTGTGGGCCCCAAGGCTTCACTGCTAGTAGCTCCTCTTCCGCGTTCGGTGCCATCTCCGATTCGCTGCAACAAGAAAGACGAGAAAATGCCCACGGTTAGAAGAGGGTTGAAGCCCCCCCGGTAATTTATATATCTATATCTATATCTATGTGTACATATATATATAATGTGTGTGTATACATGTAACGAGTAGAGAGAGCTTGAAGATATCAGCAGGAAAAGCACGCGGCGTCGCGGAAGTGCGTCGCGGCATAGGGGATTCCCCTCTTCGTGGGATTTTCAAACGGTACTCCGTCTATATCCACCCTACCCGGTATTACGTACATATAGGTATACGTATACATACGTACAGTATTTCTTATTTTTTTCTTTATCATTCCTACTTCACGGTACGCGTAATCGACGTGTCGATCACCCTTCGGCTGCCTCGTTGTTTCCTCGACTGCACCGCGGTTTCTACATCGCGAGAGGGAGGAAGGAGGAGTGCGGAGGGGGAGGCGGGGGGTGGGGGCTGCATCGAACGAAATCGTGACTCGATCGAGAGAAATTGCACGAGCCAACGAGAAACATATCGTACTTCGTTATTTCTTTTTTTTTTTTACAAAGAAAAATCTTGTCTTTTTTTTCACCGTGAAATAGCCAAATCGATCGACGTTTCGATAACAAATTTGTAATATTCATTATTAATTTTTACCGAACGCAAACGATTATTTTCAATTTTGTCTATTTATTATTATTATTATTATTGTTATTATTATTATTATTATTCGTATTTTCTCGGAAAAATGACTTTTATCGTATTTCGACGATTTAATCTAATCGCTTATGGATTATTCGTCATTAATGGCTATTATCGTTCTTATCATCGTCGTTTTTTTTCCCCTTTAAATCGACACTTACAGTCGATACGAGAATTAATCCCTTCCTTTTTAAACATTTTTTTTTGTAATCGACTTTCGAGGCGCCACTCGCGCGACTATTAACTTTGGCGCAAACGATCGAAGCGAGCTTGTACAGCCCGTATATATTACACAAGCGAGAAACACCTTGACCACCAATTACATGTCTCGCAAAGTGGTTTGACCTTCCTGCGACTTGCCGATCTACAGTACTCGAAGAAGACGCGATCTCTACGGCTATCACACCTATATTATACCTGGTACGACATCCATTAAAGATATACTTGTACAATATATATATATATACATACATGTATGTGTGTATATATATATGTATATATAAATGTATGTATAATACTTGTAATATAGTATACGCGTGTGGGGCGTACGCGACGAGGCGGCGTGTGCTCCGGGCCCTTGCCACCTTTTCTCTTGGTCGAGGACAAAACGAGTGGAAGAAAGGAGGTAGCCGTCGACGTCGTCGCCGTCGACGGCGACGTGCGCTGGGTAACGCTCGCCTCCTCGTCCACCTCCTCGTCTTCCTGAGGACAGGAGAGGCATTGACCCGCGCCGCGCGCTCGCTCTTAGTCATCACGCACACACACGCGCGTTTCTCCCTTCGTACTCTACACGTGTATCGACCATACGTACCTCTTAGCCGCTTACTCACTCACTCGTGAACGACAAAAGCGACTCGGCCGTGCGCATAGTCCGTGGATATACGCGCAGAAATGTATATGCATGAATTGTATACGCATATATATATATATATATATATATATATATATATATATATGTGTGTGTGTGTGTGTATAAATATTTATATAAAGACACGTATAAGTAGTATGCGGGTTCCGGCCGTGACTAGATAATGTTAGATGCGTGCAACCAGATAAAAGTCGAGCGTGACCAGCGTTCTAAAAGAAGTTAAAAAAAACAAAAAAAAAACGTGTCGTATAGATAAAGATCGATAATTGAGAGATTAATAAAGATCGATCGAGCGAGATAAATGAAAAACGGTACGAATTACATTGAAAAGTAATAAAAATACCATTTGGATAAAAAAAAAAAAACACACAAATGTTTTTCTTTTTTTCGAATGTTCGAGATTCGTGTGAGTGGTATTGTGACTCGTTGTGGAATTCGTGATACGCGAGTAGAGTCGAATAACGAGACGAAGGAGAGGAGAAGATTCCACGCGTGTCATTGTGATGCGCGCGCGTTCCAGCATCGACGATGCCGGTTCGCTCACTGTCCGGTGGATATAATCGCGATGTTTTCCCCCGTTAGCTTCCGGGTGATTCCGGTACTCTTACGGCTTTTACAGCTGCGTACGTCGATCTACCATACTCTGTATTCCCATTACGTATATATATATATATATGTGTGTGTGTGTGTGTGTATACGTATCATTAGCTCCGCAATGTTTCTCGATCGCGACGCGCTTTAGCTGCAAGAAAGTGCGAGCGTTTAGAGACGAGTACGAGCAACAGAGAAAGAAAGAGACGAGGGAGAGAGAGAGAGAAAGAGAGGGGGGGGTTTCTGTCGCTCCTCGTTGCTACCGCTCGCGCGAGCTCAGATCAGGAGTTACAGTCGAGAACGTTTGTCTGTATGCAATCGAGCGGGAGGAATACAACTTTTATATATATATATATATATATATAAACCCGGAAGAACGGACAATGAGATAGTCCAGTCAATAAAGTGCGGTCTTGTTCCAGGATGTGCCAGAAGCTTTATTCACTGTATGCGTATATATCTATATATATATATATATGTGCATATATGTATACACGTATATCTACATTTTTTTGTATAATTTCCTGAAGTCGATGACTGTCGATCTCCGTTTCAATTATTCTTCGATCGAGTGTACATATATATATATACATGTATCGAACCGAAAAAAACTAACAACTGAACTATCGAGAATTCGTAACGGAAACGGAAATATTAAATACGTGTAGGAAATACGAGGCGCAATGTTTTGTAATATTAGCGAGATGAAAAATATCCACTGCTGGCCTCGTTAGTCGGTGCTTCTGATTAAAACGGTCATACTCGAGAGGCTCTATACAGTAATATATGAATGATGTATACGCACACACGTGGATACCTGGCGCATAGAAATAAAGCGGTAGTTCGAGATGCGTTTCACGCTTCTGTTCATCAGATTCTTATCGAGAGCTAGCAAAAGTTGCGAGAGGGAACGTCGCCCCCCTTTATCCTCTCTCTATCACCCTGTCCCATTGAGTCGGACGAAGATAAATCCAGGAAGAGGTATCGCGCAAAGTTCAGCCTGGCGCCTAAGCACGCTGTAGGCGTTTCTAATACATATATATATATTCTTATATATATATATATATATATATATATATATATATATATATATATATATATATATATAGAGAGAGAGAGAGAGAGAGAGAGAGAGAGAGAGAGAGAGAGACCTCCAGGATGCGGTTGGTGATCGCCACAACAGAAGCTCATCATTTATAGCCGGATAGTTGCCGTGCCGCGGGACAAGCCGAACGAATAAGAATAAGAAGAAGAAGAAGAGAAGGAGAAGAAAGAGGAGGAGGAAAGGAGACAAAAAAAGAAGCCTCGCGGACCAGGATCTCGCCTCGGGCAGGATATCGATTACATTGACTCATTTTTCGATCGAGCCTTCGACATAACTATATCAGTTCCGAGCATGCGACTACCCTGTCCCATATCCCATATTATACGTGCTATACGTCGCAAGAAAGTGGAACGATTTTTTTAACGAAGCCGTTTTTTCGCTATCGTGCCCAAAAGTAATACTTTTATCGTCGAGTTTATTTATTTTTCGTATAATTTATGTTATTTGAGAATATCAATTTTCAACTGATTTTGTTTTATCTCATTCATGATTTTAAAAGGAATTGACGATACGTTCCTTACTTCGCACGCGATAAGCTTGTTTATTATTTACATTTAGGTATAAAGCCTATATATATATATATATATATATATATATATATTATCAACGTCTCATTATCGAAAAAAATGGTTCGACCTCGTTTGCGCGTGCGCTTTCCAGAAAATTTTACACTTAGCGTCGGGAACGACGAAATGATCGCGCGGTTACTGTACAATGACGTCGAGCAAGGGGAGAGAAGTGAACTGGGCGTCGACGCGCAACGATGCATTTTCGTATTCGTGAGGCGTGCTCGCGGTTCAACATTTACGCACGAGCATTTCATCCTCCCGCGAGGACGTCTTTTTATTCTCTATTTGCGTGCTTACACACATACAAACACATTTATATAGATGTGTTTTATATATATATATATATATATATATATATATATATATATATATATATATATATAGCTGTTTTATATATATATATATATATAGCTGTGTTATATATATATAAATGCACGCACTCTCGTCTCTCGCCGTAATCACTGGGTAATTATGTTAAACAGCGTGAGAGGCGGACGAGGCACATATCGTGCTAAATAACATTTCACCACTTGGTGTATAATATAAAATACGAAGTACGAATGAGAAATGGAAAAGGTGCAGGAAAATTCATTCGCCGCTAGTCGATATACGCGGATAATTTAGAAATCGGAAGAAAAAGAAAATAATATCGGCAAAGTAATTATCATAATAATTATGATAATTGCGTTGGATTCGTTTTCTTTTAGAATTGTAATACTTTCGACGACGCGATCCACTCCCATCGACGCTTAACGAAAACAACTATCTCTTCTGCCAGAGAATTATTATTCATTTATCGAGACGATGAATCCTTTGTCTAGAACGCGCGATCGATTTTTCGAATGAAAATCTCGTCGAATATATACAAAGTTAATTAATTTGGACGTGTTTTAAGAGATTTTCGAAACTCAAAATTTATTTTTGTCGAACGAAAATTTCTTTAGTATTAAATTTCGTTTAAGCGAAAATATTCTATTAGAATTATATTCTTGTACGTTTATCATCGAAACTTTGTACGAAAGGAATTTCATGATTGAGAAAATAGACATTTTTTGTTTCTTTTCGATACTCAAAACTTTGTCGCTTTACGTAAAAGGCAGAAGGGTCGAATTTAAAATCGTTTGCGTTCGACGTAAAGTTTTAATTCGAGAATTAATCGAACGATCGATTCGATATTCGAAGAAAAGGTTTTTTGCTTTTTTTAGCGTGTCAAGATTATTCTCTTCCTCTTCTTCGATTTATGGAAATTGCGGCTGCCTTGAATCTGTAATGGATCGATCAATCAGCGAGGTTCAAAATTACTCACTCGATATTTAAGCCCACGAGCTGTAAAGCTCGATAACGAGTAGGCATGAGCGAGCACACACGCGATTAGTATTACTAACGACTGATTTGCCACACTACCGTTTCTCGTTCGTACCACGTAAGAACGTTGAATTATTAATAAATTCACACGGAGCAATCTACGCTCTCTTGTTATAGCCGAGTGTTCGTGTGCGTTTGTATATTTGTGTATATTTTTCACGTGAGCCAAGGAAATATAACGCGAGCACGCTTCGTGCATCGTTGTCATGTTTATTTAATAATCATTCTATGCGTCAAGGAGTAATTATTATCAAAGAGAGAGAGAGAGAGAGAGGGAGAGAGAGAGAGACGAAGAGAAATATCTCTCATCGTATACCGTTACACGTAGAAACTTATAGACAGCTTCGTACTCGGTCTATACAAAATGTATTAGCATTAAAAGAATCATAAAGTTCTATCTATACCCGAGTCTACACATCGCAGAGACCTTTTCATATACAATTATATACCGAACTTTAACAATTAATATCGGCTCTTCTCACACGTGTATTTCCTCTTCGCTGGTTTCTGAAAGCCTGCCGGGAGTATTGTCAGTGCGGCGGCAAATTCATGAATTTTCATTCGCGCGTTTTTCTTTTCAGAATTCACCCGGAACATAATACTTTCGTACGCGCAGAGCGAGTTCTAAGGCCTTGTAGCGATCTCGCTCAACGTCGAGTTTCGTAATCACACGAGAAGGATAAACGAAGCTATAGTGCGCGATCGGAGATTTATCATTATGAGAAATAAATTTACAATTTTCGTACGTGTGTGTATGTGTGTGTGATGAGAGAACGTGTACTTTTTCTCGTTCGTTCTCTTGTCAATGCAATCAAAGAAGTCGTTGAACTCGCGGGCTTGGACTAATGATCATTTATCGACGAATGGAGCTGTATCGATTCGCAGATCACCCCATTGATGGAAAGCTCAATTTCGCGGTTGCTCGTATATCTCGCCAATGTCAATTATGGAAGATCGCGTGTCTCGGAGAACCATCATATGTTCCTCGTTTATATACTTATGTACGTATACAGGGTGTCCCAAAAGTCTCGGATTATCCGTTACCTGCGGGTAGCTAACATCGTTACGAACTCATGTACGAAGTCCGCACGGTCAATTCGTGATACTTTTTAAATGAGAGAGAAATTGGACCGTTTTTCTCGATCGGACAACTTGGAACGTCTCTCGTTTGAAAACTATAGCGAATTAAACGCTCAGACTTCGGCCACGAATTCGTAGCACCGTCAGCTACCCGCAGGTACCAGGTGATCCGTGACTTTTGGGACACCCGGTATATGCATACGTATGTGTTCGTGTATAAGTACGCAATCTCGTCTCTCGTGCCTTTCCGTTATGAGAAACATATACATGCGGATATAAGTATATATATATATTAGCTCATAGATCACGGAGAGAGCCGCTGATGGATTTAATATATATATTTATGACGAGCGAGGTTTATACAATAATCATCCGATGACCGCTCGTGCCCGTGTTCTGACCTTCCTTCTTTCGTTTTTATTACCGAATGAAATAAACGCTTCGCATCGGTAGACGTACGTCAAGGTTGAAATAAAAAACAATTCGAAATCCATTAAAATTTGTTTTCTTAGAAAATGTTATTTTTCAAGATTAAATTGAAAAATTAATCTTTTTCGTATTTGAGAAACACGCTCGTCGACCGACTGATAAATATAAACAAACAATGTTTTTTGGGCAATTTCAAGACTTTCCTCACACTTCTCTTTTATTATCGAATGAAAAATAGCTTCGTATCGACATACCTATGAGAAGCTTTAATAAAAAGAACAATTCGAATTCTGACAAGATATTCTTTTTTATGAAAAAAATATATTCCAATCGAATTTGTGATTTTATTCTCGAACATTAAATTGATTTTCTTCATATCGAGAGATACATTGGTCGATAGACCGAGAAGCATTACCTACAGCGAAGTGCAGGAGAGAAAATGCGTGAGATGAGAAACCACAGAGGTGTGTGATTGATGAAAATAAAAAATAAAAACAAATCTAATCAAGAGCCCAGTTTTCATCGCGTCATTCGTATAAAGAGAGGAAGTCGTGAGAGAATTCTATATCAAACAGATGTTCATTGTACATACATGAGATTTAATGCCGTTATGAATCTCAAGTTGTATGTATAACATACATATATATATATAGAACGGGTCCTCATCTCGAGGGCTCATCTCCTCTCGGTGCGGACTCGAGTGAGAGAAAGAGAAAGAGAGAGAGACAGAGAGAGAGAGAGAGAGAGAGCGCATAACTGTAATATCTCTTTTCACTGGGCACGCGTGCGTATGCGAGCCTTAATGCGCATCGAGAAGCTGCTGTTGGTGCCGCAGTTGCAGCAAGAAAAGAGCGATAAAAATATATATAAAAAAAAAAAGAAATACGAGAGAAAAAAAAAGGAATAAAACGAAAATTAGCGCATCGCGAAGATACGACCGAAGAGAAAGAAAGAGGCGCGAGTAATAAACGAGAAGACACCGGAAAGTGCCGTTATTGACCGACCTATAGATTTTTCGTTTATTTTTTATTACGACGAGATCGTTTATTTTTCCAACGAAAAAGGATGCATTATATTATCACGCGTGTTAAAACTTTAAAACGTTTAAGATAAATAAATAAATCAATAATAAAGATAAACCGATAATCGAAGAAATTCAAAATGCAATGTTTTATAAAAATGAAATTTGCATTGAGATGTAATTTGATATAAAAATGAAGAAAAAAAAGAATAATATTTAAAAAATCAGACGCGACACTTGGCTGGAGAAAATCTCGACGGTCCAGTTAGTCATCGAGAAAGACGCGAGGGAGAACTCTAGCAGGTATATGTTATATACCTGAAACACGTGTGCGTAACGATCACGGAATGCCAAAGGCATATTCAGTGAGAGACCCGAGGAAGTCGACGCACGATCGAGAATTCAAGCCACGCGTTTATAGTACAACGATACAGCCTTCGATCTACCGATTTCCATACAGGGGAGTGTTATTACGCGTGTTTTACACCCACTAGCTTTATATAGAGAGAGAGAGAAGAGGCGCGCGTGCGCGGCAGACGTTTTGATCGATCGATCGGACTCGACCGTCAATTAATACGTGATGAGTCTGTCGATCTCCCTCGAACACGATACTTTATTCAACAAGACATTCTTCGGGAGTAAATATTACCTCTCGTTCTTCGCTTCCTCGTTTTTCCAGAAAAAAAAGGTTTTGTTTTCGTTAAAAAATAAGTACATAAAAATAATCAAGCTTTTAAGATCGAAATTTGTATAACGTCGAAAAAAATACGCACGTTTGCGTGAATATAATGAATTTGAGAAATTTGAATTATTGTGATTTACGATTAAATTCGTGTTTTGATTTTATTTCAATTTTTTGTTGATTTTTGGGAAAATTAAAAATTTTCATTTTTCAAAAGAAACGAAATATATTGCAAGTGTTCGAAAATCACGATTAAGTATCACGTTTCAAACTGCACCTTTTTTCGACGAACGAGTTGAAAATCAATTTTAATTTTTGCTGACGAAAAAAAAAATCGCGAAGCGATAATTGCCAGACGAGCGATGTGCCGTGGCACGAATAAACGAAGAAAGGAGACAAAAAGTGGAACGGGAGCGTCACTTACTTTGTTTTTTTTTGTTCTCTAAGCGTTTAACGCGCAATTATAAAATTAGGAAAGAATCGTTAAGCCATTAAGTTCGAGTGACCGCTCACGGTGAAAATGAAGAAACGCGACGCGGCGAGTGCATTTAGAGACGTTGCAGCTGCGACCAGCTGGCTCGTAGAGCGCAATGAGAGGAGAGAAGAAAGAAATTGTCGCGTGCTGACCGCGTGAGCGCGATGCGAGAAGCACCGAGAGAGAATCTCATCAAGCTTGCCCGCCTAGGCTCGCGTCACGCTCCCGATCGCGCTAAACGTGCGCGACAGTTTCTAACTTTGATTTTCGAAACTGCTCACCGTCGTGAATTACATTTCATTATTTATTTAATTTCAGTTTTCTTTTCTTTTCCAGATCGCAATTCGTTCAATTCCCCTCGTGAGAACAAACAATTCTCATAATTACTTTACGAAAAAAAAAAGAAAAAAAAAAATGAAAAAAATGAATAATTTTGCATAATTATCGTGCGTATAAAATTCATCATTAACGAATAAGTAAAATTATTATAAAATTATTTTTCAAATAATATATTCGTAATTAATGATCTTTCTTTCTTTTCTTTTTTCGTATACACATAAAAAGAAATAATTCAAAATTTCTTTATGAAAAAAAAAAAAATAATTAACGAATTAATTAATTATTTTTATTTGTATTTTTTTAGTGCCTCGTTATTATTCATAATAGGACGAGCGTATGAAAACGGCAATGCGATTTTCTTTATGTTTCGAACTCTCACGTTAAAGCCAAAGTGTGCGTTGTTTCTATATGTTTTTTCTTCTTCTTTCTTTACCGGGTACAGAGCGTTTATATAGACTTTTATACGTACAAAGGGAATGGAACAATGCATCGTCGCGGATGTACACGGAATATGGACGAGTGGAATGCAATTTACTCTCAGGAGCAATCATATCTTGGGATGGAAGAACGAGAGAGACGCAAAGAGAGAAAGAGAGAAACGATCTTTGCATTGAAGGTATTTCTATAATTGAAGTAATTGCATGAAAGTAACGTCGCGTTGTGCAGATATCTATCACGATGCTTGCATTTTGCCACTGGATAAACCGACACTCTTCATTGTACAAAAATGATATATATATATATATATATATATATATATATATATATATATATATATATATATATAGAGAGAGAGAGAGAGAGAGAGAGTCAAGCGTTCTCGTAGGTGTTTATATGCATATAAACTACCACGAGAACGTTTGACTCTCGAAATTACACTCAACCATTCATCGAGCTTGACTTTGCTTCAATTTTTACGTAGCTTCTCACATCGTTTCTGTACTTTAACGTTCAACTTAATATCCGAGCATTAAAAAGATTTCCAAACAACGCACGTGTACATTACCTATTTATTTAGACTGAACGAATTTCTCTACGTTTAGAAAAGATTTATACGAAATATCAACAAGAACTCATTATAATTTCATTTTTACGTCGATAATTAACATTTTTCAAAATTTTTAATTAATATAATTTGAATTAATTTAAAATTAAATTGTTTATAAATCTAATGTAATGGATGTTTAATCAAATTTTGAATAAACGTAATTTATATCAATTTTAACTCCAATTTTTATTAAACATAATTCAAATCAATATTACATTTAATTTGGAATAAATGTAATTTAAAATAGATTTTACATTCAATTTTTAATGAATTTAATTTAAATCAATACCAAAGTAAGTTTTTAATAAATGTAATTTAAATTGATTTTGTGGAAATACCTGCGATATAGTTGTTGTTAAATTCCGTGATCGTTTAATTAAAGTTGCCCATAATAGCGGTAACGTCACTCGCGTATACGGATCGCTCGGTCGATCGTGCGTGCAGCGCGGAAAAACATCGAGGCGCACGAATTTTGTGTACAAACACTTGTGTGACACGGACGGTGACTCGTTGGACACACCCGCTACGCGTGATAGCCGAGGGTCGACTGACAAGCTAGTGTGCCGGCGCGTACGTCGCGGCCAGCGGGGGCTCGAGCGTATAAGCGGCAGGAGTGGGGGTAACGGTAAGGCGATAAGATAAGCGCTCACTGCGGGGGCTGCGACGCACCCGAGCGTTCGAAAGACTTGCAGTGTCGTTTTTATCTAATGACAAGACATCGTTTTGTTTCTCTCACCGTGAACATTTGCAATTGAAAAGTTCATATTTATAATATTATTATTAGATTATTATAATACTATTCTATTTATAAAATTATTTTCTCGATTAGTTCGTTCGTAAATTCAAAAATCGTTCATCAAAAGCAGGTCTTTTTTAATTTCATTGTTGGGGAATAAACGGCTGAAAATATAATAAAAATATTTCCCGTTATTTGAAAATTCAAAATATATTTGTTAAATCTTCATTTTGAGATTAAACAAAATATTAGCGATATCAGCTGGGACAATCGCGTTAATTAACAGTTTGTTACATTTGTCGCGGTCCAAAAGACGCGCGAATCGAATCATCGGTAGGTACGACCAACCATAAATAATTCAAACTACCGTTTTACCGACCAAGATAAATTCCCCAAGCACGAAAAATCCAAGATAACAAAAAAAGGGATTTTCGGACTTACCTGTCGAAGGTAAGACTGTCCTGTCGATAATGGCAGCTCTTGCAGTCGCTGCATCGCGATGACGACGCATCGTTCTCCCGACCGTCGGTCTCGTCGCTCTCTTCCTTACCGACGGGCACCGGCTTGCCCGACCACGTACGATGAATCAAGTAAAACAAGTACATAGGACGGCCGCGCCGACACGGTTGCGATCTCGAATTGCCCATTTGTCTCGTACCCGTCTCGTCGTTTCAATCGCGGATCGATTAAAATCCAAAAACTCGACGTAAGAAAACGTTAAAAGCACCCGCGACACTTTGTCGATATCAACAGGCGTTCACATGGCGTCCGACGCGACAGACTCGATCGTGAAAAGTGTCTCGAAGAAGGTCGCGGAATTTGATATCGTCTCTCTAGGTCATATCCTCTCGAGGCGAGCGAGCCATTTTTTTCTTTCTCTTTTCTTTTTTACGCCTCTGCAATTGCGGGTCAAGCGAACGACTCGAAAGTAGTGTGTTACCCGGCTTTTGATGTTAACGACGAAACTCACTCTTGTCCCTCCTTTAAAAAGCAACACGATACACACACACTTCTCTCACATTATTCACTCGTCGACCGATCGGACAATCCTCTCACGGCGAAAATCACAAATGTAAATAAATCATCGCTTCGTGCGTCGAGTCGATTTTTCAATCGTTTATATCCTCACTCAACTATCGATAAGAAAGAACATCAATTCGGGACAAAGATGTGATGTTGTTTTGGTTTTTGTTTCTTTGTTTGTTTTCGAAACACCCGTTGATCAACCCGAATTCATGTTATGACGTTGGAGATGACACGATATTACAGAGGGCACGCGGATGAACCGCGTCGAACGTATCACGGGACAAACTTCTCGTGCGCTTGCGTGATATTCGTGTTGGCGATGGCAAAACTCGATTACGACGTTACACGAGAAGTGGAACTAAAACCTCTCGCGTTTGCTCTCGTCGAGGCATCGTTGCGGCTCTCGAAGCATCAACGTTGTATAGCAATTTGCCGCGTTTCGGACGTGCACTACACGCTCGCGAGCCCGCTCGCACCCACGGAACGCGGATCTTCTCGTTTGCTCGCGCGAGATCGTCCCTTTTTTTCTCTCCTTTTTCTTTGTTTTCTCGTAGTATTTTTTTTCCAACGCTTGTTTCTTCCAGTTTGCGGATCGTCGAAGTCACTGATTCTCGTTGTTTATGACGAGGAGGGATAAAACGCCAGAGAAAAATGCGAGACGCCGTTACGTACCGACGATTATCAATTATACGAATTATAATTACAGCTCGTCCAGGCGCGTCTAAGAATTTCGTAACGACTAGTTTTGTATTGAAAAAGAAAAAATCGCAAATTACGAAATAAACATTGAATTACGTCAAAAGATTAACGAAGTTATTTTTCGATGTTTATTAATTCATGGAGAATCGATCGATTTTGAATAAAAGTTTGAAATTAAGAAAAATAAAAAAATAAAAAAATTATTCGCGTCTCGACGCGTCTTCCAACGTCTTCTCGCTAAATCACTGGCCGGGAACTCGACGAATTATCGCGAGTACGTTAATCGACGTCGAGCATCGACCGTAGACACTCGAAATCCGAGACACCGGGGACTAGCGCAAAGCTTTCGACCGTTTTTTGTTTTCGCGATATCGCGAAACATTAAACGTACTTACGACACTCGAAAAAGGAAAAAACCGACTAGAGACAATAAACGCGTTGACGGTTTGATAAAAATGAACGCGAGACGATGCGAAATTGGAGTTGGAAGGTGAAGCGCGTGTTGATACGATTCTATATGCGCAAAAATCGAGGACCGTCGGGGGTATACGAAGACGCGTAGCGACGGTGCCGGGTTTCGAAGTACGACTGCCCACGACGCGATATCAAGCCGGGAGACGTGCGCGCGCACGCGCGCGCGACTGCGCGAACGAGTGAACGAGAGAGAGAAAGAGAAGGAGAGAGAAGGAGAGAGCTCTCTCCGGTGCACGTGTATCGGCGTGCTCGTCGCGAGAGGCTCTCGGCAATATGTGTACGAGAAGAAGAAAACACGAGTTCCCTACTCCTATACGGAGAGCGCGATCTCGTGCGCACGGCTGGTCTCTCTCCTCGCCAGTCAACGACTCTGGGTCAAATCACGACCTACGGTGCGATCTAGGCACACTTTGGGTCGCGCACGCACGCGAACTCGTTCAACGAGCTGGTGCGCCCAACGACCAACACATTTTCCTTTTATCGCACGCGCGTAAATCTATCAGTCAAATAATTCGCGCCGTGAACGTTGATAATTTGTAATTTTTATGAGTAATTGGGGATGGATCGTCGGCCGATTTTTCGATACGAAGAATTTTCGTTTTATTTTTTCTTATTATTTTAGTTAATCGAGCACAAAAATTAAAACTGTATGAGTTTTTAAATATTTGATTTCGAACGGACTATTATTATTTAGTCATTTCCTTATTTGTAATTAGTAAAATTCTAAAAATACCGATTAATAGCAATTTTCATTTAAATTCTTTATTTATTTATTCCAGTAATTTCCGGTGTATTTTTCGATCCAAACCCTTTTTTCACTATACTTAATTGAACAGAAAACAAAATAATGTAATCGAGAACCGTATTATGAATTGTCAAATAATTTATTTTACGAACAAATTGTGCATTATTTAAATTTTCCTATTTGTTAATTATACAAATTGTAACTAATTACTTTTATAATGAATAATCTTTATCCTCCATTATAAACGTGATAATTAAAAAAAATAACAATAATAATAATAGTAATAATAGAATTCTCGTTACTTTGCAGCCGATGTATTATTTTCACGTACAAGATAATTGCAAGAAATATTTGACGAAATCGAACTATCGACACGTGTTATCTAGACGAACGTGTCGAGAGCACGCGATAGGGGAATGCCCACGAGACACGACCGGTCGTATCGAAGGAAAGCGCGAAATAATTGCGACAATTACGTGCAATATCCGGTACGAGGTAAATGACCGAGAATATATATCAACGTAGTTGCACCTAGTGGCGTATCGCGTACCGACAAACGCGAAATCGTTACCACCTTTGTACATGTCGGTTAACGTCATACGGTGCGCTCTGTCGTATAATTCATTCGTAAGCGCGCTCATTGAGGAAGGAAAGTTTCCTGCGAAATCTCGGGAGTCAGCGGTGCGCGTCTTTCCCGCTGAAAGTCTATTTTGATTATGCAATTGACAACGATATATGTGTAGAGAGAGAGAGAGAAAGAGGGAGAGAGAGAGAGCGAGAGAGAGAGAGAGAGAGAGAGAGAGAAATGGGAGGAGTCAGACAGTGGTAGAAAACGATACGTATCAGAAGGGATTAGATACGAGCGTCGGAGACAATGTGTGTCGTAATCGTGGGAAAGCGCGTATTCCAGTTCTCATTCTGTCGTAGAAATTATAATTCTATTTATCCGCCGTCGAGAATAAAAGGAGAAGAAAAAATTGTATGGGAATTAATGAAAAAGGAAAAAAAAAAGAAAACACAGAAACAGTGTTGAGAATGGAAAAAAATTTTGGCGAGAAGAGAAATGAAACGAATGTGAGAATGTCGAATAAAAAGTGCCGGCAGGCCGGGAGAGCTCTTCGACAGATATATATAACTATATATATCTATATATACATATATGTATATATATAGACGACATGACCGCGGCATGGACTCGATAATATTTTGTCCACAAGGTTAAAGGAATTTCTCATCGAGGAGAATTTGTCGATCCGTTATACTCGTCGAATGCCGTCGGTAATACGTTGACACCGGGGGAGTTAAGCCTATACGCGCCCCGAGGCGTCTATCCTCTATACGAATAGAGGCAAGGTCAAAAAAGTCGTCCAGACAGGATCTCCACGAACAAGTGCTCTTTCGTGTTGCGACACTCGACGTTCGTTCCTTGTTTATAAGGTTATATCTTATACGTGAATACGCGACCCAAATGTTTACGAATCGATAAATCAATGAGCGAGAATAATTATTTCCTCACGGTATGTCACGATCCCGCTAAACTCTTCTCAAGCCGGCACGAAATTATCATTAATTAACCGATCGGTGACACATTGCCGTTCACGGCGAGACGCAAACTTGTAGACTTGAGAATTGCTGCGCATGCGCGGGAGGGGCGTGGAGGGGGGTAGAGCATAGCGAGAGCCTTGCGGCGAACGATAACGGGGCGAGAGAGAGGCGAGAACGTCTCGAGATCGAGCGGCCAGTTTTACTACAGTTATAGGGTCGCTAGAAATGGTAAGATGCAACATCGTACACACGCACAGACGCACGCATACACACGGTCTTCTGCGTGTTCCAGTTCGCGAGAGAACGGACAGCAGACGTTCTCTCTCTCTTTCGTTACGATGAGAAAATACAAATGCGATATTTTCTCGCATAACCTAAGAGATTGGATGGAATATGCATGACTCGTTCCATGATCAATCATCGAGCCATAATTACTCGTCTGACGTTTCCCGGTCTTGAACATTTTTTCGTTATTTTTTTCAAGCATGTTACGAACGCTATTGTTCGTGTGAAGTTTGAAAATACATTTTAATAATGATATCAAGTTTTTTTCACTATTTTCTTTCGGCAGATAAGAAAGAAAATTTGCAGGTTATGTCGAAAAAAAATCAGTCATTTTTTTACTTTGGACAATTCCAATTACAAAACCTCTAGCTTCATTTGATTCGTGAGACAAATTGGGAGAGTGTTAAAAAATGTTATTAGATGTTTAAAAGTGATGAGGTAGATATGTCATTATCCGCTGATTTTAATTGATTGTTGTGGAATGCCCCATATCTGCTTCTGTCGCTGCATCGTTTCACGTACGAGAGAGAAAGAGAGTTACTGTAGATATGCGCTAACCTCTCCTCTAGCTGCTCTCCCTGTTAAGGCAGTATCTCGCGAAACCAACCGCGGATACGCCCATCTTACTTCGGATTATAAATTTACCGTTATATTATTTATCCCAGCATGGAAACCGTCTTTTGCGTATGTGTTCGAAGCACCAGTCAACACGAACATTCGAGGTGCAGTCTGCAGTGGTGGACGCACACTGTGCCGAGTAACACCCGATTATCATAAGCATTTTCAGAGACACCACGATTTTTTTAATTGCGCGACATTACTGCAATTCCTGAAAGGAATAAACAACATCCATTGCACGTTAAAACGTTGATAAGCACGTTCACTTCGAATATATCAACTATATCGAAAACGAAAACAAAACGATACTTGAAATGTTGAAATTAAGACGAGACAGCTTGACCCATCGTCGAAGTCTTTCCGCGCTCGCACAGACTAATGTGGTGAGCGCCACGGGCGGTGATTTTGTAAACTACGAGCTTAAGACCGCACGGATGGTAACGGCTCTACTATGATCGACCGCGGCGAAAAATCGTATCTCTTGGAATAACGAATTCAGACACTCGCAGTATCGCCACTGGATATCGCTATGCGTACACACGCGCTTGTATCGCGGTTGTCGCTCTCTCTCGTTTCAGTGGCATCGCAAATGACTCCCGTATCAGTGGCGTTAACACAAATTCCCCAAGCCATTCAAAAAATACGTCTCATTCATTGATTGTACAGTGGTCAGCTGTCGCGAACAGCTCATATATACATAGCCGTGCCTCCCTCGCCACTATTCTCGGTGGTGGTGATCGCGAGCTTCGAAATTCATCACAAACGCGATAATGGCGTCAACGGAACAAGTTGGTCTCAATAAAACTTGGGAATTGTCGTTGTACGAGCTTCATCGCATACCTCAAGATCCCATAACCGACAACACAGAAATCGCCGTTAGTCCGCGAAGTTTGCACAGTGAATTAATGTGTCCGATTTGCTTGGACATGTTAAAAAAAACAATGACAACCAAAGAGTGCCTGCATCGTTTCTGTTCAGATTGTATTATTACGGCCCTACGGAGTGGCAATAAGGTAATTATTGTTTCACGTAATAGCAAGTTGTGTGATTGACAAGTATTTAGAAATTTTTTATCTAAGTGTGTCCTTAACCTAAAAAATTTGATCTTTTATGTGTGTGATTTATTATACTTCATTCTATCGAATAGTTATCATCGCTGTTGTCTTTTTTGTTTCAGGAATGTCCTACCTGTCGAAAAAAGCTCGTTTCCAAAAGATCGTTGAGGCCAGATCCAAATTTCGATCTTCTCATACAAAAAATATATCCCAGTAGAGACGAGTACGAGGCGCATCAGGAAAGAGTACTGGCGAACCTGAACAAATCGCATTCCCAAGCCGCACTGGTAAATTCGATAACGGAGGGCATAAAGCTTCAGAGCCAGAACAGGCCTCAGAGATCCCGAAAGAATGCGAACGAGTCTGAAAATCCAAGCAACCTGCCGTCTTATAACAATACGCCGAACGTGAGCGCACCGGCAACGCCAACACCGGGTGCGCTAGCTGCGAATCAAAGCGATTCGTCTCAGAGCGCTACAGGCCCGTTGAACAATAGCGTCTGTCCTGTGATCAACAATTCGAGCTCACAGAATTCAAACAGCGTCTCGCAACCGGCGAGTAGTCCTGCGATCTCAGGCTCGACATCCCGAAACTCCACAACTCCGTCACCCAATCCCTCGATATCAAAGTCGGCGAAACGACAAAAGAGCTTCCAAAATTCGGAGAACGAATCTTCGAGCGCGGAGGGAGAAACGCCTGGTGGAGAGTCGATGGTGGATACCGAGGGTGAAGGACCGAGCGAACCTCTTATGCTCAATGAGATCGAGCTCGTTTTTAAACCCCATCCGACCGAAATGGCTGGTGATAATTCACTGATCAAGGCGCTAAAGGAGAATAGCATAAGATACATAAAAACCACAGCGAACGCTACGGGTAATTAAATTTGTTAGCTCTAATAGGAAAATCGATGATTAAACCCTTGGTCTATAACGACGAGTGGGATTCGTGGTAAGGCATTTGGCTAATAAACAACAAGCACGAGTCTCACTCGTGGTGAGATGCATATATTAGCATATATACCGTATTTTACGGACTATAAGACGCACTTTTTTCTCCAAAAAGTTGCTTAAAAATTAAAGTTAATCTTATAGTCCATAGCGTCTTATAATCCGTAAAATACAGTATTAGCTGCTAAATGGCTCGACGCGTGACCGACCTTCCTCCTTATTATCGGCCGAGCAATCGGCAGATAGCGCATTCCCATTAGGGAATGAGGCATTAGGTGTTAATAATTAGTATTAACATATTTTCTTCCATATGGGTAACTTTGCGAATTTTTTATTTCAGTCGATCATCTTAGCAAATACCTGGCAATGAGATTAACACTGGATCTTGATACCGAGCTGTCCGAGTCGGACAGATTGTTGAATTTCTGTATCTATATAGCACCCATGCCCGGTCAGCTGGTCGTTCTGAGCGGCGCACAGACCTTACGACAGGTAAACGACAAATTCTGGAGAGTCAATCGACCACTCGAGATGTATTACTCGTGGAAGAAGACCTAGGGACGACTCCAAAATTCTCCAACGGAGCCAAGCTAGTCAGGTTGTTCGAAACGAGCAATTTGCCTCGTCGTCCACGATCCGCGCGAGAGGCAGAGAAAGAAAGCGAGCGGGATTAATGAAAATCGAAATAAACGTTTTTTCGACGTGCGAGCGAAATCTTCCAAATCAACTCCCGTTGGTTAACAAACGAAATGAAGTTTTCGACCAATTGAGCGAACAAAATTCGCTGACTGATATGAATCGACTGAAATATGCAACTCAAATTATACGAGGTGGACGGAATTTTTTATATTTTAATTTAAAAACGAGAATAAAGACGTGGGAAAATTTCATTCCTAATATCGCCTTTGATCAATTTCTTTTACCATCCTAACTGTATCGCGTCATTTATCTTTCATACCAAGGTCGAATACTATTTCATAATCAATTTCCAACGAATCTTCTTTAATAAAATTAAGAATTCTTTCTCGGAACACGCTTGCATTTCGAACGATAAGGAACATTTATCAAAATAGTTAAGTCCGTCAGGTTGACTTCCGAAATTAACGATACAACGACTTCCAGGTAAAAAGCCTCGTACGAACTGTAATCTCGTCTAATTGCACAAAATAACGAGAATGAGCAGACGCGTTAATTAACGCTCGCCAGGGGAGAGAAATAATTACAAAATGCTGCATCGCGCATCCTTGAACAAGATCTGACAACAAGCACTTGTGCACAGCAGCTCGTTTACGGAATTTCAACTCGGTGAATTAGCATTGAAATTTTTATACACGACGGATAGGACAAAGACTCACACATTTTCAGCTCCGTAGCCTTCACTTGACGACAATAGCGACCTTCACTTCCTCGTACTCTTCGTCATCATCCTCGCCCTCCGTCTTTTCGTACGAGATCCTCGATACGCTCGATGAGAACAAGAGCAATTCATCGTTAATCTCGTTATCAGAAACATCAAAGGAACGTTCACTTTCGGTAGTGATCGTCGAATTCGTCAAAGTGCAATCGCTCGTTGCACTTTCCGCGAGCATTTCTCTCGTCTCGCTGACCTCTTTTTTCGCCACGAGCGAGATCGAAGAATTTCCAACTTGAGAATTGCAACTGGTGGAAGAATAAAGTTGTGAATGTAAGATCATTTTTCGAAGTAGATAAATTTTTTTTAATCATTTCAGAAACTGTGTTATTCGTGTGCAAATATTATCCACTTACTTAATATTTTCAGGCTCTTTGTACCAAAGAGGATAGGCGGGACTGCTGGATCTCTCGTAAGGAACGAAATTGTCATCCGGCGGTTGTTTTACCTTTGAAAAAAACGGGGATAAAAAATAAAAACTATTCTCTTTTTATGTAATTGTATATTTTTAAAATTTGTTCTCTATATAGAATTGTCACGATTATAAATATAACGGATAACTGAAGATGATGCAAATTTGATTCTCTGAGAGTGGATTGAAATTTCTTAAAAATGTGGTAAAAATAAAATGTAAGAAATTGTTCTTGTTATTTTGTTCTACGTTTGCAAAATTCTATCCCAACTTAATTTCTTATTTTTCGTGAAATTGGATTCGTGTCGAAGATTAGAAACAAATTTTGTTTAATAAAAAGATAAATTAGTAGATAAGAGACGTACCATGAAATTTGGCGATTCGACAGTCTCCTCCAAAAGTGCAGAGATCTGCCGAGCGTAATATTCCGTACCGGCCAATCTTTCCAATCTAGAAAGAACGGAGACAATATTTCAATGATTAATCGTCGGGATGGGAGAATCTTATTTCCTGTGCAAGTTGTATATTTCGAGCGGGACACACGTGTTCACGAGCATTTCTGTATGTCCGCTCGAACAAATATATATCCACCGCTCGCCATAAAACGGCCTTTAAACTCAACATCCGGAGCGAGAGAATTGTATGGTCCGAGAGACTCCCTCCTTTTATATATATTTTATATATGTATACTATTAATATATATATATATAGGGCATGCCAACTCAAATCGACGGATCTACGACCTTCGAACTCTCAAATTTCGTTCCAACTTTTTTCAAAGCTATTTACAATATTAAAATGAATGCAGTATTTATCAACTTTTTATAAAATTCGAAATATCCTCGAATTAAATAGAACGCTCAGCCTATTCTCTAATATGAATAATAAATTTCGATACGTAATAAAGAATTTTTCATAATTCTTACAATTTCATAATCAGCCATTCTTCAATTTTGAATAATTCTAACTCTACGTGTTTACAAAATATTTCTTTTTCGAGATATTTTTTGTGTCGAATTTTCATTTACGTCTAATAATGTGCTGTCTTTTGATCGTTTAATTTTTGTAAATAAGGATATGATGGAAAAAATGCCTAATGTAAAAAAATCGATTGAAAAATTGAACGACGTTTAGAGTTGTAGAGATCGTAAAATCAAATTTGGGACAAATTACAGCGAGACAGGGTCGCGTGTTTTTCGATTTGGGTCGGAATGTCCCGTGTACAAATTAAATATGCTCATTGGAACATAATGGTATGGCAAGAAAGTGAGAATCACTTGTGAACCATCTGTCTGGTGAATTCGGATCTCGGTGAATCGCGAACCGGAAGTACGGATTTGCTCGTATCCGCTTTTCGGCAATCTGCCCCATTATTCGCCGATTTTTTTTCGAGACAATAAAAATTGCCGAAATGTACCGCAGCGTCTTTGGGAATACCAGCTTGAGGGAAAGCCTTGAATCTCCGAGGTATAACAGGCCTTGTCGATTTTTTCAATTTTTTCCGTGCGATTTTCGATCTTTTGCCTTTCGTCATTTCCGGGCTTGAAACAAAAAAAAACGCAAGAAAAAAATCGACGCCAGAAAACGCTCGAATAAACCTTCTATCTATCAACATTACAAAATTCCACATTTTTCATTATAACAAAAAAAAATGATATATAAAAAAAAGAATATATAAATAAATATATATTTTCAATTTTCACACACTTTTGCTATCGTGCGTTGCAAAAAAGAAAAGCTCACCTGGCGACATTATTCAAGAAAGACACCGAAAGCGACAGCGAAACGTGCGATCTATCCGCTCTCGAAGCTTCCGCGCTATCACTTCCGGTATATCCTTTCCCCGAAGTATTGCATCGTTTTTTCGACATACTTTCCAATCCGCGATAAACCAAAAACAAAAAACAAAAAAATGAAAGCAAATTTAATTTCTCATCCTCAAAAATATAACCCTGAATTCTACTCGTAAAATTTGGTCGCCTTACTCCCCGAACATTGCCAAAATTGTTGGTATCGGTGCTCAATTTTTTTCTTTCGAATTTGTCGAAAAACAAAAAAAAAAGAAGTACCTACTTCTCAAGACCGCAAGAGGCTCTCGCAGGAAACCGCAAGAATCATATATACACGTATATATATATATATATATAAAGCAAAGAAGTTCTCGCTTAATACGAAAGAGAATGCTTCCGAGGAGAGTCCGCGGGAGTTCTTCTGTTGTCCGTACAGGTAGGACGTCTCATTATAAACGTGGACAACATTTTCGCGGTCTCTCGCCACCTCCCATCTACGTATATCCTTTTCTCTCTTACACACCGGCAAACCCACACAATCAAATCGGAATACACACACACACATACGTTTTTAACTCTCGGTCGCTGCATCATGAGACTGCACATCGCGGGCGAGACTTCTTTCTCTCTCTCTCTCTCTCTCTCTCTCTCTCTCTATCTATCTTTCTCTCTCTCTCTCTCTCTATCTCTCTTTCTCTTCCTCTCTCTCTCTCTCTCTTTCTCTTGTTCTGTGCATGGAGCTCGTGCCAACTAGTAAAGTTCATTGCACCATGCACCATGCAACAGAGAGCATTCGTATATAGCGATATAACCGTAAGAAGCGGGACACACACGTATACGCGATCCTCGTGTTGAGCGTAAAGCCTTATCGTACCTCTCTCTCTCTCTCGTTCTCTCACTCGAGTTATATCCCATAAATAATTAACATTTGAAGCAAGAGAAGGTCCGCGTGGTGGAAAGGGCGCCGTGTATCGAAAAATGTGCGATCGAGAACGTGTACTTATGTCTTTATGTATATGAGTGTGTGCCCGTGCGTATTTAAAATCGAAGTATGCAGACAAAAAGAGACCATATCAATTTTATCACGGGGATTCCGAGCGGATAACGATATTATTTACGATTGAAAAAACGAAGAACGCGTCGAATTTTCTCGCGGCGGAAATGTGCGCTATGCGCATGCCTCGTACAACGTGTGTATCTATATATATATATATATATATATATAGACGCATGTTTTTTTTCACGCGCATGTATTTATGCGTATAAATAGAAATGGCATTCCGTAGCAACAGCATAAAACGCGTGCTCGACAATCTTTCTTATATCGTTATTTAATTCGTATTATTATCGTTATTACACTCGAGCATTATTTTATCGACACTGACGGCTGTATTTATAAATATTTTTTGCCGCGAACTACATTGTCTTTCCCCCGGGTACTTTCGAAAATAAACGAAAGATCGAAATTTGTTTTTTCTTTTTCGAAAGATCGAACACAAAACGAAAACTTTTCAATTTAATTTCTCTTCGATAATAAATCTTTCGATCTTTTTCTTTTCTTCTTTATACATATATATATATATATATTTTGTTTTATTTTGTTTTGTTTTTTGTCCCCGGAAAATATTGAATTTCGAAGGATATTTCTTATTCACGAATCGAGCGGGATTGATGGAGTGATTTGCGTCCCCGAGGAGGCCGTGGCTCGTTTAACACCCACGAAGCAAATCCTGTTAGGCAAACTGCCAGCTAAGGCTCCTCTACGGTCGGTCTCGCGGGGCCGAGCCGCGATGCTGCGCGGCCATCACCATCGAGCCGAGTGTCCGAGACGTATTAAGGCTTTCCGTTATCGCGGTGTCTATGGGATATGTACACGCCATCAAACCGGCAACCGTATACGCCGTACGCTGTGGGAATTGCCTCGTTTCTATGCGCTATAACCCAATATATATGTGTATATAGTATATAGTACACGAATACATCGTTGACGATCGATGTCTATAGGTATCTAGCGCGGCGATCGATCCTCCATAACAAATGAACGCTGTGGCCTATTTAGAGCCGCGAAGGGAGTTGGAGGCAAAGAAATGTCTCCTCTCCGAGAACAACGAACAGTTGCCAAGTTTCTTGGTATATATATATATATATATGTATGTATGTATGTATGTATATGTGTGTGTGTATGTATAGCGTAGTTATACAGTACAGCGAGAATGCAATCGATAGACACAGAGTACCGATTGTTCGAAGTTCCGAACGTCGTACGAAGATTTCGATACAATGATTGGCAATGCGAATAGATATTTTTACAAAAAATCGCCATTGTGAGAGAAGCCGATGAATTTTAATAGAATGATTGTTATTTGAATAGAGGAAACGTTTATTGGAATTTTATACAATTTATTAGCATTGAAATCTCACACGAGGGCAGACAAATTTTGTTTTATACGAATAAAAAATAGAAATTATTTTAATGGTTTTATATTATTTTGAATCATACGAGTTATTTTTTAACAATTTTTTCTCCATGTGTAACTATACATTATTGAAAATCATTATCTTTTTGTATAAATATTTTAATATTCT
This sequence comes from Netelia virgata, assembly GCA_951802705.1. NCBI lineage: Eukaryota > Metazoa > Arthropoda > Insecta > Hymenoptera > Ichneumonidae > Netelia > Netelia virgata. The sequence goes on along the minus strand of OX637865.1, from coordinate 11,638,451 downwards.
ACGAGCCAGATTGATTTTTATGTTAATGTTTCTTTGCTCTCAGACGAGAATTCCGAATAAAAAGAAACACGATCTTTTCTTTAACGAATGATTCGTGAATTTTAGATTGTCCTAACGGACGAACGGATTTCTGCATCCGAGAAGGTTATCGGCGCGACGATCGTAAATCCCGGGAGAACGGCCAATGACTGTGATCGTCTCCGATCTCGGTACAAGGGTCGGAAGCTCTCGTCTTCGTACATTAAGAGCGTCCAGGCTGTCGGACCAACTTCCTTTGATCCCCTTTCTCAGTCTCTCTCTCTCTCTCTCTCTCTCTCTCTCTCTCTCTCTCTCTCTCTCTCTCTCTCTCTCTCTCTTCCTCTTTCTCAGGGTATACAGGAGAGGTTTGATCCTTGGAAATGCGATGTGGAATATAAGCTCCTATTCCCCGGTCGGCGAGAGTCAGCGTCAGGAATACATGAATGCGAAATAACGCGGAATCGCTCCGACGTTTTGTTGGAACTTCGAACATCCGAAGGGGAAATATCAAGGCTTTGAATACGTGCGGCGAAGAAAGAGGGGAAGACTGAAAGAGCGAGAGAGAGAGAGAGCTTATCGCCCTCGTGTATCATTCGACAATTGAATAAATATTGATGCGCGAGAAGAGAGAGAGAGAGAGAGAGAGAGAGAAGCAAAACTCGAGGAATCTTCAGAAGCGAAGCTCGCTCGATCGAAAATTGAGATTGATAACTCGTGCGCGTTTCGAGGAAAATTGGATAAACACGTATTCGCCACATCGTAATAAGACGGAAGATTTAAAGAATAAAAGAAAGAAAGATACGAAGTTGCAAAAATTATTCGAAGTACAATGAAGAGAAAAAAAAAAAAAGAGGAAATGGAATTTCCCGCGATCGAGAGAATTCCACGAGGGCTTCGAAACGGGACATCGGCCGCGTTCGGGAAACTCCGCCGTCGGTCGAGACTCGCGCGGGCGCGCGACCGTACTGCGCGCTCTTTTAAATCGTTCGGCCGGCGCGGGCTCGGGCTCAGTCTTTGACGCGCTCCCGCACCGTTGGGACACACGAGGGTGCTCTCCCGCCTCTATCACCGAAAGCTCCGAGGGTGTTTTGTTACTTTTTGTTTTCTCTTCCTCTTTCTCCGAGTCGTCGACGAATTATCAAAAATCGCGCGACGAACGACGAAGTGAGATCTTTTTTTAATCGTCGTCGTTTTTTTTTTTGTAAACGACGAGGAAATCTTCGGCGCAAAAAAAAACACACACACACATACACAGAAAATGTATCGAAGAACGAGGTACGTAAATGTTAATTTTTTTGTTCTTCGTTAAATTTAACGATCGTCGGAAAAAACGCGGATTTGTATTCGAATCGTTGAAGAAGAAGAAAAATGACAAAAGTGGATAAATAAGAGCGAAATGTTTTTGGAAAATTATTAAATCGATAAAAGTATAAGTAACGAAGATTTCTCGAGGGAAATCTAATCTTGATGAAGACAAATATTGATTGGTCCATGTAACGGTGTAAAACGTGTTATATATAAATACACACGCGGTATCCTTCGTACCGCGGCACGCGATACTCGCGCAAAGACGACGCAAATATTTGAACGTAGCTGCGATCTCCGATTGAATTCGCGTTCGAGTTTTTAGACCGGCTTTATATTTATATTTCGCGCTTGACAAATATTGACGGTTAGGGTAGGTACTCGGCAGAATCGTAAAACGAGCCACTGCAATAACTCGTCTCTGCGACAAAAGTCAAATACAAAGACGCGAATACGTCGCGGGGTCCGCAAATGTTTCACGGACGCGTCGCGTCACGGTGAGATTTTACAACGTTGGTTCGTCATTAAAAATAAAAAATAAAAAGTAAAAAGAAGCAGAAGGAGAGAAGAAGAATCGAGAGAAAAAGCTGACGCGAAATTTTACCGTGCAAACAGGGGATGAAAAATAAATCATGAAATATATCAATATTGACTAGAGTGAAAAAAAAACACAGAAAAAAATCACAATTGGAAAAAATCTGAAATTTCACACTACGAATAAGGGATGAGAAAAAAAAACAGTTGAAAAATTCAAACGTCGACTCGTCTAAAGATAGATGAAAAAAGATGTGAAGGAAACGAGAAGACTCGTTATAAAAAAAAATTCAACCGTGAATCGAGATACAAAAAAACTAAAACTAAGCATTGATTATAAGCGAGGAAAAAAGAATATCGAGGGATGATTAGACCGATAATACGTTCAGCGATGTTTTGCGCGTATCCATAATCGCCACGGCCTCGAACCTTCTCAATTAGAGATGTGGGTTGATACGGTCCGCGTAATACCATGAATAATTTATGATCGCGACTCGCAGATGGGCACACTGTTTAATCGACGATCTCTTTCTCTCTCTCTCTCTCTTTCCTCCCTTCGTCCGTTCCAACCCTCTCGTTGGTATAACCCATGATATATCTTATTAGCGAACTCGTTGGGACACAGAATGAGGTGCAATTAGAGCTTCTAGGTTGTTAATTGGAATCGATCGAATTAATATCGGAGCGAAGAATTCGCGATGCGCGACAGACCGGTGTGCCCTCTCGCGCGTGATCGTTTCTATTTTTTAATTAGACGATAATAAAATTATGAAAGTCGTTCCGCCCCAATTTTCTTCTTTTTTTTTCGTTACGACCGATAGGTTATAATTAATAATCGTTAATTTGTCATAATTGTCAATTATTAATTCGTTAAAACTACATTAACGTTAACGATCGTGTTTTCGATCATTTGATAATTCCCCGATAACGACAGATCGTATATATCGTAAATGTTCGTCGCGTTTGACTTTTGACTTCGTGTACGGATATTTAGTGGATCGTTCACTTTTCGCAGTCACACCGTTTGGTAGATAGAGTACCTACGTGTGTATAGCTGAAGGGCAACTCGATGCGACACGCCGGTGGGGTCGCCCACGCAGTCTCACATTTATCTCTCCCTCTCTCTTGTTCTCTCTTTAAATATATATATATATATATATCTTTTATACACTACTGAAATATATATATATATACAGATATTTAAGTAGTGTATAAAAGATCGAACGACCCTTTGCGAACGAAGGCCTCCCTGGACATGTACCTTGCGCCGGAGAATTACGGGAATCCGGCGAGTGTACACACAACTAAATGCACAAACACACACATATATATATATATATATATATATGAAGCATGAGTAACTGCACGTATTATTCAAGTTGTGAATAAGAATCTCGAGGCCCTCGCACATTAGTCGGTTGTGTTAGTCACTTTCGAGTCACTGAACGAGAGTGCGCAGCGGCTCGCGATTCAGCACGAGGGGCTGATGCTCTCGCTTTCTTTATCGACGACGTTCACCCGGGGGTGAAGAAAAAAAGGGAGAAAAAAACGTAAAAAAACGTAAACAAAAAAAAACAAGGAGAAAAAATCCAAAGGGGTCCGGGACTGGTGCGGGGGTTAGTCAGAGGCAATGGAGAAAGGGTGGCGACGTTGGCGATGATGCTTTTTTTTCTCTTTTTTTTTATGACGAGCGGCCCATCGCCCAATCATCGATCTCTCGACGCGCGGCGGCGTTTCGATTATCGATTGTCATCGATACTTTGTTCGAGGAAAATCTGGCGAATAATACTTTCGAAAGATTGAATAATATTTAGAATAATTTTCGTTCGATCGATATTTGTATTGTTGGATTTTTATCGAAAGCTTCGATTTTCCGTAAATTAAGGAGAACGGTTAGGATCGTGACAATTACGCGATGTCGTTTATCCTGACGTTTCAATCAATCTTATGGTCGACCCGTTTTATTTAACTTTTGTAGCCTTCGGTCGGTGGGAAACGGAATTTAACGAGAGTCTTGTTCATCAACGTACGTGAGGTGAATTTAATTTTCTTGACGTGCGATAGAGTGTCGAGAGCCCTTCGGGACGATCTTTTGTAGATGCGAGAGAGGGAGAAAGAACGCAATGTGCGTTTATGCTATATATGAGAATGTGCATCGAGGAGAGACAGAACACGACGGCACTGAGCACACGCGTTAAGGACGATAGGCCAGCCGACATTCCTGGCGCGCCGATTCAGCAGCCTTACACTCTTATCGCTCTTGTGCGCGTATATGAGAATCGCGCGCGATACTCAACGACCTGCTCCATACCTCTGTCTCATTGAAAACGTATAAACGCCTGACAGGGTTGAAAAAAAGCGACACACGCGTGTCCTGAATTTTTCCTTCGGTCTCTTTCGATGTTTTTTTTGCTCGAGAATGAATATGAGAGAGAGAGAGAGAGGGTGGGGGGAGGGAGAGATAGATCGCGTTAACGTCCTCGCGTGTTCGACGACAATTAGTCGATGTCGCTAGGATCAAAGACCGATCTGTATAAAGAAAATCGTCCTCGGTATGCCGGATGAACGATAGAGGGAACAGATGCGATGGACGTTTCACGTTCATGTAAAAAAATGCATTTTATACGTATTTATGTGTACACGCAACTTTGATAAAATTAAATAGAAATTATAAAGATATACAATTTTAAAAGTTGATAGAAATTTGAGAGTTTGCGATATTTTCTTTTAATTATAAATTTGTATTTTTTCAATCATCGATTTTGTTTTATTCGGGCTTTTGTCGATTTAAATTCGCACTGTTGTGTCGAATATAAAACGATGAATAGATAAAATTCGAACAATTTTAATAAAATCGATAGTTCGATTAGATTAATTCGATTGATTTCTTTTTATTAAAACTTTGTATGGATTTATAAATAAATTTGATTCTAATCTGTTTTTGTCGATTTTGTGGCAGCTGTTATTCGATTAAATTAACGAAACGACATTTATCGAATATAAACCGATGCAAAACAATACAAAATTTTCAAAATTCAAATGTTTTTCATAATTTAATAAAATATATTTTATTTATTTTTCATCAAACATTCGTATTAATTAATGTACCTTAAAATTGTGTTTCACTGACTTATAATCGAGTTTAAACTCCTCCCAGCGATTATTTGATTCAGTCGTTATAAAAATATTTTCCAAAACCCTGTTATCATCGAGAATCGACCGATACACTAGTAAAATTCAAACACGCCGTTTATTTCAATGAATTATATTTATTGAAATTTTTCATTAAAACCTTACATCTCTTTATAAATTAATAAATTATCTTTAAATCGATTCTCGACGAATCAAATTCGTATTATTCGTTGTTCGATACAAACGACGAAACAAAGTTTCTCCCTAATAATAAATCTCGATTACAATCGAATAAATCAATTTTTCCATTACCTCGAGGCATCGAGTTGCTAGCATTAAAGTCTCCTCGAGGAATATGGTTCGTTTAATACTCGCTTCCTAGTTTCTCATTATCCACGAGGCTGTTCACAGCCTATACACATTGTATGTGTATACACCGGGCGTATTCGCCAAAGCGAAGCTCGGAGCAGCGTCTAATTACACGCCGTGTGTCCCGAGAAGCCGTCCCAGACGCTACAATTAAATTTATAAGTTACACGCTCGTCCACGCGCATAGTTGTGCAACGACGTACGCGCATCTCTCAACGCGCATCGGATTTACCGTTACGGAAATTCTCCGTACGATCGACGTTGCGTACACCCACACCTGTGCACAAGACACAAATGGGGCGTATTAAGAAATGAAAAAGAATAAGAATAAGAAGAAGAGGAAGAAGAAGAAGAAGAGGCAGAAAACGAAGAAGAAGAAGAAGAAGAAGACAAAAGAAAGGGCTGTTGAAAAGCCGCGGGAAGTCAAGATTAATAGTTGATATATAGATTGAACTTTCATTATAATAACCATCCCCACTTTCGCCTCATCCTTTATCACTATCTTCCCGCTCGCTTGATTCTCCGGCCATTACCGCATATTATACACATCCGAGAACAATTTAATCGTCGTTAAAGTATGAGAAATAAATTCGCCTCGGAACTGCTCATATCCCGCTGGTGAGAAATAATGGTGTGCTTGATCGACGATCTTTAATCATCTCTAAAGACGAGAGAACTCCGGGAGTCAACGATTTTCTCTCTCTCTCTCTCTCTTTCGATATTACCGGAGAGCTAAAGTTTAACCTGCTGGGAACGAACGTTCTAGGAAAGTTTTAGAGCGATGTATACCTATATATTATATATATATATTTATATATATATATCGAGAGAAACAGAGAGAGAGAGAGAGAGAGAGAGAGAAAGAAAGACATGTAGATATATACATGAGGAATACACAGGTTTGTGTATACGAGAGGCTCAAAAGGCTAGAAACGAGCCTTCGAACGGGGCGCCCCTGTCTCATCCTTTTTTTTTTTTGTTGTTTCTCTTCTCTCCCGGTATAGTGACATAATAGGCAAACTTCCAGGCCGATGCACCGTTATGCATAAAGGATCTTGCACCGAGGGGTCAGACGCGGTCTGAAAGACTATTTACTCGATACACACATATATATTTATATATTTATATATATATATATATATATATATATATATATATATATATATATGTAGACAGAGGATGGGAAGGATTCGAGCGCACGAGACTTGACTTTACCTACATAATATATAAATATAGTTTTTTGTTTTTTCGTTTTTCTTTCGCATCACTCGCGTGTAGACACGCGACAGGAGTTTTTCCGTCACGCGGGAATTTCACAGAACTCGGATTAAAGAGCTCTCTCACTATCTAGCTTGTCGCGTGCGTGAACGAGAAGTCACGTTTTGTATCGGTGTTCGCGTTTTTTTTTCTTTTTTTTCCTTTTTTTAGTTTTCTTACGGATAATTTACAACGCGATGTAACGTTCAATACGCGTTCGTTCTCTTTCGACTCCGGGTTTTATTATTCTTAGGTTATATACGAATACCGGTCGTTTCTTTTCACGGTAATCGAAGCACGCGCCCCGAGGCGACCCAGACATCCATTAACCCTGATCGATCGCCACGAGCCAACGATCTATCGGCGCGCGGCCCGTGTACGAAAATCACAAAACATTTCGTTTAATCGAATCACGCGAGATATATAGAACGATAATGATGATCGAGCGTGACTTTCGAGTTTGATATTATGGTTTCGCGATGTTGCGTACGATAATATCGCCCGCCGATTGGCACGGGACGTAAGGTGTAGGTACTTGGGCAAAGTGTAGGCTTAACGAAGTCCGTGATCGATTCGATTCTCGACGCGAGACTCAAAATTATTTGTGATTGTCGGAGATGCGATCGAGAGATTTTCGAGACGGAAATATATTTTGATCGAGAATAAGAGTTTCTCGTTTGAAGCATAAATACGTTTGGATCGAGAATAAAAAATACTTGTGTTCAAGGATAAGTAATATTTGAATTAAGAAGATAATATTTTTATTATAAATATAAATAACTCGGGAATACGAGACGTTTGTTTCAAGCGTAAATATATTTGATACAATAATTAAAAATATTTAATTCAAGCGCGAATATAAAATATGGTGGAAAATAAAATATGTTTGTTTTATATTTGAATTTAAAAATGCTATATTCTTGTTATTAATGTAAATATATTTAAGAATAAAATATGTTTGCTTCGGTAAAAAAATGAGATATACTCGTTTCCTCGTATAAATACAAAAGAGTCAAGAATAAAATCTATTTGAATTCGAGACTTATCGAGTCGAAACGATACGTGTCGGATCTCGAATCGAAGAACGATCTATTTCGATCGATCGCTTCCGTTCGTCCGTTTTCCAGGTATTACGAATACTCGCGAGGCCTCGAGCGTAGACATATCGAGATGTATAAAAATTGTGGATAGATGATCGTCGATTCGGTTCGGTGGTAAAAGACAGGTGTGCGAGAACACGCGTACATTATTCTTGCGCCAAGCACGTATCTCGATTTATTCTCGTGCCATACATTCTTCTGTCGGATATAAATTATTCTCGGTCCGATAATACTTTATAATGAGATAATATTCGTACGAACGGAAAATGAGAAAGAAAGGAAAAACAAATTGCGGCGAAAAAATCGAACAATAAATTGCATTAGAATTTTACGGTGGGTTATATGACCGATACTCGATTAGATTTAATTTATGCGGAATCTAAATGTACAGTGGCACATTACGCGCACGATAAATGTAACACGCACCTTCGTTCATTTTATAGCCGGTATATCTCGCCGCGCAGTTAATTATAGAATCCAATTAAACGTTTAATTAAACCGTCGGGGGCTTCGGATTCGCACGGACAAGTACGGAGTTCATTATCGGCATTCCACTCACGCGTCACATAAATATATACGCGTTGAAAAATTAATCATCATTTTTATCCTTCGACGTGTTAAAAAAAATTGAATTATAATATATTGTGCAATCGTGCACGATGTAGGGAAGGGTGGGGCCGAGTCTGCTTTTTGACACCTTCTCGCACCCCTACAGCTTTCTCGATTCGTACGAAGATAAAATTAAACAAATTATCTCAAAAAATAAGTTTGTTGCTTTGTTATAAAAAATATATATCGTTAGATATAAAGAATGTGAGAAAACTTACGGTGAGAAAAATCAAAATTACGGATACGTGGGTGTTTTTTGAAAAAATTGTTTAAATCATAAATTTTCTAATTATACGATAACTCCTTTAACATTTTGAAGGACGGGGATTTTTACGTTGAAGTCGAACTTTTATTTTACACGAAATTTGTGCATAATATCAATGAATTTTTCACGTGGAGTGCTCGACCAAACTAGTGGTCGATATTTCGACCAGACCCGTCTGGAACGTAAAGGCCTATGTTAGAAATTTCGTCTAACGACTTGAGGGTGTTTTCCTACGTAATTTGATGCGCTGAATAAAAAAAAAGTAAAAAAAAGTCCTGAAGGCATCGTTGACTTTGAAAATTGTTTTTTTACAAAAATTCTACAAAAACTAACCACAAATATTAATAGTACGGCCATAAACTTAGTCGTAATACAAAAAAATGAGTACAGTATTTAAAATAGTTCTACCAAATTTTTAGTAGTTATTACAATAATTTTTGTACCATGACCTTCCTAGTTTTGTTATATACAAGTTAACCCGCTGATAGTAACTAACGATAATTTCAATTTTTAACCTTAGATTGACCTTCAAGATGAGTTTTGCAATACAAAATACAATTTCTTTCGAGCTCAATGCGTCTGACTATGTAGATATACCGATTTTCAGGCCGAAGCAACAAAACAAAATTTGACCTTGAAATAGCACCTCTCAAGGTCAAGTAAACTTGCAGGAATTTTCACACTATTTTTTTTGTATTTAGAGCATAATATTATCTAAAGAAAACCTCAAATATTTTCTAACCCATGGATGGTCGATACGTCGACCAAATTCGTCCTTAAAAGGTCAACGATTTATTATTGCCCTCGAGCCAACCCCGTACGCAGATATAAAATATATTCCAAAATATGCATTTTCGTTTTCTTTTTAACCCTGATATCGATAAAAATGAAAATTACCAAGAGCCAAGAGACGAATAAAAGAACGAAAAATAAGATTGAAAACAAATTCTCTTTCCGTTTACCTTCATGGTCGATCCTTCTCCCGTACACATTTTATTTTTTAAATCAATATTAAATTGTTTTAATTGTTTTAAAAAGAAATATATTTTTCTCGATTTTTTTATCTATTTCGATAACGATAAAAATAACGAATTGAGATTCGCGATTCGAACGAAAGGACGAAGATTCGATATTTGCCACGGGGCTTTACGCACCGATATGCAAAAATGGCCGATCTCACGAACGAGATATAACAAATTGTCGGTGAATCCGTTGCGGTGGTCTCTCGTATAACATTACGTACCACACCGAGGGCCCCGAGAGATCGCGTTATTCTCGGCGTAAATTGTGGACGAGAGAACACCGACGACGAGAAGAACGACGACGAGGTGGGCCCGATTCGTTTCGTCACGCCAGGCGAGAAAAGAGGCCCCCCCTCCTCAATCAAGCGTCGTTTAGTATTGCCCTAGCTCGATCATTTTCTCGATGATTGCCGCATTAACCCGTAATACGTAATATTCGCGCTTCGGCTCAAAAAAAATCGAACGTCGAATAAGCAGACGAAAAAAAAAAATAAAAAAAATAACACGAAATAAAAAGATTAATGAATATTTGCCTCCCGTGAATTTTGATTAAATTGCGAAATAATGAGAAGTCGGAGAATTTATTTTCTATTAAGCGAACGATTTAAATTCATTTCGAAGCCGATAAAAAAATATCGAATTCGAGTCACGAGTTGATAATCGTCGTTTTTCTTTTGGCCCGAAAGCCTCTCCCAATCTTTTCATCATGTCGAATTACAAACGAATTCGCGAAATTACGAATCGTAAAAATACACGGTTTCATTCTCGACCTGGCTCGAGTTCCATGTATTTCGTTTTTTTTTGTTTTCTTCCTCTCGTGTCGAAAAACAATCGTACACGTAGATTACACGTTACACCTGAGGAATATCTAATTGTCGAAAAAGGCGAATGAAAAAGAAGAAAGTGAAAGACGAAGAAACGAGGGAAATGATGAGCCAAGTTTCGAGGCCTGTTGAAATGTGTTTGAGACGAGCGAGGGTGAGCAGGAGATCGAAAAAGGGCGAGAGAGAGAGAGAGAGAGAGAGAGAGAGCGAGTGAAGCTGTAATCACGCTGCACAGTATAATAACAGGGCTAGAATATTTGCTGCTCGAAATAAACGATCTGTGCGCGAGGAATCGGTTCGTGATATTTCGGTCTCACGTGTAATAATCTCGTTCGCGTGTGCGAACTCTCGTAGAGAGCCCGCGGTGCTTTTGCCACAGGGCTAAATCCACACGTAGGTATTCGCTATCGAAAAAAGTGATGGAAAAATATTGATATATCGATTTGAAAATTTATCTTCAATAAACCTTTTTTATTTATTTATTATAGAATCGACGATATAAAATATATATATTTTTTTGAAAATTTCCTATCCAGACAAATTTTCTATGCAAATATATGAATATATATATTATTTGATTTCTTCTGACTTCTTTATTTATTGTTAGTTATTTCTATTTTGATTTATGTATATGTATTGGCATATATTATTCTTATCTATGCGAATACGTCCATAAATATATATATATACTAGGTGGGTCATTTATGATGGCCACCTGGAATATCTAAAAAACTAATTCCCCGAAAAAAAAAGATTTTATATGAAAGTCCAAGTTTACATTTGAGGGGCTGATGCAGCAGTCACATCCGCTTTCAATTCGCATTATGTTTTCAAGGTCATTTCAAGGTCAACTTGTTTTCTTTTTTTCAAATGAAATCATTTATCAATAATTATTCAACAGATAAAGTTTTGTTTATTCCAATATTTCAATACACAATAATTTATTGCCCTTTTTTTTATATGTATACATATATTGGCATATTTAATTTATATATATATGCGAATACGTCAATAAACCCACGTATATATCACTCTACTTCTTTCCATTTATTTATAAACTTATTAATATCAACATCAGCATAAAAACACAATTTCTAACCGAGATAATATTTTTTTTAACATATATATTCACATACGTAAATCCGTCACGTACCGGCGTACATAGGCCAAAGCGTTCACGAGTCGCGGGGACCGATCATCCTGAAATGAAAAGAGCCTTTATGCCAATTCGAGGGACTCGACGAAGAAAAAGGCTCCTCGTGGTTGTCGGTACGACCGGCGGAGCTATCTAAGCGCGCACACGTACATTGATTCTAAGCAACCATAGAGACACACACACACACACTCACACACACAGGGGAGCGAAGGCATAACGAAGAATTCAACGAAGGGGATAAAAGGGATCCTTGAGACAAATGGGCAAGTGCAAAAGAGCGAAAGAGAATGAGAGAGAGAGAAAGATTTCATAAAGGGAGAGAGAGAGAGAGAGAGAGAGGAGGGGATGAAAGAAAGATGTTGCTCGGATGTTCCGGCACGAATGCGATATCTCGATATATCTATACCTATATATACATATCCGCATACACATTTCTCTATGTGTTTCGAGGCTGCTCACTTTTACAGCAACGAACGTTCGTGGCGTTATTTTTTTTTGTCGTGAGTTTTTCGTGCGTGCTGCAACGTTCGACGAAGATCGTAGCAGAGATGCGCGAGGGAAGATTTATCAAACTGCGTGCACCTCTTCCTCTGCTCTCTCTTTCGAGCGTCCCTCTCCCCCCACCTCCCTGCCCGCCCTATCATCTACCCCTCTCTTTCTCACGAGATTAATTTCTCTAACGAAAACTTTGCCGAGGAACGACGATAAATCTTTATTATTTGCACTGTCGAGAGGAGAGAGGAAGGGTCGTGTACCAAGGGGGCGAGAGGGGGATGCTGCAGGCCGTGTTTGCATAATAAACTATAAAGGCGATGCGTTATGGCCACGCTGCGCTCCGTTCTCTCCCGATGGATTCGAGTTTGCACACACACACAAACAGACACACAGACACAGACACACATACATAGACTACAATTCCTTCTAGTTTATGGTATATAGCTTCATTAGCCTCCGGAGGGTACGCGGCTACATGCGAGAGAGGACAAAACGCACGAAGCTCGTTTCACACGCGACTAGGTATATGTTCCATTTTCTTTTGGCCACGCCAACCCATCGTCCACTATATATATATGTGTAGTACGCTGCAGTCTCTCTCTCTCTCTCTCTCTCTCTCTCTCTCTCTCTCTCTCTCTCTCTCTCTCTCTATATATATATATATATATATATATATATATATGTAGGAATGACCCGAGATAGTTCGCTTGGCAGGAGGTAGATATACCTATAGGTATATAGGCGGGGTTCGCGTTTCACCTCCTCGTTTTTCCGATGCATCATTCAGTGTGACCGAGAGCCACATAAGGCCGGACTTATAAGGTCGCGGCTGGGCTGGAAACACACACGTGAGAGGAAAGAGGCGCATCGAAAAAGGGATGAAACAGGTGCGAGTCATTATATCCACTCCTCTTCTTCTTTTATTGACCGTTCTTCTCCCCCCTTTTTCACCTCGCTGTGTCTCCCTCGTATACACGTGTGTATAACACATTGCACATTGCAGACATATACATATGTATGCAAGTATAGTAAGTCGACGCTGCTATATCGGGTGAAGATCGACTCGGGAACCCTCGGTGCGCTCCTTTTCTTCATCCGACCGATAGAGAGAATCGATCTATCCCTCGGTATGGAAGGAATGTTTTCCCTCTATCCTCGTTTTCCGACGATTTTCCCGTAACTCTCGCGAAGTCACTCGTACGAGTTCAGGTATGTCGGATCGAGGAAGCCGCGCGATATCGCATTATTTTTGTCGAAAGACGGCGTGGAACGAGAAGAGAAAGATAAAACAGAAGCAAAACGTTGAGATTCCGTTAGATTTTTATCTCGTGGTATTATCGAAGATGGAATTATCGGTTATGCGTCAGGTCGAAGGGACGAGAGACGAAGATCGTTACGAAGACGCGAGTGAGAGAGAACGAGCGTCGATTATAAAAAAAAAAAAAAAACGAAAATTCGAAATGTACTCGAAGAATAACCGTGAAATTTGTATTACCCACCTCCCCTCGAGGCTGAAGAAACATCCTCGAAGGGCTTATTTTTCTTCGTCGGATCTCTTCGCGCCAGGTGGTCTCGGTTGAAACGTATAAAAAAAAAACATTGTTACTCGCGTACGAGCGAAGATTTTTTTACACGGATGGGACGAGTCCATGAGAGGGAGAGAGAGAGATAAAGTGAAAGAATTCATGTGTGTGTATTTGTGAGAAAAAGGAAGAGAGAGAGAGAAAGATGAAGACGTGCGTAAAATCAAAAATTGCTCTCTCCCCGATAAATACGCGTACGGAGATTGTAACCCAAATTTACCGACGTTTAAGCTCACTCTGTCTCCCCGTGGGTGATTATACTTATATATATATACGCGTATGGACCAAGGGTGACCCAAGTAGGTATATACATAGGGGGAAAAAAGTCACGTGAAAGAGTTAACGTACTCTGGAATATACTTCGTACGTAATAGCGGGAGAGGCAACTATTAAAGAAATTTTATGATCCTCTCTCGTGTGCGCAGGGCGTAAAACGAAAATCTTGAGTCATGTAATAAAGTTATGTTGCGTACGTGTATATATATATATGTGTGTGTGTGTATGTAGGATATACGTAGAGAGACGTAGAAGCAGACATCTTGGCAGGAATAAAAATTCGCCCTGTTTATATATTCTCGCGGCCCTCGCCAGGACTATATATACGCGGCTCGCTGTCTGGGCAACTCTCGGTGGATATTTTATATAGGACCGGATAATGCACGTCCGTTGTGACGAGACTGTACAATTTTGTGGCAATTTTTTCCAATCCCACGAGCTTTCGACGCCTCAAATTTTAGTTGTCGATAAATTTTCATCTTTCGTAACGTTTCGATTCCATGTTTTCATGTCAAAATTCTGGTCGATGTGATAAATTCTTTTAAAGTTAAATGGATATTGAAACGAAATTTATTGGATTCTAATTTTGAAAATTGAAAATTTATTCAATTCAAATTTCTGAGAAATGGATACAATTTTATCCACTAGAAATATTAGAAAATTGGTCAAAATTGTATCGGTGCAAATTTGAGGTCGAATCGAGCACAATATTTTCAACGAAAGGAAAACAACAAATTGAATGTTCTTCGAGTTTGTTTGTTTTAAATCGTCAATCGAAGAAAAATGTAGCGAAGAATTTAAAAAATAATTGAATTTTTATCGTTGAAATTGTTCTCGTTCAGAGTTTTGTGAGAGCATTATTCAATAGGGCGGAAATGAAACGTTGTCGCGATGGATGAATAATTGTGATGATATTCTCGCGAACGATCGGTAGGTAAGTCGATCTCGAAGGAGCTAATGCTCATCTTTGAAGACTTATTTAAACTTATTACAAGCTCGACTACCGAGATCCTCGAGCTGAACGAGTGGGGTCGTTAAGGCAATCTTGATTATCCACTGCAAAGTGTAATAGTCCTTTACGTATATAGATATATGTTCACCAGTTGAATAAAGGTGAAAGTGAACAACTTTGATGTTGGTCATCGTTTTAAGCCACATAATCTCGCAACCCCTCATTAATAAAGAAGTGCTGCTCGAGGCACGTAATGTCTCTCGGTAAATCTCTTTATTACTCCCGTTCACATTTATCTCGAAACGAGGAGGAAATCATAGAGAGGCGAACTCGGTTAAAGTTTTTTATGTTTAACGTCGAGAGAAAAAGGAAAGAGGAAAAAAGTAACTGCAACGTAGTTTGGCATTTTCCACGAGCCAAAGTGTTTACTTTGTCTCGTTGGTACTTAAAGTCACGTATTTATCGCTCACGCCCCATCGAGAGAGCGAGTGAAAATCAAATAGCGAGAAAGAGACAAAAGTAATATTGCTTTTGGCTCCGGAAGTTCTTACCCGCTATCAGCTCCGTATTTCTTCGTCTCGCTTCCGGTAACAAACTCGCCTCTCACCCTCGTTCACCAAGCTTGACAACGAATACAAAGGGAAACCCCAACGTCTCAAACCTTTGCCAAAAATTTCTCTCTCCAAACTTGCTATTCGCTGTATTTCTCTCTCCCTCTCTCTCTCTCTCTCTATTCGTTGTTCGAACACGGAAACCACCCTACATCGATATATATATATGTGTGAGGGAAACGAATACCTCTGGCTTCGGCCAGACCCCATGGAAAATCGATCGTTGTTTGTGCGCCGACGAATTCGTTCGCTTTATATATAGCGAAAAGGTTGTGGAGAGTGGGAGAAACAGGGGATTGTGGATATACTACCCCTCGATTTATCCGAAAGCTTCCCAGTATATTAATAATTTACTTCAGCTTGGCAGCGTTAAGCACGAGAACGTATTGTCCCGCGATGTAATAACGACGATTATAACTTTTATCTATTATTACGTCGTACCTTAATATAACAATATTGACATTGATAATATTCACCACTTTTGATATCATTAATATAATCATTAGTATTATCGATGACAGGGAAAATTTATAAGCAACGATTATAATCATTATTATTATACGATAAGAAAGCAATCCGAGCTTTAAAAATGATCATAATTATTTTTACTTTTATAAGTATTATATTTATTGTAATATTTATTTATGATTTATTGTTTATTTTAATAATAATAATAATAATAATCATTATTATTATTATTGCTATTACTATTATTACTTATTATTAATAAGACCTGACCGCCACATTGAGATAAAAAAATATCGATCGCGAAGATTCGCAACGACCAGGAATTCCATCGATCGAACAAAAAAGATCCAATTATCAAGGAGGATAAATAACGATAACGAGGATTTAATTTCCGAGCGAGCGTATAAGGAAAAGTAAATTAATGTCGTCTCGCGTGTTTCTGCAAAGGGTCTCTTCGCCGACACGGATTCGCGTCATCAATGGGGACGTAATGCGTTCTGGGCTCCCCCTCGGGGATCACTCTCACGGCTTTTTCTCATTCTCGACGAATCGTACGCAACGACGCCAGATGACGCGTCGCATTCGCCACCTGGAAATCCTACGAATTCGATGGAATAATACTCGGGGCAAAGTTTTACCGCCGAGTACGACACGTTCGTAACCAGTTATATCTTTTTCCTCGTGGGAGAGGCTCTAAGAGGTTCGCGATCTTTGAAGAATCAAATAAAAACCACGTTGCGTTCCAACAAAGTTCCAGAGGTCGTCGCGATTTTTCCCCGGATTTTTATATTCCCGCGTACGTAAGAAGGTAAATTGCACGCGGTTGTTAAACCTTCGGCGCACTTTGAAATACTGTTCGATGTCTAATTCGTGATTCGAGGAGAAAAATAAATAAATAAATATCCATACGCGTATACAGTTTTATATAAAAAAAATCCACGCTTTTCCTCCATCGAATCGTATTCTGCGCGCATTTTACTGTCCGCAGCAAAGTGCATTCCGCATTCTTTGATTTTCACTTACGAAAGAATAACAGAAAAAAAAGACCGAGAGTAACTTGGTCGATTCGTCCTTTGCCATATTTTACGAACAATGGAAATCTCCTGTTCTCTCTTTCTCTCTTTTCTATGGCCGTTTTTCTTCACCCGCCGGTGTGCGTCGACCGTGAAATAAGCGAGAGTCCCCACGTGGATTTTGCGCACGCACAGCGAATCCTTTCGGGGGAACTCTCGCTCTTCGCTCACTTTTTCTCGCGTCTTTTCTACTCGACCTCGACGGTTAGTGGGAGTTTTCACCGTGTGTGGCGTCGCGAGCGTTTACGCGCCGGAGTCGACGCGACTCGTGTGGACACAAGCGCGCAAGTGCGACGGCTACGACGAAGACGCCGCGAGGCAAGTACCGGCGCGGCGAGGCAACTGCGAGAGAGACGAAAGGTGAACAAACTCTCTGGTACCGGTATATGCATAGTCCCTTATTCCTACACACACACACATATATATATATATATATAATTTTATAACATGGTAAATGGCCAGAGAGTGTCTGGAATAATTCGCATACGCTCGTGCGCCGAATTCGCCGAATTCGTTACGAACCCGCGCGTCTTCACAATTTTCGTAAAAGGTTCCCGACGGAGGAAGCTTTCCTGGCCTCACTGGCTTCCGAGAGAGCTATTACACGCGTGCCGAAAATGTTAGTCACGTCTTTTTGAGGTAGTCGTTTTTTTTGCAATTCTCTTTCTCTCTCTCTCTCCGTCCGTCGTTCTGGCTCTTTCCCTTTTTATCTCTCACGGACATGTTAATGCGCGTTGCGAGAGCCCTCCAAGAGGATGCACGAAGCAGCCTCTGTACATTCGTACATCTTCCGCATTCTTCGCGATCGCGAGGATCGACGGCGAAAACGAGTATTTTTTTAGAAGATTTTTCATCGAACTTTAGAATCTCGGATATTTAATGAAGAAAAATGTAATTGGACTTTATTAGGAATTTTTTTCGTAGCTCGATGAATGAAACATCACGAAAGTTTTAGAGCAAGATTTAATTATTATTTTTGTCTTTGAAAAATGTCATGAGGTCGAAACGTCGATTCTCATTGTTGACAATGAAATAGATTATTCTTCGATGATCGTCGATTCGTTTCGATATTAGTACATAATTAATTCAAATTTTGTTCAGTTTCAGATTGTGCGTCCTCGTAGCGCTGTTCGCATGTACGACGATAATCGATTGCGAAAAATCGGACGTATCGTCGTACGAGACGGTGCACAATAGCAACGCCGCCATACTGAATCGTTTGGGTCTCGTGCCATTGCGAATACCGGACGGTCATCACAAGAAGAGATTGGCCGGTCCGGAACCATCGGACACTGTTGACGTCCGATCGCCGGTATCGTCTCAGACGCGAATACATCAGCCTTACAGTAGACGACACGGTCATCGTGACAGTCACGTTTACATCGTCAAGCTGCCACCGAGTCAGCCTTATTACACGCTCACGAAGCCGCACAAAACGACGAGCCCCGAGCACGAGGCACACGATAAAATCGCGACGAAGGCGACGCGGACAGCGAGCACCGGCGATTCGAATCCTCAGGTGGGCTTTCACAGTAACGGCAAACCGGCCAAGATTTATCACTGGAATTTGCCGATAGTAAAGAAGATTACCGAGAAAAAGAGGCTTCATTCGCAACTTAGGATGGAACAGATGCGAAAAAAGCTCGAGAACGAGATGAACGATCGTCAGAGAACGAAGACCGGTCATAAGAAGCATCAGCACGCCGCGGACAAGAAGGACCCCATTTTGTTCGATACGAACAAGAGGCCTGTAACGTCGTCCGTTGGTGAGAAAAAAACATCCGCGAACGAGTTCAGCGACAAACGATATCATCATCACTCGACGTCCGTCAATTCTCTGACTCGCGATGAAAAGCCGTTGAAACACACGCGCAACAACGACAAGAGATTGAACTATCCGCATGCGCCGCAGGAACTGCGCAGGCCCGGTAGGCCGGCCGCTATTGGTGGCAAACCCGTCGCGAACGACGAGGCGACCAATAAGATGTACAGGCTCGAGGACTCCAGCGTATATAACCTCGAAACCGTCAACAACGAACCTCAAGCGAATAACGATCGACTCGCCGTCTGGCGTCTCTCTAACGAACTTCACGGGTCTAAAAACACGCCGAACTCTTTTAAACCGAAGAAACACCGGAAGAAGGCTGCGATGTCCTACTACGCGCCGATAATCTCGAGGATCAACAAAATGGACGCCAGTGCCACTAGCATTCAGAAGAACTTTCCTGGCAATGGCAAGCCCAAAGCCTTTTACGTGATGGAGAAGAGTCGTCAGCCGATTTATTATCATCCACTTTTGCCGTAATTTTCATCTCTCCTTTATTTTTCTTCCATCTTTTTCTTTTTTTTCCCCTCTTCGTTTTATTCGTTTCTCCCTTTTTCGAACGTTTCGCGTGTCGTACGAGATAAAAATACAAAATAACGAGAAATAAAATGTCGTTCGTGGGGGCGTATGCGCACGAGAGTCTCGCTCCTGGTCATTGACCGGAAGGTATATGATACATCCCCGATCCTCCAACGTTTTTTTTCTGTTGTCCAAGTTGAATTAATGCCGACTGAGAGAGAAATAGACTATAATTTTGTTTTTGTCCTCGCGTCATAAATCGTCTCGGCAAATCTAGAACTTATCATCGAAAGAAAAATTCATCCTAACGTCGTTCACATCAATCTCATCGCGTAGATTTAAGGTGACATGGCTCATTCGCTCGTCGAGAGTCTCATAAGTTTAATTACTTCGTAATTAGTTTAAAAACAATCACAACAACAGCAAAACAAAAAACAAAGAAAAATCAGGCGAAATCATTTTTCAACGAAGCGTGAAAAGAATACAATAATCAAAATAAAATAACGATCGTTCTTCGCGGGAAAAATATTTCGGATGGTTTTTGTCCTCGTTCATCGGAGTCGAACGATGGTTGAATGATTTTCATTGTACGAAACGTCGCCAAGAATTTTGTACTGTAAAGAAGAAAAAAAAGAAGAAAAAAAAAACTACAACGATAGTTGATACTTTTTGTACTCTTATATGCGCAATGGTTAATTATAAGCGAAGGTGCGAATGTACTCAATAAACTATCGATAATTATTTGTTGGAGGGATTGAAAATTAAAAAGAAAACAAAAAACAAAAAATAACAAACTATATCAAAGTCACGAAGCGCACAAGAGGTGAGAACCACTGTGAGCTTGGCGACTTGGCGTGATATCGGTGCATTTCATTTTTCTCCCCAAGCTTCGAAAGGTCTATTTTTCTTTTTACTAAGTCTGGTAACAAGAAAAAAAACTAAAGAAAAATAAAACCAACCACTTTATTACAAGAACGACGAGCGGACCGCCTCGATCTGTCACGGAACGCTGCTCGATTTCGCAGTTCGCGAAACGAGATACCGGGAAGCTGCAAAAAAAATGGCACGAAGGAAAGAAGAAAAAGAAAACAGAAAAAAAACATTTTTTATACACCGAATTATGGAGCACGTATACGTACGCGTTCTCGCTGGTCATTCATTAAATTCAACGCCGAGAGGTGTTGAGCTGCCCCTCGCGAGAATTTAATAACTGTTATTGAACGCGTCACTGGAATTCGCAATTAGTCGTGTCTCGAACAGAGCGACGAGAACTTCCATCCCTATCCTCTCGGTCAAGGGTGGGAGTCGGTTAATTTAATATCCTTTAATTGGGTTTGGTGTCGTTCGGAGATCGGAAAAGTTTTTTTTTATTATTATTTTCACACTGGAAACGAAATTTACAGCCGAACTCAAAAGTCTCAGAGCGAGGAATGTCTCCGATCCTAAATCAACATTGAACCGAGGTCAAAGGAAATGGATGATAAACGATCGAGGAACGCGTATATGTACTTTCGGGACGGTTCAGGTAGGACGACGTTTAGAATTTTGGAATGGCCCGTTTTGCCTCGTGATATTCGAAGATTTTAATTAATGGAGAGGCGATAACGAGGGTAAACTTGACGATTCGTCAAAATTTTGTTTAATATATATACAATGTTGCAACTAGCAGACGAAAACATCGTTAATAATATAGTACGTATATATATATATATATATATAGGATATGGTCAAAGGAAGGCTGCGACAAACACATTCGATCAATAAATATCTACGTACGTCCAGATGATCGAACTTTCGATCTACAAAAACATTCAAAATTGTTTGTCGAAAACGTGACGGGCTAAAAAATTTATGAAATTATAATAAAAATTAAATTCTTCATTCGATCGAATCATTTTAGCGAACAACGATCGAATTACCTCAAATTTAATGAGAATTATTGATAATAATTCTCTTTTATCAATCATTATCGATTAATTACTCGGATCTTTTTTAATACAAAACATTATTACGTGCTATTGTTCTCTCGTACGTCGTTTGTTTCCGGACGTGCTACGGGTGTTTTATAAATAGTATGAAATATAATCGAGTAATACACAAGTCTTACACAAAATCACGCGAGAAACGTGTCCTACGTGGACGTTTGATTTTATTTAGCCCTTTCGCACACGACTTCCTTGTCGTCGATAGAAAAAAAAGTGGGGAAAAAGCGAAAAGGGCGAAAAAGAAAAACGAGAAAGTGATAAACTCTCGTCGAGGTCGTTGATTCGTCTCATTAATCTCAAAAAATCTTATCAATAATAAGCATCGTTGGAATAATCCGGTAACCGAATCGGTTGGTGTCCGGTCTGTCGTCCATCGGCAGTGAGCAAGTAAAGACTGGTGGGTCGTCCGTTGAACGCGTAAGGACCCTCGCTGAGAGAGTTGAGGGAAGATTCAGGCTTCTTGTGAGTTCCTGGCCACTGATAGACACCCGTGGGCTTGCCGTTGCTTACAAAATCGACGGGAAGGTTTATGAAAGGATCGCCGATCGTTGGTTTGTGATAATTATTCTGCGGCCTCGAGGGCCTCTGATGATGATTAATCGCTGGTTTTTGGAGTCCGGAGGTCGAGTAAGTAGGGGGTTGCGATATGTAGCCCAAACCCGGCACGTACATGTAAGGGGTAGGTGGCAATTTGATGTAATAAATTTGACTCTCCTGCTGATATCTCTTTCTGTGGCCCAGTTTTTTTCGCAACTCCGCGAGCTCGTAATTTCGCAAATTTTGATCGTAATTATCGACCGCCTGATGTTGATAACGACGTATCTGCGGTACGAAAGGATAATCCAGGAAGAAAGCTTTGTGCTTACGGGCTTTTTTCAACGTAAGTTTCGTACGTAAATCATCGATCGACGACGAAACGTTCGGTTCACCGTCCTCGCTCTCGGACGGACGCTCTCTCGTTTCCGCGTCGTCGCTGGTGCTGTCATCGTCCGGATTTCTTCGCAACTTCTTGAGATCCTCCAGTCGAAAATCCACGTCGTTCGGAGACGACGCCGACGATGCTAACGAGTCGATGTCACGGATTTTCGACGACAGAGATGTTCTCGTGCCGGAAATGATCATCAGGGCCAAAATTATCAAGGACGACATCGTGCCACGATGCGCCTGAAAAATGTATAAAAAGCTCGTTACGCCTCGAGTATGTTTCGACCGCGTGGACGTAATTACCGCGCGGCCCACGAAAATTTCTTTGCCTCTTTTTACATACACGCGATTGCTTTCTTCTCATCTCCCGCGGGCTTCAATCATCCCGAAATTAAGGCTTGTCGCGTTTCGAAATTTTATGGACAAGGATGTAACAACCCGGAGAGAAAGAGGAATTATATTTCTCAAAAATGAATAAAATTTTTAAGACTAATCGGTTTTTCATTCGATCGGACGTAACTCCGTGGGAATTGTCGACAATTCGTACTCGTGTTATACTCACGATCTTCGATTAGTTTAATGTCGAGCTAATGATCAAAATTTTTATTTTTTAATCGACCGAAGACGTTGAAAAATTCGTTGATAAATTAACCAATGAACAAATTAATTAATTAACTAACACCCAATTACTACATGTTTAATTTAATGAATTATATCTTCGACCCTTTCGACAATTATTCACCTAATTCAGTCCCACAATCGCCCACATTTGTCAAATGTCAAAATTAATGTAAAATTTTTCATAAACAACTAAACATTTTGCTGTTTTTAAGTCTGAATTATTACGTTCGAGGATAGAGTAAAATCAGGAGTCTTGAAAATTAGTTTAACGAGTCTCTTATGCCAAGGCCGTTTTTCACGAGCTATCAAATAAATCACTCTCTCGTCTCGCACGATCTTGTGATGTGCGGGAAAATCCTAGGGACGGAGAGACGATAGGCAGGACTGGGGAGGGGGGAAGACCGAGCTTCGAGGACGAAGGGCCTACCACATTTCTTTACTCTCTCGATTAGCTTCGCGAGACTCGTCGCGTCAAATCGTAAAAAAAAAGGAAAAAAAGGAAAAAGAAATATTGACGAAGAAGAAGAAGAAGATCCAGGACATCCGATAATAATCGAACGCCAGTTGTTCGGACACGTCACTCAGCGTCTTCGGCGTACGTGGAGCGCCCTCGAAGAGAAGCCTCGTCAAGGTCGACGGCGTACTTTCCTTTTGTTTTTCTCATCGAGCATCGAGAGGAGGGACGAAAATAAAAAAGTTGCGATTCGTCGCAATTGCGCGTTTTTCTTTTTTCTTTTTTGTCGTTTTGTTAACGGCGGTATAATCTTCTATATATAAATTGGCCGAGCGCCGCGATTATCAAGTATGCCTCGTCGCGTTAACGTTTTGCCTTCCTTTCTTTTTTCTTTTTCTTTTTTATTGTTCGAGAGTTTTTGCTGAATATCGCGGAGACGAGCGTAACACGCGAGAGCGTGATTCGCAAATTCTTACGAAGCGCCTCGCTGTACCAGTAAAACGGGCTTTCTTTTATCTTTCGTTGCTGTTACTTTTGCAATATCGACACCCTATTACGAGCTCTCGTCGAGCCCTCGAGCTTCCGCTCGTATCCCCCGATCGGCCGTTGCAATTATTCAATGATACCCGTGGCGAACTAACCGCTTATGAACCGTCGATCGAAGTGGGTACAAAAAGTTATCGGATTTAACAGAACGCAGACTGAATTGAATCGAAAAAAAAACATTGGACAAGCAAAAAAAAACTACGCGCCACTTTGACGCGAAAAAGAATTGATTCGATTATCAATCGGAATTAAGAGCGCGTTGATTTTTTGAACATTTTGCATTAATCGAACATATCGGATCTTCGATGTAAAACTTTACTATTTTCGAAAATACTTAGAAAATCGAAACTTTCGAGATAATTTTCTTCCACTTTTTCAATAATTTCGTCACCTTTTTCAAAACGTCGACGATTTAGCGATTTTACAAGGCTACGGTTGTATTAAACAATTATTCTATTTGATTCTAACATTTAATTCATTGATAATTAATTAATTAACCAAACGACCGATCAATTATGATGAATTAATAATGAAAATAACAATTAATCGACTCATCGATTATTCTCAATGAATCAATTTTTCTTTTTTTCAATGAAATGACGAGACAACGATTATCAATCGATAATCAAAATAATAACTAATCCAGCAATCGAATATAGTCAATTAATTAATTATATTTTTACGTTAATTGAGTCGTTTAATTGACATTTGATTCGTAAAATATTTCGATCGTTGGATCAAGAAGAAATTGTCTTATCAATGACCAACGGGGTCGAGTTCGACACCGCCATCCGAGTTACCTGCCACGAGGCTCGAGGCTGAATGTAACGACGAATGATACGCAAGAATCGTCGAGTCTGTACCTCGGCAAGGTAAGACACGGGTTTTCAAGCTATTTCCTACAGTAAAACACGATTCTCGCAGGTATCTACGTTAACGACGCAAGATTGGCACTATCGGTGTCTCGCGTACCGCGGCCTACCGCTTATACATTTCAATCAACGTACTTACAACTGTATATATCTACCTAACGAATGAATGAACGTCGGCATCCAACGGTTCGGTATGTATCTCAATGATTCGTCGTTTATAAAATAAATTTCAACCGCGTACGATAATATATTTAGTTTTCTATCTGTTTTTTTTTGTTTTTTTTTTGTATTCAAACTACTCACACCGTCGTCAAGGATCACGCATCGCGGAGACCCGCATCTGATTCACGTAATTACGACCTGCCTGTCTCGCGGCTCGGTGCTCGTCTCGTTTCAAACGTTTTTTTTGCACGTATATCGTTTTTTCTCTCGTTTCTCCTTCTTCTTGATCGTTCCATCGACACGAACGTTGTGGGGCGACACGTGAAACCGTTAACACGTGGGTGTCGAGTAAACCGCTCGTATGTGTAATTGGCCCCCAAATTTTTCCGTCCGGTGTGTGTCATTCGCTTTGTGAGGGCTAGACTATCACATCGGCGTTGTAAAAAAAGAAGAAACAGCGAAAACGTCTCGCGGTGTACACGGGTCGAGACAAAGCCGAGAACGGTATGTGTGAGAACTTGGGAAAAAAAGGTTGAAAAAAAAATTCATTGTTCCCGTAACCCGTAAACGACCTCGGGCTAAATGTTATATTTGTTTGTGATTTTTTTTTGTTCCTTTTTTTTCGTGACAAATTTATATCGTAATTTTTTGATCTTTTGCGAATAAAAGTAGAAATTATAATGGTGAAAAAAAACATTCTCTTTCTACCGAGAATCGTGATTCTCGAGGACCATAACGAGTGTCGCAGTGTCCCGCGAAGATCTCACGACCTTCCGTTTAAACGAGCGAACGGTGCTGTGAGAATACGCGATCTTTACCGTGTCAAAATACGTAACAAAACGTCGACAAATTACCGAGGTTATTGTCGCGCTTTTCCAAGGCCCGAGGGTATCAACGAGCTACCCATTAAGTCCATTTTTTGTTCATTCGTGGAATACGCACTCTGGCGATAAAATCGCACGTCTATAACTGTGAAGAAACGAATAATTACGACGTCTTTTATTCGAAAATTTCTTGAAACTCGTGAAACGAATTTAAAAAATATTTTTAAACAAAATCAACGATGATTTTCCCGATGCCAAGAGTCAATATATCGAGAAAGAACTTGGAAAAAGTCATTGGTGTCATTGATTTTTTTTTTGTCACCATCGAATCGTCCCCGAAGCATATAAATCGTCGATAACCACAAAGACTGTCGGCCAGACTCGAGAAAGCCGTAACGACGATCGATCCGAACGCTCATGTTTCGTATATCGTGAGATCGAACGACGACGATAAATATCTCGATGTACGCGTATCCCTTCTCATTTTTGTCTCGAAGTCAGGTCGTTTATTAATCAGACGAGCTTCTATTTGTATTCGGCATGACGAGGAAGTGAAACTCTAGCCCTCGATCGTCTCTCTCTCTCTCTCTCTCTCTCTCTCTCTCTCTTCGGTTGTTAAGTTAGAAGCGTGCGAAAATTGCGTGGCGTCAGAGACGCTCGACTATACGAGAAGGATCTACGGCGCATGCGCGCAACGGCAGTCAAGGCTTTACTCGGGGCGCGCAGGAGCAGAAAAGATCGAGAGTCCCTGGCCCGCACGAGGTTCGTTTCGCTGCACGTGTTCCGCAGCTTCCTAGAAACGATTTTACAAATGGGAATATAATAATAATAATTAATAATATAATGTCCGATGAAACGTATCGGTACTTGGCATAACTCGGAAAGTGTTTGTTCGATGCTGGCCGAGAACGTATTTAATGTTAAACGGATTATCGAGAATGAAATTGTCGAATAATTACTGGCGGAATTAATTATGAAATGTTGCCGTTATATCGTAGGAACGCGATGCGCTCTTAATCATGACTTGCGCGCGCATTACGGAAGCATTTTTCATTCCTCCCCCGATCTCTTATGTAAGGTTTATGCACTGCATACATATACATGCGCGATTTATGCATCGACTAGGTGAAGTCGCTACGTAATTGAGTCACTTATGGCTCCCGAGGTGTCCGAGATTTCCCGAGATGATTTCCCACCGCGCTGAGACCGTTCTCCTGTTCTCAGGTTTCTATAAGAACGCTACACATTTTTCGAGACGGATCGGATTAAAAATATTAATTTGATCAGTGCCTTTTACACGTTAGGTATCAATTAAAATTCACATTTGCAAAATAAAATTGTAAAATATTGTTTCCGAATTTTTACCGTTACTCGTATTTAAAAATTTGTCTAAATTAATTTAATCTAATCAGATGTAAAACAAACTTCTTTGTTAAATACATAATCATTTTTATAATTAAAAAATCATCGAGAATGAGAGTAGCGATATATCTCGAAAATATTTAAAAAATTCAAAATAACAAAATACTTATAAAAACAAAAAACCAAGTTTATCAAATCATAATAATAAAAACGATTTATAATCGAAGATAAGAAATTTTATTTTTACTATTTTTCAAATAGGAAAGTATGGAACGTTTTTATCTCCATGATTTACTGAAATGTCGTTTCTCGATAATGGCGATATATCAAGACGAGAAATTAATTAATCGATATCCATCGCTCGTTGACCTCATTAACCGCAACATGATAGCAGCGGAGGAGAAATTGCAGGTACGAAAGATAGAGAGAGAGAGAGAGAGAGAGAGGGGAGGAAACATGGATAGATCCACAGAAAAACTTTGACATGCTTTCGCGGATAATCACATCCGATATTCTCTCTTTCGCGCATCTCGCTGATTCCGTACCATAAAGAGAGGAGAGACGAGAGCATGAAAAATACCGACGCTCACGTTTCACTTTTTTCGTTCGCTCTCTCGCGCCATTTCACTCAATACGCGAGATTTTTGCGCACCGACGACGGGGAACATACTTTCGCGATGTTCTTTAAGCGTTCTTGTCGCGTCTTTCGCACGGTAGTGACGAAGATTATCTTCGGTAACCGGGAAGTCGCGTTCTTTCGGTCGGTATTCAGACGATGTTCTCTCCGGCTTTCGAGAGAGTCGGGGAAGTCATACACGAGGAACACGAGGGAAATACAAATCGGGCGAGAGTTCTGTCGTTTCGAGAGACCGAGCTATATATGGGCTTACGTATTCGAGGCGTTATAGATTGTCGGCTATGACAGTGAGATGACGGAAGGCGAACACGAGGAAGACGAGCAAGGAGGATGAAACCAACAACATGAAAAAAAAAAACAACAAAAAAAAAACGTAGGAACGAAGAGAATTCGAAGGTGCAAAAGAACTGACAAGTTCCCTTTTTTTGCTCGAGCAAACGCGCGAGCGCGTGACTCGTCAGCTTTCTTCTTTCGTTCTTCCGTGATGAATTGCTTCCAAAAGCGACCTCTCTCGCGATGTTTCTTTTACTTATTATATTTCTTTAACGAGGCTCCCTCTCGGGGTTGTCGTACGAAGTTGAAAAAAAAATTTTGTTTTTTTTTTCAAAGGATCAATCTTTCTACGCTCGTTCGATCGCGCGACAGGCTCGAGAATTCTCGCGGCCCTTTTCGAGTCTCGGCGCCGCGTCGTTACCGAGCGAAGATATGCGCGAACGGATTTGCTCGGTGTGATTTTCGTTAATTAAAAAAGTGCGCGACGAGTTTGTGTCGTTCGTTAATTAAAATGATAATAATTCATGAAGACAAGTTCATACTTTTTAGTCTTCAATTGCCCGTGGCATGACAATTTTCTTGGCAGTTATTTTTTGTGGACGAAACGTACGAGGGAAAAAAACAATTTATTGGAAATACTTTTAATGAATTATACTTTCTTTTAATTATATTGTGCGAGAATATATTCTTCGGATATTAAAAACAAAAAAAATAAAAAGTCACGGCTATCGAAAGACGAGTCACCCAGCCACCTCGCTGGACGGTAACAATTTTAAGGATGTTTTCTAAAAACTGCGTTTTTCAATTATCGGTGCCAGCGATATTTCGTTAATTACCGGAACGACTCGAATGAAACTTTACACCATTATTTTATACATCATTATCTACCATTTTGAACGTAAATTTTTTGTTAAATCTTCCCATTTTTCAATTTTACGATCATTTATTTAAAAAAAATTAATTATACAAGAAAACAGTTCTCGACGATTATCCTTTTTTTTTATCCTCCGCAATTTCCTTTCTATCTCATAATCTACGTCTCTACCGTATAATTTTTTGAAGATTTGTAGTATTGTTAAAAAAATTAATGATTCGAATGAAAAAAAACATCTCGAAAACGATGCTGCTTTTTTTACCAACCTCCGTTGCAGTTCCCAAAATATAAGGCTTTGCGGCAAACTCACGGAACGGATTCATGAAAAATGGTACGTGCTCGCAATATGTACGAAGCATTATTATATGTATCGTGAGATTGTCGAGAGCCACGTAGTGGCCAGATGGGCGAGGTTCCAAAAGCTAAAGATTTGCGATTTACGTGAGACAACGAAGATGGACGATACGAGGAAAGCAGTTATATACGAACGGCCGTGTCTCGGTGGATCTCCGTCAGATCGCACACGAGGCGACCAGCGATATCGTACATATCGATCGATCGCATAGTGAGAAGCTTCAGGGGCCACGCTGTGTGCGGTTGGCAAATTGCCACGAGGAAGAAAGACTGACGTTTCGTCGTCTTTCCTACATTTTAATCAGAGCGTAACTTACAAAAAGAGAAATAAAAAATAAAATAAACAGAACAAAAAACCACTCGCGAATTAATCCAAATAAACGTCGTCATTATCTTGCAAACAATTTACCTCGAATCAGATCTAAATTATTAAATCAAGAATAATCAACGGGACGATAAAATTATATTTTACAAATCTATTTTCATTGGATCTCACTCGGTTTGTCGACATTAGCTCGTCTCGAATAAAATTTGATTAACGAAAAACGAATACAATTTATTTTTTTCATCTTGAACTTTCTTTTTGCCATTGTGGAAATCGCGACTCTCGATGCAAACAAAAAACCACTTGCGAATTAATTCAAATAAACGTCGTCATTATCTTGCAAACAATTTACCTCGAATCAGCTCTAAATTATTAAATCAAGAATAATCAACGGGACGATAAAATTATATTTTACAAATCTATTTTCATTGGATCTCACTCGGTTTGTCGACGTTAGCTCGTCTCGAATAAAATTTAATTAACGAAAAACGAATACAATTTATTTTTTTCATCTTGAACTTTCTTTTTGCCATTGTGGAAATCGCGACTCTCGATGCAAACAAAAAACCACTCGCGAATTAATCCAAATAAACGTCGTCATTATCTTGTAACAAATTTACCTCGAATCAGCTCTAAATTATTAAATCAAGAATAATCAACGGGACGATAAAATTATATTTTACAAATCTATTTTCATTGGATCTCACTCGGTTTGTCGACGTTAGCTCGTCTCGAATAAAATTTAATCAACGAAAAACGAATACAATTTTTTTTTTTCATCTTGAACCCTCTTTTTGCCATTGTGGAAATCGCGACTCTCGATGCAACTCGAGATCATCTTCATAAACACGTACACAGAAAACTACTGGCCTCGCGATAATGACACCTCCGTATATATATGTATATGTGTATCGAATGCAAAGTCGAGGCGATATAAGTACGAAGATGATCCCAGGAAAGACGATCGTCGAGGCGCCGTAAGATTCCCAAGGGGGTTTGCGGGGAGGTCTCTCTCCACCAAGCTATTTTCCTCGATAATATAAAACGCGCGAGTATAATCATCCACCATTAAGGTAGTTTAGTCTTCACTCCCGCGAGGCTACGTCCACTCTTTCCCTCGTGCCGCGATATCTCTCGAACGTCCGACAAAATTTTTCGTTCGACAATTTTACTTTTTTTACGATACAAAAGGAAGAATTTCGATCGCGAACGAAATATACACGATGCGGGTATGAGAAAAAATGTATTTTTCGTTTCTATTTCACGGGTTTCATCGAACGGTAATAAATTTCCGAGGACTCGGCGAAGCCAATAAAAAACAGCTATACAGCGAGGATATATAGCGAGTCGATGCGCGGGGTACTTCCTCGCCGCGCACACGCACACGCTCGAAATAACACATTGTGTGAGACAGTTAGAATACGCCGGTATCTACTATGTAATATCCCGAGAGTGTGCTTGCAACTTTTCCTAGAGTCAGTGGCTTTGATGGGTCTCCCGATATGACTTCCGCGACAAAGTCGATCGAACGTTTTCAAGCCCCGGTGTATACGTGTGTATACGCGTTTTACCTACTCTAGGAACATACGTGTGGAACGTACATAAGGAGAATAAACGCGTATGCGTGTGTATAAGATAAAGTGGGGGAATATGGCCCAGGTGTTTAAGACTAGGCGACTTTTGATTGAGTGCAATTCCGAAAGAATTCAAGTTTTCTAATTTTTATTCATTCTGATGATTGTGACGTGAGGTTAGTATTAAAATTTGTCTCTCTTGGAAATTTCATCAAATTTATACGGGCTGAAGGTTTTCAAAATTTGCAATTTTATTCATAGAAATTATTGTATTTTTGGATAGTATCGAACTGCTTCTGAGTACCCGCATACTCCAGAGTCTCTTAAACGGTACTCGAATGTCAATAAAATAAAAAATTCTTAATTACCGTCAAAATGGACTACTGGCAAAATATATTTGAAAAATTTCGAAAAAAAATGTTCACTATAGAGTTTCGCGCACTCTATCCATATAACGATATTTTTCAGATGAAAAATATGATTACGGTCGTACGGAGGTGTCGCGTTTGAAAAAAATATTAAGGTGGTCCATATTGCCCCAACTTTGCCCTATACCAATACGCAGCTTGCGCACACACGATCGTCCATTGCGCGTTCGCGGGATGCACGTACAATAAGTACACATGTTCGCGATAGAGACGACTTACCGGTCCTCCGAGACAGAGAGATAGACAGAGAGAGAGAGAGAGAGAGAGAGAGAAAGAGAGAGAATCGCGAGATGCCAAATGCCGGAAGTCACTCTCGTGTCCCTATATTCCCGGGAGCGCGTTGAAAGAAGCGCGTTCTTTTAGTCATCCCCCATTATACTTCCCGCTAGACCACTTGGAATATATCGGACGAGCGCGATGTGGCTACCGGTGCTTGAATACCATTCTCCACTACCAGGACAATATATTTCTCCAATTCGCAAGTTAATAAATCAAATTCGCCATTGACGTAATTTTCATTAATTTCATATAGGTACATATATATATATGTATATATATATATATAATATATATGAGGAATTTTAAGAACTTGAGATATTAATTAAGGAGGCAACTTTACGAGGGTATTAAATTTGCGCGGTTTCACGCTTTGCTCCCGCGGATTATTCTATATACATATATATGTATGCCACGACCACCGTCGTGTCTCTCAACAATTACGTAAATCCCAAGGATCGGCGAGTCTCTCTCGTTGTAGGATTACTGTATAAGAGGCGAGCGGGAGAAGAGTAGAAGCCTCCAAGTACCGGCTTCCTGTAATCGCGGTGTAATTACACCAGAATAGTTCACATATATATATATATATATATATATATATATGTATGTATATAGAGTATATATATATATATATATATATATATATATGTATATGAACGTTATGTACTAATATACGAGATTCTAAGGAGCCTCGCGAATCGACGATGCACACACAAACACAAACACACCTTCCAAGTTGGGTTTCCGAAGAAGAGATGAAAATCTTTCGAAGTCTGGAAGAATCGTCAGGTCCGATCGATACGCTTATTCTTTTTTGTTTTTCTCGTCGCGAAACGTTCGACCGAGCACTGCGTTTACGTACGATTTAACGTACTTTCAAATAAACAAATACCGTGCGATAAAAGTTCGATTCGAATCTCGGTAAGGATCGAATTTACCCTCGAAGCACCAATCTCGTTCGAACGAACACCGCGCATCGGGACGAATACCGATTTTTTCTTATAATCACGTTTTCTATTTTTTGCGTCTCGCACGTTCTCGCGAAGATAAAATGTGTAAAGTGGTGAAAATAGGGGGAAAAAAAAAAAAAACTAAAAACAAGCGTTAACCGCGAGGAACGCGGTCTCCTATCAGAATGAAGGCTTTTCTTAACGATGTCCCGTACTTATGCCGCGTTCCCCACTTCTACTTATATACGCGCTATATATATATATATAGAGAGAGAGAGAGAGATATATGTATATGTATATAGAGGAGGCCGTGAGCGGGCGCGGGGCATCCGCGAGAAACCGCCGCACGCGGAGAGACGCATTTGACGCTGAGGAGCACTCCTTTTTCTTTTTCTTCGTCTTCTTCGTCTTCTTCTTGTTCTTGTTCTTTTTTTTGCGCTCATCCAACAATCGCCTTTCGCACCGAACACCGAGATTATCCAAATACACGGTGACGCGATTTTTTTGGCCCACCTACGAAAAAGGCTTTCGCGCGCTCGATTCCCCTCCCCTTCTTCGACTTCTTTACCTCCGCCGTCGTCGTCGCCTCTCGGCCGAGCGGCGAGCATTCACGCCCCGCTCAACTTTGATATTCCACCGATTTTGGACGAGGAACGCATCATCACGATACACCGCGACGAATTATCATCGTTATTATCATTTTTATCGTCATTATAACGCAAAAATTTTTGATCCGAGGTGGGGACCTCGTAATGTCCTCGGTGATCTTGAAAAGTGACCCATGACGTGACTTGTAATTTGGAACAGTAAACCCGGGTTCTTTTCTTTTTTTTTACGAGTTCGCGAGAGAGACTTTTTTTTGTCTTCGATTCGAAGACCCGATTATGCTGATAGCTTTCTCGTTGAACGAGGAGACACGAAGAATTTTGTGAAATCGTAGGTAAAGTTTTTTTTTTACTGTTTTTTTTTATCAGCGAGATTATCGAGTTCGCGAAATTTGGGGAAGGAAGTTTTGTTTTATTTAACGAAAGAATACAATATTTTCGATCGTTTCGAATCTTGATGAATGTTTTATTTTTATCTCGTGATATTATCGAGTAATTTCTAATCGCGCTCGATTTTACTCGATCTTTCGACTCGTTCGACGTGTTTTTTCTTTTTTCGTAATAATTTATGAAAAAGACACAAATATCGAAATAATTTATAATATCGATCCCTATGAAAATTATTTCTTATGTAAATAATCATTAATCACGATTAATTTATTTTCTACACAGGATCTTGAGAACGTAAAAAATGGCGTTACTCATCGAGCTCCTTTTTTCACTCTAATAAACCAATTAAATTCAACAGTCAATATTTTGCAATTAACGAAATATTTTTAAAAAAAATTATTTTCCTCCCAACGGAGACGATTTTTGTTCAGGTTCCCACAGAATTATGCAATTTTTTTTTTCTTTTTTAACGCATAAGCGTAATTTAATTGGCCTTAGGCAAAGTTTCGTATAACACGACGTATAGGAGTGGTGAAGAGAGCGACGGAGAAAGAGAGAGAGCAAGAAAGAAAGAAAGAGGGAGAGAGAGAGAGAGATAGTTGCTCGATGTGGATGAAGGCATTTCCTGCGAGGAAGCTCTTCCTCGTCGAGAGGATCTCTCTCGAGTCCGGAGGGGATTTTCTCGCTCGCGCGTTCTTTACGCCCTGCGACCGTTGCACCAGATCCCTGAGAAATATACCGGCGCGCACGGTGTGTGCCGCGACTCTTGCGCCGAGAGGACCGTTTTAATGAAATTCAAGCAAGTCCTGCGCGTCTGGAAGTTCCACCCGTGAAACTCAATGAGGAGAGAAGAGAGGAGCGGCGCTTGACTCGCTCATTCTTACGGGCTGCGGCTCTCACCACCCGGGCACTCGACGAGACCGGGAACTCGACGTGAAAACGGGAATACCGGTGCTATGTATTCATACACACAAACACTAAATATATATATATATATACATGTGTTGGTTACTTTCTGCGATCGCCGAAACACATCGTCTAGCGTGAAAATAAATCTGTGCGCGCGCGTATGTAAGACACACATCGAGCGCGATTAATCTACACCGGAAACGACGAAATTCCCCGAGGCGCCGATTCTGCCCCAATTCCTCCAGATTAGTTAAGTTCGCGCGTTATCCGGAACGAGGATTTATTCCTACCTCGTGAAAATTCCGCTACGACTTTACAATTTCTATCGACATAAAAATAAAACCATAAAGATTTAAAAATAGTCTCATTATTCAAATCCGCTGTTATTATTTTTTAACAACGTTTTTTTTCCGAACCGAGCGATTTTTACGGAAATTATTTTTATCGTTCTCGATCGCGCGCACGAGGCACATTTAACGCGTGAATAAACATCGGACAAGACGAAATTCCTCGAAGCGTCGATCCTGTCTCAATTTCTCGAGATTTTCCCGACCCGCTGAATAAAAAAAACCCGCTGGGAAAAACTCGTCCATATGTATAAAACGACTATAAAAAATGTATTAAACAAAATTTACAATAACATCGAATAAAAATTCTAATTTTAATTCATTACCATTCTTTCTAAGAACTTTCCTGGGTTTCAAATTTTCCTCTCGATCAATTATCTCATCGCATAAAAAATCATCCGTATCATAATCGAATCGTTCGTCAACGATCGCGCTTGAAATTGTTTTTTCTTTTGTTTTCAAACTCGCTTATCCACCGGTAAAGTCGCTCGACAGCGTTTCTTATCATCGACTCGCGACGTAATGGGCCTCCCTACCATATTTATACTTAGGTACGCGTTGTGCGTATTACTATAACACGTGGCATTGAAGATTGGCGCGCGATTCTCATCTCGCGCACGCGCCTCATCATACAGGACTCCTTTAACCCAGTTAAACAGGTGCTCTGTTCGTGCGGCGACGATACTCGCGACGCGAGAGTTTATAAACACGTATCGAGAGGAGTCGAGATGCGTGGATCGCGTGCCGCAAATAGGATCGAACAGTTTTCACAGAATGGGAAATCGCACGGAACGTTATGTACTGCTGATAACTATATATATATATATATATATAGTTATAACTATATATATGATAACTATATATATATATATATATAGTTATGTGTATATATATATTGAATACGCTGTACGAAAGAAACAAAATTAAAAGAGAGGGAAAGAGAGGAGAGGAGAGGGGAGAGGGAGGCTAGAGGGCACATAAACATAATCAGCCCATGGAATATTTTATAAAAATTCCGGTTTAGCGAGTATGCAGTGCACGGAATTTTAAGGATCGCCTACATACGGCAAGCTTTTTGCGCGCAATCTCCCGAAAATCACGCTCGTTTTTCTCTCTCTCTCTCTCTCTCTCTCTCATTTTATACGCACCGCATTATGATTGATACGAGTATTATTGCGATTTGCAAACTTGTCTCTTTTTTTTATCTCTCTCTTTCTATCTTTTTCTTTCATGTCGGAACTACTGCGTGCATTCCTTACGGTGCTTTCGACTTACCGGGAAGTGTACTGCCATAAACGAATGCAGCCACGCGCTGACGTAGAGAAAAAGAGGGAGAGACGAGGCAAGAAATCGAGAGAAAAAGAGAACGAGTGAGAGAGAGAGAGACAGAGATATCGAAGATAATTAGAAGAAGTGTAATATAAATGTACTTTCCCTCGGTTTCTTTCGAGTCATCAAACGAGTGAAATTGAATTGTGGGTGAACGTAGCGCCGTAGGATGTTCGTTGCCTCGAAATAGACACGTTACGCGTGTTGCCTCATCGGGAGAAAAGTAAAAATTGAAAAAATTGACCTTTGGCTCCAGTCCAGATAAACCGTATTATTTGAATTACATTAATTGTTTCCGACGAATTAAGTATTTTATCAATTTATTCGCTTTGAAAAAATGAACGTTCGTGAATTAAATATTTAACTTAACAGGAGTAATTTGTTTATTTAAGGATTTAACGAAAAACCATTTACATAAGAAAGTAAAGGAATAAAAAAAAGGAATTTGCTCGAATTGAAAAACACAGTTTACATTCGTAAGCCATGCGATGGTTAATTTTTTTTATTTCAAATAAATCATTTTTCGGGACTACGTGTAAAAAGAAACGAGTGGACGAGACGCTCGATAGAGAAACTGTGAGAGATAGCGATGCGTGAAATTGTTGAGTTTATTTTTTTGTTCACGTCGAATCAGAACGAACTATACAATTAGACTGATTAATGAATGAAAGAAAAGCTGTGCGAGAATATACGTACGTTCGAATGCGAGGTTGGCTCGTGTGTGTGAGTTTTACGAAGCGGGAAACCTGGTCGGAGGTGGTAACAATTAACGAAATGGGATTAGCATACAACGTGTGGCCGGTTAACGGGGCGAAATAAAAAGAATAAAATAAAACGGTCGGGCTTGTAAAAAAGGTACTATACGTGTACATGTGAGGACCGACAGAGAAAGAGAGAGAATGAGAGAGAGAGAGAGAGAACACTTTCGGAAACGGTACCACGACTTTCCGCGGTTCAACTACGCCGGGTCTTTCGACGAAGTACCATACGTATAAGAACATAAAACGTTTCTATACATATTATAAGACTCGTGAGAGAAAGCGCGATTGTAATTTCTTCTTTCTATCGGAAGTCGTTGATCTCCCAACATTTATTAACTCTTAGGATCTCTTCGTCTCGTTGCGTCTCCGCCACACCGGAAGCGAAACGCACATCGAGCATTGTACGATTCTAATCTCGACATATTTTTTTGGCCTACATTTTAACGGGCAATGGCTGCATCGAATTTTGTTGTTCATTCCCATCATTTTATTAACGGTTAATAAATTCCATTCGCTCGAAAATAATATTTTTGTTGATTTAAAGAGAAATTATACCCATTGTCAAATTAGAATGAATAAATAAATTCAATATTATTATTGATTCGTGAATGATAATTTTTCAAAAAATTGTATATTTTTCGACCGGAAAATTAAGTTTAACGAATGACGAATAGAGAAACGATTTTCGAGTAAGCTTTTGTGGAGATCGCAGTGTTGAATGTTACCAGGGGGAATATTTTTGGGGTGAAATTGATCGAATAGTGGGTCAATCGATTTCGCGTCTATAAAACGTACTGTGGAATAATCGCGAACCGTGAGAACGGAATTATTTCGGATCGGTTGTATGGCCGGATATGTCGATAAAAGTCTCCGCGTGGCAGTACACGAGGCGCTCTGAAACGTTTCTGACACTTCGTAGAGACCGTGACGAAACATTTGGCGCGTGCACGCATATATATATACACCACGGTGGGTGAAATGGCTTATAGATATATGGATATATATATATATATATATATATATATATATATATATAATTCGAACGTAACTGCGACCCGCTTTTA
Source organism: Netelia virgata (assembly GCA_951802705.1). Lineage (NCBI taxonomy): Eukaryota > Metazoa > Arthropoda > Insecta > Hymenoptera > Ichneumonidae > Netelia > Netelia virgata. The sequence goes on along the minus strand of OX637865.1, from coordinate 11,600,212 downwards.
CCCTCGAGCGTAACAAATCTTCGATAATCATTATATGTCACTCTTAGACTCCCGTTTAACGGACAGTGGGGCGTTCCTCGTGTCTTTTCGCCATGTGAAAGAGCAAATATCGCAGTTCTGGAAAAAAAACGGAATTAAACGAACATGCGCATCGGCTTCGACCGAGAACTGTCAATTCTATATTATAGAGTTCGACACGGGTTTTATTAACAATGGGTCGAATTGTTGTATATTCAGTTTATCCTGATCTCGATTTTGAGGTATTGATATGATTTATCAGAGCAGAAAAGAAACAATGTTAATTAAAAACAGCTTATTATTATTGCGGTCGAAATTGGTTTATAAATATCTTATTCATAAGAAATTTTCTTGTAGAATACGAATATAACGTAGATGGTTTTTGGTTCGTGGAAAATTGCTAGTGGAAAATTGAAAAAACGTCGAATATTCTAATCTTTCCAGTTTTTGATAGGTGAATTGTTAATTACTGGGGAAGAAAATAAAAAATGGACCCATTCGCGGTTTTTGAAATGTCGCTCGTTATAAAAAGAAAAGAATTAATTTTTTATGTGTTCCCCCTTTTGACGAGCAAATTTGTAAAATTCGAATTTGAGAAACAAAATTCATTTTCCTCACCTTCTCCTAAAGTGCCAGGTTCACCATGGTGCCCATGGTCGTCGGGGTCGTCGAGAAAGCTGAAATTTTGATGTCCAAAAAGACAGAAAATGGTGAAATCGCAAATTTCCCATACATACAAAGATCACTTTATTATTATCGGTCAAAAGCGGGGAAACACGAATATGAGCTTTTTCTTGATTTTGAGCGACAAATTGCGATAAATCGAAAATGTAAATGGGATATTCTTGTTGTAAGGACAGCTTCGACGATTTTCGGGAAGTCGACCAACAAGTTTGGACTTTCAACGTCGTAAGAGGGTAAAACAAAAATCAGCCAAAAAGACTTTATAGGAAGGCTACGGAATCGGAAATTGTCCATACATTAAGAATACCACAGCCCCCTTTTCGATTTCAAAGATTTTACTTGTCAAAATTGGAAAAAACTCAATTTTCACGCTTTCCTCCCGTTTGACCGGAAAAATACAAAAATCCGGGAATTGTTCCCCGATATTCATACCCCCAGAATTTTCTTACTTTCGAACTAAAAACCTGTAATAATTACCGAATTGTAAATTTTCTACAAACCACAAATATGACCATCGCATTTCCTACTTTATAAAAAAATTCCCGTGCTGAAATGAAAAAAAAAAGATTCCATTGCCTTTTCCCACCCTTAGACCAACAAATTGAATACATCAAGCCCAAGGATTAGTTACATTTAAGATCCATAGGAAAAACTGTTATCACACCAAGTAATTACAAGTTGTTATCCAATTATAGATTTATTCGTGTCTAAGAAAACAAACAAAAAAATCAATTAAGTACGAGGACTCGTTCTACGTCCGTATCTCGAACACCCGTGAAGAGGTAAAGCCGTGTTGCAGCGAGCGTGACCGATCGTCGAAGGACGGGCGAGCCAAGAGAGTCTTCTCATCGCGTTGCGTTTTGCCCGTATAATCCCGTCGCGATCGGGGAAAGTCTTTTTCCTATGTGTACAAGTAAGACTATACACATCACGGATATCTCGTAAGCTCGTAGTGTCCTGGAACGCGTGAAACCGTAAATTTTTTTTGGATCTCTTCTTCGGCCTTAATTGTCTCGCGTCACGGTCGTATCTGTCTCTAAGATCGGTGGCAAAAGTAAAGAGGAACGAAGCGGTAGCTCTTCTCGCTTTCCATCTCGCGAAACGCCCCCCTCGACAGACTCTCTAACGAGAAACGGATCCCGACAAAAATCTCCGGGGAATTCATCGATATATTATACATATATATATATATATAGAGAGAGAGAGAGAGAGAGACTCGTTCGATCACCAAACAACAACAAAAAAAAACTCGTATTCTCGCCCACTTTCATATTGCTTACGTCCATCACGCACGATAGACGCGTATCTATACCTATATATATATATAGGTGTAGATACGCGAAGGCGTTCGCAGATTTTTTCAACGACGAAGGAGGTCCTATAACGTTTCGTGAATATAATTACATTTTCATGAAAGTTGCGGAACGAATTTTCGAACGGTCGAAAGAAAAGATGAAAAAACATTATAGAGAGATCAGAAAGATTTTACTCGCGGCGTAAAAATAGGAGATGGCGAATCTCGTATCTTTGAAAATTTAATTAAAAATTGATATTAAGCCGATCGTAGAGCGTAAGAGACGGCAAACTGCGAGAAATTGTCGAGTCGCTCGAGACTTTAATCGCGAACGTACGTGAGTATGTCACGAACAGTCGATAAAAATTTGGCGAAATATACGATCGATGAAAAAGAAGATAAAGAAAAAAAAAACGATACGGATAAATTGTCGATCGAAACGGTTCGGTTATGTTACTGCGTCTCAATCATCGCGAGGATCGCGAGCAAGAAATTGCAGAGCCGAGAAGGCGCAACCGCGACGCGTCGAGTTTCTCCTATTTAGCAGCGGCGACTCGCTCTCGTCTTGCACGAACGATCGTTCTAATGAAGAGGCGAGCGATCGATTTCCATCGAGTCGCGGAGAGAAAAGTCCTCGAACGCGACAATTTCATATCGTACGCGAAACGAGACGAAGGCAGACACGCGTATCTCTTTCGAAAAAACATATATCTATACATAAAGCATGAGTAGGATGGGAGAGGGGGAGAATAAATAAAAACTCACTTTGTACTTTGCACACTTTGTAATAACGACGGGATAACTTTTTTTTTTGTTTTGTTTTGTTTTTTTTTTCATTTAGAAAATAAACTTTATTTTTACCGTTCGCAATTCCGCGATCCCGGATATGAGAATTCTCTGGCAGCGGATCGAACGATCGCGCGACGAACAAAACTCCATTTCATCGTATACGATAATCGGCGCGCAATTTCATTCCCATCGGAGAATTCCATTCGATCAATTAACGATTCATCGAACGAAACAATCATTACGTTACGAGAATTTTCTTAATTTCCTAATTAAGTATATAAGACGTAGAGCCCGTTACGGTTGTCTAGAATTCCGAAGATGCGCAGACGCGCAGAGAATCTCGCGAAGTTCCGTCGTTTGGTTTTTTGTTTTTTTTTTTGTTTTTTTTTTCTCAGCGTTAATTAACCTATTTTTCCCTGCACCGGAAGGGAGAGTCTGAGCAGGAATTAATAATAGACGGAGGAAAAAAGGAGTAGGGAAATGAGCGACGGAGTCGACCATAAACACACACACATGTACGTATTTACAATATGTATAACGCTACCTATGTGATTATAATTCTCCTATACTTAGGTGAAATCGTGAATGCTTCTTTCGATTAATTTGTTTTGTTTATTTACGCCGACCAACAATTCATTGAATTGTTGAATCTGTCGGATCCGAAAATACGCCTTAATAATAACACTTTCTGGCTATGCGCATTTTATCGTTTGTTATATATTTACGGTGACGTATTTCGTGGTATTACGGTAATTTGAGATTTAACTTGGTCAAATAGCGAATCGCGTTACAAGACAATTACGTTCAGAAGCAATATACGGTGCGTTCTATGTCGACTCGACCAACGTTACACCCGATCCTCTTGCTTTTGGTTAATTATTTATCACAATATTATACGAATTATAAATCGTATTCGATATTTTTTCAGTCTTTCATCGTAATTCCATTTATTTTTTAGTACAATAATAAATGGCACAAGAAAACATGGAGGTTTTGTAAAATTCGAGATCGTTAAAAATAATTGTATTATTTTAAAAAATGTAGTGAGCATGAAAAATGTTAAGAAAATTTTTACGTGTTTTTCGGGAATTTTTATAATCGGAGAGGATTACGACGAAAGTTCGTCGAGTTGTCATAGAATAGTCCATGTGTATATACATATGTATATATAGTTATATTTATAGAGTTTGTTGGACATGCAGACGTACGTGCGGCGAGCTTCGTTCCCCTACTGTACTTGCATTGTTTCACGTTTTCGGTCAGTGAATGAAGACGGTTTGATGGGGGGAGGCATTATATTTAACGTCACAAGCTGAATGATAATAAAAGATGATCTTATTCCTCGAGAAAGATAGAAAACGGCTCGTGCGATGGCGACATAGATGGGAATTCCCTGAAAATAATTAATGACAAAAAAAATATCAAAGAGAAATCAAAAAAGAAAAACAATGTAATAAAATCATAACGATATAACAATTAATCACAATTATCCGTAATTATTAAAAAACGAACCTTACAATTTTTCTCATAATAATTATTAATAGTCGCTAAAAATCACCGATTATTCACAAAATCGTCTCAATTTCCATAAAATTCCCTCGGTTCGACGAAAAACAAACTTTTTGACGAATTCATAATTGTTTTTTAAATCTCGAACACACGATCTTTCATTACGATAAATGTAACAAGAGCCCACAAATTATTGTAACTTGTTCGAAAAAAAATAACGGTATAATTTACCACGCGATAATTATTAACAATTTTGCAAAATAATCGATTTATCATAATTTTTTTTATCTAATATCAGTATGATAATAACAATTTTTTATTTCACCCCAATTCTTTAGAAATTTTGAAAAAGCTCGGAGACACGATCGCTCACGGCAGCTCACGTAAGAAGGCCAAGCGCAACGGAGAATATTTATTTTTCTATGTATATGTGTATCACTAAAGCGAGAGAAGAGCGGCAGGGAACACAGGTAGAGATAACATATTATAAGCAGAAGTGGTTAACCGGAGCGAGACCATCTCGATCCGAGCGGGAAATCGCTCGCATGCCAAGAAGGTGCTCGTTGATGCATCTCTCTCTCTCTCTCTCTCTCTCTCTCTCTTTCTTTCTCACTCCCTCCCTCCCTCTCTCTCGTCTTTAACTCTTGATGATACCAAGAGAAGTTCCTCGTACACGCATATCGGAGCTCCGTCTGATTTGAACGCGCGTGTACTTTTCTACGTGTGTGCCATTTGCGGTAATCCTCTCGCACTGAGCAAACGTGGAAAACCGCGCACTCACGTATACGCATTAAAACATCACCCAAAGCTTATCGTCTATCACCCAAGGTTTAATTAACCCTCGCAGTGGCTTCGGGAGAAGCGCTACATTGTCTCACCCCTCCTCGTTGTACCGTACGGAATAATCGAGCCGTCCTCCTCTTAATTAATTGGAACTCGTTGTCTTTCGTAAGCTCGTCGCCGCCCTTAAGCCGTGCACCCTTCCTGTACTTGTTAAACACATGAATAACGTAAAAGAGCAACGGGAGATTCGAAATAATTCATTCTCGAAATCTTTCGATCGGCTTGTTTATATGAAAATCATCATGGCGAGATGCGAATTAATCTTTTTATTTTATATCAAATGATTAAATAACCAAAATTATTTTCAATCGCTCATTCAACGATCGTCTTATTTCGAAGTAAAAATTATTCGAAACTTGCATTGTATTAATTGAAAGAAAGAAAAAAAAGTCGATCATTTTGGGGATCGAGATCGATTATTTACCTTATTTTTTTTTCGTTTTTTTTTCGTTTTTTTGTTTTCTTCTTAATTAATTTCAGTCGAAACGCGTAAATGGTACGAACGATAGAGAGCCGAGATATCGAGTTACAGTACCGATACAAGCGTACGAGTACACGTACTCTGTGAAAAAAGGTTTCGTTGTATTGTCGTGGGAGTCGATAGCGGTCCCGATCGGGTTAGAGCGCCTATCGACTGTCAATGAGCCGATTCTCTGGCAGTGTCGCGCTATGAGAGAAGTGGAAGCCCGTTAGCGTCTACAGTGACGCCTTCGAGAGTATCGGACCTCGATCGAATACAAACTCGTCTCGTTGGTCAGGTGAGACGGGCAATTAGGCGCTTTGCCAAATATACGACCCAGCGCAAGTTTCGGACCGAACCGAGACGCCAATCTTTCGGTGTGATTAGAATTCGTGAGACCGCTTCGACTTGAGCTCAATCAGGGCCGATCGTTGTCTGTCCCGTCGAGATATTTCTCAGATCCATTTAGCCAATGAAAAATGACAATGACGAACGACGGATAATTGACAATGACGAGTTATAAATGAAAAATTATCTTTTGACCGATCGAACGTTCGATTTGATTGTGAATTCAAAACGAACAATGACGAGACTTTTCGACTTTTAATTTGCGATCGGTGTTCTCATATGCTCGGCCGATAAGAAAAAATCCTGTTTTACCATGGGTGAATATTATTATTATTTTAAAAACATTCTACCTTACCGATCGTAGGACAGTTTTTATCTGTCGTCGGTAAGTAAAATTTGCTTCTTCGACTGGTCAGATATTACGAGCATAGGGAACCCTCGATCATCGATCGAGAAACTTGAGAGATTAAGGATCGAGAAGCAGATGGCGTTGTGTCGCCGTTCGACTTGAAACGAAATTAATCAGAACTATACCTACGATCAGTTTGCGAATAGAAGCCAATCGATCGTTTCTTCCTGTTTCGATAGCGAATTATTCTCGTCTACTGAGAATTGATGATTGATTTATTACTGTTCAGGTTTAATATTTATCCGATGACGATGAAACTGAAGATTTGTGGGAAAAATGAGGGAAGCATTCGTTCGTGAAGTTTCGAATGATGACGAATATATCACGAGGGAAAGGAATTTCATTCGCTGGTCACGATAAAATAGTAATAATAGATAGCAGGGACAAAGTGCAAGCAGGAGAGCCGTGGGACGCCGGGAAAGATCGGAGAGAGGTCCCGAGTTCTGGGAAGTGGGGCTGGGAAGTGAGCTCAAAGGAGCGTTCGAAACGTCTCTCTCTTTCGTTCTCTCTCTCTCTCTCTCTCTCTCTCTCTCTCTCTTTCTATTCCTCGCGAAGAAGAGAAGAAGGACAGATTCCGTTAAGGATGTCCTTAAAAAAAAAAGAGAGAGAGAGAGAGAAAGAAATCGGTTAAAGGTCCATCACGATTCCGTGAATCTCGGACCCTCTCTGGATCGTTCGGAGGATGAAGGAGTGCGTCGAAACGAGAGCCACCTGTCCGTCTCGCCTGTCCATCTTCATAAGCTGTCTATAGGCACGCATATATATACGCACAATATCCTTATACCTGTCGGAGCACCGAAGAAGTTCATTCTCAGTAGCCTGTCGCTCGAAATATTAATATCGGTGTAGCCGTTCGAAAATTCGTTAAATCTTGGAACACTTCCTTATTTTTTTATTTATTTTTTTTATTACAAACCTCGATCGCACGAAGTTATAAAAAAATTAGTATTTACTTTTAAGAACCAACCGGTAGCTGAATGGAGACAGCTGGAAAGCTAACGGGGTCCACCAGGTCTCTCCCTGGTATGGCCTGGCTTCGTCTTTCTCTCTCGATCTCTCGTTCGCTCTCTGTCACGGTTTCATCGAAAAGCAATCGAGAAGGCTCACCGATGCATGAAACGAACAAGTGTTGCAGCAAACGAGTAAGATAAAGAGAGAGAGAGAGAGAGAGAGGGATAATTTATAATCATTCCTTGAAGTCGCACGCTGTGTCTCATTCTCCCGATCGTCTCAGCGACGCGAAGAATATAAGCGAGACGATTCTCATTCCCGGAAGACCCCTCGAGGCGACCGCAGAGGGAAGTAGGCGCGCAGCAAGCGCGGAACCGTGGCGAAGTGTCCATAGAGGATGGCAGCAGCCGAAGTAACAGCAGCAGCGAAGACCCAGCAGCTACCAACAGACCCGTCGTGTAAATCTCATTTTCCTATACATATAGACGACAAAGGGTTTCATACGAGCTGCTGCCTGCCCGCCTGCTTGCTCGCTTGCTGGGTTGCTTGCTCGTCGAGAAACGGGCAGAGGGTCGGCCGTTGGAGAGTTTGGGATTCGTAGAAAGTCCGAGTAAATTTTGCCCGTCCGGGCTGCTATCCCCGAAGTGGAGGGAGAGAGGGCGAGAAAAAGAGAGAAAGAGAGAAGACTCGCCCCGAAAGGGAAGTAGTAAGAGGAAAAAAGAAGAAATGAAAAGACCGAAGCCAGGGAGATAGAGAGACCGAAACGACGATGGGGAACGTGGAATCGTTGGACGATGACTTACGGCAACCGCGAGCACGCTCCTAACCGATTTTACATGGGTTACGGGATAGAGCGGGGTAAAATGGACCAGGCCGCTCAGACGAACTATAGAATTACGGAAAAATTCGAGTTTGGAAATTTTATACGCTTCTAACCGATCTTACATGGGTTGTGGGATAAAGTGGGGCAAGATGGGCCAGGCTGCTGAGATGTATCGTAGGGTTTACGAACAATAATGATTTTGGAAATTTGATACGCTTCTAACAAATTCGACGTGGGTCATTGAGATAAAGTGGGGTAAGATGGACACTGAGAGCGACCGTAGGATTTTCGAGAAAATGGGATTTTGTAAAGTTGATACGCTTCTAATCCATTTTGTATGGGGTATGGGCGTCAATTGGGACAAGATGGCCGAGAGTTGCCGGAGCAGATCGTAGGGCTTACGTAAAAATGGGATGTCGAAAAATATATAATTGCGTCGAATTTATTTAGTTTACCAGCTTCAAGGGTGAGCCCGATATTTCAAGAGTTATCGGAACTTTGTCGTCCGTAACCCCAGCTTATCGGTAAAAACCTCAACTTCTCGACATACCGGAGAACGCTGGAATATTTCCAAGGCGTTTAAAAGCTGCTGCACATTATCTGCCTCGGACATTCCATAATACACGGCTAGTAAAGCAGCTCCGAAAAACTACGGTAGGAATAACCACCGGAAGATAAACGTAAAAAAAAGTTTAATGGCATTTCTACTTCAGAATTTCATACACGGTATCTTTACGAAGAAATTTCATACGTGAGTATGAAACCTCATTTTATGAAAAAGGTGGTTTAAACTCCGATGGTAGGTAGTTCGTGTAGCAACAAGTATTCCGGTAGTCCATATTCACCCACTTTATGCTGTATCGGTCCCCCGTAATTAATGTATCACGCGAATCAATAGAGAATCGATCGATCGCACCGATAACTCAATGATAATTAGTTAGCAGCACAAAATCCCTTCAAATCCGAAAAAATTATGCTTCTAATAAATTTATCAAAACGAACCCATTTTCCTCGATTTAAATATCCAAACGGATTTTAAATCATTAAAATTTCGATCGACTAAAACGAGTGTAAGCAATCTTCGATACACCTGTCGAATTTGACGAAAATATAATTAGAGCGTGTGGAAATTTTAGAAAAAAAAGACAAATCAATTTTTATTTTAAGAAATCCAATTTGAACAATTTTGTTACGCGACGTTAAACGTGAATGAACCATCGAATCGAATATATTTTTCGAGTTCCCGAGCTCCAGAGAGTCTGGAAAGAAATTTGCCAGTCTGCAATGATCATTTAGGTACTGGTCCGGTTGGCGAACCGCCCCTTTCCCCTCACCCCCACGTGCAGCCAAAAGTTCTTCGGAGTTCAGGGACCGGACGAACTCTCGAAGCAACAGAGAGGAGCAAAAGGCAAGCTGTTACATGGAATCGTGATCTTCCGCAAGCCGTGTGATGATTTGCTCTTGCGAAAACTTTTTTTCTCACTTCTCTCTTTCCCTCTCGAGTCTCGAGAACGAGCGCGTCTCGCGCATCTTGGTCCTTTTTGTCCTCCGAGGGGGTACCGAGAATCACGTGATAATCCATCTCTTTGTCGGTCGCTCGAGATGTTGTCGAGATCGGTCAATACTTATAAAAGTCGTCCTCCCGGAAGAACATCGGTTTTCTCTGTCTCTCTCTCTCTCTCTCTCTCTCTCGCTCTAGCTTATTAATTCAATGAAAAATATTCCAAAAATTTGATCTCGCGCATTATCGAATATCAGCAACGATCGATCATCTCGAAGCTCGTCAGACACGTTAAAGAAAATAAAAACAAAACAAAAAAACCGAGATTTAACGAGCATTTCAAATAAATTTAGTTCTGAATTTTTTCTTCCCTCATTCCCATGAAGCGAGGAACCGTTCCGTCGTTTCTGAGAAAATAATCAACGAAATAAGCAAAAAAAAGTTCCAATTTTTGACGATCTCTTCATTCGATCGTTTTGAATTTGCATCGATTAGCATACGGGCATTCGTTATAAAGCCTTGTGATATTCCGGAATGAAACTAAAGAGAAGAGAGAGAAACACAGAGAGGGAGAGAGAGAGAGTATAATTTTCGTCGGTAAAAATTACGCGCATGGTCACCGGGTCTAAAAAAAAGAGTAAAATATGCTCAAACCTGTTTCTATTTCCAAACTAAAATAGTCACAGTGAGGTCGTGCGTCACTAACGGTGCGCGCGAGGAGAGATCCTCGAAATGCCCAAGAAGGCATGGATTGCGGTTTTCAATAAGACTAACTCTACTAATATTAAGCTCTGGCCTCTATCTCTCTCTCTTTCTCTCTCTCTCCCTCTCTCGCTCTCTCCGTGTGATGTCGTAGCGAGAATTCGCGTCGAAATAATATCGGTTTCTGGGAACGCGAAGCAATAAAATGCTCGTGCCGATCATTTTGCCAGCGGGAGAGAAATGTGGAGGAAGAGAGAGAGAGACAGAGAGAGAGAGAAAGAGAGAAAAGAAGAATGTGTATTTCGAAAGAATTGTAAAGCTGAAAGAAACAAAAGGGATTTGCAAAAATCTCGAAGCGTTTGTCGTCGGCGTAAAGTCATTCGCGTAGGTCGGGGGACGAGAAAACAAATAAGACACAAAATATCAACGAATTTCGAAACGTCGCCACGAGTCACGTTGGTGACGTAGCAAAATTCGATGTATATTCTTGGTCGAATTTCGTTCTTTTTCTTTTTGTACACGTAAACCACATTGACGTCGTAGACGACGAAGAAAAATCGTCACACTTCCACTTGGCGCTTTTCCATGTGTTTTCTTTTCTCGTCTATTCGAGAATGTTTGCAAAATCTTTTTCTGTACTAGGCTGCAAGCTATATATATATACAGACCACACAGTCTCGTTAATAATAAAGTCTGCTGGCTGTCCGTAAATTCAAATACCAAGAATGATATACAGGGTGTACCGGAAGTGCCACACCGTCTACTACCCGCGGATAGCTGGCGGTATCACGAATTCAGGCGTAAAATCCGCGCAATTAATTCTCGAGTTTTGAAAGTTCTTTAGCGAGAAACGATCAAAACTGTTAACACAGTCTCGTCAATAATAAAGTTTGTCGATCGTCCACAAATCCTACCACCGAAAACTATATATCCATGTCTATATTTGGTTAGACAGAAAGTAATATCATTTCGAATAAATGGGTTTTCTGATAAAAAAAAGCTAATAAAAAATATTTAAAATACAGCAAAAAGTAAAGTCTATATATACATATGTATTTTTATTGAAATTAAAATGCAATGCTACAGGGAGATTTTTACGAATGAAGAAAATTTTGAGCGCCGGTAGATAACGGTAAATCGTAAGTAATGATGTAGAAACGGAAATGATAAAAAGCTGCCAAAAGATTCGTTCATCGATTTTCGCGTCATTGGTACTCTGTCTAGCGCAACAGCTTGTGCCTTCGTACCTTTCCCAGCTAATTAATTCTTCACGTGATATAAACTCGATGACGCATTACGAGAGAGAGAGAGAGAGAGAGAGAGAGAGAGAGAGAGAGAGAGTGGGTTGGGTATGAAGAGGAAGAAGAACGGAGCTTTTCGTTTAACTGCCAGCGGGCCAGAACCGACCGCAGACCAATCGTAAAATTAGTTTCCGGACGGTTTTCCTACCGTCGAACAGACGGAACAGGTGTACACGTGCGTTTTTTGTAATCTGTCTCTCTTTCTCTCACGCTGTAAGCAAATCCTTCATATGCCTCTCGCACGCGAAAACATATTTTTCCGCCAACGACGTCTGAAAAAATCTGTTTTTTGCGCAACAGACTTGCTTCGCATCTTCCTCTGATGTGGTCAAGATATATATATATGTATATTATACGTATGCATAGAAACGTAGGAAAAGCTTTGGCGCAAAAACGATTCTCTGCCATTCCGAGATTTTCGTCGCGGCGAAAATTGTTGACGACCCTCCAAATCTCTTCATATTTTCGGCAGATATTTACGCTAGACACGAACGAGTAGATAGGTACGTGCCAAATTTTTCGTGACTCGACGATCTTGTTTTTCGTTTTTCTTTTTGCATTTAGAACCAAAAACGTATTTTTACATCAATCAGTCGATAATGTTAATGAATAATATTGTTATTACTATTATTATTGTATTATTGCTATTAGACGATGTTCAATTTAAAAGAATTATTATTATAAAAAAGAAATAGACTGTTTTTTTTAATATTTCTCTGAAATCAACGACGAAGAAAGAGAGAGGGAGAGAAAGATCAGTCCCGTTGTGGCTTACCGAGATACCGAAAAAAGAGCATTTATATTTTTATTTCGCTAATATCGATTGCATTCGATGAAAGCAGGTGAAGCTTCGAGTACGAGATATCGCGGCACCATTCTTACGCAAGAGAAATGGCCATCGAGATCGCGAAAAAAATATACAATGTGCTTTGTTCGCACGTTGCGCGTTACAATAGAAAAGTATGTTATGACAAAAAAGAAATTCAATAATTCGCTGCAACAGGACAATCGACAGTCCGAACAATCTCTAGGTATTTTCCAACGTAGAAACGATTATTTTTATTTGGAAAATATTACACCTTCGTACATACATAAGGTTCATGAAGAATTAATGGATTCGAATCGAACGGAATTCTCCAACACCGTCAATTCGTAATAAAACAAATGAGCTTGAGCAAATTCAAAAATAAACTATTATATAAAACAAATTGCTAAACATTGAAAATGAATATAAAATTTGTATTTCAATGAAACAATTTTAATATATATCGTATTTAGTTTCAATTTCAATTCAAAATTCATTCAAAAACTTAATTTCGATTACGATTTCAATTAAGAATCGGAATAGAATTTTTCTTTAATTCTGAAACAGTCGAGATGACTTCTTTGGAAAAAAAAAACAAAGAAAATGATTATTTTTTCCTTCGATTCCAGCTGTTCGAAGAGGAAAATTGTCATTTTCTAGCTAAAATAACGTTTCGTCGAAGAAAATCTATTAACAACTCATAAAATAAAATTCGATGAAATCCAAGCGACGAACATTTGAAGCCATATACGCTTCTATTCGCTTATAAATACTTTCATCGAGCAGTTTCCCGCAACCTTCTACTCGCACGCCGTAAAAAATTAAAAAAAAAAACGATCATCACCATCATATACTGGCTTTAGGGCTTTTTTTTACAGAAAACACGAAAACCAAAACACACTCACACACCACATACTGCACGGTACAAAACATCGAGAGCTCGTTCAGAGCTATTTGTGTATTGTTTATTCTTGAAAAAAATGTCAGCCTGAATAAATAAAATTTAAAAAAAACCCTTCTATTCGCTATTCTCCGTATAGTTCGCGTATTACCAGAGTAATGATAGGTATATCGTCGAGCTTTGCATCTATATATATATATATATGTATATATATATACATATATATGTCTCGGTACGTCGCACTTGTCCCTCCTACATACACACCCACAAACGCCTATATGCACCCATGCGCGTGCGCGCACACACCCACACATGCACACCCACGAACACAAAGGTAAATATCTATCGAAGATCGACTCGACGGAACAGATACACGAGCTGTCTCTTGAGGGCTTTCTCTCTTTATCTCATCTTGGCTCGTTGAGTTTACCGAAGTAGTTACCGTTGTTCTCTCTCTCTCTCTCTCTCTCACTCTTCCTCTCCCTCTCATGCAAGGGAGACTGAATTAACCTGCGTGTCGGCAACTGCGCTTCCGAGAAACGTTCGAGATCTGCTTCGAAATAGTACGTAGTGTTCGTCAACAATTCTTAGAAAATTGCGACTATGAGGCCGATGACTATGCGTTTTCGAGACAGAGAGAGAGAGAGAGAGCAAGAAAGAGAGAGACAGAGAGAGAGAGAGAGAGAGAGAGAGAGAGAGAGAAAATTGGTGCGGCACTAACCGTAACAAGCAATTATAACTCTTATTCGCTTCAACACAGAGCCTAAACTGTAGCTGGACTTCTAAATAATAAAAATCATAATATTGTCATGATGATGATGATGATGATAGCAATAATATTAATGGTAATAATAATAAAAATACACAAATAATAATAACACCTAGTAATTATTGTTGATATTATCATTAATAACGTATCGATATGTATGGTATCAATAATACCATGAGGTATCTATGCTCGTGGCAGTGTTATCCGGGTAGATGGAAGACTTTGATATAGGATCTATAGGAAATCGGATTCCGAGAGAGTATATATTCCATCAACGAATGATCACCGTGAATGCCATTCTCTATCTCTATCTCTCAACAATATCCAATTTGTACATTTCGAAACGCTATCGTGTTCATTCGGCAATGTTTGCCAATCAATGAAAGCTCTCACCTAGATAAGCCAATATATGGTCGATATACGAATAACGAAAATCTCCGCTGGATTGATAATATCACGATTTCATTCATATATATACGAGCCCGCCAGTTCGATGATAATGTCATTGATAAAATTATTCCATTATTCAGAGTGAAGTAACCTCGTGCAATACATGTACGATACGCTTAATGAATTTATCGAATACGCGAACGCACCGTTTCTTTCTTTTTTTTATGCTGTACTTACTCGCGAACTACGAGTAAGTATACGTAAGTACGCCCGGAAAGTTTCTTGGAAATTTCGTAACATTGCGGGGCGAGAGAGAATTTTGTTTAATTTTCATGCTTCTTTTCTTTTCTTTTTCTTTAGAATATTATTCTTAAGAACTAGATCATACGAACAAGACGAAACGATATGGGCACCAGCCCTCAATTTCTGACTAGAAACTTTACACTCGGGTCAGACGTAAAACCTTGCGGCTTCAACTTGTTCTTTTTCTTTTTTTATTTAGTTTATGCTCGAATCGCGATTCCGCGAAGGAATATTGTACACGCTGATGGAGACGCGAAGGCGCAAACTCTTTAATGTGAAAGAGCGTCGAAACATTTATTATTTATTCATTTAATTCATTTATTGACTTATTTCTTTATTCGTATCAATCATTCATCTATTTTTAAATTTATCTATTCATGTATTCATTCATTTATTTATTTATATACTTCCCTATTTATTTTATTATTTTTAATATTTTAATTAACTTATTTTTCCATTTATTGGTTCATCTATAGAGCGCACGAACAATGTCAAAATTGCTCTTTATACGAATTCCCTGAAATTTTCAAAATTAAACCGATCCAACAGAGAATTAATTATGAGGACTTTTCCTACGCGAGACAACGTTGAACACATTGTTTTAAAAAATTAAAAACAGTGAATTGTCATTTTACGGTAAAGTAGGTACAACAATTTAGCGATATTTTTCAAACGAATTGTTCCAATTAAAATATTTCAAATCGACAATTAACTTGAACAAAATAAAATTGTATTAACGCACGATACATTTAAGGACAGTGGCATCAACGTCGAGAAAAATAATTATAAATGCAATCGATAAATCATAGAAACGAGATAAGCCTTGGCCACATCTAGTTCCGTAAGTTCATGTAAGTTCGATCAGCACGACCAAACATGTAAGCCTCTTTAGCTCAGTGGTAGAGCACTGGTCTCGTAAACCAGGGGTCGTGAGTTCAAACCTCACAGGAGGCAAGTTATTTTTTTCCCAGACATCAAGCCCTTCTTACCACACAACACGTTTCACCCCCTTCCATCTCTTCGTATGTATTTTTTATGTATTTGTGTGTGTGCTTCCTCGAAACGAATTTTTTATTTTTCATCGATCTTTTATCTTTTCCCTCCCTTTATTTTTTTTCGTTTCCACGATGCATAACGTAACCAAGACCTGTATCGGGGCGTGACGTATTGAAATAGTACCGGGAATCGATCGAGGGCGCTCCGGCGTCCCGCTCGGTGAATATCATCACTGATGTTAGGGGGCGCGCGACGATACCACGGGAGAGAGCGAGAGAGAGAGAGAGAGAGAGAGAGAGAGAAAGAGGGGGTTTCGCCTTGCATGGTGATCGATGCCAAAATGGCCCTAAAGTGCACCTTCTCACGAAATTCACCACAATTTGCTCATCCTCGTTTATAAATAACTAACACGAATATAACGATGCGCCATACATATATACATCCTTCTTGTTCCTCGAAACCAAAATTGCACGCTCGATACGTTCGAACGTCATGGTAAGAAACAATATTTCTTTTTTTATGTCGTATTTTCGATCGATGTATCGACACAACGAGCTTCAAGCCTGAAGTTAACGAAATCAAGATCGTTGGGGAAACGTTTCGCTGGAATCGACGCTATCTTGCGGACGCTATGTATAACGACAATGACGACGCCGACGACGACGTCGATGACGGGGTCGAGGACGGGGACAACTGCGACGCAATGTCGAAGGAAAAAAGGACATAACAAGAGCACCGGCTCAAATAAAAAGAGTGCACCGGTCGAGCTAACGTTCGTTCTCTCTCGTTTTCAGCTCGAGCCCCTTCCTTCTCCCCACCGACAGTCCCTCTCCCGCCCCCACCCCGGGCGTCCTGCTCCGTCTATAACCACCATCGGAGTTCCGGTAAGTCGTTACCGATAGCAAGTTTAACGAGTTTTTCAGAATCGCGGTTGCTGGAACGCGAGATATCGAATGTAATGAACGAGAAGCAGAGAGAGAGAGAGAGAGAGAGCGAGAGAGTAAGAGAGTGAGCGGGGGGGGGGGGGATAAAATTCTGTTATATATTCGAAGTTGATCATTACTGTGTATATATAGATATATATGGGGGAGAATGGGGTCATTTGCGACAGGATCGTAATCTGCCAGATGGCCTAGCTCCCTTTGCATAATTTCCAATTATTTTACACAATTTGCCCCGAGATTGTATTACGATACGCAAATTTCTTTTTTTTTCTTTTTATATAAAGCGTAGCTAGAAATTCACGAGTCCTTGATAATTTTTTGATCCACCTACCCAAGGAAAAAAAGGAGACGATCGATAGTCGAAAGTGGCACGGACGAGTTCGTTCTCCCCCTAGCCCCGACGTAGAAACCATTAAATCTGTATCGCGAAGCGGATAGTACTTTTTTTTCGTATATTCGTCGTTATTTGCACAATATAATTATTTGATATCTTCTCGATTTTTATCAAGAGGGATTTAGACAATAAAACTTTAGATCAAATGAAACACAAACCCGACGTAGAAACCATTAAATCTAGTATCGCGAAGCGGATAGTACTTTTTTTGTATATTCGTTGTTATTTGCACAATATAATTATTTGATATCTTCTCGATCTTGATCAAGAGGGATTTAGCCAATAAAATCGTTAAATATCGATAAATCGACAAACCTTGAAGTACTCTGGCTTATCGAAGAGATTAATTCGCATAGTAGGACCGAATGAGTGAAACAAAATTCCGATCAACGTACGCTCGATCAACTTTATATTTAACGTGTCTTATCGATGACGTACGTAACGAACGATTTTTTTGTCTTGTGTTGGAGATCGATGTAATTCTTGATAAATTCTTCGTGTGTTATAATCGTCAAAAGTTCTCATGATTCTCTCTCCTACGAGACTCAACCTCGAGCACCCCCCTCCACCCCATCCCTCGCCGCCACGCCTCCTCGCCTTGCTAATCGCCCTTCTTCGCTGACTCAGAAACATATGAACGATTCCGACTATTATTGGTCACTCGGCTCGTCGCTCGCAATCGAACATCGAAATGCATCATTAGGCCAGTAAAAAAGCCTGATATGAGTGCGCGGCTCAGAACTTGTAGGAAAATTGATATAAGGGTAATTGGATGGTGCTGAATCGAATGGCGATAATAATTTTGCAATCAAACCCCCGCCGATTGTTTAAAAACGGTTTTAAATGAATAATTTACAACTAAAAACCGTTTAATTTGCAACCTAATAACTTTATCGAAAAATATGTCAAACAAAAGTTATTCATGCCAAAAAAATACATAAAAAGGTATTCCATGTTTATCTTCGTAGCGTTAAAAATAAAGGAGGAAAAAACGAATGAACATTTATTTGTAAGAGAACGTGGCTCCGCAGTATTAGCACCACTGGGCATGTAAAGGACACAAGATATGTCTATCTCTCTCGCACTCGTTGGGGTGCGTTGCCCGCGTTACGCATGCGCGCACTCCGCTGTACGTTGTGAAATACAACAAGAGGGAGAGAGATAGAGAGATAGAGAGCGTCGGTCGGGGACCCTTGCGAGAGTCCCAACGAATTTCGGGTTGTCATATTGTATTGAATGAATCGCCACCACGCAGTTAAAGTCCGTTTCTACGTCTACGCTTATACCTCTTATTTTATGTGCAAGTTTCGTGTTTTTGTATAGTGTGTGTGTATTTTTAATCGTTTTTAATTTATACTTTAACAAAAAAAGTGTACTGAGGTAAGTTGTACATATGTTTATTATTAATATACCATTATTATTGCTGTAGGAAGAACTCGGGTATAATAAGCTCGTATAAAATTTTCATAAATTTGAAATTGTCATTTCACTTGAATATTTTGTTGGTCATTTTTTGTTACTATTTTTTATACATCGATATTAATTTTTGCCAACGCGATTTTTCTTCTTTGTTATTCATTTTGCTCCGTTGCTATTTTCCACGTAGCTGACACGTGGTTTTGAAAAATTTATTACTATAAACACATGTTTTTGTAACTGTAAGCGGATCTGTTGCACCTTTATTTAAATTTCATTTAAATATCAATTAAATCTCTTACACGCGAAGATTTTAAACTCGCCGGCAATTTTTTTTATTTCAAAAATACATTTTATACAGTTATATACATTTTTTTATTTTTTATATTTTATCTTTTACATTTTACACATTTTATACATTTTATACATTAATACAGTTTTTTATTTTTTATATTTTATCTTTATTAGTCAGCCACAGTACAGCATGACTCGCAATGGCATTTGTCGTAAAAACAGGGAAAGAAAAACAGTTCACACACGAAAAACACACCTCATTAACATTCATAAAGATTTCTTTATCATCGTGTAGTTTTGACGCGAACCATGCATAACGTAACATATTCGAAAAAATTGGAGAAGAAAACTGATGATGAACAATTGAATGTATTTTTATACAGTCTTATACTATGCATACAAAATTAATTTATAGTTGGGTATAAATCCGAAAAAAGTACCGCAGGCGAGATTCCATCCAGCAACCTAGCGGTTATTAGTCGAGTACGCTCACCACTCGGCTACTCGGCCAGTTGACAAATATTAAACTCCTTTTACCCGGCAACCAATTTTCAAAATCGATTTTTCGAAAATTCTAGACCTATGTAAGGCCTTAATTGTTTTTTCAATAAATAACGTTAAAATCATCACCAATAACGGAATATAACTATTTAATGACATCGATTGAAATTTGAATGGATAAAAAAGAAATGAGTATTAAGAGGATACATTTTTTTGTTCAATTAAATTTTCTCCTTGCACTATAAGGAAGTGGCCAGGAAATATTAAAAGAAAAATAATAATCATATTTGAACATTTTTCTAACAATTTATATAATATACTGAACGATAACAATAATTAATTAAAATTGTTTCTGATTATTTTAGTCTGTCATGGATCCAGGTATATGTGCCATATGCGATAAAGCACTGGAGAATGATGCCATCGATATTAAACAAAAGGGTCTTAGAACTTTGATTGCAAAAAGCAAGCAACTTGGCGATAATAAATGGCAAAAATGGAGGAATCGTACGATACTTCCCGCGCATAACAAGTGCTGGAAACGGTATGCAGTGCTGACAATTAAACGTTCAGCTGCAAAAGCAACAGTTCTTGATGTTCCATCGACATCGTCTGCTGTAGTACCTGATGCATCAACCTTTTCTGAATCGGTTCCCAACCAAAAGGAATTTAATTACCGCGAATTATGTTTGATATGCGGTAAGCCATGGAATCGAAAGACCGAACGAGTCGCGTTGATACGGCACGATTATATGAAGGAAAGATTGCTTGACATAGCCCAAAAGCGAGACGATTCTATAGTTATCGATGTGATAGAACGAGTACGAGAGGTCGGATCTTTGGCTGCCTCAGGTGCAAGATACCACAAAAAATGCATGAAGATGTACATGAATATGCCATCCGAAGAGTCTCCTGCTATGTTGAGAAAAGAAGAAATCGACTCGACATTTGAACTCGTTTCGGAGTATATCAAATCTTCTGGGAAGGGAAAATTTACCTTGAGTGAGCTACGTAAAGTTATGGGCGACAAATGTTTCACCACGAGAGTTTTATATCGCAAGTTGATGGATGTCTTTGATAAAGATATTTACATTTTACAGCACCGCGGCCGCGAAACATTAATTTTATATAAATGCTTCAGTATGGGGAAGCTATGTGGAGAATGGCATCGCGATCCGAATTCACTCGAAAAAAAACATCAAGAAGCTATAATAAACGTTTCAGCAGAGCTGATCCGAAAAGATATTGAAAGCTATAATTATGAGCACAGTGCATATCAATCAGCTGATAAATTTCTCAATTCGGTTCAGAGTGATATTCCTCCACTGCTTCGCACATTCCTCGATAAATTGATTACACCGGATTCACTTGAAAATTCAGCGGACTCCGAAAATCGCCTTTTCGTGAAACGTAGTGCAATAGCTCATTGCATTGTATCTACCATTCAACCTTCACGTTTTACGTCTCATCTGCAGCTAGCCCTAGGAATCTACATACACAGAAAATGTGGATCAAAATCGATAGTCGAACTCCTCTCGAAATTAGGCTTCTGCGTGTCGTATTATCAACTACAGCAATACGAGGCGTCAGTTATTATGGATCCGCCGAAATTTATAATAGAAAATGATGTTTTTGTGCAACATGTATTTGATAATACTGACCACAACGTCGGAACATTGAATGGACGTAATACTTTCCACTGTTTAGGTGGAATAGCTATTTATACGCCGGAGGACAAAATAAACTTTGAAGGTCGGACTAAAAAATTGAACACTGCCACGAAGGTTACAGCAGCAACAATAGCGTCGAAGAATGTGATACGAGGGATACCATACACAGCCCGTTCAAATGGATTTGAAAATATTGAATACATCAACACAAAAGGCCTATTTTTTATCGATTCACCTATATTATCAGCACCATATTCTACATACTTATGGGCAAAGCACTGCAATGTGCAAAATGTACCAAGCTGGAGAGGCTTTATGGAGGTTTTAACGGTTAAGCATACGTATGAAGTGTCGAAAGTTATTTGTTTGCCATTCATTACTCAACCTCCTTCGAATATGAGCTCTATAAATACAGCGTTACGAAAGGCTTTAGCTGATGCCCATAAAATTAATCAAAAAACATGCTTTGTGACATTCGACCAGCCTTCGTATTACAAAGCTCGTGCGATTGTCGCAGCATCAGAGGACGAGTTAAAAGATGTCGTGGTGCGCTTAGGAGGATTTCATTTATTTATGTCGTACTTGGGCGCAATCGGGCATATTATGGATGGTAGTGGCCTTGAAGATCTCTGGGCAGTCATATATGCACCAGCGTCGATAAGAAAAATGTTGACGGGCCATGCTTATGGCCGTGCAATGCGGGCTCATATATTAACATTCACTGCTGTGGGAATAATAATATGTCGGGAAATGGAAGGCGACATACGCGGCGAATATGACCAGCGCATTAAATCTTTTTTGCAAAATTGGAATGAAGACCCTCCGACTATCGGTGATTGCCAAGCAGAGCCAATAATCGCAAAATTGACAAAGGATTTAATCGCTCAGTTGGCCATTTTGAAAAATCGCGGAGCAACTGCGCAATTATGGGTGCAATATTTTGAATGCGTCGTTATTGCATTACAATTTATGGAAGCTGAACGTTCAGGCAACTGGAAGTTGCACCTGCAAAGTGTTCGCAAGATGTTGCCGATTTTTCATGCTGCAGGCGATTTTAATTATGCCAAAAGCGCCCAAATATATCTTCAAGATATGGTAAATCTGGAGCTGACGATGACTGACCAAGAATACAAAACATTTACAACAGAAGGATATTTTACAGTGCGGAGATTCGACAAAGCATGGTCCGGTGTGTGGACGGACATGACCATCGAGCAAACGCTAAATAGATCATTCGGTACAGATTTAAAGCATCGGAGAGGTGTTACGCCAAGTGTCATCACGAGATTTTTGTCGGTTATGCCATCGTCGTTTTCAATTATCGAGTGTTTGGAAGATTATTGTGGCATCGCATCGCATACAAGCGAACAACATGTCGATCTTACCAATCATAGAATGAAACGAGATAACGATGATGTTGACAAATTTGTATTTTGGTTGGCGGAACACAAGCCTTTTCAACCGCGATCATCTTTGTTTTCCATATCAACAGGAGTCGTCGGTGCGACCACCACAGATTGTCATTTGGCATTCGAAAAAGGAAGAAACGGCATGGCTTGTATGGTCGGTAAAACTGTTGCCAAAATTTTGATGTCAGCGGCAAATAAAGTAAAGAACCTAGCGTCGATCAAATCAGGATTTCATATGGATAACGAAAATGTTCATCCGGCCGACTCTTCTCTACTATTTCAACGACTTTCTGTTTTGTTCCATGGTGACGAAATGCAGACACGGAAAGCATTCGAGTTTGAACTTTCACCATTTCCGTTATCCATATTCGACGAGTATGGTCTGATGAGAAAAACGCCGAAATCTGAGCTTTGTAAAATATTCAAGCCGGACGTTTTACAATGCGATGATTTACTCCGGAACATGCTTTTTGTAATCGACGGTGGATTTTTACTCCATAACGTTTGCTGGCCACATGGATCATCCTTTGGAGTCCTTTGCGAAATTTACCTCTCGCATATAATCCACAAATATGGAGAAGACGCATGGGTAGTTTTCGATGGATACAATAACGACCATATGGGTATAAAATCTTATGAGAGGTACCGCCGGCGCCAACGAAGTATGGCACCGGATGTTGAATTTACAGCACATACACTCGTCACTCTGAACCAGGCGAGATTTTTATCTAATGTGTCGAATAAAATGAAACTGGTGAATATGCTCTCCCAATATTTACAAGCGCACGGGATAAATATAAAAATTGCACGGGAAGATTCAGACGCACTGATTGCAAGAACAGCAATTGAACAAAAGCAACGTACAGGCCGCAATGTAGCAGTTATTGGAAATGACACGGACCTACTTGTATTACTAATAGCTTTGGCAGATTGCAGTCCTGTCTATTTTTATAAAATCGCGCGAACGGCTCCGAAAAATATCTTGTATGCTACAAATGATCATATGCATCTGAAGCATTATATCTTATTTGCTCACGCATTTTCTGGATGCAACACGACAAGTGCCATGTATGGTAAAGGGAAGAAGGACCTGATTGCGATTTTGCAAAGAAATCACCATTTGCAGACTACTGTACAACAATTCTACAACGCTGAAAGTAGCGTTGAAAGTTTGTGCGAATGTGCAGAGGAGATAATCGCACATTTATATGATTATAAAAATTTGCCTCTCCACCAAGCTCGATACAAGAAATTTTCATCGCTGGCCGCACATGCAAAAGTGGAAGTTCGACTGGCACAACTACCGCCAACACAACCCGTGCTGTGCGAACATGTAAAACGCACATATTACCAAATACAATTATGGTTGAATAATGAACTGAATCCGGAGGATTGGGGGTGGAGGCGAACAAACATGATGATTATGCCAATTATAAACCCCAAAAGTTCAGCGCCAGATAGTTTACTAAAAGTGGTAAGTTCACAAAAATATTTGGATAGACAGCATTTTTAAAAACGTTTCAGAATTTTATAAAATGTGAAGCCATCGAGTAATTTTCTCTGGATTTTATAACGTTCTTTTTCAACAATTCACATTATTATTCATGTAATAAAATTATGCCTAACTTTTCGAAACTTACAAAAAATAAAGCAATTCGGTCATTTTTTTATATGCGAGAAAAAATCTACATTTCGTAATATTCAAAGCGTTTGAACAATTTTCTCAAAATTGTTTACCAACTTTCCCTTTATAATACTAGATTTTAAAAAAATCATGTTTTCATATTTGTAACGGTTACAGCGATCCGACAATTTTTCGAAGAATTTCAAATTTCATTAAGGCGCGTGGCACCCTGGCCGCCCAGAAAATAGGTATATTTTTAAACAAATTTATAAACTCGAAAGTATAAAACAAAATATCTATTTTCGAAGACAAGGTACGAAACAACTTTAAGAATGGCTCCAATAAATTTTAGTATGTAATATTAAAAAATGGCGGCGCTGCAGAAATTCCCGCGGAGGGCCTCCGCACGACACGCGGTTATGTTCCGCCACTGAAATTTCTGTCAAGTTGCATCTGAAAAAAAAGAAATATATTAGCTTATTCGTGGATAATGTCGCTACAATGTCACGTAGGATTTTTGCGATAACTTGATTGGTTTTTTTATTGACGTTTTTTCTCGAAAAATTACGATGAAAAATACATATTTTTTCTTCTTCGGCTCATCATAATTTCCCTAATAGTCGGAAAAAAAATCGTACGTGACATTGTAGCGACATTATCCACGAATAAGCTAATATATATATATTTTTTTTCAGATGCAACTTGTCAGAGATTTCAGTAGCAAAACATAACCGCATGTCGTGCGGAGGCCCTTCGCGGAAATTTCTGCAGCGCCGCCATTTTTTAATATTACAAACTAAAATTTATTTGAGCCATTCTTAAAGCTGTTTCGTACCTTGTCTTCAAAAATAAAAATATTTCGTTTTATACTTTCGAGTTTATGATTTTTTTAAAAATATACCTATTTTCTGGGGGGTCAGGGTGGCCACCCGCCTTAAGTCTGTGCTGTTCGACCGATGTTTCCCGAATTCAATACAAACTATATCTGGAAGCCTCCACACATTTGGTGCTACTTCAAAATACTCACCAATTTTTGCAAATGTTTATGTCGTAGATACTTTGCTCGTGCACCGGGAACTGCAAAACAGTTGGTTGCACGTGTCGTAAGACCGGAATACCATGCAACGGACTGTGCAAACATTGTGGTGGCCAAAGCTGCTCCAATGTCGCTACGGTCGAAGAATCATCAAGATCTATTGCCCCGGAAAACCAGGACGACGATGATAATGAAGATGATCGTGCGATGCCCTCAAATCAATTCATCGAATTTGCAACAGAATCGGACTCGGATGAGTTGGAAGATAGCGAAGAATTTATCATCGATTTTGAAAACATATAAAACAATAAAGACGTTTTGTTTTCTATGAAATAATTAATACCACTTTTCTATATAAAATTAACACCACCTTTACCTCTATAATGCTATAATAAAAAGTAATCAGCCCACATTTTAAAATTTGACAAAATTATAGATTTTCGATCATTTTTTTGAAAATTTAAAAAGGTCGTAAATGTAGAACTCCCTCACAAAACACACACACATACATACCCCACACACACGCGCGCGCCCTTACCTTATTTGGACGTTGTTTTTCGATACTTATACAATAAATAAATTTAAAAAAAACAATTTCTCTGGAAAGTTAGATTAACTCTTCCTGAAGCAATATGTAAAAAAAACCCGAGATATATACGAATTTGATATTTTTTTTATTTTTTGAAACTTCGATTTTTTTGTTCGAAAATGGAATGGTTATTCGTTTATTCCTCCATTATTTTTAAAGATGCGAAGGTAAACGTGGAATACTTTTTTATGTATTTTGTTGGCACGAATAACTTTTGTTTGACATATTTTTCGATGGTTGCAAATTAAACGGTTTTTAGTTGTAAATTATTCATTTAAAACCGTTTTTAAACAATTGGCAGGGGTTTGATTGCAAAATTATTATCGCCATTCGATTCAGCACTATCCAATTACCCTTATATCAATTTTCCTACAAGTTCTGAGCCGCGCACTCATATCAGGCTTTTTTACTGGCCTATTTGTCGGATCTCCGCACTGTAAAATATCCTTGTGTTGTAAATGTGTTGTATTCTTGGTCAGTCATCGTCAGCTCCAGATTTACCATATCTTGAAGATATATTTGGGCGCTTTTGGCATAATTAAAATCGCCTGCAGCATGAAAAATCGGCAACATCTTGCGAACACTTTGCAGGTGCAACTTCCAGTTGCCTGAACGTTCAGCTTCCATAAATTGTAATGCAATAACGACGCATTCAAAATATTGCACCCATAATTGCGCAGTTGCTCCGCGATTTTTCAAAATGGCCAACTGAGCGATTAAATCCTTTGTCATTTTTGCGATTATTGGATCTGCTTGGCAATCACCGATAGTCGGAGGGTCTTCATTCCAATTTTGCAGAAAAGATTTAATGCGCTGGTCATATTCGCCGCGTATGTCGCCTTCCATTTCCCGACATATTATTATTCCCACAGCGGTGAATGTTAATATATGAGCCCGCATTGCACGGGCATAAGCATGGCCCGTCAACATTTTTCTTATCGACGCTGGTGCATATATGACTGCCCAGAGATCTTCAAGACCGCTACCATCCATAATATGCCCGATTGCGCCCAAGTACGACATAAATAAATGAAATCCTCCTAAGCGCACCACAACATCTTTTAACTCGTCCTCTGATGCTGCGACAATCGCACGAGCTTTGTAATACGAAGGCTGGTCGAATGTCACAAAGCATGTTTTTTGATTAATTTTATGGGCATCAGCTAAAGCCTTTCGTAACGCTGTATTTATAGAGCTCATATTCGAAGGAGGTTGATTAATGAATGGCAAACAAATAACTTTCGACACTTCATACGTATGATTAACCGTTAAAATCTCCATATAGCCTCTCCAGCTTGGTACATTTTGCACATTGCAGTGCTTTGCCCATAAGTATGTAAAATATGGTGCTGATAATATAGGTGAATCGATAAAAAATAGGCCTTTTGTGTTGATGTATTCAATATTTTCAAATCCATTTGAACGGGCTGTGTATGGTATCGCTCGTATCACATTCTTCGACGCTATTGTTGCTGCTGTAACCTTCGTGGCAGTGTTCAATTTTTTAGTCCGACCTTCAAAGTTTATTTTGTCCTCCGGCGTATAAATAGCTATTCCACCTAAACAGTGGAAAGTATTACGTCCATTCAATGTTCCGACGTTGTGGTCAGTATTATCAAATACATGTTGCACAAAAACATCATTTTCTATTATAAATTTCGGTGGGTCCATAATAACTGACGCCTCGTATTGCTGTAGTTGATAATACGACACGCAGAAGCCTAATTTCGAGAGGAGTTCGACTATCGATTTTGATCCACATTTTCTGTGTATGTAGATTCCTAGGGCTAGCTGCAGATGAGACGTAAAACGTGAAGGTTGAATGGTAGATACAATGCAATGAGCTATTGCACTACGTTTCACGAAAAGGCGATTTTCGGAGTCCGCTGAATTTTCAAGTGAATCCGGTGTAATCAATTTATCGAGGAATGTGCGAAGCAGTGGAGGAATATCACTCTGAACCGAATTGAGAAATTTATCAGCTGATTGATATGCACTGCGCTCATAATTATAGCTTTCAATATCTTTTCGGATCAGCTCTGCTGAAACGTTTATTATAGCTTCTTGATGTTTTTTTTGAGTGAATTCGGATCGCGATGCCATTCTCCACATAGCTTCCCCATACTGAAGCATTTATATAAAATTAATGTTTCGCGGCCGCGGTGCTGCAAAATGTAGATATCTTTATCAAAGACATCCATCAACTTGCGATATAAAACTCTCGTGGTGAAACATTTGTCGCCCATAACTTTACGTAGCTCACTCAAGGTAAATTTTCCCTTCCCAGAAGATTTGATATACTCCGAAACGAGTTCAAATGTCGAGTCGATTTCTTCTTTTCTCAACATAGCAGGAGACTCTTCGGATGGCATATTCATGTACATCTTCATGCATTTTCTGTGGTATCTTGCACCTGAGGCAGCCAAAGATCCGACCTCTCGTACTCATTCTATCACATCGATGGCTATAGAATCGTCTCGCTTTTGGGCTATGTCAAGCAATCTTTTCTTCATATAATCGTGCCGTATCAACGCGACTCGTTCGGTCTTTCGATTCCAAGGCTTGCCGCATATCAAACATAATTCGCGGAAGTTAAATTCCTTTTGGTTGGGAACCGATTCAGAAAAGGTTGATGATGCATCAGGTACTACAGCAGACGATGTCGATGGAGTATCAAGAACTGTTGCTTGTGCAGCTGAACGTTTAATTGTCAGCACTGCATACCGTTTCCAGCACTTGTTATGCGCGGGAAGTATCGTACGATTCCTCCATTTTTGCCATTTATTATCGCCAAGTTGTTTGCTTTTTGCAATCAAAGTTTTAAGACCCTTTTGTTTAATATCGATGGCATCATTCTCAGGTGCTTTATCGCATATGGCACATATACCTGGATCCATGACTGACTAAAATAATCAGAAACAATTTTAATTAATTATTGTTATCGTTCAGTATATTATATAAATTGTTAGAAAAATGTTCAAATATGATTATTATTTTTCTTTTAATATTTCCTGGCCACTTCCTTATAGTGCAAGGAGAAAATTTAATTGAACAAAAAAATGTATCCTCTTAATACTCATTTCTTTTTTATCCATTCAAATTTCAATCGATGCCATTAAATAGTTATATTCCGTTATTGGTGATGATTTTAACGTTGCGCGCTACTACTTTGGCAAATGAATGTGTAGGTGGTCACCTTCACTTGGTATAAATATTTTAAAAAACTAAAATCCGCACGTCTGATCTTCCCCTTGTCAGCCACTTCGCTGTACTGGCATTGTATAGAAATCGACCAGTATATAATCTTTTGCATGCTGTTTATGATCAAAATAATGACTTGTAATTTAACAATAATTCAATTTTGCATTTACGATCATTCTTCTTCAGATTGCTCAGTGATATATATAAACATTTATCGATGAAAAATATATCGTGCCAAGGAGAGAATAACTGAAACGAAGACAGAAAAAAAAGTTTTTTTTTGTGACAGCTATTCGATCGCTCTCTCCACGAACACAGTTAAAATTTTGAATTTGTAGATGTTTGGAAAACCTCCAAAGACCGAGTGACCGCTACGATGTTTCGGAGCGGATGAAAACAAGCGGAGTTGGAAACCAACGGCGAGTTTAAAATCTATCGCGTGTAAGAGAATTAATTGATATTTAAATGAAATTTAAATAAAGGTGCAACAGATCCGCTTACAGTTACAAAAACATGTGTTTATAGTAATAAATTTTTCAAAACCACGTGTCAGCTACGTGGAAAATAGCAACGGAGCAAAATGAATAACAAAGAAGAAAAATCGCGTTGGCAAAATTTAATATCGATGTATAAAAAATAGTAACAAAAAATGACCAACAAAATATTCAAGTGAAATGACAATTTCAAATTTATGAAAATTTTATACGAGCTTATTATACCCGAGTTCTTCCTACAGCAATAATAATGGTATATTAATAATAAACATATGTACAACTTACCTCAGTACACTTTTTTTGTTAAAGCATAAATTAAAAACGATTAAAAATACACACACACTATACAAAAACACGAAGCTTGCACATAAAATAAGAGGTATAAGCGTAGACGTAGAAACGGACTTTAACCGCGTGGTGGCGAATCGTTCAATACAATATGACAACCCGAAATTCGTTGGGACTCTCGCAAGGGTCCCCGACCGACGCTCTCTATTTCTCTATCTCTCTCCCTCTTGTTGTATTTCACAACGTACAACGGAGTGCGCGCATGCGTAACGCGGGCAACGCACCCCAACGAGTGCGAGAGAGATAGACATATCTTGTGTCCTTTACATGCCCAGTGGTGCTAATACTGCGGAGCCACGTTCTCTTACAAATAAATGTTCATTCGTTTTTTCCTCCTTTATTTTTAACGCTACGAAGATAAATGTGGAATACTTTTTTATGTATTTTTTTGGCATGAATAACTTTTGTTTGACATATTTTTCGATAAAGTTATTAGGTTGCAAATTAAACGGTTTTTAGTTGTAAATCATTCATTTAAAACCGTTTTTAAACAATCGGCGGGGGTTTAATTTCAAAATTATTATCGCCATTCGATTCAGCATCATCCAATTACCCTTATATCAATTTTCTTACAAGTTCTGAGCCGCGCACTCATATCGGGCTTTTTTACTGGTCTACATCTTCAACTCGAGAGCTCTCATTTACCTCGAATGCCTCATACCCTTATCGCGTTTCACGCAAACGATCGTTTTATCTGTTGGTTCGATCTACTAATGCTTATACATATATATCGGTATCGTTTGATAAAAAAAGGAAACGTAATCGTTTCACCAGCATTATTACGAAAATAAATCCTACGTGTATAATAAAACCGATGAAATAACTATGATTTTATCGGATGTATTACTACTAATGGCTTAACCGACAGAAATATTCGAATATTCTATTTTTTAGTTCAAACACTTTTCAATCAATTTTTCGATCTCTCATGATTCATAATTATCGATCGGTTAAAATACACGAAATAATATCTCTTTATTTGGCTCGATGAGTAAACCTTTTCTTTTCCTACTATCTATTTTTATTCATTTTTCTATACGTCTCTATTAGTTGTTCGCAACTATCGATAAAAAAAAAAAAAAAACAATAAAAAACGTACGCCAAACAGTTGTTTTCGTTTTTTATTTTCCACTCGTTCAAACGACCAAACATCTGGGGACTTTAATCTTGGAAACTGACTCATCGAGTTCGTTGTTCTCGGTCACGTCTCCTTGGAACGTTGGAAAAATCGTGTCAGCGATTCGAGAGACACCGAGTCGCCGGGATTGCAGAAAAATTGTTCGGAACTCTATCTGGCATATATATATATATATATATATATATATATATATCCCTGTGTGTGAATATACATGTAGGTACAGTTAATCTCGTTCTTATGCCTCGCGCGACGATGACTCAATAATAGAGCGACTCGAGCACGCGCCAAAGAGACACGAATCACAATTACACGTGCAATACACGCACCGTATGCCGACAAACTTGTATCGGTGTATAGAAAATTTTATAGGGCACAGAGCCGATTCCAGGTAAAGCGTGTGTGTCTCGTTCATCTCGCACACCGAAACCTTCCACGTGTAGGAGGGGGCGGCGGGGGGGGGGGGGCAATCAGATGGCGAAGAGGGGTTGTTGACGAAGGATAAAGAAAAAAAAAGAAAATGGGGCGGGGGAAGGGAGGAGGAGAAGATGCTATTTATGGAAGCGAGGAGGGGCTTCTTGGAAAGTCTGACACGTCGGTATTATAGACACGGGCACACATTCACAAAGAGGAGGTGAGCACGTGCTGGGGTGGAGAGAGAGAGACGTGGAGAGGGAGGGGGGGGGAGGGTCTACGGTCGGAGAACATCTGCGAATGCAATTTGGTGTGTCGAGATGAGTTCGAGAATCTCGTCCGTTGAACACCGAAAGTGGGGGAGGGGAGTGAGAGGGGGAGGGGGCGAGCGATCGTGAAAGATTAAAAATATTTGAATCGAATTTTCGATCGATTATTCAAAAATAATTTAGAATTTTGTAAAAAATATTGCGAATTTAAATTTGATTTATCGGGACGATAGAAAATATGTGAGGAATGAGAAATTCTTTTTGAGAATCTGTGTTTGAAGTTTTCCGACGATGGGGAATTTTGCACTATCGTGAAATCGTGTAATTGTGTCAAAGGTTTTTAATGCTGACTTTTCGAAACGAGTTGGAGAGATTGAAACGATAGAACTCTATAATGAAACCATGTATGCACATTGAAAAAGTATTCGAAAATTTTAATTATCGGAAATTCGGAGAAGAACAATGGAGTTTTAAGGAAAAATGGCGTTTGAACGACTTTACCAAAAAAAATATCGCGGTCAGCTTCGATGTATGAAAAGAAGAGAATTGCTTGTTTTGTTTTTATTCCTATCTATCGAACAATACCGATCGGAAATTGATATCGAGCACTGATTGGGATTGCGGGAAATTCCTGGAGCGCGAGTCAAAGCGATAGATAGATCATTGGGTTGGAGAGCGAAGATCAAAGTAGACATTCAGTCAATCAGTCAGGAAGGGGTGGGCGAGAAGGGTTGGTAGCCGGCTCGCTGCTTGAATTTCACTTCGAATTATCCTGGAACTTGTCAAAGGACTCGAACGATCGATCTCTCTCTCTCTCTCTCTCTCTCTCTTCCCCCGTCGGTATTCTCGGTAAAGTCTGCAGGAAAGACGGTTCATTCGTTTCATCCCTGTCCATTAATCCAAAACTCCATTTGCGAATATAAATTCCGCACGATATTTACAGACTGGATTTTTCGACTTCGACGATGCGACCAGTTCATTCAACGCGTATCTCGAATTTTTTCGAATCGAAAGTATTTTTAATTGTCAACGCGAGGGACATCGCGTGCGCGGGTATACACACCCTTTAAACTTATTGTACGAAATCCCTCGTAATTCTATGTTTATCCAAAGATATATTCCACGGGCGACTCGATGCAACCTTTCGTGCTCGTGTCAGCGAATTATTAGGTAAAGATAATTAGAATAACGAAGTCCATTATTTTCAGGAATACTTGTTATTAAAATATATAAATATTCGGTTATTAATATTAAAAATAAAAGACGTAAACTTTATATTTTCAAAGGTCATTGATGAAAATAATGAGATTCATTATTTCGTTTCCTATCGGCAATATTATATTTTAATATTTGATTTTATAAAAAATATGTATATAATAAATGAAATCTTTTATTTTATGAATAATAAAATATAGTCTCTTGTTACATATTTAATTTATGATTATTCAATATTATTGTTAAATGTTGACAAATATCAGAAACAAAAAAATGTCCCCATGGGAAATTAATTAAAAGTAAAAGTACCTATTATCCGCATTAATTTTCGTTGGTATTATTTTAAACAAATTGTGGCAAAACATTAATTTGTCCCCGTCCATTTTTAATTTGAATAACCAGGGGATCATTAAAACTTTTGAGTTAACACGGAGCGTCTCGTTCGTGAAACCGAGTAACGCGACACACGTTTTGCTCCACGAGAGTCTTTCATTCTCGTTGCCATTACTGCTTTATTTCCACGAGCCCGACGGGTAATTACCACTCTGGCGGACTAATTACTCGATTGCACTTTTCGTCCGCGACCCTCCTCTCGGTCGTGCGAATTCACGCAATGACGAGAATTGTCCGTTTTGTTAATTATTGAACAAATTTATTCCTAGTACCTACATATTTACGGACGGATAAATTTCCAGTGAATTGCCAACATCTTTGTTGAGATAGAGAGAGAAAGAGACAGAAAGAAGGGTAGAGAGAGAGAGAGAGAAAGGAAGAGAGAGAATTAAATTCGCTCCAAGTCATAAAAATGGCCACCGATTCCTCTCTCGTGTCTCACCCTCTCGCAGCTGCGTTTCCGTGACTCTCTCATCGTTCGTTCCAGTCACGAGAAGAGACACAGGATGCGTGCGGTCTCTCTGTCGGTTCGGTATAGCGCGAGAAAACGTCGCTGAAAATCATCCTCCCTCGGACGAAATGACCGGTAGACCTCCTACCATTTCCTTGTAAACAATCACACGCTTGTTTTCGGTTTCTCGCGATTATAAAATTGACGAGAAAGAAACTGGACGAGTCCTTTCGGCGCGTCTCGTTCATCCGACCGATTCTTTCTTTCTCTCGTGCAATATCCGAGAGAGGA
Organism: Netelia virgata; assembly: GCA_951802705.1. Classification (NCBI taxonomy): domain Eukaryota; kingdom Metazoa; phylum Arthropoda; class Insecta; order Hymenoptera; family Ichneumonidae; genus Netelia; species Netelia virgata. The sequence continues at coordinate 11,566,328 of OX637865.1, read as the reverse complement.
CGCGATCGATTATCCCGGGGGGGATTCGTGTGACTTCCGGCACCCCTAAATATTTTTCTCTAGTGAGAATAATAATGATAATAATACAAATAATAATAATGACATCCTCTCTCGAGAATAAAAATGGCGATATGTACATTTTTTTCGTACACGTAAATTACAAATTATAAATCGCAGTCTTCCGAGGAAACGAAACAATAATAGGTTTTTTACGAGAATCGCTAACTTACAGAATGAACAGGAAAGATTATCCGGAAGAGAAATATTATTGTCTTGTTACTGATCGATTGTAAACAAAATTATTAGATTATTATCGATGGATTGAAAGATTGAATAATAATAAGAATCATTTTGATTTTGTTTTAATGTTATCATTATTATTATTATTATTGTTATTATTAGCATGAATAATTATTACGGACGATCTAATCCGAACGCGTCTCCCGTTGATAAAAGAAAGCAATGACTATTATAAAACAAGGATAAAGTGGAGTTTCATTTTTCGTATTTTCGGAAATCTATTCCTGCGACGTTAATTAGGACGAGCGGAGGAGGAGATACGTGCAGGTACGATGCTCGTTTTTAATGACCCAGACTCTATTTTTAAATTCGGACGTGAAAGTTTTACCTACTAATGAAAAATCCGTGGGCTTTTCCAAGTATACCTAATAATACCATATTTTGAAATACGTATTTACGTCAAAGGTCGGCTATAAAACGTGATGGAAGGTGGAACGTAATTGAGCAATAAATCAACTTAGCGATATATATACCGTTTTTCCGACAATCGAATATAATCATTTCTTCTATTATTTATTGATCGATAGAAAAAGGCTGACTTTTTTTTCGTGCAAAGAAATTTAGTATTTCGATCAGAAACTGAGGCATCTTTGAAAAATAAAACAAATTTCTAACATTAAATTATATTGTACGGAAATAGGGGTAATGTTGTTTATTAAGAAAATTAAAACAAACCAAATTTTCACTTAAGGTGTCGTCTTAAATTCAAGAAACACTATCTGCCACACCATCTGGCGCGTGTAATAAAAATATATATCTTACATTGTCATCACAAATCACCATATTTACTCACTTCCGGGAAGTAGCTAACACCTTAAGACTGTGATAAGGAATTACGTCTGTACACCATATGAATATCAATTCATAGGTAAAGCCGGCTACCTATGGCTATCACTTATATCTTTTACTAACACCTGTATTACCCTAAGCACTTTTTCTACGAAGCTTCTGTTTGAGAAGCGATGTTTTTATTGACTAATAGCAGGACGGATTAATAATAGACCAACCAATCAGAAGCTTAAACATCTGCTAAACAATCGATATAAAAAGATGGGTTTTTGGTCCAGAAAACAGTTGCGATTTCGACTTCGACGGAGACCTAAAATGCACATACCCCGTGCGCAACGGAATTCGCGAAGCATTCTCGCTCGTCAGTCCGTTAAATATTAGAAATTGTAAACTCACCGACAGTAAACTCGAATTTTGTAAAATATTGAAAGTCAGTAGTAAAATTTGTAGTAAAATTCAAGTGGTCGTCATATTTCCACCATTCTTGACCCAGTCACCCGATCAACACTGCAGAAAACCTAATATCCAGGAGTGTTGAAAATCGTAGTGACCAACGAAACAGTGAGTCGAACTATTCATCATACATTCTTTCGCACAGTTAAACTGACTATCGGACCGTCGAATAATATCGGTGCATCCCTAGTCGAAAGTCCCTCCAATGAAACTTGTTGTTATAAAATAAAGACAAGATTTCCGTCTTGCCTCCAAAAGAGAAATCGAACCGTGTTGCATATCCTCATAATGACAATCAGTAGAGGTTAGCAGAACGTAACAGTAATTAAATTAAAAAATAAAACCAGTTGTTCGTTTGAAATACAAAAATTACAATAATCTCTAAAAATAAAGTTGAAGCTAAAAATAAGGGGAAAAAATTGTCAATTTAAAGATTTTGAATTATTCAACAAAACAAAGAGACATTTTCCAATTTTCCAATTTGGTAGCTCGCGTTCATTCGCGCTCTCATTTTTTTCCCGGTAAAAATGAAGGTAGGGGGAGAAAGCAGCAATTTAAATTCATTCATTCGTTCGAACGCGAGAGGCGAGGCCGCGTACGGCGCATCGCTGTGACAATCCACGTAATGATATCAGCCATGCGCTCGTCGACAAATTGTTTCCTAGAAGGAGAAAAAAGAGAAAGAGTCAGGCGGATGTTGTGTCCCGTGTGCTCGGAAGACTCGTATTCGTCCCGCGAAATAACACAGGTGCGTGCACATCGCATTGCTTCCACGTAGATCGTATTCACGTGCAAACGCTTTTATAAATAAGTATAATAATATCGGCATTATTCGAAAAAAGTATTATCTCATAAAAACCCCTTTCCTCATATCCGTTATTCCCGACAGAGCGGAAAATGTGACTCGAATAAAAGTAAAAAAGATCGTATTATCGTAAAAATTGTATACGTCCGGTGAATTCTTTTTATTTACACAATTAATAATTGAAAATTTATTTCATTACAAAATGTGGACGTTCGCAAATAACAATGCAAATAAACGCTTCGAAAAATCTAATCAGCAGAATCAACAAGTAAAAATGAATCGAGGCGAATCGAGGGGTATTTTTGTTATTTCTTTTTTTTTTTGTATAGTTATATTCAGCTGCGCCCGATAACCGTAGATAACCTCGTCGTATAGGATGTTGCGATAAGCGGGGTACCAGGAAAGTCGCTAATTTGTAGTCGAGCGGCTACTTTGATGTCGTTCTAGCAAAGAGAAACGTGCGTTTTTCATTAAATTTTTAATTGTTTCTCGGGATTCGTTTGATAGAAACCATTTGTGTGTGTGTGTGTAGCTGTGTTTATGCGGAAATTGAACGATATCCACGCTCTCTCCCATCCCCCACGAACCATATCATGCCATTGCATATGAATGGAGTCATCGGAACACGTTTCGTCATTGTACCGCGTATGATCGTACCCGCGTTATGACACATTCCACATTATTTTTCATTCGCTGCAAAAAGATTTTTTGTTCATCATGAAAATCACACGGTTGAAATATTTCTGGCAGTACTTTGTAAATATTCTCAAACATTAATGTTGCTTATTATTTTAATCAAAATCGAAATGATTTATGGATTTATATTGAATATGCGAATTTTCATCTGATCCTGAGTGATTTTTAGTATTGATTATTGTCTAATTACGATGTCATCGTATTTCCAATCATATTAAATTCCAAATGTATAAGTGAAATGTTTTTAAACGTTCGAATCTCGCGCGTAAAACGAAAGAATATTTACTTACCGCCGCGGCTGCGCGCGCCATCTGGCGCGAGACTTCGGTAGGTCGTCGCGAGTGAGCTATCTAGCAACTCTTTACCTATTGTATGGGCTTAGCTGCTGTCGAGTCTCCCCTCGGCCATGCCCTCGCCACGCGAGGCATCGGACGCCGCGTCTAATTTCTAAGATCTTCGCTCGCTCTCGTGCTGAAAATGTGATTCGACATCTTTATTTTGGCAGCATGTCCTAACAATTTTGTCGATAATAAAACGTGTTACACGTGTGTGTCGTTCCGCTTTTGTTACCATAATCCTTCGTGGTCCGGGAATGATCGATAACAAACGAAGGGAGAAGAAAAAACGAGACGATCGTCTTGCCTGCTTGTTGTCCCGTGAACTTCGCGTCCCTTCGACGTTACTTTTATCTCACTCTCGCTCGTATCGTACCAGCGAATGTCACGGATCGTTCTTTCGCCAGTGAAAACTGCGTCGATAAATCGTTATTCATCGTATCGTGAATACAACGAGCCGATATTAAATGGATACGATGTGTGTTGTGTCGCGCGGATTTATCGTCAGCGCGTAGTTCTCGGGCTGCGAGACGGGAAGAGAGGCGAAGAGAAAAAGAAAAAAGAACGGAGAGACAGCCAAGATCCGAGGAAGCTACGATAAATACCGAGGTGAGATATTATAGCGTATTATGCTAGGGGAACGGACGAGAAAGTTGAGAAGTGCGGAATAACGAGTTACAGAGAACACAGCATCTCGAACTTTATAATGAATCCGTACAGCGGCGCAGCTTCGTCTATCTCGCTCTCGCGCGCGTACGCTCGCGAGTCGGAAGAGCGAAATTCCTCGCGAATGTGAGAGCAAAAAAATGCATCTGCCAATAAAGCGAATATCTTGACGTCGGCAACGAAAATAAATCGTTCGTTTCAAAACTCATTTTACTCGCGATGACCAAATGTTTATTACGTCCCTGTACATTATAATCGTATTTTTTTTTTTACGTAAAAAGACATGTTTTTTTTATTAATAATTTTACGAATATGTAATTAACGGGGAAACGTCTAAACAGGCTCAAATTAAACATTCCAGTTTCTCGAAGACTGTTTAAAAGGGTGAAAAGTGGGTTGAGATTTAACTTTTTGAGGTTATGTTGACCTTCAACCTGTCCTTAACTTCGATCGATAAAAAGAGAAAAGAAAAAACAGAGAACATTCGTATTCTGAAATAAATCTTTGTTTTTGCTGCCTTGATTGATTTCTCTTCCACAAAGGTCAATTGCGCAATCTCTCGATGGAAAATAAAAGTTGAACGATGAAAAATTGACGCTCGGTCGGACACGAGAGATGGTCACGTGACTACGCGCCATTAGTAAACACGGATATACAAACGTAGCATCGTATGTACAGGGTGGGACACGCCAAAATGTTACGGACTAAAAATACTGTTAACTCCTAAATTCTCGACGTTGTCGAAAAAAGTTTCAAACAAAAATTCTACGATACGAAGGATGCCGTCTTACAGCCCCGTTTTTGGCGCAAGCGAACCTAACGAATTGATTCAAGCTCGTCCACAGGACATCAAAAATACAATCTAAAAATCGAATTATTTCGACATGATAATAATTTTGGATCGCCCAGTGTTAAGTTCAATATCGAATTCAAAGTTGATCGGTGAAGCCCCAAAAATAAAAATAAAATAACCACGGCTAAAAGCTCACCCCGTGCACATGAATATTCACGACCGGCCGTAGAACGTAAAAGTTCGCTACGCCTGATAAGTCTGTACCGAGGCAAGGTCGACGCGATCGTAAACGCATATTTGCATGTACGAATGATCTTTCTTCGAAAAATGATGTTGAAAATTTTGCTATCCGTCAAAGTGGTAGGGGTAGGTAGAGAGAGGGAGATTTTTTTCCGAGTACTGTCCGAATAGAATGTAAGAATGACGTATGAAATAAAGAAAAACAGCGGTAACAGCGAGCGAGGAGAGGCCTTGCTGTGACATGAAAAGAGAAAAGAAAAAACACGAGGCTCGCGTGTCAATATCGAAAGGACCTTGGCTTCCAGCAGTTAGTATAAGTGGAACGAGTAGCAATCGATATCACCGTAGCCATTTCCATGAATTCACCGAGATATTGAACTCTACTTCGTACACCACCGTTTTATATATATATGTGTGTGTGTGTGTGTGTAACGTTATATCCACCGCTAACTATAGCTGTGTGTAACTATATATGTGTGTATTTAGTGGCGATTTCCCGGTATTTCCCTGTCAACGACCGACTGCGACTCGGGGATGGACATCGTTGGGACGGAAAGAAAATAAAACGTTTGTAATCATCTTTCCAACGAAATAATGTTCGATAAAGATAAAACCGTAAGCAAATTTAAAAAGAAACAAGAAAAACAAAATTATTCTCCGTTATTTTTTCAATATAGTTTCCAAATAAATTTGGTTAATTTCGAAACTTTGACATGATTATCTCTCAACCCCCCATCCGAGGTCAACTGTACGTAGAATTTTTCGTGCACTGTGCGGAGATGGATGAAACTTTGATTCACCAATATTTTTCGTCATCCCTCAATAAAATCTAGTTTTCAGCCAGACGGCGACGCAATTTATCGATAAACGTGAATTTTTTGTTTTCACATTTGAAATTCCGGTGAAAATTTGTTTTTCGATAAATGAAATTTATAAAGGAAGGTCCGAACTTTTGTTCGTCCATCTCCGGAACTCGGAGCGCGGGTTTGAAATTGCTTACGTAACGATAGCGACACCCACCGTCGGGGCTCGTACATATTAAAGCGATTTCATAGCTGTACGGACCGAGAGAGTCAAAGGTCAACGAACGAGAGGCTATACACGAGTCCCGACGTCGTATATGCGACACTATAAATATTTCACGCGGCCGTTTCTCCGAGAAGGCCTAGCCTATATCACCGTACGCGAGACCCCCAAAAAAAGAGATTAAATAATAATAATAATAATGATAATACCGCCATCGTAACGTTGGCTCATTTCGCTCGATAAAGCGACCGTTCTCGCTAATACGACATTACTCAACGTCGCGCGAACGAAAATGCGACGCATTTTTTTTAACGATAAAAAAAATCTCGCATTTGCCTTTGTTTGTTGTTTTTTTTTTCGTATTTGAAAATACGCAACGATTTTTATATCAAGCGGGACGCGAAAACACTCGATTAATAAATATCACGTGTTTAAAACCCACATTATCACACGTCTCACTCGACGAACTCGCTTTTTTCAAATTTTTGTCGTCTCTCGATGATACGACCATCTTTTTTTTCATTTCTCTTTTTTCACTACTTTTTTTCTAGTATAATTGACAAATTCGACGCTCGTTATTTTTAACGACGAATGTTCACCGGCTCTCGTCGGGGATAGAACATGTTCGTACTGATGGTTGAGATGTCTGGGCATACCATTATATTTTCGTGGAATCGAGGAGGAATTTGTAAAAATAAAAAAAAATAGGAAATAGAAGCATAGGAAAATCGGTCACTCGAAATCGGATCACTTCCTAAGATGTTTTTTTTTTATTTTTCCATACGTTAATACTGAGAAAAAATATCTAGAAATAATGATAAATGGATTATATAGGGAATATAAAGTATTCTGAGAGAAGGCGTTGGCTCTCGTATTTCAAAGGTAAATTGGAGCTTCATAGATCCGCTACTTTCAGCCTCACCAAAGAGGATTACTCTATATCTCGCTATCTCACGTATAAAATGAAGAGAGGAGAAATAAAATGAAACCGCCGCACACCACGTGAACACTTCCGAGAAAGAGCTCGTATACCGAGCTCAACGTTTGCTCTATCGTCTCGTACCATGCTAATATATATAGCTACTTATCCACGTTAGTGCTGAGCGAAATGGCAGTTTCGGCTCATTAATTTTTTTGTAATTTCTTCAAAACTATCAAATATACATCTCTCGCGAAATGGAAAGTTTGAGATTTTTTTTTGTCATTCTTCGTTTTCTCGTTGGCATTAAAATATCGAAAGAGCGTCATAATTTTTTAAACTATTATCACAGTTTGTTATTTCAAACGATTATTTGAGAACAAGTTCTTACGTAAATAAGTTGGATAACAGCAATTTTATAACGATATATCGTCATGAAATTGATACAAAATCTATGTTTTTGTATAATTATATATTGTTAACGCATCGTATCTCCAATAAAAAAAATTATATGTTATTTTGAATATTTTTTCTTCTCTTATTATCACCAACCGTGCGTGTTAAATCCGAGGGTTTTTTTTCGCCGTAACGAACTCTGATTTCGCGAAATCAACGATGAATTATTCTTCTCTCTCTCTCTCTCTCTCTCTCTCTTTCTCTCGAAGTATTTCGCGGAACCCATAACTCAGACTATATTTATCACCTAAGCTTTTTGTTAGTTGCACCTCTTCTTTTTTTGTTCATACACTCGAACGTATTACACGGGGCAAGTCCATTTGTGGACTCAAATATGCATGTTACGTATATACATATACATATACATATAGATATACGGTGTGGTATAATAAGGGATTGCCTGTGATGCATCGGATTATGCGTTTTCGTACCCGGAGGGGCCCGACGCTTCGTCCGTCCGTCTGTCCGTCCTCCGTCTGTCTCTTCGTTTCATGGTAGGGCGTGCATGCGTGCGTCCATCTTATTCGGAAATTCGTATCGCGCACGTCCGACGCGAAACAAAATGCGCCTCGGGGCGGGCAGGAAGAGAATTAAAGAAAAAGAGAAAACAAATTTAAAAAAAAAGAAACAAACAAAGGCGATACGAGCAAATGAAAAAAAACAACAACAAAAAACATTAACGTACACACGCGTATCTCGCCGTGGAAAAGAGCTTCGAGATGGTGAGATTAGCGAAGTGGCTTCGACGTTATTTCTCGTAAAAGAGCTGAAGAGAGAGAGAGAGAGAAAAGGAACGCAGAACAATATTAACCATCAGGTCAGTAACTGGGTACCCGGGTTGCGCATATGGATTTATAGCTCGACCAAGAAAACTTTCAATCGCCACTTTCGTTGTAAAATGCCTCATAATTTGTGCATTATGCGCACGATTTTCGATGAATGGAGTACACAGCTCTCGGCCCAATTGCCGATAAAATAATCGTCGTAAAACAATTTTTTGAGAGCATTTTATTATTCTCATAATAAAGAATATATGCTGCTAGGCAAGCGACCATCACCAATCTTTGCTTCCTGATGCATGGATGATAGCATAATCACTGCCTTTTTTTGGCACATAACTGCACATTGTTACTTTTTCATGAAAGCCAAAGACAGTGGATAATTCTTGTCGTGTTTTCAATCCAGCCATTGCTGGTGCGACCAAGTCTTTGACAACTCTCTCACCAACGTTTTTCTCACGACCGGCATTCGATTTTCCAGTCTAAAGCTGTCCAGTGAGTGGATACGAATTTTCAGCATCACATATCCACCATACTTTGATTCCATACTTGGCCGGCTTTGATGGAATATATTGCTCGTCGATTGTCAGGAGCTCTGTTGGCTTATAATGTTTTGCTAAATTACTATTGAACATTGTCCAAATGTCTCGTATTGGAGCAGCCTTATCACTCTCCATGCGCTGAGCACGAGTATTGGCATCATCAAATCGAATAAAACGAATGATGTTCCAGAAGCGAGTGATGCCCATTGCTGCACGATACAATGGATATGAGTACGATTGCCACATATCCTTTGTATGGTCAGTATTCGAGTTGTTACCGCCAGAAGTTATCAAAATAGCCAGAAATGAATACAATTCCTGAAGCTCAAGAGTTTTCCACACTAATTGTGTTTTTCCTGGATGTTTTTTCGTTATATGCTGCATATGTTGAGCTTGCTTTTTTATTCGTATGACGTATAATGATATCAGCTGATTTCCGGAGTGAAAAATAATTCGAACATGTCGAGAATTGACAGCATGTTGGTGTTCCTATTAGGTCCACATCTTTGTCGCGCAATATTACGACTTTCGACTTGATGTTCAGTTGTTGATACCTCAGCCCACTGAGTACCATCTTTTGCTGTCATTCCTGCCCCACAACCTGTCGCTTCTATTTCACTTTTTTCATCTTCATCATCTTCCTCGAGAGCATTCTCGAGGAAGATGCCACCCAACTCTCTGGAAAATATTCATCGTCGTCATATCCGGCACGTGGCCATTATCAGATTCTTCTGCTTCGAATATTTCATCTAAATGTTCTCTTCTCTGATAATGAGAACGCGTGATTCTATTGAAAAATGTTTTCAGTTTACTATTTACTATTTTTTTAAATATTGGAAATATAAAATCATTTACTCGAAAATAAAACAAGGAAATCACGCCTTACCGTCGAAAACTTGATGAATCATCCATCGTATTTATAATCAATACGATTATTTATATATAATATTAATAAACGTGTATATTTTTTCTCACTTTTACAATAAATTCTGTAAGTTATCATTTTGTTCCTTTCACTACGCTTAGAAAACTTGCTTTAGCATCTGCTCGGTTTCAACACGACCTTACGACTGACGACTCGGAATAAAAAAAAAAGAACTCGGTATAAAAAAAAAATATGAAAAAAAAGATATTGGTGCAGAAGATGAGAGTAAGAGGGAAACGCAGCTGTGGGTAGATGAAGCGTGTGTGAGCGCCACGCCTATGGAGCACCGTTCTCTACACGATCTTGGGGGCGCGAGACGTTCGAAGCCCTCGGTTCCAGGAAGCTCTCCTTCTCCCCTCCCCCTAACCCCTCCTCTGCTCCCTCTCGCTCCCTTCTCTCTATTCTCTATCCATTCGTTCCATTCTCTCGCACGTATAGATCGACGTACATGCATGAATACGGTACATAAATGTTTTTTTTGTTTTGTTCTTTTTTTGTTTTCTTTTTTCATAATCCGAGCGACGTGCGGTCGGTAAAACGAAAGATACGGGAACGGGAGAGAAACAAAAAAAACGAGACAATTTCACCAAAAGCAAAATCCCATCGTGGCGAAGTCTTTCGCGAGTGAGAAAGCGTTTTCGAAACTACCTACTCGCGTCGCCGGTGTATCTTCGTCACTCGGTAATTTCGTAATTACGCGTCTTGAAGAGAAAAAAAAGTCCTGAGTCATCGAAAAACGTCCAGGAAAATGAAAAATGAGTCGTTCGTGGTTTTCTTGTTTTAAAAGTCGAACGACCGGCTTATCGTAATTTAACGATTTACGACGACTTCCGATGAAACGAATTATGAAGAATGGGTTTTTCTTTTTTTTTTCTTTTTTTGTATATATAGAGCATATCTCGGTAATGGACGAAACGTATCAAGGTGAAAATGTTTAAAAACTTTCGAGTGACTTTCAAGCGACCCCCTGCCCCCCTATCTATAGAAATTTTTGTGGTACAATTTATGTTATGTATGTGATATTTTATCGACGGTTAAAAGGATATTCGACTCGAGCGCCATTTGCATAATTTTACAGGAAAACGATTGAAAGATTTATTTTTTGTAAACAATTTTTTTTGTAAAATGTATTAATTAAACTGAGCTGGACCAGACAAATTATAAAATAAAATTTTCGTTTTTTTCTAAATAAATAAATCTTTAAATCACTCTCATGTAAAATTATCCAAATGGCGCTTGAGTCGAATAGCTTTTTAACCGTCGTTATGATTCCACGCGACTATTTCTATTCCTCAAAAGTTTTCCTCGAAGAAGAAAAAAAAGAAAAACCCTTCACATTTTTTACATTTCTGGCCTTCGTGTGGATGCACGCACAGAGATGTATTTTAATGTACATAAGTCGAGTTCGCTCGAGTGCACTTTCGAGTCTGGATCGAGCAATGCGGGGGACGCGTCTATTCTGAGAAACGCCGCGCGGGTCTCTGCCGTGCCACCCTCTCACGAGCAACCCTCACCAATATCGCGGGGCCAATATCGCGGTACGAAAGCCCCTCGAGAGAGAGAGAGAGAGAGAGAGAGAGAGAGAGAGAGAGAGGGAGAGAGAGAGCACTGGCTACATAATACTCACCGGCAATATGACTTGTGGTTTCTTCTTTCCCGAGAAGCTTACTGCTCGATAGACTTTCTTTTTTTATTCTTATTGTTTATCTTCTTTTTTTTATCGCTTTAATCTCGACAAATCGTTAGGTCGCCCTCGAAATACGCAATATTATCCTCGACGACTCTACGAAACGTGCTCGTGGGTGTGGATAACGAAGATTCGCTAGAGCGTCGATTTTCGATTGGGACTTTGCGAATGAGGAACGATGATCAAAATGGAGAAAAAAAACGGAATTTCCACGGTTTTTTTTTTTTCGAACGGCGACGTTTTCAAAATCGGAAATGCGACTACGTTTCTCGTAATGTAAGGAAAAAGTTTACGTTCAAAGCTATCGTAGAAAGTATTTTGGATAAAAACGAATTTCGATCCTAATGTCGACCCTCAAGTTCATAGTCATTTCGAAGGACGTGGCATTACGGGATGGAGGGTGGAGAGATTTTATTTCGTCGAAAATATAACGAATACCGCAATCGCGATTTAATTCTCGTCTTTTCGTGATCGAAAAATTTCCAAAAACCAGAAAAGAAAACATATGAGCATGACTTACAAAAATATTTGAACAACGACCTAACTAATTTTTTCAAATAAAACATCAAAGACAACAAAAAACAGTTTACCCCGTTGGGATGCAAAACGTCGAATATTTTTTGCAAAATTATATTTTCCACGAGCGAGCATTCATTTCCGACGCATATGCTCGTCGACGATATAACGAATCGAGAAATTCTTTCCTCAAAGTATGTGAAACATTTTTCTCGTCGCGTCTACACGAGAACTCTTGCAAATAACGTAAAGGAAAGTGAGACTTTGATTCTAGAGGAAAAAATCGTCGTACAAGAACGAATAAAACGAAACGTTGAAGAAGAAAAGAAAAGAATAATACAAAAAAGTATATAAAAACGTAACGAATCATCGACGAAAGAACGCGCAACGTCTCGCTGAATTTATTCGCCTCGTAGTAGCTCGTGAGTTCCGCGTGCTTCGGCAAATTGGGTCATCATCTCTCGTCAACCTTCGAAATGATTTGTGAAAGATCGTGTATTCGCGATTCGAATATAAACTTGATTCGTCGTATTCTATTTATATACATATATAGTACACCTTTTTTCTACTTCTTTTTTCTTTTTCGAGAATCATTCACGTATGTCATTCAATGTATACGTAACAGGGACCATTATTGTCTCGTTCACAGAATCCCGAGAACTTGTATATAAAACGTACAAAGCTCTTTTCTCTCGTGCGACAATGCTCGACGACGAGAGATCTCCGTGGAATCTCGTACGTCGTATCGTCGTGCTGTAACGAGAATCTTCGTCGACACAGAGACACGAGAAACCTTTCGTTCCTACTTCGTGAAAATTCATCGGAATAAAACAATTCTCGTTCACTTCCGATGCTGGGGAGGGTGATTAAATTTCATACTCACGTTGCGCACTATCTTGTTTTCACAATATCGATACTTTCACCCTGTGTTAAAATAAAACAAACGAATAATAAAAATAAAGAACGATTTTTACTTAGTTTTGGTTTTAGGATTTATTCCATTGAGACGTTCGAGATGAACAAACTGGCATTTTTTATTTCGAAAATCTTCGAAATATTCGACGGTGTTATTTTTTGTATTATTCACGGTGTATACAAGGTGTTCGTACGAACTGCGATCGACAAGCTCGTATTCTATAACTACAATCTTTGGTCTTCTCTTGAGTCGACGACGATCGATGTTCGTTGAAACTTCCCACGTGAATTCGTAGCACTCCTAGTTATCCGCGGCTACCAAACGACGGGACACCCGGTATATAATCGCGTTTATCGCTGAAAATTTATATTCGTATGTATTTAATAATTGTCATAGTTGCAGTCACGATGATTGATTCATTTTTTCGTTTTTCCCGGAAAACAACAAAAGTCCGTTTAATGAGGTTACGAGTTTTCCATGAAACGTTGGTGAAGGCAACGCGAACAGATTGACTTTTTTCAGGGTCAAAATTACACGTACGTGCAACCATACAATTAACGCTTTGCCGTTTTTTTTCGGTGTTTCAAGTATTTATATATATATATGTGCTTTTATGTATGACGTATGTATGTATTAATCGTAGATATAACAACATAGTAACGAGTTTAATGGTACGAGGCAATAACGATATGCGAGAAACCGTTCCGAGAAACTTTTATGACCCCGGCAGACAATGAAGCTCGTAATATAATAATTTCGTATACATGTATATATAATGTGCTATCGCGGCGAGTATATTGCAACGCATCGTGCGTCACAAAATTACATTACGCCTTGTATATGGGACATTCCAGCATAATTCAAAATTTCCGGGATCCTCGACCGCTGAAATTTTCGTCACGGATTAATTATATGGTTATTAAAAATCCCGAAACGAAGATTGTATTTATTGTAGACTCTCTCGACTATTCGATAATTCTCTTTTATTTCGTTTTATGAAATGAAAACGAAATAAGAAGGCCGCCCTATTCGAGGATTACAAAATTAACTAAATTCTCGTTAAATTACAACGATTATAAGCCATATTCGAGAATAGAACGTTGTTTGGTCCAATTCGTCGTAAAATTTACTGTTTAAAATTCAATTAAAACGAATTTCGACTTATGGTTGAAATTCCAATAAAAATATTCAACCCAAAATATTCTCGATTTTCTTCCTTTTTTTTCTTCTCTATAATGAGCTAAAAAAAATCTACACCTTGTGAAAAATTGTGGGCCGCATTACAAACGACGCGGTGATCGCGGATTTTCCCATTTTGGACGGAACGCCCCATATACTTATAAATATATGTACGTATACCAAAGGTTTGTAAATCCGTTGACTTATTTATAAAGCTTACTTACACACACGAATATTTACCTCTACATCGAGGGTGCCGCAATTGCAAGCGGCCACGCGCTGACGATATTACGCACTGTTTGGTTTTTCAACCTTTTACTCGTGTTCCTTTGTATATATATACATGTATAACAGCATATAATAACTGTTATAACACGCGACCCGAGGTAAATTAATTCCGTAGTTCACACGTATCTTTTACGATCCATTACGAGTAACTCCTTATCGCCCTCTCTCGACTCGTCTCACGAATAGTCGAAGCCGTCTCGTTAGCGACAATAAACCCACTTTCGGCGTGTGGCCGCGACACATTGGGAACGAAAATAACTTTCGTCAACTTGATGGATTATTCAGCGATATATATATATTTTTTTCTCTTTCCGTCGCATCGTTCGCTCGACCAAGAATTTACTTATCGGTGCGAATCGTCGACTGACTTTTTCCACGGGGAGAAAACGAGAGAAAAAAAGAGACGGGATATTAAAAAAAAAAAGAAACAAAGTTCTCTACTGTAGTCGTTTTGTTTCGTCCTCGTTTTGCACGACGATATTCATATCTTTGATCGAATAATCGAGTCGATTGGTTTTTAGAGCCTTCAACTCAATAGGATGATTGTTCGTTTGGCTGATATCGTCGAATATATCCGCGATGAATTATTTCCAGCCTTCAAAAATATAATTGAAAATCCGACTGAAACGCTATTATTTTATACACACACATATATTGTATAATAGACAATCGTATAATTTATTAATAAATCATTTCAATAATTCGATTCAACTTTTATTATAATAAGAACAATATCACGAATAAACGAATTTGTTCGTTCATCGAGATATTATTCTTAAAAATTGATTACCTACCGTCAACTAACTAAATCAATTAAAGGGTTATAGGCAGTCAGGAGGCCGACAAAAAGCGATTTTTCAAGAACTTTTCCTGGAAAGACATTTTAATTTATTAATGTAAAAATGTTTATACATATTGTAATACCTTTTAATATTATTTTGATATTGTTTAGTTGTAAAAATAGTGATTTTTAAAGCTGCTATAGCCTATCTCCGGGAGCCCCTTTAAAAAAAAGGTATCTTGCTGTGAGCACGATGGCAGATAATCTCATTTCTCATCTCGTTTTTCATAACGGGAATTTTTGTTTTTGAGAAAAAGCGTTTATTTATTCGTCTACACTAATATCATCCCCTTCAAAGTAGTTTCCATTAGAAATTAGACACTCGTTTCAGCCCTTCTTGCAATTCCCGAAACACTTCTGGAACTCGATCTTTGGAATAGCACTTTTAATCTCATCTATGATTGTAAAACGATTCAAAACATCTAAAAACAAATTTCATGGCATGAGGAAATTCATATTTCGACATCATCAGCCACTTCTCTAATTGTGATTCAACGATCGTTCATAAGCATTTCTTTCACTTTTCCCACGTTTTCATCGGTTGTTGATGTGCTGGGGTGACCAGGGCACTCGTCTCGTCCACAGTCTTCACGGTCTTCTTGGAAACGCTTATACCACTCATAAATCCTTCTTTTACTCATAGTAAATTCACCAAAAGCAATATTTAATATTTCTAAAACATTGCTGCACTTTATTCCATTCTTATAGCAAAATTTAATGCGAATTCCCTGAATTATTATTTGTAATACAATCCATACAAATGAAAAATCGCCGACTTTACAAAAACACGTGTTAACCTTTCGATAATTGACAAGAGACTAAGCACATCCAATATGGCTGAAAATGTATAGATACTTTTCAGACATGTGTATCAACGTAACAAAGAAAAAATCGAGCCAACCTCGGACTAATAAAACCCGCGAGATTACAAAATTCCCATTATTTATTGAACACACCTCGTACACTTCATTTTCTCGGAGAAATCGCAACAGCAAGTATAAACACGTGCGCACGACCTTACTGCTCGACTTTGCTGTTTAAACTGACTATACCTTCAATATTTTCCAGTTTGGGAATAGAAACCGTAAAATTTACCTCGCAGGTATGAAAACAAAACCACTAAATAGTCACTCAATTTATCTGAATACAACAGAAAGGTAAATGAAGGAAGAGTGCAGCGTTTCAGGTAAGCAGCTGACGCTCGGGCCTCTGCTTCGCGTACTTTCAACCGCCCCGCTCTTTACAAATATCCGTGTAACTTTGAGAATATTTGTCGCATTGACTTAATTGAAATTTTCTATGTAAAAATATACTTAAAGATTACATTACTAAATTTAAAATAAAAAAATTCTGACTGCCTCCAACTCCTTCATTCGATTAGAAAACAATCTCTATTATCCGATACGACGGGTTTTTGCGATCGTTAAAATAATCGTAAACCAGTCAATTATTAAACCAGAAATATTTTTATTTTCAATATAGAGTTCCTTATTTTTTGTTTAATTAGAAATGTCCGGTTTTCTATAGAAACGACCATCTGGAATGTCGTGCTTTATCTCTCTCTCTCTCTCTCTCTCTCTCTCTCTCTCTCTCTCTCTCTCTCTCTCTCTCTCTCTCGGACTTTCCGTCAGAGTCGCGAGTGTCTCACGGCATTCCATTGTCCTGCAGGACATCCTTCGTGTCGATACGAGCCCTCTCTCTCAGCCCCCTCGGATATTATACTCAACGAACGCGTACAGACGGTCTCGTGTTACCTGTCAGTAATGTCGTGTGTGCATTCTATTCAACGACCAAAGGTATACGCGCGCACGCGCATGTGCAAGATGGAAGAGGTGGGGGTAGAGACGCGTTTCGTGGTCGTCGCACATGCGAAAGCTTTCCCATCCTCAACGCCTCGCCAGAGAGAAAGGAATAAGGGAACAGGAGCAATTTATGTGTCCGATCTTCACTGGTATCCGAGACGAACGGGGAATGATGAAGTGTGGCGAGGGGGGGGGGGGGGGGGGGGGGGGGGGTCTGCCGGCGCGTCACGAAAACGAAAAAGGAAGCAAAATAAGAAGCAGCTGGCACTCTCGATCCCGCCAACGGTTTCCAACTGTTGCGAACTCGTCTCGAAACCGATTGTACGAAAACATCCTGAGAATATTCAACGAGGAGTGAGAAACAAAAAAATGCGCCGGAGAAATATTGATTTTTATTATTCTTTTTGTTTTCTTCGACAATATTTCTTTTGGAATTAGTTGGAAGATCGTTTTAACGATGGAAGGGGAGAGATAATATTTTTTGTTTGTTTTTTGGATCTGTGATCAATCGTGCGAGACGAATGTTTCTCGAGATAAAGGTCGAACGATGGATTGGAAGAAAATGTTCAACTTTGGTAAAATGCGACGGGAAATGTTATAAAGATTGTAACGAGGTTTTGTAAAGGTTTTTACTCTTTGATCTTTGAAGAGTTCGAATCGCTCGGAGCGATATTATTATAGTTATGACTTCAATTAGAAAGACTGTTGAACTACGGAGTTTATTTTAATAAGTTTAATACACGTGTTCTATACAATCAAGAAAATCCGTTATAATATGTTTTATTTATTTAGAAATTGTTGATTTATTCGTACGTAATACATATTGTAAAAGTTATAATAAAAACAGAGACTTTGATTGCATATATTAAATGGCAATATGTTTTTTCTTCCATATAAACAGTCCCCTGTCGTGATTTTTCATAAAATCTTCAATAACTCACAAATTAAGAGGATAACGTGTCAACTTTTTGTAAATATATATTTCATTTATTAATGTCTTTCATTATATTTAAATATTTTCTTGATATTTACCAAAAATATGCTTGGGACAATGTTATACAAGCCAGTTTCCAATTAGTAAAGAACCACCCATAATGCAACGACCCTGGACCGAGCGACGTATTCACGCGCGAATGATTAACCGCGCGTTTAACAAGACCTGACCCAAATAATCACCTCTTTTTCGTCGATTCTAAAAATATAGAAAACCTTGCGATATACGCAAAAATAAGTCTTTCGTCGAA
The DNA here is from genome assembly GCA_951802705.1 of Netelia virgata. Taxonomy (NCBI): domain Eukaryota; kingdom Metazoa; phylum Arthropoda; class Insecta; order Hymenoptera; family Ichneumonidae; genus Netelia; species Netelia virgata. The sequence goes on along the minus strand of OX637865.1, from coordinate 11,548,131 downwards.
ACTCGAACGAAAAAAAAAAAAAAAGGTCGACATCGAAGAACGCGCCACGGCCCCTTCGAGAAACTCGCGCTACCTCGAACAAATCCCGATTGTTTTACATTCTTTCGAATCAAGAATTGGTTAATCAATCGGTTCGAAATTTGACGAAAAAAAAAAGAAAAATTAAAAAGTCGATGTTCCCATAGCGTTATAAACGAGTTTGAAATGTATAGAGCGAGATGTTTGCGATCTAAATAAATCCAAGCGTCATAACAAATACGTGGGTGGATTACTACGTTCGTTCTGTTATAACATACACGTTTGTTCGTATAAACACACACACACACACACGCGCGCGCGCGCGCGCGTGTATGTATATAAACATATATGTGTACATCGATAATAGTCGGATTCTTGCGAGTGCCTATCACCGCGACGGAGGTCGATCTATAATTGGACACGACCGAGAAACGGTCGTACGAAATACGCGGAAATCTTCAATCCATCGTCGCCCATCAACGTTCCCCCCTGCTTTTGCCTCTCTCCGACATGTGTGTGTGTGTATTTTTTTCTCGGTATCTCCTCAGAAATCGCGAATAATGGTTTTCCCTTTTCTCTTCATCGAATTATAAATTGCGCTTCGAGAAAGAAAAAAAGGCTCAACGTTATTGTACGATCGGCGAAACGCGCGTGTCTTCTTTAGTTTCGTATCGTTTTTGCGATCGAGGATAAGAAATTTCGCAAAGTTATCGAAATACCGATTTTATTTTCCCTCCTTAGACATCCCCCTCTTGAGTAAACAAACGGTCAGAAACGATCCGTGGAAATTGACGAATCGACGGTTCGGGAATTCGTTGATAATCGTACGAAATGAAAGTAACGAGGAAGAGGAATAAGAGGGAAACAAAAAAAATGCGGACAGTATTCGAACCGCCCTCGTGTTTGTACTTCGCGCGAATTGCAGAAAGCATTCTTGTAAACTAGTTACTACACGGTCGCGTGCACGTCCACTTTTTTCCACGGAGGCATAACCATTTCGGCCGAAAGCCGGCGGTACGGCTTGCATCTACATACATATATATATATATACGTATAGATGTATAGCATATCTACAGGGACATATAAACCTCTATCCCCTCCCATTTTTACTTCTACTCGTATTTTTATTTTCTTACCAACAATCTCGTCGCGTTGTATCGTCTCTCTCGCTCTCTCTCGCTTTATTCAGTCGATTCCACGAGCGAGTTAGTTCTCCGTGTATCCTCAATTTCTCAGTTTTCTCCAGGCGCGCGCGTTCTCTCTCTCTGTCTCTCTCCTCACTGCAGCGTGTAGAGTGCACAAAAGTCTACACCTGCGCACGATCTGCTCCTCGTACTCGTGGCTTCTACACACACAGAGCCGCTTCCACGATTTTCCCCACCATCGAAAATACCGACGATCGCCTCCCCCCATTCTCCTTCTCGCTCGTCTTCCGATCTCCGTCACTCCCGCGAAATATCCCGACCGTCTGGTACCCCCACCAAGCAGTCTCTCGACTCGCCCCTCCATCCCGCTGCGCTGCTCGTTCGGCGCGCCTCTGGCGGCCATTTCTCGTACTGTTACTCTCTCTCTCCGTCTCGCTCTCGCGTATCCCCACTCCTCCGCGCTCTACTCGCTCTCGCGTACAATTATAGATTCATTCACTCGTCGCGCGACGTTTCGCCGTCAGTCTAACGCTGGACGACGCACGAAGCTCAACGCGACCAAACGACAAAAGAAAAAAACATTTTGAAAAATCGTTTCGACGTAAACACACACGCACCAACGTTCCTTAATTCCTCACGTTTCAAGATTATTTCTTTCGGCCTCGTCTTTACGATACTCCGTTTATTCGCTACGAGACAGAAAGAGAGAGACGCCGTGACGCGAGCGAAAAAGTGCATTAAATTCATGATTTTTTTCAAGACGATATAATAATAATAACGGATAATAATCGTCCGCGAGAAAGTATCGTCGTGAAGGTATTCGAAAAAGAAATTCAGTGCATCGCGACACCGAGAAAGAGAGAGAGAGAGACAGCAGAGGGAGCGAGAGAGAAAGAAAGAGAGACAGAGAGTGACAACGAAGTGGATTAATAACAAGCCTTCAGTGTGATCGTGCGATAGGTGATTTTAAAACGTCCGATCGTTTATAGAATCGAAGGCTGACGAGGAGATCTTGAGAGGTGAGCACACACATACACACATATATATATAGAGGGAGGGAGAGAGAGAGAGAAACATGTCAATACACACGCGTTGGACAATCAACAACAAGCGTCTCATAATTATTCCGATTAATCAACTTGCCACGAAGATTACATTCCTCGAAGTGCGACGGTACTCTCGTTTACTCGCGAGATACGCTTATGCTTATTCGCGTATGCTTATTCATATATCGCTTTCGGCGATCGGACAATTTCGAGCCTGCGATTTGAAATTGATAATTGCATATTGCTTTCGGGCATTGATTCGACGGTACAGGATATTTATAATTTGACAAAAAATAAACTTTCTCTCCTTGGCTCTCTCCCGTCTTACGTGACCCGCAATAAGTATACGACGATAAATCCAAGATTCGTTGTTCGATCGAGACCGGGCATTGGTCAAAAAAAAAAAACGAAAAAACCAAAAGATAAGCGAAAACCTAAAAATTAAAAAAAATGTTCGCGTCGTTGTTCGCTCGGTACGCGATAATTAAAAAAAAAAAGAACATACTAAAAAAAAAGAAATTATTCGCACCGCTCGTAAAATTTCCGAGAAATTTGTATCGACGTTATCGACAGCTACCGGAAAAAAGAAAAAAATATATAAGAAACGAGAATTCCGGCGCCGTTACAAATCATTCGTTTTGCCGTTGGGAGTCTACGGTGTCGTTAAAATATCGCCCGTAAATAATTTCGAAAAAGAGGAAAATCGTGTTTCTCGGTTTGCGAAAGCCCGCCGTGCTACCGGGAATTTTCCGCGCGCCCTCCCCCCTCTCCCCTTCAGCTTCTTGGTAAACAATTTGTACGTTAGTCGTAAATACGCGTTATATACGCGTATGTACCGTCTTACATAAATTTCATCGGTACCGATGGAGCCCGTCGAATTTATCGCGTCCTCGGTAAAATAAAATTTATCGTTATTACATTTAGTTTTTTGTACTCGCCGAATTCTTTTTTTTTCTTCTTTCTTTCTTTCTTTATTTCTTCAAAGCGTGAACGCTATCGCGCGAAAGAGATAACAGAAGAGAACAATATTTAAAAACGATGTTTAATATTCGCAAATTGAAAATTTCCGGGTCGGTTGTAACTTTTGGGATTCGCGTCGGAAAATCGCGAGAGGAAACGTCTCGGGGAGTCGAGGGGTGCTCGAGTATAAATAAAACGTGTGAATAAAATAAAAAAGAAAAATGAATAAAACGTATTTATTTCTATTACACATTTATATATTATATGTATATTTATATAAATGTAATCCACGTGTGTACTTACCTATGAGATTCGAAATACACGAATAGATCCCACGAAGAGAAACTTTCTCTCTTTCCCTCTCTCTCTCTCTCTCTCTCTCTCTCTCTCTCTCTCTCTCTCTCTCTCTCTCTCTCTCTCTCTCTCTCTTTCCATCTCTGTCGCACTCGTTGGAAAAGTTATACGAAAGGCGATTGTCGAGATTCCTCGGATCTCCCACTCGTTTCTCTCGACTTCTGTTTTCTCGCTTCGTCGCATAAGCCTCGCTTCCTCGTCAGCAACGAGAGGCTCGATCTTCGACTCGTGGTGAAAGAAAAGACCTCTCTCTCTCTCTCTCTCTCTCTCACTCTCTCGTCATCCGAGGGCTTCCTTGGCATTCCTTCGGTTCGAAGGAGAGAAAGACGAGAGAACGAGAACAGGAGAAAGGGAGACGACAGAAGAGATAGACCCTCGCGGCGTTCGGAGTCTGGTTGGATTGGACTGCGGGAGAAAACGTGGCGAGGAGCCACAACAGTTGGACGAGTCAGAGAGAGAGAGAGAGAGAGAAGGACGGAATATTCGATTGTTGAAGAGAAAGAGAGAGAGAGAGAGAAATTGGCTTCTCTTGGTCTCTTCTTCTTTTTCTTTTTCTTCTTCTTCTTCATCTTCTCCTTCTTCTTCTTCTTTTTCTTCTTCTTCTTCTTCTTCTCTCTTTCCACAACGTTTCTTCAGATAATTGTTGCCGGGAAGGCGGACGCAGGTAGCAGACACGGCCCTTTTTAAGAGGAGAAACCCGAAGAGCGACGGGATTTTTGCGCCCGTGACCAAATGATCTCTCTCTCTCTCTCTCTCTCTCTCTTTTCTCTGGCTTTCTTTAGAATACAGACTACACGGAACGAAAGAGAGAGAGAGAGAGAGAAAGCTTGTGCACTGCGCCCACCAAACATTCTGTTCGCTCACTCGGATTCAATGCGCTGAATTCACCGTGATTCTCGTAAAGTACTCTGACCTTTTATGCCGTTCCTACGAAAAAGGGACCGAGTGCGCTTTTGCAATTCGAGCCAGCACATCTGCTCCAAAGAAATTAAAGAGCTATGCACGATATATATATATATATATGTATATATATATGTATATATAAGCATTGGACGTTTCAAAGCCCTTTGTCAACACAATACGAGACTTCGGTCAAACATTTTTTATATTTTCACATTATTCTCGTATCGTAAATTTGATTGAAAAATAACAAGTTTTATTTATCTACTTTGTATAAAATATTTTACAATAACAGAAATTAAATAAATTATAATAACTAAAACTTGAAACTCGTAGCGTTCTTTTTTTGTAATACTCGAATAATCGTTCTTTTATCATAAATTTAAATATTTTTTCAACGCGAAAGATTCAACACTTCGTTCGTAAGAAAATAAACGAAAAACCTGAAATTTAATGACTTCATTTCATCGTAATATTTTTTTGCCATCGTCCGTGGGTCCTCGTCGACGCGAAATTTCGATCGATCTTATATTATATATATGTATATAATCGCAATTCGATATATCGCCCATAAATTAAATTCAGTCCGAATATAAGCAAAAACAAAAAGCAAAAAACGTTGCTTTCAATATCTTTTTGAAATATTTCGTTTCAACAACGAGATAACGAGATCGTCGTTTATACAAAATTAAAATTACAAAGGAAATAACGACTCGTTCGGATCGTTTGATTTAAACGATCGAGTATCGAACAATATGTGTTCGTTCGTTGCCAAACGATTAACATTTCCTTCGAAAGAGGATAGAGAGAGAAGCAAAAAAGCAGAAGAAAAAAAACCTCTAAAATTAAACCGTGACGGCTTCATCCCACCGAGCGAATTCTCTCATCCTCCAAAAATGCCATCGAATCGAATCTCCCGAGAATTCACTATTCGGCCTAAAAGCTTCTCGTTTCTCTCGACTCTCGCGAACGTCCTTCGCCACTTACGATAACGAAAACCCTCGGATATCACCATTTTTATTACGTATAGTCTATACACCCCATTTCTGTTTGCTTTTTTTTTCTTTTCGTCTTCTTTTTGCCGAGTCTTGAACAAATTTCTCTCCCTAATGCACTCTTCACGAGAGGTTCGTCCTCTTAAACTTGATCCATTTTGTCCTTGCGCGTTTTCTCTCATACACGCAGACACGCCCACACATGCCAATATATATGTTATTTTCTGTCCGGGTGGTACGATAAATATATTCTCGAGCCAGTCCTGCTGAGGTTACTTTACGATCAGCCTCGTAAAACGTGTCCATAACCACGTTTCGTATATGTCTCTCTCTCTCTCCCTCTTCTTCTTTCTCTCTCTCTCTCTCTCTCCCTCTTCTTCTTTCTCTCTCTCTCTCTCTCTCTCTCTCTCTCTCTCTCTCTCTCTCTCTCTCTCTCTTTCTTTGTCTCTCTCGCTCTTTTTCTGCCCGTGTCTATATAGAGTGAAAATGAGGTTGGGCGAGGTTAGTTATGGTAATGCACGATAGCCCGCAAGACAGAAACGAGATAGAGAGAGAACGAGCTTTCCTCGGAAGCGCAATCGGTCAATCCGAAGAAATCCCATCTTGAACCAACGGCTATATATTTTATAGAACCTCCTACGGATTTTATACATTATATATATATATATATATATATGCATACATTGCTCTACGCAGTTATTGGTATTATCTAAAGTTCTAAAGCCGTTCGAGGAACTCGGTTCGAGGGCTGATTGTAAACCTCCCCCCCCCCCCCCTAACTCTCTCGCTATGCCTACGGATATCCCTGATTCTCCGGATTTCGCTGGATCGACAAACGCATTTCACAATTCCAGATAAACGGAATACAGGAAATTGGCCACGGCCAATGATTCGACTTTGTCTCTGTAATCCGAGCTGCGATCACAGATAATTGCTATATAGAAAGTGTCAACTATACGCGATTCGTCGTAGAGTCATAATCAACGGGGCGGCAATCGATTCGATGAAACGAAAACGAAGATAATCGTGATATTTGTCGTGCGAGAAATTTCCGAGATTCGCCCAGATAGGAAATCAGTAATTGGGAAGTTTTTAAAGCGCGTATCGTCACGGGGATTTTCGACGAGATTATCAATTTTGGGGGGAAATTTTTGAGATACGACAACCTCCGTTACGATGTAAATAAAAAGTTGATTACGGACGAAATTTAATTTTATACTCGTTGCTTATTCGTGATTTTTTTTCTTCCGAAAAATCAATGAAAATTCTATCGATATTTATAATCGTCGTTTTATTTACGATAAATATTTGAATAGTAATCGATTAATCGTAGATTTAACGATTACTTCGGGATTTCTTGATTAAAAATAATTCAAACTTTGGAAATTTTGAAAATATTCTCTGACGATTAACAAAATACGAAAACAACGAAAATTCTAAAATCCCTTAGTCTCGTTGAGAAAAAGAAGAAGAAAAAACTTTCGACAAACCGCTATAATTTAAAATTAAAACGTAGGATTGAAAAAAACAACCATTTCAATTTTAATTAATAAACAAATTAACGTAGATGAAAAAACGATCGAATACAAAATATGTAAAATTAATCAAATTAAATTCAAAATTAATCAACCAATTTATCAACGAATCGCTAATGAAACGAAGAGATAAAAAAAATAATAATCCATCACGTTCGCAATAATCCGTTCTGTAACAAATTGCATACACCCCACACTGCCCTCTGGGTACATAATCATTACAAGCTTTACCGCATCTCTATTCTCACGGACATATATATTTATAGCTCGAAGTGCACCGTCTGAAAGTCCATGAGTTATGAAAGAAAGCAAAAAGAATTTAAAAAAACGAACACACACACACACATATTTATGACCCTACGTGTATAGTTACGGAGGTGTATTAACGTCTCTCGAGGCTCGTACGTACTCTCACGGGCTCTCTGCTGTCTGTGATTTATCGAGACGGTTGTCCGGCCGTGGGCCTCGACACAGAGAGAGAAAAATAGAGGACAAGAGAAAGAGAGAGAGAGAGTGAGTTAACAGCTTATAGATGCAAAGTCGAAAGGTTTCCGCACCGTGTGTCTGCACGCGTGCGCGCGCATGTGTGTGTGTGCGCGTGCGCGTACAAACTCGAATGAATATTTATTGGGGCCACGACGCGGGTGCACACGAGAGAAAGAGAGAGAGAGCGAGAGCCTACTCGACTCTTGCTCCCCTCCCCCCTACTCTTTCCTTTCACGACTCTCTTCCAAGTACTCGAGTTCCGGGTAACTTCCGTAGGCGAGAGAGCGCGCTGCGCTCAAAGGTTTCTCGCTGTCGCTGTCACCCCCCCCCCTCCCGCCCGACAACTCCCACCATCTCTTCACTCACCGTGCTGCCTCTTTCTCTCGGTCGCTGCGGGCTGCTGGAAAACTGGCTTGATACGACGTCGCGTTCCCGTCAAGCCATAACCGTTATTCGATTTTTTAACCGAAACTCTCTAAACCCCTTCATGCCCCCCCCCCCCCCCTCCGCCATTCTATCTCGGCATTCTTCACGCGCGACGCGTTCGCTCGCGACTCTTTGTGGACACGCTCGACAAATATTTATCGAAACTATTATGTGCTCGTCAAAGTTATCCGAGAGCCCCGGGTTGTGTAGACAGTGAGAAAGAGACTAAAATCTCCGAGGCCTCGATTCTCTTTCTCGGTATAAAAAAGAAAGAAAAAAAATTCACCGAGATAATAAGAAAAGAAAAAAATAAGAAGCGTTGCTTGTCATTTCTCTCGTCGTCGCTTCTTTTCCAGCGAAAGAGATAAGAAAGCTCTCCCCCCACCTTCTTTTCCATCTCGAACGTTATATTTGCCTTATCGTTACATGCGAGCGTGCCGAATCTCTCGGAACCGATTTATATCCTCGATCGAACCGTGATTACACGCTCGGCGTATTTATATAATTGTCGGTTCGTATCGCTCGTTATAAGAACGATTAAAATTGAATGACGAAATTACTCGAAGCGACCTCCGTTATATTTATCATTTCCTCGTAAAGACAAAAAACGAAGAAAAATACCAAAACAACAAATCGGCGAATCTAATCTCAAACCGATCTCTCGCGGTCGCACGAAAACGGCCCGTTCGACCGCCACTTTCTTCAACAATCAAAAACACTCGACGCGCGCGTGTGTGATTCTCTTATTGTTTTTTTTTTTTTTTTTTTGAAACGTTTTAAATCGTTCCCGGAAATAATTCCTCGGCTACTCTCTCACCTTCGTACGAGAGTAGCCTTGGCCTTCCTAAAAGAGGTTTCTTCGATCCGCAACTGCGTCGTTTCTTCGACCCCCTCCACTTATTTTGCACGAGACCCCCCCCCCCCCATTCCCCTGGTCTCTACCACTCAATTCCTCCATTACAAACGCACTACCGAGAAACGCTTTAAAATCGTAGACGACTCAATTCTTGATTGACCGCGTCCTTATTATTTATTCGTATACATAGTACAAGTAGTGGTGAGACTATGAAGGAAATTGAATGCCATTGGGAAAAAAGGATTTTTTGAATCGATAATGGGAAGCATTGTCATGCAAATTACACGATGGCGAATATTTCTTTGAAGAGACTGTAAGTGTGCAACCAAAAATGCTCTCTCTTCTCCCCCTCTCCACCGACCGCCGGTCTCTTTCGTCATCATTTGCCAAGCGCGTCAAACGCTTTCGTCGTTCGTGAACAACCGCGTGACTATTCAACCTTTTACGTCGGTATGCTTTTCTATATGTTGATATATATATATATATGTGTCAATCTAGAATTGCATAGAGTACTCTCTAAGAGTATAAATAGCGTGGTCAAATTTTTCGCCGAACTATTTTCTCATTATCGACGTAACGATTTCCTGGAACTGTTGTGTCGTGTAATGATCATGAATACCCCGCTTGTCACGCGGGATTCTTGAAATAACGAAGACAAGGAAACGAGGTTCTTCGTTCCTGTCGTCATCGTCGAACGAAGAAGAGTGTATTTAACAACCGAGAGAAAGAATCGAGCGACGTTCCTAACGAGGATCGTTTATATTTATTTTTATTCTTACCGTGTCGCGCGATATAACGTTCGATACTAATCGGGCTTGTATTTCAAAAATCGTGGAAGTAATTTCGTGTGTAGAATCGATACGGTTAGTTTACCAGGAATAAATTGACATTGAGAAGGAGAAAAGAAAATATCGCGTCCTAGAAAAAGCCCCCGCGCTCTCTTTCGTGACCGAGAAGTTACAAGTTTTCACATTTTTTGTCGCGTGAAGCGTTAATAATACTTTGACAATTAGTAAAAATAGATATTTTTCGTTAATTGAGGATTTATTTTATCGGAAATTGAACATAAATTTAGAAGCGTTGATAATAACGAATTTTACAGCATCGATAAAACAAAAATGATGACCAAGATGTTTAATAAGAGCGTTGATTCAGAGGTTTGGAATGAGGAGTTTGAGATGGATCGATTAAATAGTAATCGTGATACTTTTGATTTCGATGAAATCTAGGCCGGTTTTTATATCGACGTTATTAAAATGAAAAAAATATGTGGATGGAATAATAATAAAAGGCGAGATGGGTGTACGTAGGATTACGTGTACGCTCCGGTAGAGCGTGCTCTACCGGCTAAAGCAGCGCAAGGGGAACGAGAGAGAGAAAAGCCCATGACGGACTTCTAAATGGGGGCTTGGCCTTCTGGCATTGCGACACTACAGTACGTAAGAGCGAGAGAGACGGAGCGATCGAGAGCTCGACGCGGTTTTCGCGGAAGCCCTCCTTCGCGCCACTCTGCGAATACTACGAATCCCCGACAACGACGACGACGGCGGCGGCGACAACACACGTGCCTTTCCGATCGACGCTTGTCCATCTCTCAGAGACGCACACACACTCGACGCGCTCGTCTATACAGTGATAGTAGCGTAACACAACTCACGAGAAACTGTCGTACCGCGCATGCGCGGCTCCGCCGATCGCGTGTCTCTCCGCAGCACGCACACACATATACGCGAGAGTCCGTTGTACACGCGCTTTCCTCCCGTGTGTTTATCCTCCGCCGCGATGCAGGCAGTGGAGAGCTCGAACGACTGCTCAGTGTGGCTCGCACATGCCAAGCGTGAAAACGAGAAATACGCGCTCGTCAGTGCTCTCGAAACTTTAACGAAACGGAAGCGCGCGTGTGTCTATGAAATATTTTCTTTTCTTGGTTTCGTACGCAATAAACGCGTAAAAGCGATTTATCAAATTTGTCGATTTCGTCGAGAATTATCTCGAAAATTTACGTGCTCGTTGATCATCGCCGCGTAGAGTCGAATTTCGGTAAGGAAATAATCGTGAGTGTCTAGTCTTAAAATATTTGCGACTAGAGCATCTCGAGCACTCGACTATAACGGCAAACGCTTGTTTTCGTATTATTTTCATTTTTTTTTACGAATGACGCATCGAGTATATTTCATCGCATTCCTTGAAAATTATACGATAAGATCACGTAGATTGATAAGCGGATTCAACGTTACTATAAATCGCAGTCGTTCGTCAAGTAATTTCGTAAAAAGCTGTCGTTTATCTTATCTCCACGTCAAGATGATGTTGAAAACTTACGTCAATGTACGTTTAAATACGTCAAAGAATCGTTAGGTACTTGACACTTGCGATCGTAAAATTTGTAAAAAAAAACAAAAATAGGTACGGTCCTACCGCTTTTCTCATTCAGAGCATTTAGTTGTGCTCACGCGTCCGGCTGTATTTATTTTTATCGCGCAACAAAATACTCGGGAAACGACGTAAATGCTTTACCAGACGTTCCCGGAAATTGTTCCATTGTTGCACAAGCGCGCGTGATTAACCGCGTAATTCATCGTTCTCGCGAATTTAGAAAGGGAACGCGAGCGTGATTTGTGGTTAGTCGATTAGACCGAACGACTAGAGTGGGGGGCAACTGAGAAATCGACGGGGCAGAGAAAGCAAGCGTTGATTCTCGGTAAAACGATCATTTAAAAAAAACTACCGAACGAGTATGTACGTTACGTGTGTATGTGTACTTTTTTTTAACGGGGTATAGATTTTGTAGGTTATAGTCGGAATCAGTGGCGCGAATCATGGTGCGCGTGAGAAGAGAGTGCATCGGCCTGAACGGTTTATACTTTCACAAAAGCCTGTGCATACGTGATTATATATATCTGTATGTAGTTCAGGCACTAACGCGCTAGGCATAGCACCGGTAAAAGACGCGAATATTCTTTACGACCGTACCGCCATAAAAACACTGTGCCACGATCTTCCTTCGTTTCTTCGTACTCCTCATCCTTTTCACTCTCGAATTCGCGACGGCAGTGGATCGAACGACGCTTTCATACAAACTAAAAGATGTAAAACAATATTCGAGGATTTTTTCAGCGATGAAAAAATTGACAGGCGGCCATTTTTTTTTTATCGGGCACCCTCGGGAGTTTTCGTGGGACCCGAAACCGAACCGGGGAAATAGTGCATGGGAAATTCGATCAGTGAGCGATGAGATGGCGCTGAAGTAACTTTTCTAATTCGGGAATTGCGCGAAATGCGACGAGAAGCATTTTTATGATTGATAGTCGACACGACGAATATTACCATAAGATTTAGTAGTAAACCAAAAATTATTTTTCTACGAATGTACCGACGTATTTACGCTGTCACATAGTCCCCATCTCCATTTCTTAGTATTTCTCGTCAACTTCTTTTTCGAACTCGTGACAACGAAGCCTCAAATAACACGATGTAACGTAGAACCAAATAGCAGAATACCCAAAGCACTAAACAACACGATATAAAAAGTTCCAACCAATACGGAAGTAACAATCAATTTAAGACGAAATGAGAAATTTGTTTCGATCATTTTTTCCACTACATATCTGATGGAACGTTAATTTTTTATTTTTTATAGCAAATTGAGACCAACATTTTATAAAATCTTTCTCTAAACGCATCGTAACAAAAGTAAATTATATTTTCCATTGCCGATAAGGTTTCACATCGTTATCTTGAGGTTAAGGTAACACAGTCGAGAGTACCGACTGATCAAATTAGGGGGAGACTCTCCGTGGGTGCGAGAGAGATAGCGCTGCACGCGGTCGTGACGGAGCGAGAGAGAACGATGTAGAATGTGTTGTACAGTGACGTTGACGTGGTTCGAGATATATTCTATAATGTGCTTTGTTTTACTGCTTCTGTCCCTCGCTCACTCTCGCTCTTTCATGGTCGTTTATAATGTTATTTTTCTCACACTCGTCACGATTCTATTCAAGTTTTTCACGTCACCATAAACACGCGCGACAAACATTTTCCAAGGTAAAAAAAAATGGCCGCGATCGACCATCTTCGGTGATTTCCGCCGTCGTCCGAAGCGCGAAATATGCGAAGAGGTTATCGTTTGAAAAATTCCCAAAGAAACGTTACTTTTCAACTTGATACTTGAAAAAAATAAATATTTCCATTTTGAATTGGCAATCACTGCCCGAAAACGCAATCTTGTTCATTCTACGTATGCATCTAGTCTACGTAGACCGTACGTGATTCGTGAATCACCGAATGCGCATACGAACTTGATACAACGGTCTTTTGTCCCCCGTTCGATGCACCCGATACCACACGCTTGTGACAGTAAAGTGAGAATGTTTGTTTTCGAACTAACCGGTGAGCGTTATAACGTCCGCGCAAACTTCCTCGGGTAGCCCCAGGTCCGACCGTACTTCTCATCTTTCCTCTCGCGAATTCTCAACAATCGTTCATAAATCAGCACAGCAAAAAAAGAAAAAAGAAAAAACACGAAACGTCGTCGACCGCATCCGACGAAGAACACTACGATAGAGCACATGCAGCGCCACCGGTCTACTTGCGGCCGTTTCCGACACTTACGAAAATCACTCGAAAAAAAGAGGGGCAATTTTGAATGAAACAATTCTATGCAAATGTGCGTCGTGTCATTCTTATCGAAATAAGTATTTGTACTTTGTCTTATAATAGACAACAGCGAAGATTACACATTACTTTTGCAAATACACGCGTCATTGAATCTCGTTGAACTTTATACCGTTATAAAACTTTCTGTTATTACGACCTTCGAGATATATAAAAAAAAAAAAAAATTTAAATTGCTTCTGCAAATTCCTCGACGTAAAATTAATTCCACCCATTTGTTTATCATAAAACTCGACATATACGGATACGTAATATACCCACCGTTTCTCAGTACGGCCTAAGACCGGATTAGAGAAAGAAAGAGAGACAAGCAGCCGTATAATACTGAAATTAAAAAAAGAGAGAGAGAGAGTGAGATAGCAAAAGAAAATAAACCGGTGTACCTGAAGCTCTCGAGTTTTCCTCGAACCCGAAGATAAATCATTCAGTCGTTTCCGATCGTCGATTACAAAAGTGAGAGAAAAAAAAACTGCCACCCACGTAAAAACGCATACCTCGGCACGATTTATTTTCTTTTCGAGGTATACGCATTCTTCTCTCGCCCCATTTTCATTCTCTTCTACTTCTCCGATCGATTAATGAGACTCGTATTTATCTCGTAACGGTCAATTACGATTACGAGCTAATCGACTCTTATCGGTCACCCGGTTTCAACGGAAACATTCTCAAAGCCACGAACGACTGTAGAGAAAAAAACAAAAAAGAAGAGTCTCTATTATTAGAATACCGATCGTTCGGTTTTATCGCATCGAGGGGCTAATGGCGATAAGGCGTGAAATACGATCCACTTATTATGCCGATCGTCAACTGTTTTTCTTTAATTCACTTTCAATCGATACGTATATCTAATTATAAAACTATCTCGTATAACTAACATTTAATTTATCATTGCGTTGTACTAATTTATCTTATTTTTCTAAATTTCAGTGGTCAATCACGAAGTCGATTATGCTGAGAGTAGTACAATCACAAAAATCACGATGCTGACGGTAATGTGCCCGAATTGTCGACACCGATTTCCAGCTCCGGGTTGCTGCAATCCTGGACCGCAAGGAGAAAAGATCGTTGGTCATCGTGTCGTCGACGGTGGTGTCGTCATGCAAAAATCCGATTGTACGAGCAACGGTGCCTTCTACGGGGGTGGCTATCTCCTAGTTCCGCGGGAATACAATGAAAACGGTCCAGGATGTTTCATAAACGCGCCGACGATAATTCACGGTCCAACGATAATCCAACAGCCCGGTACCCAGTCATCCACCTTCGTCAACAAGATAACGAATACCCGCGGTACGTTCCCGTGCGAAAATTCAGGATGGAAGATGAATTTCGAGCAGCTGGGAAATCGTTCAAATTGCGATTATTTATCGAACGATCGTAGCGACGAGAACGACGTTAAATTGACGAACGAGGAGAATTATCGGCCTGGTTTGGATTGTCACATAAACACAACTTGCGATTTAACAGGTGGTACCGTGACGATAACAACGCCGAGTATACAGTCCGGTGGTTGTCTCATACAAAGCACGGATTCTGGGATTCTCGTTCAAGCACCGAGAATCGAGATAAGACCGAAATTATCGGGCGGTGGTTGCTTGGTGGAGAAGCGTTTGTCGATGGAGAACGAGGATAACGATTTCGTGATTTATCGACAGAACGGTAAGCTCGCGGGACGTTTGGGACACGAGAGATTCGAGGAGGATCCGAATTTGGACGGAATTCGTCCGAGGCCACCTAGCGGTTGTCAAGAATTGCCGGGTATTCGAAGATGCGAATCCTCGACGAGAACGAATCATGAAGAATCACGACGCATCGTCGACGAGGCATCGTTGTCCATAAACGAAGATTCGGCTCGTCGTAATTTAGCGAACGAGAGGGAACAAAATTGTTGGCGTCATCGTGACGATTATCACGAGTCTCGTCAGAATCGACAACAGCAAGAGAACTGTTACGATTCGTTAATGGGAAACGAATCGAAGAAACGACATTCTACGTGCTGTTGCAGTGCTACGAGAGACGACAATTCCTGGCATACCTCGAACTCGAATCGTCCGATCTCGTCGTCGATCGTCACCAACGAGAATATCCAAGCCTCGAAAAAATCGCTTCCTAACGATTCTTCCAACGGCATGGAGATTCGCGTAAACGCGACTGTTCAACTTCCACCTAACGTCGGACATTGCACCGTGAATATCACTGCGACGACTGGAAATCTTGGAAATACGGACAACAACGGAGTTCTCGCCACTGGTAGAACTCGTAATAATTTTAATGGCGGTGGTTTGGTCCAGGTAGACGGTAATCTCGGTGGTCGTGGCAACGAGAACAATCCGGAGAGACGAGAGGACGCACCTACGACACCTGTCTCTTGGCTCATGCCTTGTCCATGGAGTTTCGAGAATTATCCGATCGACAAAGACGTCACGAGGCTTACCGAGATAAAGAGGCTGTTGCATACGAGTGGATGGTATCACGAGGGTTTGAGCTGGCAGCAGAGCGAGACTCTTCTAAAAAATGCGCCGGTTGGACGTTGGCTCATGAGAGACAGTTCCGACAATAGATTCATCTTCGCCGTTTCCGTTCAAACGGCACGAGGACCCACTTCGGTTCGCGTCCATTATTTCCTCGGACAATTTCGTCTCGATGCCGAGCCACGACTCACTCTCGCAATGCCTCATTTCGATTGTCCTATCAAGATGCTCGAGCACTACATCGATTATTCCAAGAGAATCGACGAGCACAGAAAAGAGGTCTGGGTCGATTACAGCGGACAGCTCTACAGTCAGATTTATCTGACGAAACCCCTCGTCAAAGAGGTTCAGACTCTGTCGCATCTAGCCAGGATCGTCGTCAATAGCAACAAATTATCCACGGATCATCTTCCACCGTTGATGAAAAATTATCTCGCCGAGTATCCATATAGCTTGTAAAAAAAGAAAGACGAAGAAACAAATAACTAAAGGAAAACTTCTCCCTCGTCGAGGGTAGATGCTTTTCTCAGATCTATCGAAACTTCCAATTCGTAGAGAGGAGATTCATTCTCCTCAAGTCAGATGCTCGAGATTATCCAATTTTTCTTTCTTTTCTTTCTATGTTTTGTTTCTTTCTTTTCTTTCTTCTTTTAATGTATCTTTTCTCATTAGAGGGCCTGATTGTGCGACCAAAGATGAAACGAATGGGAAAGAACGCGAGATGGAACTAATCCCTCAATTTAGTATTATAATTTATTCGTTGCATCTCGTCCATTCGCGGATTTAAAATCTTCATAACAATTGTTTCGAGTTTAATGATGTAATGTCTTAGTCAAATGAGCGGCAAAAGAAACACATAATAATTGGATATCCGACGTTCGAGGGTCGACGATCAACGAAACGTCTAAGTTTCGTTGATCGTAATAAGTTTTTTAAAAAGACAAAAAAAAAAGAAAAAAGAACATGAGAAACACCGTGTGATAAGAGTCGAGATTAAATTATTCTATCGGATCGTAGAGAGCTCTCGGTGATCGCTGCGATTTATCGTCGAATCTTTTATAGAAAAGATAATGGGGGTACCTTTTACATACCTTTATACTGTAATAAGGCAGAAAAAAAAATCGGGGCGATCGTTCGGATCTCTCGTTGTCGATGGAAAATTAAGAAGAAAAAAATACAAAAAAAAAGCCAATCACGTATACGATCATACTCCTAACGAGCTTTAATGTTGCGTTTTAAAACATGCGGTTCGAAAAATCTCATCTTTTTACCCGAAAGAACTAATTTAAAAAATAAAACTAAATGACATTCGCGTAAAATTTATATTCTCGTACTTATAAAACATTGACACGAGCTTACGCGTCGTCGCGCGACGTAACTAGTGACAAGGAATTTATACGAAGACTTCGAACGAGTATATATCGATATGTTTGTATACACAAGCAATAAGAAAATTGTAACGATGTACTTTGGTACGTCGAGGGAAAAAAAACGACAAAAATTATTCCATTGTACGAATCAAACCGGGTAACTGTAAATTACAAATCGCGCCCTCCTCATTATCTCGAATTTTCCTTTTTTGTTTCCATTGAATTATTTATAAACCGTGACAAATCTCGAATCGAGGCATTGATCGAAAAATGCGTATCGCTCGATCGATCGAAGAAGCAAAAATACTAACGACGAAGATGCGATATTGTGTTTACGTATAGAAAAGAAAGAAATTTATTCGTTATTAAAAAGAAGAAAGAATAGACGACGGTGTCTCTATATTAGAGATACAAATTCATTTAATGTTTATCCTATACGATATATATCGAGGGATTCATCGACGATAAGTCAATGGTCCCGCGAAGAGAGACTTATTAAGCTGTAACTGCCATTTGAATAATATGGATATTCGCCCTCCCCTCCTCCTGCCCAACACGCCTCTTGAACAATTTGCGATGGCTAAGACAATTTACGTACGCGATCCTGGTACGAATATTCTTTCGTTTTGTTTTTGTTCTTTTCTTTACCGACTCCGTATCGGTAACCTGACATTACCTAATTTTCTTAGCAACGTCAATTAAGTTTTCAAGAACAAAAAACAAAAACAACAAAATCTATGTATTTTATATAATAATAGTCATGTAAAATGTATAGAAACCCGAACAAGTTAAATTATTAAAGAACTATTTATTGTCAAAAAAGTAAGAAGTATGAATATTATTATTTCTCAACGTCCGTTACCTAAAAACGTTCTCGCTCTTTTATGATTTACGACAGAGGGGGCTCTCTTATCGTTACGCGATGTGTGTTTTTGTCGTATCAAGGAAGTCGGGCTGTTGTTAGAAAGCCTTCGCGTTTCAAATATTGACTTGTGAAACGATGATGAATTAATGCGTCTCGTCGAAATGGTAATATTTTTAACTACCCAACGCCGTGGCGGCGTGTTATTATGTAATTTTCGAAGCGTAAACACAACGAGAATTTGAGACAGGCTGAAATCGTCGACGGATATCATCGATCACTTTCAATTTCTTTCTATTTACGAATTTTAAACGCATGAATAAAAGGATCTTTGTATATATATATAGGCATGTGGGATTTCGAGAAATCCACGTGGAAAAGTTTCTCGTAATGATAGAGACGATGGTAAAAGGAAGTTGGTTTTAAGTCGATAGTAATTGTCGGAGCAGCCGGGAGTCGTGCGAGTAATGATTCGAGGAAAACGATGAAAATCGTTTAGCAGAAATACCGGATAATTGTTTTCCACCTTGGACGCCAATGCCGCAATTGCTTGTATCTAACAAGTGTAATCTATACTGTACTATATGTATATATATATATAAACACACACCTATGATCGTTATCACGAGATACATGTGCGAATATATATCTATAATCTGACACGCAAATATACGTACGTATATACACCATAGCTTGGTATAAAAGAGGCGAGGCGCACGAATGAGGATTTACTACGAGACCGAGAGGTGATTAGAGCTTTTTAACATTCCACGTCGAGGCGTCTCTCTCTCTCTCTGTATTTATGAAAAGCCGCGATGCGTGCGCGCTACTTTCAGCGCTTGTAATATCGGCCACCTACTAATAATAATAGGCCCCTGTTTTTTTTTCTTTTTTTGCTCTTTAGACTTCCGGTCAGAAGCGATAAACTGAGGTACTAGAGTAGAAAAGAAATATTTTATATCAAAAGATATGTACAAATATATAATTTTTAAAAAATCGCTATTCACCGGTTAATGATCGTCATCGTTAATAATTATTGTTAACGATTATAATCATCGTACTGATGAATAATTGTAATTATTATAACGTTGTATTGGGCCCGATGGAGCCAAAATATTTGCTGAACGCCGCGTACAGTTGACTCGCCCGTTGCACCTCTTCAGTCCTACGTATCGGGGAAAAAAATGAATACAAATGCCGGTTAATAGGATTTCAATTGCTATATTTTTTCGATGTTAATTGACGAAAGATCGTACTCACTTCAATTCATTGAAATGTCGCTCCTTGCTGTCGATCGTTTCTTTAAGAATCTTGCGCTCCTTGTCGCGTTCGCGGAGAGTCTCCATGTGATTGTTCTGGATCTCGTTGATTTGATTATTCAGCGCCGTTATTTGAGCATTCAGTGTCTGTATCTGAGCATTTTGCTCTTGAAGCCTGGAGCGTTCTTCCGTAATCTCGCGTTTCAGTCTTTCGCTCTTCTCTCTCTCCTGTTCCAATTCATTCTTGACGAGGTCGTAACGTCTCTGCGGTTCGATCAGTTCGCCCTGAAGTGTCGTAATCTGACGCTGCAACGACGCGATCGTTCTCTGCGAATCGAGTTGTTTTTCTTCCAATGATTTTTTCTCGTCCTTGAGGTTCTGATAAGATTCCTCGATCTTCACAAGACGACAGTTGATTTTTTCGACGTCGCCGACTCTCATTCTCAGGGTCGACAAACTATCGGATGTTTCACGAAGCTCCACTCGGCTTTTCTGTAATTGGGCCTGACACTCCTCGAGAGCCTGCGTACTCTCCTTCAGAGTATTCTTCGCAATGTTTAATTCAATTTTTTGACGATTTTCTCTCTCTCTCGTCTCCCTGCGAACTCTGTGCGCCTCTATTCGATTCTTTGCTATTAGATCCTCGTAAGATTGCGTATCCGACATCGTTTTCTCCCTCAATGCCGTCATCTCGACGGAATTTTTCCGCAACTCGCGCTCGTAACGTTGCAATCGACTTTCCATTTCTTTTTCACGCAGCAAAGATTCCTTGAGAGATTCTTGCAATTTCTTGTACTCGCGTTGCCAATGATCGTCCGATTTTTTCTGATTCTCTTTCAGTACCGCAATTTCCTGAAACTTTTCCAATTTCAGATTCTCTCGTTCTTCGGTCAACGCTCTTACCTCGTTTTCCAATCGTTTAACAAGACTCATCGCCGCGTCTATCTCTTCGGTACGTGTTCCAATTTCCTTCGTTAACAATTCAATCGCGGTACTACGATCTTGCAGCATTTGATTCAATTCGGTCATCTTCATCTTCGGCTCCAGAATTTTGGACGCTGTGTCGCTCGTATGATTGACAATATCTCCGCATGTTATTCCAACGATTTTTGTGGTTGAAATAGAATTGTTGAGCTCTGTCTCATCGTCACGAGGCTCGTTGGATGGCACAACGTTCAATCGAATTTTTATCGGTTCGTTTATCGACAAGCTGTCTTTGATCGATATGTGCGATACATTCTCCAAATGTTCATTAACGATCTTCGATACGCTTTCCGTAATATTTGCCTGAGAGACCAAACTACGACATTGATTTTTGTGAATCTGTTCTTCTATGGAATGAACAATCTCCTCGGGTATGCAATTTCCTCGTAAATTCAGTTTTGTGAGGCTACGATTTTCGCGTACTGCATTCAGCAATAGCTGACCACCTCGAAGCCCCAGAGTGTTAAATCCCAAATCAACGATTTTCAATGATTTGTTAGTTTTTAAAGCTTTTGACAATGACTCGGCACAATTTGGTGATATCTGATTGTATCGAAGGTCCAACTCTTCTATATTGTGATTCAGGCTAATACCTTTGCAGAAATTTTCAAACGCTTCTGTATCAGTTCCAAGACTGTTCCACTCGATCGACAATCGCTTTAATGTATTATTGTGAAGAAATATTTTTCCCATTTGCCCGACTATTGGACCGTTGATGTTATTCCCCTTCAGATTTAAGGAGGTTATGTTCGAACCTTCGGAAAGTGCGTTCAATATGCTGCTGAGGCCTTTTGACAGTAACATACAATCACTGAGGTCAACCATTCTAATCGTCGAGCTCGACGTAAGCATTCTCGCCAAGACACCGCATACCGGTACGACGATTGACATGCATGACAAACGAAGTTCACCGGTTGAGCTATGAGGACGAGAGTTGAAAAGAGAGACATTCTTGTTATTTGCAGAGCTCCATCGCAATCTAATCGAAGAAATTTCGTTCATTCTCGTGATTTAAGGAAATTCAAGTGCAGACTGGAAAATATTTTATGTCATCGGCAAGCAGTCGTGATGTACTATAATCTCGGGCCTTGTTTACATCCGAACGAAAATTCGCAAAGCCCTTAAATGACAAGAAAACAGCTAAGGAATCATTAGCGCTGCATCCAATTCAAATGCGTCATGCTACAACCCCTCGTGTTAATGAGATTAAGATGCAGGCTAATACGGTAAAGATTATAGTTAAATTGGAATTTATGTACCATCATTCTGTAATACTCAAATTATGAACATATTCTATGCGCGCCGTAGAAAGAAGGTTTGCCATCACTAACCTGCCGCATTTAATGGCCTCGAGAACTTCCGTCGGCGGAGGAATACCATGGTTTTCGCATAACTGAACGAAAAGATCACTATCACTGAGCATCTTCATATAAAAAAGATAATGTTTACTCACTTTAGTCACGATAAAATAACAATTTAATTTTGTACACACGGGCAACGCTTTTGATTTTGATATCGCGTCTCATGTCGATTCGCCCATCTGGCTCCAGGGGCGCCACGGTCGTGCCCGAGTAGCCAACGGTGAAACAAAACAACGGTTCTCCATTACTGCGAAGTTGGCCGCAGAACATGTTTGATATATATATTTTTTTCGCAAATCGTTGTTGGTTGTTTATCGGTTTTTGGGAGTCAAACGTGAGGAAATGTATAGAAACATTCGGATTCCACAACCCCCCCATTAAAGTTATTTTCAGGACATAAACTCCAAGGTTGTCGACCTTGGAGTTTCCCGTATATTACGAATATCATGGTCTCATCATTTGTGTGTGAGCTTGAATGAAACATTACCTCTATAAAACTGCACACTGTTATTATCACTGCTGTACTCAATTATTCATGTCTTATAATATTGAAAGCGTCCAATTATTTAGAGCCGCAAGTTGATTGTCACTGTAAAAATGGCGATAACAATGGCGTCAACTCCTCTTCCGCTCCGGCAGCAGCATCCGGTGCGGTGTGTGTCGTTTCGTAGTACTCGGGGCGTAGTGTCTCGATCGTTTCGTGAAGGTTGAGGTTGACGATTTTTCGTTAATCATGGCCAACGAAACCGTGGAGGAAACTCCGCAAAAGGAGGAAGCAGCGCACTTCTTAGAGCCAGCTATACAAAACAATCCCGATGGTTGGGGACCGTATGAGTTGCCGGATCAATTCAAGGACATACCGTATCAGCCATTCTCGAAAGGTGATCGTCTGGGAAAGGTAAGAGACGCGTATGTCCGGTCACGTTTACGATCGATGTCATTTCCAAAAACCTTTGTGCCATTGTTTTATACTGTACTGTCAACAGATTTCCGACTGGACTGGAGCAGCCTTCCAGGACAAAAAGTTCACCAGTAAGTGTCACGTAAACATAAAACACATTGCTCCTCGTCCGACCTAACCTCTAATATTATTTTTGTTCCTATATTTGCACTGCTCACAGATTGTTTTGCATTTTGCCCTAGAGGTTTTTGTGACAATAATTTTTTTTTTAAATCCATATCCAGTCTTTCTTCCTACTCCAGCCATCATTTTTGCAAACAACGTTTCACGAAGCCAATTTATTTAACACGTTCTAAAATATGACCAAAAAGTATTAAGGAAATATATTTCTGGTACATACGTGTTTCTAAACAAAGTTTGTTGACATTCTGGTTCCTGCTAGCATTGAGTAGTAAAGTTCAAATTTGAGAACTTTTTGAATAGATGCGACATTATCTGATATCACTTTTCATGAGAGTTTATCAGGATATTTGAATTTCACATCTAGGATTTTCTGGAAATGTTATATTAACTTTGGGTCGACGTCTTAGGAGAATTTAATCATTTTAAAAAATCTATATTGATATACCGCTTCCTCGAAATTTATCCAGTTGTGGGTTTATTAATCTCATGAAAACTATATCCCATTATTAATTCCTCTTTCGTTTTCCTATGAGAATGCAAGCAAACGTGGCTTACGAATCTTTCATTACTTTTCAGACAAGTACGCGTCTCAATTTGGCTCGGGAAGCCAATATGCATATTATCACGACGAAGATGAATCGACGTTCCATCTGGTGGATACGACTCGTATCCAGAAACCTCCTTACCAGCGTGGACGTTTCGGCAAGAACCAACGCAACATGCGTGGTCGCGGCGGTCAACGCGGTGGTCTTAATCAAATGCAACAGCTTGGAAAGCTCAAGATACGCGAGCGTGAGCGCAAGGGTCAGACAAAACGTTGGGGCCGTCAGCAGGGCATGAGGAATCATAAGAATCAGCCACCGATCAAGATTCGCGACGCTTCAGTGACGGTGCGTCCCGATTGGGTCACTATCGAGGAAATGGATTTTCCCCGTTTGGCAAAACTGTCGTTACCGGCCGTCAAGGATGGCGAAGACATCAAGTGCTGCGGTTCGTTGGAGTATTACGACAAAACTTACGATCGCGTTAACGTAAAGAACGAAAAACCATTGCAACGAATCGATCGTATATTCCATACCGTAACGACCACCGATGATCCTGTTATTCGTAAGCTTTCCAAGACCGAGGGCAACGTTTATGCGACGGACGCCATTCTCGCGACGATAATGTGCTCGACGCGTAGCAATTACTCTTGGGACATCGTGATCGAGAAGATCGGAGACAAGCTGTTCTTCGACAAGCGCGACAACACGGAATTCGATCTTCTTACGGTGAACGAGACGAGCATCGAGCCACCTCAGGATGATGGAAATTCTCTCAATTCCCCGCGCAATTTGGCCCTCGAAGCTACTTTTATAAATCACAATTTCTCTCAACAAGTATTGAAGTCCAACGAGCCCCGTTACAAGTTCGAGGAGGGCAACCCCTTCATCTCCGAGGAGGAGGAGAGCGATGTCGCTAGCGTCGCTTATCGTTATCGCAAGTATGACCTGAACAACGGAGTCGTTCTCGTTTGTCGTTGCGAACACGACGCCGTCATGCAGGGACCAAACAACGAGACACAATTCTTGACGATAAAGGCCCTCAATGAGTGGGACTCGAAACTTGCAAACGGCGTCGAATGGCGACAGAAACTCGACACTCAACGCGGTGCTGTTCTCGCCAACGAGCTTCGCAACAATGCTTGCAAACTCGCTAAATGGACCGTTCAGGCCCTCCTCGCTGGTTCCGATCAATTGAAATTCGGCTATGTTTCTCGTGCTCTCGTACGTGATTCGAGTAAACACGTTATTCTCGGCACTCAGCAGTACAAGCCCAATGAATTCGCTACCCAGATTAATCTCAACATGGACAATGCTTGGGGTATATTGCGCTGCATAATCGACATTTGTCTCAAGCAGAAAGACGGGAAATATTTAATTATGAAAGACCCGAACAAGCCGATGATACGACTCTATGATATTCCGGATAATACTTTCGAGAGCGAGGGCGAGGAGGACGACGATGAGGAAGAACCGGCCAACGACGCGTTTCAGAATTAATTCAACGTACTTTCGGCCGATTGTAACGTCATTTTATACGTCAAGGATCCTCGTCTGAAGCTAAGAAAACTGTAATCTCGTAAAAGTAAAATCTTTTTTTCATCTCCTAGCAACTTAAATTATCGTTCGATGATTTTAACTCGGATGCGTTGTAAAGACGAAGTCATTGTTGGGAAGGTATCAATAAAGGATTACAGAGAAAATACGCAAGATATTGTTAGTTTTTCAGACAACCATTTATTGCTCCAAAACATACGTTATTCTACCAACTTTCATTTTTGCAGGATTAATCGAACGAATTCTTAAAGAAAATAGATTCTCAGATTACAATATCATTTTGTCAATCACAAGGAAGCAGTAAATTGTCAATGCGAAAAAAGTAACACATAATACCGCGTTGCCATTTTTTCGTCGCTTTCCAGGTTGCATTGGAATTCGATGGAAGATAGTTTCTATCTTCGAACCATCCCGTATCGTTCCAGGACGTATTTTATCTTGCGAATAGCAGCGGAGAGCATATCGTCGTTGATGTCACGATGAATAACAAACCTGACGATATAATGGGACAAAGCCAGTGCTCTGACGATAACTTTAGGATTTTTCGAATCATCGTCAACCTCGCTAAGTCTCGTTACAAACTCCTTTGCATCGATCATGTCTTGTAAGTAAAATAAATTTAAAAATAACATATTCGTGCTACCCGATTCGTAGTTGCAAATTTCTGGGCAAATGGCTGCAATTGCGTTCAACATTTTCTCAGTTCGCTCGTGATCACGTTTCAATATCGGTATCATCTCATCAAGAGCGACTACACCAGCGGCTGCAAGTATACCGGATTGTCGCATTCCACCGCCCAAAACTTTCCTCAATCTTCGTGCCTGCGATACGAATGAACGACTGCCGCATAATAGCGAGCCGGCCGGTGCGCCGAGACCTTTGCTCAAGCAAAATGTGACGGAGTCGAACGTATCGACGATATCTTCAGCTGGAATTCCAGATGCCACGACGGCGTTCCACAATCTTGCTCCGTCCATGTGTAATTTAAGGTTTCGTTTCTTAGCCAGTTCGGACAATTTCGCGAGCCAACATCGATCGACGATTTTTCCATTGGACGGATTTTCCACGATGACGAGCTTCGATATTGGCTCGTGCAAACGATCATTGCGAATGTTTGATTCGAGTTGAAGCAGATCAAAACTACCGTAAGAAGACTCTGGCAATTGACAAATTGTTACACCAGCAATTTGTGCTGCCCCTCCCTGTTCGTGCAACACTACGTGAGAACTCGCCCCACAATAAGCCTCGGATCCACGCTCATTGCAATGAACCATTACTGTTGAAGAGATAAAAACAAAAACCTTGAGTATTACGAATCTTCAAATTATTCCCTCATTATCTATTCTGGTTCATAAATTTCTTCTATAAAAACGTATTTTCCTTGACTTTTTGACTTTGCATCGAAAAAAACAGCAACATTTTATTTTGCCAAAGTGTTGTTTAGCTAAATTAGAAGTTAAGTCAAATAATTAAAAGTTATTTCTAAATTACTGCCAAATCGATTCTAAACTCGTCAAGTTTAATTCGAAGGAAAAATTTAGTGTTCCTATGTTGATCTTGTTCGATAGATAGAAGGAATCAAACGAGAAAGATCTTACTGGCAATGAGATTTCCCATCGTGCCTGTTGGTACGAACAAAGAGTCTTCTTTGCCGAGCATATGGGCAGCTTTTCGTTCGAGTTCTGCAGAAAAAATAAACAGAGTGTAGTTACTCGTGGCGATTCATACATATTCGACGTTTACTGTATGATCGTGATTTTATAAACCATTGACTGTTGGATCTTCGCCATAAACATCGTCACCGACTTCGGCGTCGAACATCGCTTTTCTCATATTAGGTGAAGGTTTCGTCACGGTATCGCTCCTCAAATCGACGATTATTGCCTAAATATTAATAAAATCACTGTTACATCCTAGCAATTATTTACAGGAATGATGAAATAGCAAAGAATTCGAACGTACCCCCTTTATCTTCGCGTATTCATTTATGTCCATTTCCATTTGACATCCATAGGAAGCCATATTTCCAAATTGTAATTTATTATGTCTAAAAAATAGGAATATTTTGTTGTCGTTAATTCACACATCTCCTGTAAATGTGAAGATATGTTCTTCGAACGGTATCGAACGAGAACGAGTCGATGACTAAGTTAAATCTCGTCTCCCCTATTCCATATAAGGCCGTTATAATGATTCATTAAACCCGAGGGCAAACAATAGTTTTCTGCCTTGACCGTTGTAAAATTCTTGTCTTGCCCCTCTCGCTCGTAATATATAGCCATATACGGCACCATGTGCCTCGCACCGGTCTAACTTCGGACGCGAAAAAGTTGACCTTAATTCGACTCTTCGCTCTTGTCTTGGCCCACAAACCGAAACAACCATATTCGGTGTGTATAAACGACACCATAGAAAGTATTACAGTGACACTCCGAGGTTAAAAACTACATTTTTGGAAGCAACAGGATTCCTCAACCGAGAATAATCCATTTCAGATCAACAGAGTCGCGATGGGTCTATGAGAGATCAAATATGTAATTTGATAACGCTTTGGCGATATGTATGCACGAAAATCAAACGATACACCGAACTAATGCATTATGAAATCCCTACCTGTTGAATCAAGTGTAAAAGGCGAATAGAGATACTACTTGCAGGGTTTCACTTGACCTGACTCGTACAGCCACGATAGTGGTCTAAACAGCAATGAAACCTAGCGTGATATCTACGTTCGAGACAATGGTTATCACGCGCGAGATGCTTGATAGAATGATAACATAAATGGGTCTTCGTCGACGTAGAGTACAAAGTAGCATCATCGCAGTAAGATTATGTTTAGAGTTATTCTGATATGTCTTGCGATATATCATATATGGATATGCATACGTATGTATATAAACATATTCGAGTTGGTATAAAGAATATTACAAGATATTTATGATTATGGGTTCGATGCGATGGTCGGGTGCAGTCCAAGGATATAGCAAATTCTAAGTTTACAAAACCTGTTATATCAGTGGCAAAAGTAATCGGCACAATTATATACCATTTTGCACACGCTTGCAATAATGTATGTTGCGCTTTTGTGATGCCATAATCGAGCTCTCGTTCGATTTCTGTTACGAAAGCTTTTTCAACCGAGTGAGCGAGAAAGAAATTACTAGCACCATCTGTAAGCAGAAAGACAAGTCTCCTAGTTAACGATCGTTGTAGTTGTCAGATGGCGGCATGAGTCGCTGCGAACGCGCGCAACAGACAGTGCGAGAAAATGAGTAAACGGTGAATTGGGAGGGGAGAGAGAACGGGCCAAGCCATGGGGTAGAGTGGTAGAGGAGTCGGCCTGCCGGGAGTCAGCTTTCAGAAGTAGTGTGGCAGCGCGCGGTGTGTCGACTCCGTCGTGTGAGAGAGGAGAAGAAAAGAAACGCGAAACGAAAAAGAGAGAGTCCACGTCGGATACGTTACGAATTTTTTTTTTAGTTTTTTTCGTCCTTGCCCCTCCCCACCCCGCCAGTTCACATGTGCGGTATTTGTTTTACGTGGGTTACAACAAAATCGTCGAGTCGTAATACATTACTCGTACGAGTAATTCGTGGACAAACGGTCGAGTGATAGCGCTGGGGAAAAGAGTAAGAGAGATAGAGAGTACGAAGTATACGTTCGTGGGAAGCCGTGCAGAAGACGTTGTGTCTGCAGCTACGGGGCGTGAGAGTGAGAGCGGCGTCTACGAGAGACAGTGTGTGTGCGTGTGTATGAGAGAGGCGGCAGAGAGGAGAAGCAAGCATCGAGCAAACGTTCGGAACGAAGAGAGCGGTTACTTTATTTTTCACAAGGCAAAAAGGCAGCGAACGAGAGAGAGAGAGAGTGAGAAGGAGAGACAGTGAGCGAGAAAGAGCGAGTGAGTGAGATAGAAGAACAGGCAGGCGGCGCACTTCGGACGCATTGTGGTGCGCGGTAAAGAAAGATGGCGGACGCTGATTCGAGGGTAGACCGGTCCGATCCGGAATTGCGTTACCTATCCGTCGACAGGAACAATTTCAATGATCCTGCGACACAGGCGGAATGGACCCAGAAGAAATTGGTATGGGTACCACACGAGAGCCAGGGCTTCGTTGCTGCTGGCATCAAGGGCGAACGTGGCGACGAGGTAGAGGTTGAAATTGCTGAGACCGGCAAGCGTGTATTAGTCGCAAAGGACGACATACAGAAGATGAATCCACCGAAATTCGACAAGGTCGAGGACATGGCCGAGCTTACCTGCTTGAACGAAGCATCGGTACTTCATAATCTCAAGGATCGTTACTACTCCGGCCTTATTTACGTGAGTCTTTTATTCCTTCTTCTTACCTTTACTTTCTATCGTTCATACAATTCGCGATATTCTCATACTGTCGTCATTTACGAGTCCAACGTTTCTTTTTTTGTATCCCTCTATTTTCTCATTTCCCACTATGACCATTACCACTCCCCACGTTATTTGCGTTACGTTACCATTTAAATACGACGCGAAACCACGCGTATATACAAAGATATACATATGCTCATAATTAGAAAAGAAAATTTCATTATTTTTTTGTTCATTTTTACGTATCATCTTACGTCTCGATACCGTATCAATAATCGGTGATTCAATATTGTATCTATGTTATCGATGACTTGCATAGTACACTACTCGTCCTAACAGAACGATAAATACCTATCGTTATTATTATTAACATCGTTAAAAATCTACCTGTAAGCATAGGCGCGAAAAATTTCGACGAATTCCACACGAGTACTGCATGATTCGTTATGTCTCTCCTCTCGTGCGTGTTTGTGGTGGGTCGTTCTCTCGCGAGAGGTAAAACTAAACTCACGACGACGAAGACGACGATGATGTGTGCGAGTACGATGCGCCCAATCCTCTCGTAAGCCAGGCTGAGCTTTTTCGTTTCGCTCTCTCCCATCGAGTCTTTCTTCATCCCGAGGATGATGGTAGTGAGGAAGAATGAGAGGGAGTGAGAGAGGGAGAATGAAAGAAAGAGAAAGAGAGTTGGACAGACAGCAGAGAGCGGTTAAACAAAATAAGAAGACGAAAAAAGATCAAGAGAGAAAAAACAAACAAAACAAAAAGAAATCTTTCGTCGACCTTGCTGGCACCGACGATGACATTTAATTCGATTCGTCGGGACCTCGCGCTTCGACGACGACGATGTTCTAACTTTAAATTACCTATGACGAACACGCCGAGCGTCACCAGGGCTCGTATAAAACATCCTGTTTCTCTCTCGCTGTGAAATTTCTTTCTCTTTCTCTCTTTCTCTCTTTCTCTCTTTCTCTCTTGCCCCCTCTACTCTTCTCTCTATCTCGCGTTTCTCGTATTTCAATTCAAACGTTAAAATTATCCCTCTAGAGAATATATCTCGCGCGCATCACCCGAAATATTATTCATCCGCGAAAGGTTTTTTCTCGCCGACAAAGTTTTCTCTGTTTTGTCGCGACAAAACTCGTCCCGGCATAATCGACTCGCTTTCATTCGCGTAAAGTTGAGTGGCCGTTAATGAGGGCTACGCCGGTCGCGATACGGAATTCCGTTGAACCCACAGAGAGAGAGAGAGAGAGAGACAGAGACAGAGAGCAACAGCGTCCCTTTGCGCGACTCTCATCGCGGCCACGCCCGGAAATCGTACAGCCCCCTCGATAACATCTTCGATTTCTCGTTCATATAAAAAAAATATAATAAAAAAAACAACAAGAACGGCTATTTAAAAAAAAACAGTGAGATTAAAAGAAGATTGCATCCGAAGCTAGAGCTCTGATATCACGTGGAAGTGCCTCGCAATGACAGCCGGCTGTCATCGAGAGCGGCGAGAGAGAGCGAGAGTCGCGAGTCCGCGCGCGCGCGCGCTTGCGCGTACCAGTGTGCGGCTGCGTGCGCACCGTGCCGTCGGCTCTGCCCTCGAATCACAAGCCGGCTCTCTCGAGCCGCCGGTACGTTGTACTTCCCCACGTGAGAAAGCGAAAGCGCCTCGCGCGCCTTCTTACTCTCCTTCGAGTTGCGAACAACCTAATAAAATAAAAATATGGCACCGGTTAACCGTGCCCTATAATTACATCGTTATTCACGCGGAATGCGCGCGCCCGGCCGACAAAAATCGGCGAATCGTCTTGTGACTTTTTTTTTCTCTCATTTATTTAATCTTTTTTTTTCTTTTTTTTTTCTTTATTCGCAATTCTCATTCGACCTATATAATATTTTGTTTAAATATTAGCGCCATAGGAGATTAAAAGAGGGATGCGAGAGTCTCGAAACGGTTTTATCGATTCCGTGGACGTCTTATCAGCGCCTCGGTCTCCGTGATAAGAGCAGTCCGCATTCGGTTAGCTATTATATATACCTTCTCGACGTCAGCGAACGCGTCGAGCCACAGGAAGCCTGACTCAGCTCTTGTATGTTTAAGCATGTGTGTACGTGTTGAATGTAGATGTGTGTGTGTGTGCGCGCGCACGCGTGTGTGTCGCTCGCAAAGAGGCCCGGCGACGGTTATTGCAATGACTAACCGTTCTCAACCTTGGGTAGTTGAGAGAAAAGAAGAAAAAAAAAACAAATTGTAGCACGAACGATGTTCCCATGCTACGTCACTTGGATGTATGCCCTTGCGAAAAAGAAAGAGAAAAAAAATTATGCGCCCAGACGCACGTGCTCGAAATAATGAAAATATAGTGGAACGTGGGACGAAAGGGGGTTAATGGAGATATATCGTTGTATCCCTTTTTGAGCATTTTTTTTTACCGGAAAGCTGCGAACGTTATATCGAAATTATTTTTGTAATCTCCGTTTTCATTGTTGTAAACAATTATTGAGAGTAAAACAATATTTGAACTCTCTTAGAAAGACTAAGAAGAAGATAACTCTTAATTCATTCGTAGAGACCGAGTCGAGTTAGAAAAGTTATTATCGGTCGAATAAATAATTAAATATTCTCGACTTATCTCTTAGTTCGCGTTGCGCTTGATAACAGAATTCATGAGACGATAATCGACGATAACAAAATAATTCTAATTATTTTTTTTTTAATAGAAATAGTAGATATAGAGACAAAAACCATTGTCCCCAGTGCGTGTGTGTATATATATATATATAGCTACATTATAACTCATCTTTCTGACCCAACAATATCACGACTGCGTTGTCCGGACTTTCATTTTTCCATCATTTTTGTTGTCTCTTTCCTTCCCACTGGTGTCGAAAGCGAGAAAGAGAGAGAGGAAGCGAGCGAGTGAGTGAGTGAGTGAGAGGGTAGCGCCCTCGCTCCCTCCGGTGGATAAAGCACTACACCGCGATAACAAGCCCCGTTCGTTTTTTTCCTCGATAAGATATCATTATTATACAGCTGTTACTGGACTCGCTGGAGAATTGAATATGGAGGGTATGAACGCAAAGAAAAAAAAAAAAGAAAAAAAAGTGAATGCCACTCGTGTTCAATTTTTCGCATTCTCGTCTACGACGTTTCTCGCTCGTATGTCGCTCTAGTCGATATTTTCGAACGGTCCGTGCGGGCTCGCGACTTACACAACGTGAAAGCACGTTTTAGTCTTGCTCGGACTGCCCGTATGCATATACATACATGTCGGGGTCGCAGCGAGCTCCATTAGCTGTACAAACACTCTCGTTTCTTTTCGAGAACCAAAACACACGATTTATACGCATTATACTAGTATTGTATACCTATATATATATATATATGTCTATACTTTAGTACTGGCAAAAAATCCCAGGAACCCTCGTCGTCGTTTTAAGCCCGACCGTTTCGATAACAAGTCTCGTACCGCTGACTTTTTAAATTCGAGAAAGTTTGATCCTCAATGCCACAAATATATATATATATATATTATAATTCTGTTTAATTATTTTCTTTTTTTTTTTAAATACGTTAGCGTCCCAGACTCGTTGTTCTTTATCGCTGCTAATGATTCTTTTTTCTTTTTACTAAATATAAATATAAAACCCTAAATTAAATGAAAATAAAATGACGTAAAGAAGAGAAGATATTATTGGGCGAAGGTTTATCGATTCTCCTTCGAAGAGTAGTCAATGCGGGGAATCCCAGCAACAGGCCGGTTGAACGAGCGCTCCCCTACCCCTGCTGCGCGAGCGATTATTCCTCTCGAGAGGGAGCCACGAAGAGGCCTGTTTACTCGTTCAAAACGCTGCCATTTTTTTTCTCTCTCTTTCTTTCTTGAGGATTCACCTTGCATTATCGCGTAGTGACGTTAATTAGTCGTCGTTCATTTACGATCGAAACGGTAACCGAGTTTTTTTTCACCAGCCTTAAAAATCGTAAGAAATTATTTTCTTCGATATTCGTCGACCCGATATTTCCCCTGACGATCGCATTTTTCGCGAAACGTATGAAAATATTTGTCTCTCATTGTCGAATGGAATTTTTGTGTCGTATTTTGTTTTCGTACAGCTTTTATTCGTAGCTCCCGTTTACGATCGTTCGTTTGTCCAAGGAAATGCAACAAACGTTAAACAATTGTTAAAAAAACATTCAACTTTCGAGATATTTCGATGAAATTTCTAGGTTCCTAGTATATTTAGACTCGCAATTTATTTATAGACGATCGTAATTCTATATAAGTCTGTACGTACATTGAAGATTATGATCGCGGTCTGCGCGATTTAAAACCCGACGGAGAGGGAGAGAGCGAGAGAGAGAGAAACCGGGGAGGTCGCCGTATTTTCTCCCTCTTCGACTTCGTTTTTCTTTCTTTTTTTTTCAACCGTGTCGTCCCTCGCTATATGGACGTTTTAAAACTCGACTCGTTTCGCGATATCCTCGTGACCGAACGCTCTCGGCACAGATTTCTCAAGATACGACGTCTCTTTACGTTGTGCCCTCGCAGCTCTCTCTCTCCCTCTCTCTCTCTCTCTCTCTCTCTCTCTCTCTCTCTCTCTCTCTCTCTCTCTTTCTCTCTCTCTCTCTCTCTCACACACACACACACTCTCTCACTCACTCTTTCTTTCTTTCTTTCTCTCCGTCGCGTCGGTGACGCCGTGTCGCGAGAATCCTTCGCGATTTTGCCCTCGGGGCGATACATCCATATCGGATCTTCTCTCGCTGACTCTCCTCCGGACCAAGAGTGAGACCCCCGACGAAAGGAAAAAAATGAAAAGAAAAAGAAAGAACAAAAAAAAAATCATACTTCAGGCGTCACGGGAGATCTTGTATGGTTGACCAAAAGTGAGTCGTTGCCCGAAGTGAGTCATCCGTGACTGATTCGGTCGAGGTTTTCGAGTACCAGGAGCGAACGTCGAGGTTCGTCTTGTCCTTAGAAAGCTGAATAATAATAAAAAACAAATTTAAAAAATACCCGTGACCAGTTTGTGGATTCGCGTACGTTGAATATCAACGAACGCAACGCGGTTATCGTAGCCGCTGCAATTTTCCACACTGCAAACTAAATTTCTTCACTTTCTTTCTCCAACGAAACTGCGGCCATTTTATTTCTCAATTTACGTACGCCAATTTCGTTTTTTTTGTTTGTTACGTTTAAATTATTATTGCTTAGTTCATTATTATTATTGTTATTTATATTAATAAAAAATGTAATTATTAACGATAATAAAACGTAATTATTATTTATAACAGTAGTAACACTATTTATTATTGTCACATTTTACAATTTTTATTTAGTCATTTTTTTTTCGTACGCCATCAACGATCTTTACTAAAATTTAAATTTGTCGTTCAGATTATTCTGTATTCCTGTTAATAAGAAAAACAAATGGTTATGATAAAAATTAATATTATTACCATCAATCAATAATAAATTACAACACTAATACCAATATTTATTATCAATTTCTTTTTTTTTCCTTACTTCATAAATAATTAAATATCGTTTATTATTATTATTATTATTATTATCGTTCAACTCTCATATTTCAATTCGTCTCGATCGATTCCGACAAATTCGTTTCGAAAATTCGAACGTTCGTCGTCTCACACACACACACACCGCCCCGAGGGCCTAAAAATAGTGCAATTTTACTTCGAATACGGCGCGATTACATGCGCGAACGCGGTCATAAAAAAAAAAGAAAGAAAAAATTCAACTCGAAAGTCCGACGAGTTCGCAAAATGCACGGCACGCTGGTTTACGGTCTTGCGAAAGGACGAAATGAAGACGGAGGACGAGGAGGAGGGGATTCGAAATGATATATACACACACATACACCCTCTCTCTCTCTCTCTCTCTCTCCCTCTCTCTCGATCCGTCCGTCCGTCCGTCCTTCCTCTCTGTTCCTTTCCATAATACCCGTAGCCCGATCGTTCTTTCGTTCCGCGCTCGCTCGGTTATTGCTGCGTGTCAGCGAATGCCACAGCGATGATGTTTCGCAAGAGCGCCGTGGCGCGCACGAGCAAGGTCATCCTCGATTCCGAAAAGAAAAGAAATGGAAACAAAATCCAACGAAGAAAGAAAAAGACGAAAAAAGAAAGAAAGAAAGAAAGAAACGTAATGGAAGAAAGTAACTCATTCCTCTCGCAACCTTCGTTCGACTCTGCCGATCTTATTTCACCCTCGGAAAAAATAAAAATAAAATTTAAAAAAAATACGACAGCGATTCACAATGAGTAGTATATTTTTTTTTCTCTCTCTCTCTCTCTCTGTCTCTCGTACGAAATTCAACGAAATTATGGAAGCCCGGCCCGTGTCGAGAAATTCCATAATCTCGTCAGTCTCGTTACGTATAGAGCGTTAATAGTGCGGAATTTACGTGGATACATATATACAGGTGTGGGGCGCTACTCGGTAGGTTTTTTAACCGGCGTGGGAGGAGTCTCGGGCAAGCAACGCGGTTCATCCACCTGTTCAAACAATCTGAGGAATTTCACGAGTTCGTTTTTTTTTGTTTCTTCCGTTCTTGCATTTTTTCTTTTTTTTTTCTCTCGACGTCGATCTCGCCTCTTCGACGAAGCACCGAATTCCCTGGTCGAGCGAATCGCGTGACCGTACGGCATAGTTACGTGCATAAGCACGAATCTCGTACGTACGTTCGACATTCCACCCCTGATCGACAGGTTCGCGACCCTTTCCCTTATGGTACGTCGACCTCGATTTTGTTTTTTTTTTCTCACGTGGTTTACCACCCTCGAGGGGCGTGGCAGGGCTTTTATTCGGTCAACCTGTACGAAATGATTTTCGAAGGGGCGAGAGGGCAGGACACGTGAAACGAAAATAGGTTTATTTTGAAATTTGAAAAAACAAATTCAGTTTAAATATACAAATTGTTATTCCGGAATTTTTTTCAAGATCGTTGCTTCGACTTTTCGTAAAAATTGTAATCGTCTCTCGGATTTTTACGTTATGTTGATTTTTAGATTTGTTAATTATGTCGAATTGTGGATTTTTTAATTTTTAATCGAATCTTCCGTTTGTGTAAAAATAAGGTTTTGAAAAAAAAAAAAAAAAAAAAGATACAGAAATGTAAATAATAAACGTCGATTTGAGACTGTTCGTCCCGTGTATATACGGCAATGGGATCGTCGTCGCAGTTGGCGCTCCGAAAAAATAATCTTCATGTTCTCGGGACGCGCGAGGCGAAGAAAAATTACAACGTACATGCGCAGTACGATGAATGAAAGCGTTGATTAGCTCCGAGGATTCTTAACACTCAAAAAATTACAAACATACGAGAGAATCGTGTGCCTGGAGTAAAACGAGAGCTTTTCATCCATGCCCGATATTAAAATGTCGATCGATCGAGTGAATTATTTTTCTTGTTGATCTCGCAACAAACGTAAGAAAAGTAGACGCACGCCCGGCTCGAGAAAAATATTTATCGTATCATTCCTTTACATTATTCATATTCGACGATATAATTGATAATAATAATAATAACAACAATAATAATTAATAATAATTAGTTAATTAATAATAATAATTAATAATTAATAATTTAGCACATTCGTCAAGAAAAATAATGAAGAGAGTAAGCCCACGTATTAAATAATCGTCGTGGCTGAAAAACAAAACCGCTTTTTTTTGCACATTCGACATATTCGGTAAAAAAAAAAGAAACTAAAATAAGAAAGTATGAAAAAAAATAAATAAATAAAAAGTTAAGAGCACGCATCCAGATTACACGGTAGAGAGGCAACATCTGCGAGTAATCGGGAAATGTCATGCGGTCGAGAGAAGCCGCGCGACGCCCTCGACCGTTTGCCAATGTAAACTGCGAGAGGAAATCTCGGTGGCGACGCACTCGGTGGCGTCAGTTTTCGTCGTTTGCTTTTTCTTCTTCTTCTTCTTCTTCTTCTTCTTCTTCTTCGTGGTATACTTTGTCGATGTCTCTACGACACTCTCAACGGAATTATAGGGCGGAGAGTGTATTAGGTACAATTTTGCCGGTTCGAGAACGCGGCGAACAGCCCGATGAAACGTTTCATGGCTCGTACGCGAAATAGACGATCGGTATTCACGCTGCACGAGGAGATCCTCTGACCACCGGCCGCGCGACGTCGTCGTGCAGAGAAAAGAGAATGAGAGAACGACAAGAAGAAGAAGAAGAAAAAAAAAGAAGAAGAAGAGAAGGAGGAGGAAGAAAAAGAAGGTTTTCTCGGCACTCACTTGGTAACGACGAGCCTTTCGAGCGATCATGTATGCATAATACGCGAGAGAGGCTCACTGGCGTTACAGATAAGCATACACACGCGCATTGACACACACACACAGAGATAGAGACACATAGACACAAAGTACAGACACACGAGCAACCTCGAAACGTCTAGGAATTCTCTCGGTAAACTCGCTCGGTTTCTCGTGGCTAGAAAGACAAAGGCGCGAGAAAATACCCGGCGCGGTTCGCCAAAAGCTGACTCGAATTCGTCATCGGCGGTGTACGAGGCTTATGAAAACAAGAGAATTCCTTCGTATCACACTTGTGGTGATTCGGTCATCATAATTGTGTGCTCGTATAGGTACATACATTATAATATACGTTTCGTACGACTCGAGAGACCTCGGTCGAACTCGACGAAACCGACGATCTTTCAATTCTCGTAATCTACAATGTTTGCTATATAAATGTGTGTGTGTGTGTGTGTGTGGGTATATATATTTCTTGGCATTCGTTGAATTCTAAATTTTAAAATGATGGAACGTTCTCGCAGCGATTTTTATCTCTCGGATAATTTTATTCATTCGTAATACGTAAACGTCTCAATATAGGAAATTGAATCAATGTTAAATATAATTTTGATTCACACGTTTTTCATCGAAATTCTGATGAAATTTTGTTGAAAATTTTTAATATAAATAAATAACAATAACGATAATTATGAGAAAATGGAAATAACGATCAAGACAATTTTATCGGTACGTTTCATTGAAAATTTGATACAACCCCTTTATTCAAACTTCAATAAAAAAATACTTATTTACAGAATATATTTAAAAAAAAAAATTCATTCATAACAAAAGAATGAATCATTCGTTATTTACAAATTTTGCAAAATTTCACCCATTTTATCATTTTTTTTTTAAACTCAACCCTATCTTATTTGTTATTAACCTGTACAAAATTAGACTTCGAATTGCGCTTCGTTACGTCGCTTTTTTTTCTTCTTTCGAATCTCCAATATGGAACACGACGATATATTTTCAAGCAAGAAAATATGTACGTTCTCGAACGAAAATGGCCTTAGGGTGAACGAACGAATTGTGTTGTACGCACGCACCGACCGTACGACCGGATGTCGTGAAAACGTAGCCTCGAGGTTAAGGATAAGATTTTTGGCGGTCTGCTCACTATATAGTCTTATAATGTATACATATATATATATACAGTGAGCGAAGAGGGGCGGGGGACTGCGAGAGGAAGGAACGGCACCTTCCCTGAAGCGCCAAAAGTCGTTCTTATGCCGGCGTTTCTATATACGTGTATATATATATATATATATATAAACATATAGTCGTCGAGGCGAAAATAGAGTAGAAGTTTTTATAAATAGAACTTGGAAGCGCTGCATCGCTCAAGTTCGCGGTTAAATTTATACATTCTCTCCGTCCTTATTGTTTGTTATTTACGGTGTACCGTCGTTCCGTTTTGTTACGGAGGCCAACACGTGGCCCCCTCCCCTCCGTATCTCCTCGTAACGAAAGTCTCACGACGCGTCTCGTGCCAAAGACATCGGGACGAAGCCAAACCTCCTCGCTCGTTGTATCAAATTTGTCTTTCGACAAACTGTTTTGTCTCCGGTGTCCGATATCGTCGCGGGACAAATGGGTAAAACCGGTCGTACCAATTTCCCCGTAGTCGATTAAACGAATGGAAAATCCATTTGGATTTAATTGAATCGGTCGTCTAGATGGCTTGATTGCTTGTCGAGAGCAGCTATTTTCCTATCTCTCTCTCTCTCGATCCAATTTTCTTCAAACGTAAACGGGCATTGGAAAGAAAAATCCATACGGACACAGGTTTGTACGCGATAGAGGAACGAATAAAGAAAAATATATTCTATCGCGAAGAAAGAAAATTTTTTTCAATCACATTTCTTTTCGTTCTTTTTATTCTTTTTTTTGTTTGTTTATAACTATTGATTTATTTTTTAATATTTTATTTATTAATTTTCAAATAATTTCTTTCATTTCTTTTTTTTAATTACCATTTCGTGTATTTATTTCTCAATTATTTAATAATTGTGTTATTGATTTATTTTATTTTTTTATTTTTTTAAATAATTTTCTTTGATTTGGAAAAAAACAGTTAATCTTTCTAACGTGACCCACGTTCGTACTTGTTACGTATCGATCGACATAAACGACATGAATAAGCTCAAGTTTTTTTCTCGTGCTCTCGTATGATTACACTCAGTTCGTGACTTTCTCGGGGTATTATGCTCCACAGTGTTGCACGAAGTTTATAATGAAATTAGCAGGGACGTACTGGTTGGAACGACGAGAGATTACTCCGCATAACTCTCGTGTCTAACGGGTGGTCAATTTTAATTCTTTTCTTCCCTCTCTCTCCTCTCTCTCCTCTCTCTTTCTCTCTTTCTGTTGATTTAAAATTCCTCATTGCCCTCGTATTTCATTTTAAAGCGCGTCTTAATTATTTCGTTGCTGGCTTGTCATCCAAATTGAACTCTCGACAAAACATCAGGCACTTCTTTCCCAGCGTTCGTTAATAATAAATTTTTATTCTCTCGTTCTCTCCTTCCATTTCACTCCTATTAAAAATTCATATGCATGTCGACGGACTAGCATTTAATTTTTATCGAACTCTCTTATTTTTCATCGTAAAATTGTTGAGACTCTCTAGTAAAATTTTCCTCAGGACAAACGTCAGATTTTCTCAAAAACGTTCGTTCATAAATTCCATGTCTCTCTTTCTCTCTCTCTCTCTCTCTCTCTCTCTCTACGATGGGAGCGAACCAGCAGCAGGCACGCCTGCCCCCAAGCCGGCTCGCCGGTCTAAACATGACGTCATCATAAACACATAGAAATAGATACATGGGTATTAAAATATAGATATACACCTCGTTAAAATATCGTAAACATGCGGAAAGGAGGTTCCCCCTCTCTTTTCCTCTTTTTCTCGTATACGTACACGAAACTAAAAGCCAGAGAGATTCTTTTCGGAATAACTAATCTCGCGATAGTTCTCTATGGGCGAAATGAATGCATGTCCTCAGGTGCGTTCGTAACGTGGCGGTGGTGGGGGGAGAAAAAAATACAAACTCATACATGCGCGTGCACCTATACACGCATGCGTACGGGGGGACATACTCTCGCGTGTACGCATGCGCGTGGACACACGCGTGAAGATATACGTGCGCGCGCACCCGCGGCGCACACACACGCGCGAGAAGGCCGTTTACCACGAAGCTGAGGGCCAGCCATGTGTGTCAACCGGCAAGCCTTGTCCGGGGACGAGCAGCTCTCGAGGCTGATGTCATACACGCCGGTTCGCTATACCCTCAGCAGAGAGAGAACCAAGAAACGTGTCTCTTTCTCTCTCTCTCTCTCTCTCTCTCTCTCTCTCTCTCTCACTCTCGACTTCTTCTTTCTTTCTTTTCATTTTACTTTTGTTTCTTTTCGCTCGTTCCGAGATCCGCAGTCGCTCCACGCTCTTTTATTATATTTTTTTGTTTCGTCCGTTAACGATCGAACTAACCCACACACTCGTGCACGAGCCACGCGCAGAAAAATTGTTTCTACCTGGGCAAGAACTTTATCAGTTTTGGTTAGGTCGAAAAAATTCGTCTATCTTTGCGATTTTACAAATTTTCATTGTTTTTTTTTTTTTTTTTTTTGAAATATTTCGTCGATCGAAGTAGCGATTTAATAATATTCCTCGAGATAGCTTTCGAATCGTTGTATGTGTCGTTTTTGGCGAAACGCTCGGAAGTGTTTTTATTTTTATTTCTCTTGCCTCTCGTTCCGTTTTTCAACGGTAGATGGAACTCACCGACGAGGGACAGGTGCGCCACTCTCTGTCCCTGCGGGTCCACAAAATCGCTATTAAACTCGCCCACAAGCTGTTGCCGTAAACTTCTCTCTCCCTCTCTCTCTATATATATATAAATTTATACATTCTCTCCATATATATATATAGAGAGAGAGAGAAAGATATCTTTCTCTCTCTTTGTCTCGTGTTGCTTTTCTCTTTGTACAAAACGCCCGAACCTGAGGGCTTCGAGTACTTTTTGAACGGTTGAGACCTTGCCGACTCCATTTTCAACTCTTGGTATCACCTGTACTCCTACACACCTGCGCTAACCAACTCGGGATAATCTTTTTCCCCGAAACTCCGAGATACGACTACATAGTTTTAGCGAAGATGTGTAGGTATACGTGGAAGCGAGTCGAAAAATAAAAAGATAGGGAATATTGAACGAAGTAACGAATATTTTCAGGATGATCCAAAATCCCATATTGCACCTTATAGTCGTGCGCATGCCCGCTCGTAACATTATTTCAACAATCTGTTCCTCCGACATGTGCGACATACAACATTTTTTTTCAAGTCGTTTTAAAAACTCGTTAGCCAATCGTCCTTAAAATATTTAAAAAATATATATATTGAATTTTATAACACGCGTAACGTGTATGAATTCCGCGAATAACGA
This sequence comes from Netelia virgata, assembly GCA_951802705.1. NCBI lineage: Eukaryota > Metazoa > Arthropoda > Insecta > Hymenoptera > Ichneumonidae > Netelia > Netelia virgata. Next base: position 11,506,132 of record OX637865.1, on the reverse strand, counting down.
TCGATCTCCTCAGTCTTCCGTCGCATAGCGACTTATTTGTCCAAAATTTAGACACGAATACAAATTTGTATCGAAAAAAATAGAAAACTTTCCCGCGAATATATATTTTTTTAAACGCGTTCTCCCTTCTCTTTTAACTGTAAACATTGACGCAGATCCTGCGGTTATTCTGCGAGGGCGGCGAGTCGATCGACCTTCTCACGATCCGTCTTCACCGATGATAAAAAAACAAATTAAAATAAATAGAAATTACTTCAACCGAGATTTGTGAAACGTTGCATTGAAACGTGTTCGATGTCTCTCATGATGGGAGAGAGAGAGAGAGTGGAAGAGAGTCGTGATACGCGCGTGTAACGAAAGAGGGTTGAGCTGGCACGAGGCAAAGACGAGTCCTTATAAGGACGAGCGTCCTTAACCCGCTTCGGAAGTGACTTTAACGACGACGACGACGACGACGACGTTGACTTCGACATCGTACGCGCAATCTACTTACGATATATGCGCGATACACGTATAGGTACAGCGATATACATGCCGGAGGAACAAGAGTGTTACAAACACGTAACTGTACACACATACGTTAAAAGGCAAATATAACGAGAATTTGCAACGATGAAAGCGCCACGCGAGGACCTCGACGACAGAGCCATTTATGGCCAGCCCATATACGCCGTTCGACCCGTTAACGATTACGTATGATAATAATAATTAAAACAAAAAATTTAATACACAAATTTCGACTATGTAAAAACGAGTGTCAAAATATTCAAAATTCTTTTTCTCTTATCTCGCACCTTTTCTCTCTCGTTCGATTCTCGAGGTTTTTTTCCTCTTCGGTCATTTATTTAAGATTCGATCTAAATCCTTGGCACGGTGAACAGGATGAATTAGCTACTTTCGTTAAGGGATTATATCGGTTTATGTGGGTGTGAAATAATTATAGAAGAATTTAATAATTTTTGTAGTAGGTGAAATAAAGTTTTACTCGAAATATAATTTGTTATATATGTATAAGTATTATAATTTTTTGAAAATTTCAGAATATTTGAGAAATATTGAGAATGATGGCGGATATGGTAGAACTTCTGCTGAAATGGTGTTTTTGACAATATCGTTTGCGGAATTAGATAAATTTCCGGGTTATTTTTTCCGACAATGAAAATTGTCTTAAAGTAAATAATTAAATATCATTTATATTGCAGTGTTATAGCGATTGGAAATAAATAATGAGATTTCTAAGGTTTAACTGAATATTATTTTATTTATAAAAATAAAAACAAAGGCGCAGATTAAAAAAATCCTACGATGAATACTTGATAATAGTATAATAGTAAACTGTATCAAATTTCATTCGTCGCGGATCAATAATTTCCAAAATATTTCTGTTACTGTTTGTGAAAACGTCGTTTTAAGAAAATTGCATTTAAAGTTTAGAAACAATGACATACTCGCACCCTCGTCGGTTGCCGGCTATAACTCTGTTAATTCTTAATATCTTAAGGAATTAGACTCACTTGAACGCCCAAAAAAACGCTTTTTTTACATTTTATTTTGAAGACTGGTTTTATAATTTTTTGATAAATTAATAAACTAATAGATATATAAAGAACATAGAATACAATTTTCAACACAAAATAATAATAAATGGCCAAGATATAAGCCAGTCTGCGAGGGGTTGAAATAAAAAAGGGGGTTTGCGGTGATCACTGCCCCTCGTCACTGGATCGTCCGAAATCAAAAAATTTAGCGGGCGATCATTAGTAAATCCTATTACGCGGTCTTTGAACGAAGGATTAATAACAATTTTGATTTTTCACAAAATGGCGGATGTTCAAAGACACTTTTTTCGACCACAATTTCCCCCATATATTCGTCTATAAAAAAAAACTATTTACCGCAAATAAAAATCCTTCGTTCAAGGACAGCAAAATTATGTTTAGAATAAGTAATAAAAATTTCAAAGCGATCCGTCGAGCCATTCTGGAGTTACAGTGATCATCGACTTTGAAAACGTGCTTTCGAGAAAAACGCGTTTAAAGTTTGCGTCGAGCGTGCAGCTACCAACCTCACCTACTTTGTACCCACTCGACGAGGCTGCGCTCAAAATTCCATGTCTTCATAAATAATGCCTCGATTTGTCTAAAATTTTCTGGGAATACTTTAGAAATGTTGTACTTTTAGAAAATCCAAAAAAATCTATCATTTGAAAATGCTGAGTGTCTCTAACCCCTTAGAGACAAGATTAGAAATAATAACATACTCGCACCCTCGCCGGCTGCCGGCTATAACTCTCTTATTTCCTAATATTTTAACGCGACATTTTCACAAAATATTCTCGAATACCATCGAAAACAAAGAATTGAAGAAAAAAAGACAATTTTTCCGCGACTATCCCCTCAGCACGATAATCGTGTCGTATTAGCGATTTTCGTTGAATCGATCGTCGTTCGACAAACATAGATATCGCCCACGTCCTCTTTTCTCAACGTTCGTTTCACCAACGTTAAACAGCTAATAAGCGCGTTTCACAATACGAGATCGATCGTACGGACTCGCCGATATTATCGATCGTATCGTCCACATTATATACACCGGGCGTAATGTGTAATCTTTTCTCGATCGGCTGTCCATTTATAGTTCGTCCGGACGACTTATCTCGCTTCCCTTCCCACCACGTACTAATCGATCCTCGGGACGAACTCTCTCGGACCGTATGAAACAGATCGTATCGCAATTACAATTGTTGAAAATATCTCTACGACGTTCTCAACCGGACACGCGATTGTCCTTAACTCGTTTTCTGACTCCGATTACCCCGAGCGCGCTCGAGATTCTATCGCGAAATTATAATATCAGCCTCTATTTTCCATTTACCAAAGCTTCGTACGAAAATTCGAACGTATTTACAAATTTTTAATAAACCAAATGAAAATGATTTTATAATATTCCTGAATCTCGTTGCAACGGTCGAAGGTTTTTTTTAAGAACGAGAAAAAATGAAAAAGAAATCGTCTTGACTGGACGAAGAGCGTGTCATACACACACATACACACACACATATATATATATATATATATGAATGTGTTATATGTGTATAAGTAAGCTAAGCAGGAATGCCGATTCGGGTTCGACGACACGGCTAACTTCGGTGGGGGACCGGTTTCGGAGACCTTCGGACATACTCGTGGCCGGTCGAGAGAAGAAAAAAATCGAGCAAAACAAAAACCACCTCGGACTACGGTCGGTCTACAGAACTTCGGGGTACCTTACCGGGCCTCGTGCTATATATACATATATGCGAGTATCTATCTCTCTCTCTCTGTCTTTCTCACCGAGCGCTTTCGGTTCTTCGAGCAGCGAGAAAGAACTCGCGAAAAATCGAGGTTTCGATTATAATCGTTGAATTTTCGAATTAAATTATTTCTCGAGTCTCTCGTTCGCATTTTCTTATATTTATCGAACGTCAAGATCCATGTTATTGTCAAGAAATTAATTACAATGAAAATGTATCGATCTATAATTACGGCGAAAAATATTTTGTGACTTTTTTCTTTTGTTGAATCAAAATTGGATTAAAAATAATTAAAATACTTTGAAAATATGCCGACGTGATTCGAGCGTTTGAAATTTTAAGGTCGAATTTTATCGATAACGCGCGTTCGCGTCGATGACGGAAACGATTTTATTATTTTTATTTTTTTTCCCGCTAACTATCATAGATTAGCCGATATTTCGTCGATTGTTTCGTTATCGCGCTATCCAATTACGTATAGTGGCGTTCGATTAATTGATGACGCTGTTTCTTTTTTGCCTACCTCGAGGTACAAAAACCGAGAGAGAGAGAGAGAGAGAGAATCTCTCGTGGGGATAACGCACGCGAGAATGACGAATAACCGTGGAACGTCTTTCTCACCTGGGGGAAAGCCATAGTGGCTTGGTTTAGCTCAGCGATGAATCACGATGTAAGGAAGCTATATCGAAGTGAGAACGCGCGGAAGCGCGACGATCGTCGAACGACAATTCTCTCTCTCCCTCTCTCTCTCTCTCTCTCTCTCTCTCTCTCTCTCTCTCTCTCTCTCTCTCTCTCTCTCTCTCTCTCTCTTGCTCTCTCTCTTGCTCTCTCTCTTGCTCTCTCTCACTTTCTGTGACTCTCTTCTTCAGTTATGACCTCACGCCATGGCTCGCGTGTTTAAAACTTCACGAGATACGCGTCCGGGATTTTCTCTCCCGCGCGTGCGTTTTACCAAGAAATTCCAACGGTTTTTTCTCACCGTGACTTATCGAAAAGAAATTCCGTATCTTCGACTCTCTCGCGTCGATCGTCTTTCTCCATTTTTTTTTTTTTCAATTCTCTTTGTTTCTTTACCGACGAATTTCATCGAGCCTACGTGGCAATTCACGTATCGAACAATGCCAGGTCTTCTTCTTCCGTCTCTTTTTTTCTTTTTTTTTTTTACCGATATCGAAGAACTCGTTACGGACCTTCGCAAAGTTTCGCACTTGGCGCCGATCTTCGACGATCTTGGAAACGTTGCATAGTCGGCTTGGAATGCGCGAGAATGAATGCCTCTTGTCTCCGGAGGCCGCCCTCTCCAATCAAACGAATGAGGAGCGATGATAAATCCATTTACGGATATTGGCCTTTGAACGGTCCTTCCTCGTTGAATTGTATATATTATTAGTCTCGTTCCCTCGTAGCTCGTAACCGTTATATCCCGGAGAGATATACTTCGACTTTGCGAAAGATCAAAAACGCGTCATCGATCGATCGCGAGAAAAATTTGCGCGAACTGTTTGTTTGTATTGTTTTTTTTTATCTTTACATCGCTGACTGTGAGAGGTTTTGTAAAAACCGACGAATTCGAAGGAATTAATCTGCGAAAGATGGAAAATTTGCAAAATTTTATGTATTTGTAATTTTTAAAGATTAAATTTTTAAAGATGAAAAGAAAATTCTGTTATTTTATGTTTTGATTGGAAAATTGCTAAACAGCGGGAACGATGATTTTATTTTCGTATTAGACGAGATGTTTCTGATTCCTTGAATAACTTGGGTTTTTTTATTTTGATGAAAAAAGAATTATTTGATCACCCGGAAATTTGTATGAACTTTTTTAAAAATTTTGTTTATCTTCACGTCACTGACTGTGCGAGGTTTTGTAAAAACCGGTGAATACGCCGGTTATTAGTCTCGTTCCCTCGTAGCTCGTAACCGTTATATCCCGGAGAAATATACTTTGACTTTGCGAAAGATAAAAAACGCGTCATCGATCGATCGCGAGAAAAAATTGCTCGTTGGAAATTTGTGCGAACTTCTTTTTATATTGTTTTTTTTATCTTTACGTCACTGACCGTGAGAGGTTTTGTAAAAACCGGCGAATTCGGAGGAATTAATCTGCGAAAGATGGAAAATTTGCAAAATTTTATGTATTTGTAATTTTTAAAGATTAAATTTTTAAAGATTAAATGAAAATTCTGTTATTTTATGTTTTGATTGGAAAATTGCTAAACAGCTGGAACGATGATATCATGATGATATTAAGATTTTTCTGATTCCGCGAATAACTTGCGTGTTTTAATTTTGATGAAAAAGGATTTGATCACCCTTGCCTTACCGTCACCGAATACCGGAAGTTCGCAACCACCTTCGACGATCTTGACCGCAGGGAGGGTAGAAATTCTTGTTCACAAAAATTAAGGAAGTTGAGCGTTTAAGGAATCGGAAGTTTCTCGTTGAAAACAAATACATGTTCCTTCCAGGTTTTCAGCGAATATTCGGTCGACAGATTAAAGAATTATAATTTGTAACGATTTTTTCAAATTTTATCGACAAATCGTTAAAAATATTATATTCGTGTACCGAGGGAAATTTCTCATTCCCTATTAAACTCCGGAATTTGTAATTCACGTTAAAAAAAAAATACCCACCGGAAGTCGATATTTTCCTCGTGGGAATAGAAATTAGAAAGATACAATTTTTCTTGATCCAAACCAATTTCATAATTATCCATTTGCGACGACAATTAACCGTGCAACGCGAATATAAATATCCTCCTGTTTTATATTTTTAATAGATTCTCCATCCTCTCGTAAATTCGACCAGTCAGTCGGTCCATCGCGAGAAAAGTTGACGCGTTCGATCAATGACACGCGATGGATCTTTTACATACAAAAAAAAAAAATGCTCGACTCTGTCTCCGCTTTGAAGAATTTCTCGATTTTCCTCCACGACGAAACGGACCGCGAAAACCTCGTAACTTCCCCTCGTCTAAAAAAGCCATTCGGCAAAAAGAAAAAAGAAAAAAGTCTTCGCACTTTTATTCCCCTCTCTACGACCCTTTATTGTCATCCTCGTCGAGACGCAAGATAGACGTTCTCTTTGTAGTCTGCTTCGCTCTATCGCAATAGCGATGAAAAACTTTTTTAAAGAACAAAGAAAAGAAGAAAAAAAAGCAGCGAAAGGAAACAAGAGAAAAAGAAAGTTTCTCTCCAGCCGGCAATAATTTGTTTCAACCTCGAGACTGGCCGTACTCGCACGCTCGTTTCAAAGATGATCGACATTTTGTTTATCTCGTTCCCGGTCGAGCGTCTGAAAATGTAACGAAAAAAAAAAATATATATTAAAAGCCTCATTGCCACGCCCAAAAATAAAAATCGTCTCGTTTTCGCGTCTCGTGCGTTTCCATCGTCGGTTCGTTTTTCTTTCCATCTCTCTTTTTTTTTTAATTTTATTTTTAAACGGACGGTTCGTTTCATTCATGCTACGAATTCGAAATGAGAACGACGAATTTCTGACCGGTGGGGAACTTTGACTCTCGATTCCTCCGTAAGCCTTCCAAACGTCAAGGTGAACCACGCGCTTTCACCGCTATATCCCGCAACTTGGATCTTTATACGCAGATTTATGGTCCGGGGAGTGGAGAAAACAAAGAAAAAAAAAAAGATTTTCTTTTTTTTCCTGAACGAGAGAAAAAAAGAAACGATAAACGCAAACGAATGGGAGGCCGTCGTGAAGATCCCTCGGTACGGATGAGACAGAGAGAGAAAGAAGGAAAAGAGAGAGAGAGTATGCAGAAAATGAGGAGGGCTCGCCGGTCTACATAACGCGAGAGAGCGTGCCGAGTAAAGAGCGAGGAGGGTGAAGGAAGAACGGAGGATGATGATGAGGACATAGAACATAGAGAGAGCCTCTCCCCTTTCTCATTCTCCATCTCGGAATCGTTCTCGCTTATATACCTATATGCTCGCTCGCGTTCGTACTCTCGTGACGTCATCGCAATTTGACATTCCACTATGTACGAGCAAAGACAACGAAGGAGTGCGAGAGTTGGCAATGGATTCGCGCGGTCTTAGCTCGTTCTTCGTCGCGGATTATGCGACGATAAAATTCTACGAATGTCTCTCGCTTCCTCTCTCTCTCTCTCTCTCTCTCTCTCTCTTTCTCTTTCTCTTTCTTTCTTTCTTTCTTTCTTTCTCTCTTTCTCTAGGTTGACTCGAATCCGGAACTAGATCGTTTCATTCTTGAGAATAACTTGAATTTGTGCGCGAGTTCGTATCTGCGCATGCGCTTGAGTATGAGCAAGCATATCTGCGCATGCGCGTGTGCGTCCGTGCACGCGTGCGCAGAAAATAAGGGAGAGCGGGCACATTATGAAAAAAGATGCACATCGACTCGATATAGAGAGATAATTGATTTGTACTTATAAACACATAGTAGAGACGGTGCTTGGTAGTATGTAATAAAAAAAAATACGATTACTCATTCCTCCGTATAAACAACTCGGAAACTTTCACGCTCGCTGTTGACATCCCATTGACGATTTTGAATAATGCGAGATAGATACATAAAATTAATATTCCGATTGATCGATGAACGAGGTGGTGTTTTTTTTCTTCGTTTTTTTTCCCCACTATGTTCACGGCGGATTTCCACTTTAGGATCGATGCAAATCGAGTCGATTCTCGGTGGGAATGCACGTACGCACGTAGAACGATTCGTTAGTTCCTGATAATCGTTAAAAAAAAATTCTTCGTATCGGAGTCATTATTTATTTTATTTTATTTATTGGATTATTATTATTATTTATCGTACTTTTGCAATCACGGACACGAGTTTAATTTTTGGAAAAATCGAACAAACTCTCTTGTCTTGAGTCAACGGGAAGGAAAAAAACCAGCCAGAAATATAAATTTTCGTATAGCTTCGAATTTTTAGGGAATTGTGAAAATCGCGAGGAAACAATACGCAAAGTATCAAACTACATGTTTTTTTTTCTTTTTCATTTAATTTTTTTCTGGTCTCAAATAATTTTGGAGAAATGCAATTAACGAAAGCCATTTCCTCTTCGAGTAAATTTTTCGATATGGAGTTCATTCACGAGGTAACAATGTGCAAATATCAATCAGCATTTCAAATTGTTAATTATTACAGTTTTGTTATCATTTGTTTTCTAAATTCTTTTTAATACGCCCAATCGCCGAAAGCCACTTGCGCTTCAAGTACATTTTTTCGCGATCGATAACGATCAGAAGGAAAAAATGTAAATGTACATATACAAAATTACATTTTCGAAATATTTTCTTTTATTTCTATTAATATATATATATATATTCTTTATTTTTTTCAAAAACATTTTATTAACGCAACCATAATTTCGTTTTTCATATAATTTGCAGAATTACTCGGGTCTTTTTTCATAATATTTCGGATCATTTCCGAAATATTTTCTTTTATTCGTATTAATATATTTATTGTTTTCTTTATTTTATCAAAAACATTTTATTAACGCAAACATAATTTCATTTTTCATATAATTTGCAGAATTACTCGGGTCTTTTTTCACAATATTTCGGATCATCTTCGACATATTTTCCTTTATTCGTATTAATATATTTATTATTTTATTTTTGTTCTCAAAAATATTTTCTTAACCCAACTAATTATGTTTCGTTTTTCATGTAATTTGCAGACTTACTCGGGTCTGTTCTGCGTCGTCGTCAATCCGTACAAAAGGCTCCCGATCTACACAGAAAAGATAATGGAAAGGTATAAGGGCATCAAGAGGCACGAGGTACCACCGCACGTATTCGCTATCACCGACACCGCCTACCGCTCAATGCTCCAAGGTATATACAATTCGATCGAGATTACAAAGGCTCCTCTTCGTACAGACGTATCCTCGCTCCGTTCACCGACGTACCGATCGGCGATTCGATCTTCGAGACCTTTTGAAACTCCATCGATCAACGCCTCGTACGTTTATCACCGCGAGAAGCTTCGAGAGTCACGAGGGGGGGCTACGATTAATCGCCGTGAAGAATTTTTATTTTGTTTGCTGATTGTCGAACGGCCTTGGGCGCGAACAAAAATTCATCGAGAAACTCGACGTCGTACGATCGACGAACAAAAAAATTCGCATACGATTATGTACAATTTTGTCGAAATATTGTTTTTTTTACGGGTTTTGGGTATGCAAATTATTTTGTTTTTCGAGGAAAAGAAACAAATATCGCGAGTTAAGGCGCGTGGGTTTGGGCACACTCGGCTCGAGAAAGAATAACTCGCGGCTTGGCCTTGCACGGTATTACTTCAATTCTTTTCCATCGCAATTTCATTCGCATTTTAATAATTTTAATAATCTTTATATTATTTTTGTAACGTTACGATTTTACTTGGTTGAGTACGCGGATCAATTAGTCGAGAAATATATCCGGTGCGTTATGGAGATTGTCTCGAAGCTCGCAGGGTGTCGTATAATTTCTTTCTTTTTATTTTTATTTACTTATTTTTCTAAAACGCCAAATCATTCGTCTGTACGAACGAGCATGTTCCATTTTCTTCTCTGCATGATCGATGAAATTTCGAACGAAACCATTTGTGAAATCGTTTATACTGACGCATTTATTTATTTTTCAGATCGCGAGGACCAATCGATTCTCTGTACGGGAGAGTCGGGCGCCGGTAAAACGGAAAATACGAAGAAAGTCATACAGTATTTGGCATACGTAGCAGCCTCGAAGCCAAAATCGAATGCTGTGAGTTGATTCTTCTCACGTTCTTGGAAGAAACAAAAAGAAATCAATCTTTCACAAGTCGCGAGGAACGCAAAACTAGGATCGTTAATATCGTCTCCGCTCGACGTTAAAATACCAAGATCAGCGGATCTCGCTAACGGCTAACAGCTGACGAGTCGAATTACCCGAGCGCCAAGAGAGCGGAATTTGAGAACGTTGTTTTAATAACCGTGCTCCGGCGGTTGTACTCTTAATATGCGTTTATCGTTGAATCTTATTAAACGAGGCCATAAACGTTCGCGCGAATCATTTTGATTTTTATTACTCTTTCTCGCGCATGTAATTTCGGGAATTTTTGCGGTTCTCGAAAAGCCACATCCGTCGATTCATCCAACGACGAGAAAATCGGAAATCCGTCAACCGCGATTTCCAGCAATCTCGAAGTTTTATTCATCGTCGCGACGAGATCTTTTTTACTTTTTTGTTCCCTTACCGTGAACGTAAATGTTTAAAAATCTTGAATAAAAAAATACAACCGATTGTACACGAGTATCAAGGACGTTGCAATCCTTAGCCCCGTTGCAGAACGCCATATATCACCTAGTTGTGAATTACGAATCGAGTCTAAATCTATATTTATACATTATAGACTTTATTCGTCCGTTGGTTCGTCGAGATTACGAAATAAAGTGGCTACGTCCGGACGCGTCGACGCGAGGGTCCTTATTCGGACGAGCCTTAGTGAGTAAGACGTTCATCCTCGGCGTATTAGAACGCCGAGAGTGAGTCAAACACCTAAAAAAGCTCTGTACTTTTTTGGGACGTTGATATTTTTCTCTCTCTCTCTCTTTCTCGAGATAAACGCTCGCGCGAAGCACGTATCTGTGCCATACCATTAAATCAATTACGCTCGCCATAGTTGCAAACTACATTCGAGAAAGATTTTTCTATCCACGTTTGACAATAGTCGCAGCGCGCGAGACGGACTTTGTCACCGCGATAACAATTTTATTGCAGTTTATCCATTTCCTTGTGATTTATCGGTGAGGAATTTCAAGAGACAAGACATCGTTCGTACTCGTTTTGCGTGCTATTATACATAACGAATTATTTCGTTCCGAGACGATTCTGTCAAGTAAAATTCTATAACAATTAAAAATTGATTTTTTTTCCGGTGCTGATTATCCACGGACATCATCCAGACCCCAAGTCCAGCGTTAATAATAGTAAGTCCGATGTAGCTCTGTGGAGAGCATCGCAACATTTTTATTTTTGTTTCTTTTATTTTATTAATGGGTTTAAAAATACACGTGCTTTGTTCAATGCCTAATGAAATTGTTTTGCATTATGTCGAAGGAATGAATTGACTTTCTCTTTTTTTGCTGCACATTATAAGTGTCGATGGTAACTTAACCGTAGATGATCCAATGATTACTAATATAATCTTAAACGCTCTCTCGCTGCTTACCAATTCAGGGATCTGGGAGCAACTCGGAAAAATTTGCGGTAATAACCGAGGGATTGTGTATACATGTGGGCGTGAGTGTATTAATAATTGTGCCAAGTGGGATTATTCTGTAATATCATGGGATATTCGAGGGTTTATTATTGCGTGCTTAGCGATTGTTACTCAACGTTAAATTTTCTCCATTTTTCACAGGGTGAACTCGAGCAACAACTTTTACAAGCCAATCCAATACTGGAGGCTTTTGGTAACGCCAAGACCGTGAAGAACGACAATTCGTCTCGATTCGTAAGACATCAGCCTTTATTTTGATCATTATTGGAATAAAAAAATTTGTCGCGTATATTCATTCCGTTTATTCTGTCGCTACCCAGGGAAAATTCATCAGAATCAATTTCGATGCTTCGGGCTACATCGCAGGCGCAAATATCGAGACTTATCTCCTCGAAAAGTCAAGGGCGATTCGTCAGGCCAAGGATGAGAGAACCTTCCACATCTTTTATCAGCTGTTGGCAGGCGCGTCTCCGGAACAAAAGAGTAATTATATTTACATTCGTTTTATTATTTACAACTCGTAAGGATTTCTCACAGTACATTCACATCTGTCTTTAATGTTTGTCTCGTTCAGAGGAATTCATATTGGAAGATCCGAAGCTGTATCCATTCTTGTCGAACGGAGCATTGCCGGTTCCCGGTGTCGACGACGCCGCTGAATTTGCGTCCACGGTCAAATCGATGAACATAATGGGGATGACGAACGAGGACTTCGCCTCAATTTTCCGCATCGTTTCAGCAGTCATGTTGTTCGGCTCGATGCAATTCCGTCAAGAAAGAAATTCCGATCAGGCAACACTGCCCGATAACACGGTGGCGCAAAAGATATCTCATCTTTTGGGTCTGAGCGTGACGGAAATGACAAAAGCTTTTCTTAAGCCGCGTATCAAAGTGGGCCGTGATTTTGTGACGAAAGCCCAGACGAAGGAGCAGGTAGAGTTCGCCGTGGAGGCTATCTCGAAAGCTTGCTACGAACGTATGTTCCGTTGGCTCGTCAATCGTATAAATCGATCGCTCGACAGAACGAAGAGGCAAGGCGCCAGTTTCATCGGCATCCTCGATATGGCAGGTTTCGAGATCTTCGAGCTCAACTCGTTCGAGCAACTTTGCATCAATTACACAAACGAGAAGCTTCAACAATTGTTCAATCACACGATGTTCATACTCGAACAGGAGGAATATCAGCGCGAGGGTATCGAATGGAAATTCATCGATTTTGGTCTTGATCTTCAGCCGACGATAGATCTGATCGATAAACCAATGGGTATAATGGCACTGCTTGACGAGGAGTGTTGGTTCCCCAAGGCCAACGACAAGACCTTCGTCGAGAAGCTCGTTGGTGCACACAGCGTTCATCCTAAATTCATGAAAACCGATTTTCGCGGGGTCGCCGATTTCGCGATAATACATTACGCCGGCAAGGTCGATTACTCGGCAGCCAAGTGGCTCATGAAGAACATGGATCCGTTGAACGAGAATATCGTTAGCCTCTTACAAGCCTCGCAGGATCCGTTCGTCTGTCACATTTGGAAAGACGCGGAGATCGTTGGAATGGCACAACAGGCATTGACCGATACGCAATTCGGCGCGAGAACGAGAAAGGGAATGTTCCGTACGGTCTCGCAATTGTACAAAGAACAATTGGCGAAACTGATGGTCACGCTTCGTAACACAAATCCAAATTTCGTCAGGTGTATAATTCCGAATCACGAGAAGAGAGCCGGAAAGATCGACGCTCCGTTGGTTCTCGATCAGCTGAGATGCAACGGTGTGCTCGAGGGTATTCGTATTTGTCGACAGGGATTCCCGAATCGTATTCCCTTCCAAGAATTCCGGCAGCGTTACGAGCTTCTCACGCCCAATGTAATTCCCAAGGGATTCATGGATGGCAAAAAAGCCTGCGAGAAAATGATACAAGCGCTCGAGCTCGATCCCAATCTCTATCGCGTCGGTCAGTCGAAGATTTTCTTCCGCGCCGGAGTTCTCGCTCATCTCGAGGAGGAGAGGGACTACAAGATAACCGATCTCATCGTCAATTTTCAAGCATTCTGTCGTGGCTTTTTGGCACGCCGAAATTATCAGAAGCGCCTTCAGCAGCTTAACGCCATTCGAATAATTCAGAGAAATTGTGCCGCTTACTTGAAGCTCCGAAATTGGCAATGGTGGAGATTGTACACAAAGGTCAAGCCACTGCTGGAGGTGACGAAGCAGGAGGAAAAATTGACGCAGAAGGAGGACGAACTGAAGCAGGTTAGAGACAAGCTTGAGATGCAATTGCACTCGGCACAGGAGTACGAGAGAAAGTATCAGCAGGCGATCGAGGAGAAGACGATGTTGGCCGAGCAATTGCAGGCGGAAGTCGAATTGTGTGCCGAGGCTGAAGAGATGCGAGCGCGTTTGGCCGCGAGAAAACAAGAGTTGGAGGAGATATTGCACGATCTCGAGGCAAGAATCGAGGAAGAGGAGGAACGCAGTACCGCGCTGACGCAGGAGAAGAAGAAGTTGCAATTGAACATAAGCGATCTCGAGGAGCAGCTGGAGGAAGAAGAGGCTGCTCGACAGAAGCTTCAGCTCGAGAAGGTTCAATGCGACGGTAAGATAAAGAAACTCGAGGAAGATCTGGCGCTCTCGGAGGACACTAATCAAAAGTTACTCAAGGAAAAGAAGATACTGGAGGAGAGAGCAAACGATTTGTCGCAAACGCTAGCGGAGGAAGAAGAAAAGGCCAAGCATCTGTCAAAATTGAAGGCAAAGCACGAAGCAACGATAGCCGATCTCGAAGAGAGATTGCTCAAGGACCATCAGCAAAGACAGGAGGTCGACAGATCGAAGAGAAAGGTCGAGACCGAGGTGTCGGACCTGAAGGAGCAGATACAGGAACGTAAGACTCAGGTCGAGGAGCTACAGTTGCAATTGGGCAAACGGGATGAAGAATTGAACCAAGTTATGTTGAAGATCGATGATGAGGCGGCCGCCAAGGCACAGGCTCAAAAAGCCCTCAGAGAATTGGAATCCCAGCTCGCTGAACTTCAGGAGGATCTTGAGGCTGAGAAAGCAGCAAGAAGCAAAGCCGAGAAGCTGAAGCGCGATTTGAACGAGGAACTCGAAGCGCTGAAGAACGAACTCCTCGATTCGTTAGACACAACAGCTGCGCAACAAGAATTACGAAGCAAGCGCGAACAAGAACTAGCGACGTTAAAGAAAAATTTGGAAGAAGAGACTTCCGTTCACGAGGGAACACTGTCCGATATGCGACACAAGCACACCCAAGAACTGACCGTACTCAACGAACAAATGGACGCGCTTAAAAAGGCGAAAGCTGGATTGGAAAAGACGAAGGGTACGCTCGAGGCCGAGAGCGCGGATCTTGCCACGGAATTACGCTCCGTAGCTGCCAGCAGACAGGAATCCGATCGTCGACGCAAGCAGGCGGAACAACAATTGGCCGAATTAACCGCAAAGCTCAGCGACGTCGATAGATCGAAGCAGGAAATCGTCGAGAGAGTGACCAAATTGCAACAAGAGGTCGACAGTATGTCGCAACAACTGGAGACTGCGGAATTAAGAGCATCAGCGGCCATCAAAGCTTCCACGACTTTCGAGTCGCAATTCAACGAGATGCAACAACAGCTGGAGGAAGAGACGAAACAGAAGCTCGGTCTCAGCTCGAAGTTACGCGCTTTGGAAAGTGAGAAAGACGCCCTTCACGATCAACTAGAAGAGGAGGAGGAAGCGAAGCGCGCCCTCGAGAAACAATCTCAGAGTCTGATCATTCAGTTGGCCGAGGCAAAGAAACGGGGCGACGATGAGGCTGAGGCTGCTGCTGCTCTCGAGGAAGCTCGAAAACGCGTTCTGAAAGACATGGAGGCACTGCAGAAGCAAGTCGAGGAGCTAAAGGCTGCGAACGATAAACTAGACAAGTCGAAGAAGAAAATACAGGCCGAGCTCGAGGACAGTACGATCGAGCTCGCGGTACAGAGGTCGAAGGTGATCGAGCTGGAAAAGAAACAGAAAAATTTCGACAAAGTGCTCGCCGAGGAGAAGGCCGTTTCGGAGAAATACGCCGAGCTTCGCGATACCGCCGAGAGGGAAGCAAGGGAGAAGGAGACGAAGGTATTGTCGTTGACGCGCGAGCTTGATGAGCTCAACGACAAGGTCGAGGAGCTGGAACGCGGTAGACGTGGCTTACAAGCGGAACTCGATGAACTCGTCAATAATCAAGGCACTGCTGACAAAAACGTGCACGAGTTGGAGAAAGCAAAACGCGTCCTCGAGCAACAATTGGCCGAGCAAAGGTCCCAAGTTGAGGAACTCGAGGACGAGTTACAGTGTACGGAAGACGCGAAATTGAGACTCGAGGTCAACATGCAAGCTCTCAAGGCGCAATTCGATCGCGAGCTTCAGGCGAAGGAAGAACAGGCCGAGGAAAAACGTCGTGGTCTCGTGAAAGGATTGAGAGATCTCGAAGCTGAGCTCGAGGACGAGAGAAAACAGAGAGCAGCGGCAATAGCAGCGCGCAAGAAGATGGAAGCCGATTACAAGGACATCGAGCAACAATTGGAGATGCACAACAAGGTCAAGGAGGACGCTGTCAAGCAATTGAAGAAACTGCAGGTGCAAATTAAAGATTGTACGAGAGAAACGGAGGAAGCGCGTGCTGCGAGAGACGAGTTAGCCGCAGGAGCGAAAGAGGCCGACAGAAAAGTTAAGATTCTCGAAGCTGATTTATTGCAAATGACCGAAGATCTGGCTAGTAGCGAGCGTGCAAAACGTGTCGCTGAGAACGAGCGAGACGAGCTTCAAGAGGAAGTCAACAATAATGCCAACAAGGGAACGCTGATGCTCGATGAGAAGCGTAGACTCGAGGCAAGAATAGCGACTCTCGAGGAGGAATTGGAAGAGGAACAGTCGAACGGTGAACTTCTGACCGACCGTGCCCGCAAGAGTCAAATAACCGTGGAACAACTGACGACGGACCTTGCGACGGAACGTACCGCAACGCAAAAGCTCGAATCACAGAGACTTTTGCTCGAACGACAGAACAAGGAATTGAAAGCGAAACTCGCGGAATTGGAAACGAATCAACGGGCGAAGACCAAAGCGACCATACAGGCCCTCGAGTCGAAGATCTCGAATCTCGACGAACAACTTGAGACGGAAGCTAAAGAACGTCTCGCACAGCAGAAGATCAATAGAAAAATGGATAAGAAATTAAAGGAGCTAGGTCTCCAGTTGGAGGACGAGAGGAGAAATGCCGAACAATTCAAGGAACAAGTCGAGAAGGCAAACATCAGAGTTAAAACCCTGAAGAGACAGCTCGATGAGACCGAGGAAGAGCTCAGCACGCACAAGGTATTGAAGCGAAAAGCCAAAAGAGAGATGGAAGAGATGTTGGAATCGCACGAGAACTTGACACGCGAAGTTGCCAATCTCAAGACCAAGCTGAGGTGAGTTTTTTTTAAAATACATTTCATTATTTTCGTTGGCCCCAGCTTATCTCAATTATTTCTCATTTATTTACTTCGCACGCCGAGGCTTAGAGAAACTGATCGGATTTTTCCGATCATTATGTTCGGTTAAAAACAATATTTGTTTTACCACGTTTTTTTTTGAAAGACCATCGGATCACGACTGTGCATGTGCATTTACAAAAATTCGAACTGTAGTCGTACGATGTTGACCAAGAATACAATTTTCCCGAACCGGTCGAGCGTCATGAAACCTCAGAGTGATAAGCACGAGTAAAGCTAGACAATGATGCGAATTAAAGCGAAGTGTTTAGGAATCGAAAAAGAAAGAATAGAAGCTTTCCCACGTGAAGAATATTCTCCATCCCCCCCCAAAAAACATCGGTGTGCATGTGAAAATTGTCAGGTAAATGAGTACAAACATATCATTTTATATACAACGAATATTAAAATTAGACATTTTTTAACTTTCAGACGTGGTGGAGCTCCGATAAGTCTCAGTTCGACGAGATTGACGAAACGAGGGTCAGTGCAAACCGGTGGTTCTGGCGATGATTTGACAACACAGGATGAGAGCATGGACGGGGACGAGAGTGTAAACTGAATCCGAGGCGCCATCTTATATGCAACAATAATTTCATAACGCATAATAGATTGTCTATAATGAACGTGGAAACAAAACTAGAAAACGAGTCGTCAGCGAAACGCGAGGAGAGACACGGGGGGTTGCGCGCTTTACTGACGAGCTCGCAACAACGATCAATCGATATTCGGGTATTCGAACATTCAGAATTATAATGTTGTTGGTCGCACATCGGCCATAATGCACGGGTCGATCCACAAGTTGCGTCGCGGAGAGAGGGCGCGAATGATAAAGAGCGATTGTTTCTTTTTATTTTCAAGTAGAAATACATATATATATATACACACATTTCTACTAGAAATGTATGTATACATATATTTCTACTACTTCCCATAAGATGCCATCGAGAGAAAGTGTTGAAAGAATGTGTACATAACTTTACAGCTTACTAACTAACCGCCGAGCGGTTCTAATGCAAAAAAACGAAGAAATGAAAAATAAACACGATTGAATTTGTAAATGCGATTCGGGAACTATTGTGGGACCGAGATGGTTGGGTGGGGAAGAAAAAGACAAACGAATGAAAAAAAAGCATGGCAGGTCGCTGCATAATTAAGACTACACGAATAACACACTTAGATAGATTATAAGGACATTAACGTTTATTATAATATTATTTTATTACTACTGCTACTATTGCGAACAGCATCAATCCCGCTATATACTATTACGATCATCGTTAATTATTTTAATGATTAACTAATTATATATATACACGGAGAGCGAAGGAGAGACAATTTAAGGAGCAAACGTCAACCGATGATTACCAGAGTTACATTTCTTTTTAAAAGGTTCTTTTTTTTTGTTTGAAGATTAAATTTTCTCCTGGTATTTGTTTCCATACGTTCTAAGCATTATTTTCTTTTCTTTTCTCTTTACCTATCTCTGTCGAGTATCATGGTTCTTTGAGACGAAACAAAAGCGTTCTTTTATATGATGTACCCGCACATGCATTTATATACATATTTTTTGGCATTATACATAATATATAATATATATTTAATTGAACATAGGCAGTAAGCTTTTCCTCTTCTCCAGTTTATAATACTGAATTTCGGGACAACAGCAAGAAAGCAGAACAAAAAAATGAATAAAAATGACACCAATATTATTTTTCTTTTATTGTACTTAAAGTATTGCATTCTTTGAATTTTTTTTTTGTTATCTTTTCGTTCTCTTTTGCTTTACCGACTTCGTTTGTGCCAACCTTTTGAAATGAATTGAGACACGCTTATCGATATGTTGTTTTCTCATGAATGTGATCGAATTTGGCTTTTAGTTTAGGTTGACCGTATTTGTAAACACTGTTGATCATTGAACACGATATAATGAAATGAAACAACCGAATCAAACTGTTCAACGATTATATGACGTAGATGAAAAGAAACAAAAAATTGAATTTTGTACGCGCATTTTTGTAAGCATTTTATGAAAAATTCTTCGTATCTCAAGGCATTTACAAGGTGTATAATGTGAGAGCTAGTATATTTTTCAAGATGAATTATAATTAGAGCGCATGAATCGATATATAACTACATATATATATGTAGATCCATTATACATATATTAAATAGGCCTTTACAAAGAAATCATGTGAATTGAAAAACTAATTTTTAGCGAGACCATGTCGACGAAACGTTCGAGTCAAGTCTGAATATCATGAGCTGAAGGATCTTGTTACTGCGTAAAAGTTTTGATGGATTCGGAGATAAGGCAAATCTAAAACGAAGAGGGAATAAACATCGTCGAGGGCTTACCTGTGTTCGATCTTTTGGTCCAGCATATTCTTCGTTCAATTGCGAATTGTGTATATAAGACGATCAAGTTGAATCGAAAGTTGACAACTTTCTAAACGTGTCGAACGAGTCCGAAATCGCGGGTGCGAAAAGAACTAGCCCAACAAATTCGGCAAGAAATTAGCGCAAGAATGGATTTCTTGCGTAAAGCCAAGATGGGTACAGGAATAGGGAAGGATAGAAATCGATCGAGGATTTATTGAAATGAAACGAAGCGAGCAAGTTTTGATACGTTTTATATGGATTGATGAACAATAATGGTCGATTGCGTATAGATATACAAAAAAAGCTACAATAAACAGTGAAATCGTAAGAGTTGCGTCGGGATGTTTCATTGATTAATAGTCTGGTTTTCCCGACATTTCTTCTTTCATCTGCCAAATCTGTCGTGCCAATGTTGGATTGGCCAGATCGAGCGGAGTTTTCCGATCTTTATTCAACAGTTGGATGTTTGCACCGTTGAAGACAAGAAGTTTGGCCTCTTCGTGCCTATCTTCTTCGCACGCCGAGTGCAATGCAGTATCTCCGAACATATCAGTTTGATCTGCAATAGAGAACAAAATGTAAGTAGACCGTTAATAGTTCGAACGGTCAATTGATTAAACATATTTCTATTACCAATGTTCAGCCGTTTCCCTTGTTCCAAAAGCATTTTTACGATGCTCAAGTTGCCCTTGGAGGCAGCCCTGTGTAGTGGAGTGGCTCCTCGTTTGTCAGTGATATTAACATCAGCTCCTTTCTGGATCAAAAACGCGCATATAGTGGCCCAGTTTTTACTCGCGGCATATTGCAAAGCCGAATGTCCTTCGTCGGTCTTCTCGTTCACGTGAGCTCCCTCGCTCAACAATAATTTCACGACTTTCTCACGGCCTGCCGATGCCGCCAAGATCAGAGGCGTCATGTTTGTCTGCAACGATGTACATTTAGAAATTTGCATACTGGTATACTGCTACCTTCGAATAGTATCATCATAATAACTTGAGCGCCCCAATCGCGCACGCGTATATATATATATACATGTATATATATATATGCATGCGCACGCATATATATATATGCATACATACATGCACACATTATGCCAAACATATATATATATATATATATATATATATATATATATATATATTTATAGATGTCGCGGCTCTAGGAAGAACCGTGAATGACAGCGTCAAAACAGCGGTCTAGACAAGCAATTATAATCATTACAAAATTGATATAATTACGTCATCTGGTGGATCGGCCGGTACGCCTACAGACAGAAGAAATCGAACAAGATCGTCATGTCCACCCAATGCAGCCCAATGCAACAGCATACGTCCATTCTGTTGGAAGAAAACAATGTCTTCTACATAACCTGTCCGAGCGAGTTTCTTTTTTTTTCAGCCGTAATTCATGAATACGCACAGAATCCGGTTGAATCTTCAATTTATCGTTCTCGTTAATGAGAATTTTGATCGCTGCAGTTTGTCCACGATATGCCATATCGTAGACAGACGGTTCCTTTCGCGGTGCCATATTTACGATGATTTTGTAATATTAATACAATGTTCCTTTTGACGCTGACAGAAATGCTAACCGAACAATCGACTACACGGAGCCATATTGTGACTCTCACTATCCAGTTCTTAGTATCCGCGTTCAACGATAGGTGCGCCAGTCGCGCCTGTCAGTCCTTGCGGATTCCGTGCACCCTTGTCCATGGAATTGCAGTAACAGCACATGCGTAGCGTGGGCCCTGGAACAATAGAAAAATCAAAATTTTAATTGATTGAAGGTACCTTGAAGTTTGTCCCGGATAGCTACAGCCCTAACAGACGGCTTACACCCCTTACGCAAAGCAAACCCATCTGAACCGTAAACACATCCCCAAATCTACCTCAAATTGCCCACACGCAACCCCAAAAGTCTCAAATGTATGCCCCCATTCGCCGGTCAAAATGCGTCCCAAACACACTGTAACGTTACTTTTGTCCTGAACTGTTAAATAGTTTAGTATATATCGAGTGTGTATAAATGGGATGCAATCCATTCAATAAGGATTAAATGTCTCCACTCCTGAATATATAAATCCCCCTTTTCACGAGCTATCTCGTTACCAGGCAATGATATTTTCATTTTTCAATTCTTTTATATCGTTTTCCACTTCGGGAGGTTGAATACAAAAAAATATAGAATTTAAGAGAATTGGAACAACGAACTTTAGGCATTGTCATGAAACCCTTTACCAATCTAGTCGATGAACCTGCTACCGTTTTATTCAAATTTATTGTAAACGAAGTTCGGATGATGTTTAATATAAGAATCCTTTATTTGGATTTTAATATGTTTATATTTATTTACACTTGGTTGCACTTTGTCGATAGTCCGAAACAAAAAATCAATTACGATTTTTTGTTTTGCAAAAGTCTATTTTTTCCTGGACTATCATGGAAGCGCGAGAGATAAAAGACCGACGATATACGTGTGCGTATACGCTTATGCTAGGTGTGGTTGCTAGGTAACTGGAAACGTACAAACACCACTATTACTGATTGTTATTCTTTAAAACCATTTTGACGGGTATCTTCTGTCGATTTTTTGTACATAAAGCTCGGCATATTTTTTGTTTGTTTGTACGACAATGATCATAAAATATTTAGGGCCTATTCTACCAGCCAGTGTGAGTGACATTGTTTTATTTCCGGCGCATATAATCACATGGTGATAAATTCTTTCAATTGTGTGTCAAACGTCTTACAGGATTCGGAGAATCGTGTTGTGGGAATAGCATGGTCGCCGAATAATTTAAAACTCGCTGTTGCACTGACCGACAGATCTATCTATCTCTTCGATGAGACAGGTGCAAAGAAAGACAGATTTCAAACAAAGCCTGTCGATGCAAAGGTACCATTGTTTGTGAGCTTGTACCTATATGATGTATAAATGAAAACATACGTTGCGAAACATGTCATCCTTACTTTTCCTCGAATTATAAATTATATCTCATACCGACGAACAAAAATAGTTCATCATATTTTTATGGCACTGTAGTCCCAACTTGTCAAAACTTTTATACCAATTATATCAGTGGGTAATGTTGCCTCTGTGTTGCTTCGCCAAATACTGCTTTTAACATGTAGAACTGTTCAACGTTTGATAAATCGATCACATTTTATGTTGGAGAGTTTGAGAAACTTGTCTGATGTGTCTGCTGGATGTTGAACAACGTTCTCGAGATCAAGTTAAAAATATCGAGAACAATAGGATTTTTTAGAGAAATTAAGAATCCAAGAATTGAATGCGTATGGAATGCAAGCCTATCCTCTTTTGCCATCAATTCCTATTCCATTTATAAAACGATTCGAGGTCCCATAGTGACTTTCGTTATTGTCGCTCTTTACAGTATGGAAAAAAGAGTTATCTCGTAAAGGCTATTGCATTCTCACCAGACTCGACAAAGATAGCAGTAGGACAAACGGACAATATCGTCTATGTGTACAAGATCGGAGAGGACTGGGGAGACAAGAAAGTAATATGCAACAAATTCGGTCAGAGTTCAGCGGTTACTTGTATGGTCTGGCCTTTGGAAGGACCGATCATAATTGGACTAGCGGATGGAAAAGTTCGGGCCGCTATGATGAAATCTCACAAAGCCCAGACGCTCTACACCGCCGATGCTATGACAATTGCCCTTGCGATGAAGTAATTCATCAGAATTATGCCAATTAATCAAGATCTTGAAACAATTGAAACAAGAATAATAGACATCCTTTCATGAATTTCAGTATCAGAGGAAACGGTTTTCTTTCGAGTCACGGAGACGGCAGTATCATAAGATATTTTATAAAGGATGACGGCAACGCCGAACCATCGGGTAGAGTTCTGATGCATGGCGTTCCAGCCTATGCTCTGGTTTGGACCCAGAATCACATAATCGCTGGTGGTTGCGACAAAAAGCTCACGTCTTACGACAATCATGGAAAAATCGTGAAAATATTCGACTACAGCCGAGATCCAAATGAGAAAGAATTCTCGATCGCATGCTGCAGTCCAAGCGGTCAAAGCATCGCGATTGGTTCGTGGAACAAAGTTCGAATCTTCGACTGGATACCTCGACGTTCGGTTTGGGAAGAGTCGAACAATCGAGCATTACCGAATCTCTACACAGTAACAGCGATCTCCTGGCGTCGGGATGGCTCGAGGCTGGTAATCGGGGGTCTCTGCGGAGCTGTCGAACAATTCGAGACTGTCCTTCGGCGTGCCATGGTGCGCGGAAGTCACGAGGTTGTTTACGTTGGTCCGAGTCAGGTTGTCGTACGTTCCTTGAACGGAAAAAATCGTCCTGTTATTGTTAAATCGCAAACAGGCAGTGAGATCGAGGATGTTCGTGTGCTCGGTCGTAGCGACAATCACATAGTTGCACGTACGAGCAAGACCTTACTGATAAGTGACATAGAGCTCAATCTAATGAGCGAGATACCGTGGGAAACCAAGTCCGGAAGCGAAAAATTTTTCTTCGAATATCCCGGAGTATGTTTGATCTTCTATGCAGGTGAATTGACCATTGTGGAATATGGTAAGAACGAGATCCTCGGCTCGGTGAGAACCGAAGCGGTAAATCCACACGTCGTCAGTGTACGAATAAACGAGCGTCATGTCGCTGGTATGCCCGAGAACAAGAGATTGGCATATCTTCTTGATCCTCGAACAGTCAGGATAATAGATTTTCTCACTGGTGTCACGATAAGCGTTATCAGTCACGATGGTCGTGTCGATTGGCTAGAACTCAGTGAAACCGGACACAGGCTCTTGTCGAGAGACAAACGAGGCCGACTTTGGCTGAGCGACGATAAAGGTCTGAGAGTTTTGCTTCTAACAGGCACCAGTTTTGCCTCTTGGGTACCTGGAAGCGACGTGGCCGTTGCTCAGAGTAATCAGGCTCTGGCAGTTTGGTACAACGTCGATGCACCCGAGGCAGCTACCCTCATTCCCATTCACGGCGATGCCGTTGACATTGTCCGTGAACACGGTCAGACGGCGGTTATAGTCGAAGAACCCAGCGGACGTGTATCGTATTTGTTGGACGAGGGTCTGATAGAATTTGGCACCGCTCTGCACGACAATGACTTCGGCCGCGTTGTGCTATTTCTCGAGGAACTCGGCGAACGGCCACAGACCGAGGCCATGTGGGAAAATGTAGCTCGCAACGCAATGGCTGGTCGTCAATTGTTAATCGCAGCTCGATGTTACGCGGCACTCGGCGACGTTGCTTGCTCGGCTTTTCTCAAAGATATCGTGGAAAATGGCGATCGTTATTTCAAGGAAACGGGTAACGATGCGCTTGCTGATCCAGACAGTTGGGCGAGATTAGCCATTCTCAATGGTGAGCTAAAAACCGCAGAAGCCATTTATCTCGAGCAAAATGAGCTTGACAAGGCCCTCGAAATTTATCAGAAATATTGGCACTGGGAAGACGCTCTGGCACTCGCTGAAGCACGAAATTGGTCGGGGCTCAATGTCCTCAAAGACAAACATCTGGCTTGGCTGTTGGAAAGCGGACAAGCTGCTAGAGCAGCCTCCATTATTGAGACGGATAATCCAAGGCGAGCTATAAAACTCTTTTTGGAATCACGACGTGCTGGTAGAGCGGCGAGACTATTGCTCGCTAATGAATCTCTTCTCGAGGACCCTTCGATAGTCGGCGAAGTCGTTAAGATTCTCAAATCAACTGATTTGATGGAGCTGGCTGGTGAGATATTGGAAAGAACGTCAGATTTTTCCGAAGCTATAAAGTGTTATGGCAAAGCCGGTGTATTCGCCAGAGCTCTCGATCTCGCTCGTTCCGTAGAGCCAAATAGCGTGGTAAATCTTGAGAAAGAGTGGGGACATCATTTATCGAGCTTGGGTCACTACGATGCTGCGATAAATCACTTTATCGAAGCTGGTGAAACGGCTCTGGCATTAAATGCAGCGATACATGCGCGTCAATGGCGCAAAGCTTTGCAAATCGTTCAAGTGATCGAGACCGATGATCCCGAGATACGCAAACAGTGTATCAAACTCGCCGAATATTATGCTTCGGTGGGAGATGGTAATTTAGCGGAAACTTTGTTTCTTCGAGCTGACGAGCCGAGACGGGCTGTAGAGGTTCACGTGCGGTCTGGCAACTGGTCAAGGGCTCACGAAGTTGCCACTGAATTTATGAACGCAAACGAGGCGAGAGAAATTCTCTCGGACCATGCTGAAAAATTGATGGACGCAGGTGATTTTCGTCACGCCGAGTCGTTGCTGGTGGCTACCGAGCAGTATGATACAGCGATCGCTATGTATCGAAAGGCTGGTCACCGTAACGACATGATCAGACTCGTGTCAGAATACAGGCCTGATCTGTTGAAAACGACTCACGCACATCTGGCGCGTGAACTCGAGGCAGCTGGAAAGTCTCGCGAAGCCGAGGAACATTTCATCGGTGCGGAAGATTGGCGCGGTGCCGTTTCCGCTTATCGGGCGGCTAATATGTGGGAAGACGCTCTTCGCGTTGCAAAAAAATCTTCCGGCGATAAAGCCGGTCAACAAGTTGCTCTTTTGTGGGCTCGTACCATGGCGCCAGAATTAGGAGCGAGGCTACTTATGCGTCTCTCTTATCTCGACGCGTGTCTTCAGCTTGCCTGCGAAGCTGGTTTGTACGACTGGGCCCTCGAGGTCGTCAAGTACGGAACTGCCGAACAACAGAAAGAAGTTTATTACAAGCATGCAATGGCACTCGAGGATGAGGGCAAATTTTCCGAAGCTGAGAAAGAATTTATAAGAGCTGGCAAAGCTTACGAGGCTGTACAGATGTATATACACACGAGAGACTGGGACGCCGCTGAGGAAGTTGCGCAATCGTTGAACCAGGAGGCTGTGTCTCAGGTGCTCGTTGCAAGAGCCGCCGAGGCTGCGGAATCGCAGAATTACGCTGTGGCTGAATCACTTTTGCTGCGAGCTCACAAACCCGATATTATCGTCGAACACTACAAGGTTTGTGCGAGTGGATGATTCTTGAATCTATTCTTGCTCTATTTTTTCATAGATATTTTATAATTCATGATACCTCGGTCGATATAACATTGCGTGTCAAAACTTACGTTCAATATAAATTTATATGCATAACAGGAAGATTAAATTAAAATTTTGGAGATAATTACTCATTTTTAGCGATGCTAAGTGTGTATTTAAACCATTAATGCAAAAAATTGATTAATAAACAACCTTTTTTTATTATAAGGTCGACACGTTTCGTACTTTTGAGGAACGACGGTCGTTTCATACCTGTTTTTCTTTTCTCAATTGGGCAGAAAGCTGGTATGTGGTCGGACGCAATGCGGGTTTGCAGAGAATATCTTCCGAGTCAGGAGGCTGCTTTGCGACGAGAATTGAGCCAAAAGAGTTCGGGTATGGACGCAAGTGATAGTCTGGCCGAGGCCAGACGTTGGCTAATCGTTGGCGAGACGAGAACAGCGCTGGACATA
Source organism: Netelia virgata (assembly GCA_951802705.1). NCBI lineage: Eukaryota > Metazoa > Arthropoda > Insecta > Hymenoptera > Ichneumonidae > Netelia > Netelia virgata. The sequence continues at coordinate 11,479,199 of OX637865.1, read as the reverse complement.
CTGATGGTGGATCCTCACGCACCGAGACCGGTTCTTCTCCAAGCGGCGGATATTCTTATAAATCAATCTGATCCGGAAACTGCTGTTCAACTCGGTGGTGAATTAGGCTCAAGACTGTTGGCCATTGAAGAGCATGCACTTGCTGCACAGGTAGAACAAATATAATCAATAATTATCCTTAATATTTAAGCTTCCTCTATCATTAATTCAAACTCACCATTTTTTGTTCAGGTTTATCTTCAAGCCGATAGATTGAAGGATGCCGTAAACGCGCTGATAGCAATTGGAGAATGGAACAGAGCTCGAAGAATCGTTCGCGAACTCGCACCCGAGCTCGAACCTTATCTCGAGGACAAATATCGAGACGCGATGATAAAGGATGGCCAGGCTGAAAAATTTGTCGAAGTGGACGCTGATCCGGCCCTCGATATAATGGCACGGAAGGGGCAGTGGACGCAACTCTTCGAGGCAGCGAGTGCTCAAGGCTCGGAACATTTACACAAGTACGTTGCTCAAAGAGCAGCTCAATTATTAAAATCCGGCTCGGCCGAGCAGGCGTTGCAGCTGTACACTCAATTTGGAACTCCCGACGTACCTCAATACAACAATCTCTACTGTCGCCTTGCGGAAATGATTCTCAACTCGAACGACGAGAACGATCACGAGACTCGTTACTCGCGTCTCGCACAGTTGCGCACGATACTTTTAGGACTGTCGCGTAACACGGAGGCTTCCTCGGAAAGCTCGAACAACGAAAGGATCGAGAAGTTTTTAAGAATAACGCACTATTCGGCAATAAGATGCGGATTCAAGTCTTTCCCCGGACTCGCCGAATTGGTAGTTAAAACTTCCGTCGCTTTGTTACGCTATTCGGACGTTCTTCCGGCAGATCGTTGTTACTACGAAGCCGGAATAGATAAACGTTCGGCAGGCTCGAGCAGCGAGGCATTCGTCTTTCTCAATCATTTTCTTGATCTCGAGGAGTGTATCGAGGAAGGCGACGGTGGTATCCTGGACGTTGATGATCTCAGAGTCACCGATTTCCCACTCGAAGTTCCTCTGCCGGATTCCCTCGGTGTGAGCCGAGAACAGCGCGAGGAAGTGAGAGAATGGGTTCTCGCTATCTCGATGGATCAACGCGTGGAGCAAGGTCTTCCCGTTGATCAACGAGGCGTTTACATCGGCTCGTTGACCTGTTCAGGTAATGATGCGCCTCCACTGGAAGAATGCGCACTTACGGGCGCACCGATTCGCGGACCTGTCGTTCGATTCGAAGGCACTAATCGTGGCGCTGATCGCAATGATTGGAATAAATTGATAAATACCGCTCGGCAAGCACCGACCGAATCTCCACTCAACGATATTCTCGTCTTCATCCAAGAATGGTGCGGTGCCGTACCGAGTTACACTTTTTAGATGTAGAGTCAGATATGATAAATGCCAAGAGATCGAGGATTTTTTTCGTGAAGATTGGGAGATTAAAAACACATGAAAATAGACTATTTCGTAATTTTCCATTTCGCATAAGTTAATATTTTTATCACCTACGTATAACAAAACATCCGATCAGGACTGACAAAGGACCGGCGCTTAGTCGATTTCTCTCGCTCCTACCCTTCTGTCTTTCTCTCCCTCTCTCTCTCTCTCTCTCATCGACGGTTTTTCTTTCTCATGCGCACTTTGAATCGCCTATCTAAAATGTGTACGTCTATTCAGTGACTATGTATAATAGATGTGTCTATAATTTATGTATAATAATAATGTAATCGCGTGTAATAATACAAGTTTCGCCGAATTACGAATGCCGATTTTTTTTTATGGGTAAAATAGCTCGCAATCACAGACTCGCCTAAATTTCTGCTTTACTGTTGGGTGATCCTGAAGACGGGACCAATTCGCAGAAAGAAACGTCGAAGTACGGAACGGGGCTCGGGTTTTAGATCGAAACACATTATTTCACACAAAAATGGATAGCATATCGCGGCGTGAATAGCGAAACGTTGATCGCACATTTTCAGTATTCTCGTTAAGAGAAGCAACAATATTGGTGTCCAGGCATCACGATGAACCTCGTTCGACAATGCAAGAAAATACTCGAGACCCTCGCAGGTAACTTCCTCGAGTCGTGATTCGACCGACGGCCAATCGTCTCTATGCGCCTCGTCGCTGTACATCTTGAAGAGTATGCGAAGAGCACAAGCCAATGATTGCGTCTCTTGATTCATCAAATTTGGTTTCGCCGTACCGCGAAAGCCAGCTTTCCAAAGTAGATTCCGTTGCTCGTTGTTAACGTTGAAACTCTTGGCGAAACGATGAGATCTGAGAAGACAATCGACCAGTTGGAGAAGATGAGAAGTATCGAGAGCGCAGTACATTCCCTGTTCCTCTTTCTGTTGATCACCCGCACCATCGTCATTCGTGTCGCAAGTTTTACCGTTCAACATGTCAGCCTGTGCCAGAGCGAGATTCTCCTGGTCCTCTTTTCTCGACGTTGCCGGATAAAAAATTACATTGTCGATCGTCTGAATTAATTCGAGTTGTACGACGCACTTGATCAGCAGAGCCGAGAACAGCTTCGATTTGCTCGTATCAACGTTGTTAACGAGACTCTGCGTACTGCTGGTTCTCTTAAGTATCCCTACGTGACTGTCGCTCTCGCCGGTTATGACGTCGAGATCGGATTCTTTATTCGCCGATTGTGGCTTCCAGGTTAGCAGTGCGGTTGGTAATGTACTCTCGAATATATCGAGCACGCAACGTGTTGTTTTCGCCCATGTCTCTTCGTCAAATTTCACGCCATTACTGATGACCAAATTTTCGAGACAATTGGTCCCGGATCTCGCCAACTGTTCGTTATCCTGCTGAACGCACCAGAGTAATTGGGTGTATAGTTGTCCGAGCAATAAGGGTCCGAGTGTGTCGTAGAATTGTGAGAAAACGTCGACTATAGCATACAGAGCGTGATTGCACGTTGTCGTCATCCACTCGGCCTTCTCCGTGTGTTGTTCCGGCAATTTCATGTTATCGAAGATTCGAAATAGTACTTGAAAGAGGTCCTTCCACCAGTGTGGCTTGAACGAAGAACCATGAGTCTTGACGACGTCGAACAAGACGGTGAGCGCTCTCGTTCGGACATCGAGCTTGCAACGACTAACAACGCACGATAGCTCGAACAAAAGAGGAAACCATCCTCGTACCCAAGCACGATCCTCCTCCGATACCATGCCATTGTCGTCCATCATACCCTCGGCAAACATTTGAGGATTAGCATCGATGTACGAGGCACTCGAGCGTATCAGTCTTATGGCTTCCATGCTCGTATCAGGAAACGACGAGTTACACGCAAACTCGCTCAGGCACTTGACGGCGTCTTGAAATGAATCGACCATTATACTGAAGAATTCTGCATAAAACTCGTTTATAATTTTTCCGGTCATCGAGAATGCCAGTGCGACGACAGACTCGTCACGATCGCTCGCTGCATGATGAAAAACGCTGAAGATATTTTTCCATCCGGAGCGTATGTGGGGTGCTTGAGAGTGAACGATCTGAGCCACGCAACGTACCACCATATCGCGTATCATCGGCGAACGATTTTTCTTCATAATGTGCTCGAATGGACGAAGAAATTCCTTTTGAAATCGAAAATTCGCGAATTCACCTTTCTCGATGAACTTGGTGGCGAGTTGTCGCAGCGAGTCGACAGCGAAGAACGATATGTTCTGACGCGGACTGCAACCGACGCGATCGAAATGATCTCCGAGTACTTGCCAGATGCGAGACCATTGAAGCCTTATACGTCCCATGTTGTAGTACGAAATTTCGACGATCTTCGTTAGCGAGAACATTCGCGGTTGGGTAGGATGGGCCAGTTCCTCCAGAGAAACCTGGCAGAGGGCTTTCACGAATTCAACGATCGCGTCACCATCCAATCTCGTAGATCCGGTGAAGATTCTGTCGACCGCTACGACAACGCTTTGTGAACTCGTCTCCCCGATTGATTCCTTTACACTTGCTGTAATTAAAAATTAGAATAATCTCGTTAACATCCCGTATTATTTTTCTTGGAAACGTAAACTCATGATATTCGACGCCATACTTACGATCCAACGAGCTAAGATTCATCGAACTGAGACTGTTGGATTGATGAAGATTGGTGTGTGTGAGACTCGTAAAATTCGTAAGAGGAGATGGGAAATGCGGTTTAGAAGTCGGACCGAGCAGTTGAGGTCTGACACCTGTGCCAATTAATTGAGCGAGCTCCAATTGGGAGATGCATTTGACCACGTCGAGCCAAGAGCTGCCGAGATAATTGCCGTCTGTGTGAGCGATCGTTATTAGGGTTTTTATCGTATCGATGTTCTTCGTCTTCATTTCGGTTATTGGTGAGTTGGCTGTGAGAAGGGTAAACCTCGCGAGAGCCTGCACGTACGCATCACGTTCTAGCTGTAAGTCGATAGTTGGTTGATATAAATCCAGACAACTAATCCAGGGTGTATGAATTTCGTGAGAAAGAAAATATTTACCGTCATGTGAAAAATACAAGCGATACGTATCGCACAACGTATGCCATCTAGACACAATGACGCGATCTCAGGATCATCGCAGTCTTGAAGACCAACACTGAAAGCAGCTAGGAATGGTGTCCATGCCATTTTGAACATCGGACGTACGTGCTCCAAGTGTTTAGCCGTGGTAAAAGGAGCTTGAACGTGCGAAACGGACTCCATCAAGTTTTTCGCCGCTGTCGATATCACCTCCATCTCCATATTCCACAAAAGCCGTCGTTTCTTCTCACTCGATATCACTGCTCAAGACATAACTCGTCATCTTGTTTTACTCTTAAATAGATTTCTATTGCTGTTTTTTTTTGTTATTTATCTATTTTATTGACAAAACTTGCCTTGCTTCCCTGGACGATTTGGGTGACCTTTCATCTTGATTTCATTACCCGCTATCTCATCATAAATTTTTGATAAATACTCCTCAGGCAAATCCTCATTGTCGCTGATGTGCCGATTTAATTTGATGTATTGCTCTTTAGTCATTTTATTCTTAACCTGAGGTGAATGAAGATCCGTCGTAAGCATTATTATCGAGAATACGAGAACGTAAGCAGTATCCGCACTTGTGAAGAGCCCATTACTGCAACAAGAAAAGAATTCGTCGTGTATTCATGATTCTAGCGAAATGCAAATGGATTTTTTGGTATTGGTACGAATCCGTTCGACTCACTTTGGGTTGCACTCGCAGTATCGACTCGCAAATTTTTCCATCAAACGATCGATCTTCTGTGCTTCACCGGGAAGTCTAAATCCTTCCAAGAAGTACCTCAGTGCCGTGACAAGATCGCGATTAGCGAAGTCCATTTGATCTATGTATTTGTACATGACTTTTTTGTGACTGTGATCACCAAGAAAATCACCGATCGCCGTTTTATCCAATCTCTCATCCGTGTGAAGCCATCGAGCTACATCTTCGACGGTACTGCCGAGGAGTGACTGTTCCTGCAGATACTGAACGCCTTTGCTCGGTTTCCGATTAAATCTTATGAAAGGAAATCGAATAAACGAGGATCGTAATAATTACCGAGGGGCAGTTGAGAAAATCTTAAAGAGAACTCACGTATCGATTCCGGCTTCCCAAACTTCTTTCTGTTGCTTCTGAACTTCGTATTGTTCGGGCGAATCAGGAACTTCCTTATTGCCTACGAGACTAGAATTTGCGGACGACAAGCTACCGGCACTTCCGTAACGCGGTAAAGCTGCTTCCACGGGCGGATCGGGTGGTTCGGTGGGAATTTGATGATCCGTCGGTATACTCGGATTTACATAAAGATCTCTGCTCCACTCCACCATGCATTTCAATATCGAAACAAGACACTCGAGGCCTCGAATACGCATTGATTTTTCCTGATTCGGCGAAGCTCCCAATTCCAGTGCGTGACGACCCTGGGCGATCTTCGATAAGTCGTTGACGAGCCTATGAAAAATAAAAACACATGATGAAAGTGGTGCTTGGGGTTGAACAAAATTGTCGATACTTCCAAGGCGACAGGCTTACCTTTCGAACAAATTAGCCGCTGAAAGGTCGCAGTCATAATTTACGTATATATCGACGACACTCTGTGCATCCGCGCAAATACGCGTTAAAGCGTGGATAACCATCCACTTATGTTCGAACGAACTGCTTGACGTTTCGAGAATATTCATAAAGATTTCTTTGAAAAAAACCTCGATCTGCATCTTCAAGTGTACCTTGAATCGTGCGAGGAGAGCGAGAAAAAGAGCTAAAGATAATTCGAAAACTTCGGGAACCGAGGAAACGCCATTTTTCGAGAGAGCAACGCAAAGATACTGTTTTATGGCTATAACGAACATCTCGTTCGAGCGTAATATCGGACCAGCATTTTGTAGAATTCCCAGAAGCAGCTGTAACGAAAGAATCTTGGAACGCAACTCGTGCGATCTAAAAGATAAAAAATTAAAAAAGGTTAATGGAAAGGGCGAAATATAAGAAAATACAGTGAATTACTGTAATGAAAAATGTACTTTGGATCTGGTGTCCCATCCGGTAATGGTTTCATCGAAAGCTTGCAAAGGGTTCGAAATACGAGAAAAGCATCTTTTTGCAGCACGTGAGTGAATTTTGCCGTGACCATCGTGTCATTCTCGCCCGCAGTTTCGTCGGTATTGTCATCCGTCGGAACTTGATCAAGACTGTGCTCTTCCGAAGGCGATGTCGCCGGCAGCGTTTCTTCTGGTACGACGCTGTTAACAATATCGTCTAATATTGCCTTCACAACTGTATGCGCTTCCAGAGATGAATCAGGAGGTGGATCTTGATTATTCGACGATTCGGCATCCCCTTCCGATTTTTGCGTCTCCTGCGTTATTTCCGGTTGTTCTGTCGTCTCTCCACGGGCGATGATATCTTCCTGTATTTGCCATCATCATAATACAATCGCAATACTATCGTAAGTGTATGCCTTATCGTTATCTGTCCGCATAATGAATACGAAACTTACCGCTTGTGTTTCCATACGTGCAAATATCACGTTTATCATTTGCGTTAGAGTAGCTCGTGCAGTTGTTTGATTCACCAGATTTCTTGACGCTAGGTAAACGTTATACACAGTACGTATGGTAAGTAGGACCGTTCCTTCATGAACCTCGACATGTTGACTCGTCATAACGGTTAACAGAGCTTTGATGATCTGAAGCTGTACACCTTCGTCCGTTTGGGGACCCATGAAACAGCCGCATATCGTCTCGACAATACGAACAATGAGGAGTTTGCTGGGCTCCGTGGAGTCGGGTACGTTGCCAGTGAGATGACCATAGGCTATTAATTTTTGCAAACAATCCAATGCCGTGACCACGATCCGAGGAGACTTGCTTTGACACGCAAGCTCGAAGGGTAGAAAATATTTTTCAGCCGAGATGACATTTGAATCGCTCTTTGGTTGTGGCAGAGCATTGGAAATGCTTTCATCCGCCTGATTGCTGGGGACTTCCTTGATCTCATTGCGTAAATCAGCTGCAAAGATCGCGTTTTCTTTTTGAAACATTGTGTTCATCGAATCCAAATTTACATCAAAAGAATAAGGATTATTAAACTGTCATCACGCGTCTAAGATTTTATACTTATGTTTCTTGTGGTAATCTTGTATGATAATAACGTACAATGCACCTTGAAGAATTCTCTTAAGGAATTGGTCAGACACAATGTTTTCCCAAATACTAACAAGTACTATGGTCTATATGAATATTTGCGAGTGTTCGTCAACGTGTGATCTTTTTAACAGCGCCTTACCATAGACATAGCTTATAGCATTGGCACAAGCCCTAGGCTCCTACTAGGAGTATTAAAGCTGGATGCATTATGCAAAACTAAACTACAGTCGTACCTACAGTATAATAACTAGTGAAAAAGTGTGGTATTTAAAAAGCTTCTAGAAAAGTATATGGAATTATAATTACATTAATGAAACGTGTGACAGAATGTATCGTAGTACGAGTGATGACAGATTGGAAGGACAATAGAATATAATTATCATATTCATTAAAACTCACCTAAAGCCGACTCGCAAGATTTTCTCAGTTGCGACAGATGCGAACGTTTGACATCCTTGTCAGCCAGGATCTTTTCCAGTGCTCTTACTATAAACATTTCTCTGGTTTTTGAGTTATTTTGCATCGTCGAGCGAAGAAATCAGAATATAGTGGGCCGATGCGAATATTATTCGATGGCCTTAGCAGGTTATCACTGATCGAACATTGGGAGGTACTCCAGATAAGTAAAATGAAAGGTTATAGTTGTGAAAGTATATTGACGTAAGCATTTTCCTCGGGTTCCTGAAGATAATCGAGGCACAACGACACTCGTCTGGTGAACAGAAGTAGAAGATTTGTATTGTAGCCGAAATTTGTATGCGAAAGTTCGAAGGATGCACTGGTCCGCGTGATTTTCTTTTACTCAGAGCCACGTTGAAGGTGATAGAAATTGATGAAATATAAATACGAATATTGGCACGCCGCTGGCTGATGGACACATTGAATTTTCAGCGTATTGGAATGTAGTAGGACGTGTAGTATGTGACGGCGAAACAGGTATATGGTACACAAACTTCTCGTGTAAAAGTGGGGGCAGAGAAGGGGAGGTTCATGACACAGACGGCCATCTTGCGGCCAAGTCCGGTAAAATTGCGTTATGAAATCGAATATTCAGATTATTTAGTTCCAAGGTTGTTTTCCGTTCACTATTACAAATAATGTAGTTCTGATTGTTCATTGATAAACATGCTATCCTTATATTTCGATCGATGCTAAGTAATAATTAATTACAGTATACAAGAACTGAATACATATTATTATGCAGAACATTGAAATATAAAGTTTATATAGGTATAATCTGTATTTTCCTGACTAGTAAATGCGTGCTACTTACAACTAGATATCTCGTAATAATTATGTAATTTTGAATATATATGGACGCTTATCGATGTCCGATGAGCGAGGAATGTTCAAGCCTATATAAATTACTTTGTAAAAGTGAACTATTTCCCGCGCATACATAATTTACGAAAGGGTATATCTATATATTTTTAGTAGGCTTTGCTGCGACGTTATCGTGTCAGGCATACACTCTGTATGACACTGGGATGCGATAATCGTCGGCGCGTCTTTCATTACCACACAGTCGCAAATCGTGTAAACACACCGATGCACCGATCTGCAGTGTACAGAACTGACAGTCAACATTCTTGTATAGTTTAGTGTACGGCCATCATGTGGCAAATGTAATTAAATGGCCGAGTGACGTTATACCGTTCACAGTGTGTCATTTGTGATCGAACGAACGGATTGTATTTTTTTTTTTACGACATCCGAACGCATTTATTTTCTCGCATAAAATCGAATAAACATGGAGACCCAGCCGTTGAATCAAAATACTGACAAACCTCCGCCGTACTCGGCAGCTACTGCACCACAATGTAAGACTAACCAATATCGTTTTTATTAGGTTATCAAATTTTTCATCACTATAGTAAGCCATTTCTGTGTACACACACACACACGCACAAACCCATACACATATACACGCTAGACAGCAGGTAACGTCGTGTTTTGTTTAGAACGAATACCACAACCGGCACCGTTGGTAAGAAATATTTTTAAAAATTAATAATTTTTGCAGCATATCATTCGTGGCAACCTCCACCTGGATATTATCCGAGCACAGGAACACCAGATCAGGGATATCAAGTGCCCTCCTATGGATCGACAGCTCCATTGACAACCGTCATTGTTCCAGAAGTTATTCTAGTTGGCGCATGTCCAGCTTGCCGAGTATGTATAAACAAATTTAAAAATATGATCATTCTTGATATATCAAAATTCGAAAATTTGTTATTGGAAACACGCGGTATTGATAAATATATTTTTCTAGGTTGGAGTACTAGAGGATGACTACACTTGTCTGGGCATTCTTTTAGCAATATTTTTCTTCCCTCTTGGTTTACTCTGTTGCTTGTTATTAAAAAATCGACGTTGCTCCAACTGTGGTGCGTACTTTGGCTAATAGCTCCGATTATCTCGGAGCAATGCGGAGTCAATTTGTAAATAAACTGTGTTGGAAGCCTGTGGTGCCAGTCGTACATATTCTCAGTTAAAATTACCAATATGCTTTCTGCATGACTATACACACAGACCCAATATATAAAGATGTATTGCAATGTGCCTGTAAGCGACATGGAATCCGACAGTTCGTGTGCAATCCACAGATGGCGTTGACGATGTTAATATACGTTAAATAAGCTTAGATATTGGATTGTGTAGAAATCGTGCACGAAGCAAACGGCCGTTATTATCCAGAGAACTTTTAAAATCTATAGTCCTGTTGAATACAAAATTATGTTATTATTTCGTTACTGTATGATATACGAAATTTGATTTAAAAAATAATGTTATGCTCTCTCAAACAATTCAATGGCCTCTATAGCGGAATCAGATACATATATACATATATATGTATAAATATATATAAATATACGTACAAGAGTACTGCAGAAGCACTAATTGTTAATTTCCATGATAGATAAGAATCCATCGATTCCGAATGGCCGAGTATTATATGAAAATGGAAAATTGTTGCATCAAATTACAACACACTTAATAATGGTAGTCCGCATTTTCTTATAATTGTAAAATGATTACATTCATTGTACTTGTAATATGGAAGTAAAAATTGTTGGAGCTTTACGTCGATGATTACTATTTTATTGTTATGACCAAGCCTGCGGAAATTAAAATACCAAGGTAAACTGACTATCATTGCGAGTCCAGTGGTACATTGTTGCTGGATGCAATTAAAGTGTTTGGAAATCTATCGTTCAAATTAACCGGAAAAATTTTTACTGACATACACATATTTATAAGCTATACGAAAAAAGTAGTTCGACGGAGTTTACCTTCCATTCTGTACGTCCCTCGATAATTAACGTTTCATTACATCCGACGGGCGATAGAGGGAGACAATTTGACATTGCTCATTATTACCGTTAATCGAACCTCTTGTTCCCCAATTTATAATATTACCCCAGCTAAACAGAATGAATAGAATCTGCGTGCGCCAAACAAACGCGTGAAAATCCTGGCAGTGCTAATAAACTATGCGAGTTTATAAAACAGAAACATATTTTTCAATAAATCACCTTTCCTTTTCTCGCTGAGGTGGTTCTACTATAATTATTAATGTCAGCGCGTATTCTCACGCCTTGCGGTCGCTACGGGTATCCATACTAATTATATCCCCGAGAGATATTACATTTTCGCATGAATGCCTGACTTGAACTTCCAAATACGACACAGGCATGTCATGGTTATTAGAAATACATACACATATATATATATATACTACGTTTTGTCCATGAAGCACGAACACCGTTATTTTACAAGGCGAATTCTAGCGTCTGATGTGAAGTAAAATAAAGTATGTCGGGGAAATAAAAATAAAAACATTGAGGACAATCTTGAATAAAGTAAGAGCGTGAAACCGGCAGAAGTCAACTGGTTGTTTGAAGGCTTTCTGCAATGCCACCTTTCTCACGTCTAGTGGGACCCGAATAATCTCTCTCTCTCTCTCTCTCACACACATTCCCTCTCTCGTCGCGCTAGGCAAATCGTTCAAGTGTCATTGACAATTAAGCAGCAACCTTCCGATTCCTGGTGATTGTTGGATCGGCTCTTTCGGATTTTTTTTCAGATAAAATACACACAATATCCGGACGAAATAAGATCTGTGCAATTAAGCCAACCATGACAGAACGACCGAAATGGTCCGAGTCGAACGCGTTGTGCAAAACTGTGAACATAAAAAGGTCCTGGGCTTTATGTATGTACGGGAAAGTACCGGATGACGTGGTTCCGCGGAACGACGTAGACATCAAACCGCTACTTCCTTATACCAATTAGGTTGGTGGGGAGATGTATGGGGAAAATGCATAAATTCAGTCGAAGGCTCGTTAATACGTTTTGTTTTGTTCTCAATGATTTTCTATAAGAAATCATTGATCTCTTGTTAATCAGTAATCGAGATTTAAACTGCCTTTTCTTAACGAGAATCGTATAACACACTGAATAGAACTACTTGACTAAATGTAGGGGGAAAAGAGTGACGAATTCTTCAAATTCTGAATGTATATACCGGTGACAAAAAGGTAGGGAATCGATGACGTTGTTGCGGTACGTCTAAACGCGATACGGAATAAACTGGGGGAATATCCAGAGGAAAATGGTGCTTGGAGGGGTCTCGAGCGATTTTGTCCTTGGTGAAACGTTTTAGCGTATAAAGTAAGCTGCGTGATCGACCAGAGGGCCAGAACAAGTTGAGACGTCGGGAGGTGTTGGTGAAATAGTGAGTGAGGGGAAGAGAGACAGTGAGAGAGAAAGAGAGAAAGTAATAATAATGCCATCACACGAGGGTCGATTATCCGAAGCCTTGGAGCAAACGCGAAATCTCGAGGATTTCTACGACGGGTTAACGATCCCATCGATCGTCGATGACAAAAAGTCCAACGTAGTTCGTCGTTCTTCGAAAATCGACGGAGAAGATACTCGCATGGAGATGGAGGGCATGGCTTCTTATCCGAGTGCGCCGTCGAGAGACGATCACGAAAAACTCCTCCGAGATTTCTTCGAGATTATCCTCGAAGAAGCGGTCTTCAAGGTCAGTATAAATCTCATCTCCCAATTCGCTGCTATGCATTTTCAATCTGCATCGTAGTCATTCATGCGAAAAAAGAAAATAAGTCAGATATTAATATTCCTTCACGTAGCGTACGTATTAAAATTCTTTCTAGGAAATTATAAAACCAGTTATACCATTCCCACTCTCGTGCCCGATACGTCGTAACTGCTGCCATTTTTCAATCACATTCCGCGTGAGAGCGGAACGATCGTAAATTGCTATATGTAGCAACGATTTCCGATTCGAGTCGAGCGATATGCGATGACCTTGGAGGTTGAATGAAAGAAAAAGTAATGGATGAAATTTTTTCAGGGCACTTCGCGTCGCAGCAAAGTCGTCGAATGGATCGAACCAGCAAAATTACACTCTCTCGTGGATCTCTCGCTCCCGGCTACCGGCGTCTCTCACGAGGATCTTCTCGAGCTTGCCCGTAGCGTCGTGCGATATAGCGTAAAGACCGGACATCCGCATTTCGTCAATCAACTTTTCTCGAGCGTCGATCCTTATGGTCTGGCCGGCCAGTGGCTAACAGACGCTCTTAATCCTTCGGTCTACACGTACGAGGTATCGCCGGTTTTCTCACTGATGGAAGAGGAGGTTCTCCGGGAGATGCGAAAGATCGTCGGCTGGAAGGATGGACGTGGCGACGGTATATTCTGTCCGGGAGGCTCGATGGCCAACGGATACGCGATAAATCTCGCTCGACATCACAAATATCCAGAATTGAAGAAGAGTGGATTGTCCGGATTGCCGAGACTGGTTGTCTTCACCTCGGAGGATGCTCACTATTCGGTAAAAAAGCTCGCAGCTTTTCTCGGTATAGGCACGAGCAATGTTTACTGCGTGAAGGTCGACGAGCGAGGCAAAATGTCAGTCGAGGATCTCGAGGTGCAAATCGCCAGAGTTCTCGAGGAAGGTGCTGTTCCCTTGATGGTCTCCGCGACAGCTGGCACGACCGTTCTTGGTGCATTCGATCCACTTCGTGATATAAGCGCGATTTGCCAAAAACACTCGATGTGGTTTCACGTCGACGCAGCTTGGGGTGGCGGAGCTCTCGTCTCCTCGAAATATCGGAAACTTCTCGACGGTGTCGAACTCGCTGATTCGGTCACCTGGAATCCACACAAATTGTTAGCCGCTCCTCAACAATGCTCGACGCTACTCGTCCGTCATGAAAAATTACTCGAATCGGCTCACAGCTCGGGAGCCACTTATCTATTTCAGCCTGACAAATTTTACGACACCTCGTATGACTCGGGCGACAAGCACGTACAGTGCGGTAGACGGGCGGACGTACTGAAATTTTGGTTCATGTGGAAGGCGAAAGGTACCACTGGTCTCGAGATGCACGTTGACAAGGTATTTCGTCTTTCCGAATATTTCACGAGTCTCGTGCGTCATCGTGCCGGTTGGGAGTTGCTTCAAGAGCCTGAATGCACCAACGTTTGTTTCTGGTACGTTCCCGAGGGGAAGCGTCATCTCAAAGGTGACGAACTAGCAGAAGCTCTTCACAAATTGGCACCGGCTGTTAAAGAGCGTATGGTACGAACGGGTAGTATGCTCGTCACTTATCAGCCGCTTCATGGACATCCAAATTTCTTCAGGCTCGTTTTGCAAAATTCTTCCCTCAGCGAGGCCGACATGAGATTCTTCGTCGAAGAGATCGAGAGGTTGTCGAACGCGGTGTAGAGCTCGAGAAACTTGCAAAAAAACAAAACACACTATTGTAAATTGTTAATACGAGATATTATTAGTCGTATCTTTGTGTACAGTCGTTAGATAACTTACCCTCATTATGGATGTAGAACTTATTTAAAGAAAAGGGAAACCTTCGTATTATTAATAAACAGTATTTGGTTATGAGTTCGATAAGCGTGCTTATTGTAACAGGCTTTATTGTAAAATGAGTAACAAATTATGCTACTCACGGTTCGTGAAACGAGAACGTGACGATATTGTAGACTTAAGATGCTATTTACAGATTAAACTAAAAACAACTAGAGTATATAAACATTGCCGTTGTAAGCGATCAACGCTCCCGTTACAAAAACAAATCTCGCACAACGAATCTCTCTCTCTCTCTCTTTCTCTCTCTTATCGTTAGTGCGCGATTATCGAGGCTGTGATGTACGTGACATTGTGATTCGGTCCCGTTTAAAAAGGCGTCTCAAACACTAGTTTCGGTATTCGTTGAGAAATTTTTCGTGAAATTGTTTGAGACTGTTGAGCATCGTAATTATCTTATCCTTCTGAGGAAGAATCGTCGTGCGGAAGTGATACGTTCCGGGTCTTTGACCAAAACCCGAGCCAGCGATAACGCAGATGCCCGTTGCCTCGAGAAGTTTAAATGCATAAAAGACGTCGGGTTCCTTGCCTTCGGCTTTGGCTGCCTTGATAGCTTTTTCCGGCAGTTCCAATTGCGGAAATACGTACATCGCTCCCATCGATGGATTGCACTGGAACATCGAATTGACATTGGAGCAATTAGTCATTTCGCTGGATATAGAAAAATTAAACAAAAACAAAACGTTTCCTCGTTCGATTACCTTGAACCCGGGGATACTGTTGAGTGTGTCGACGACCAGGCGCGATCTTTCGGCCAATGACTGTAATACTTGAGCCCTCTCTTTTTTGAATAGCTCGTACGATGGATCACCGGGCTTGGGCGGATTTACGACAACGCCCATGGCGACTTGTCCGAGAACGGTCGGGCACAACATAGCCGAAATAGACTTTGATAGAATCGCCATTACTTTAGGATCCATGTTGACATACTCGGCGTAACCTCCTCGAAGTCCACACTCGCCCATGTACCCTTTGAAAAATTCAATATCGTTGCGATTTTATTTCATTTCGCTTCGAAAGCTTTTTTTCCGAAAAAAGAAAGTTCTCGAGATTTTAATGCTATGGAAGTTTGTTATATATCCGGGGATTGTCACACCTAGAGAATTATTGTTCATTACCTTTCGATACAGACATGAAAGATGCTAGTTCCATATGAGCGTAGGGTCCACCCATTTCCATCATAACTTTTTTGAAAGCATGAAAAGCGCTGTCCTTGTCGTAAACGTTGTCCTGATAGACTTCGTCGGCGAGCAGATAGAGACGATTCTGGTGAGCAAATTTGATGACATCCTCGATATTCTTCCGAGTCAATACTTGACCGGTCGGATTACCAGGATTTATGACAACGAGTACACGTGGATTGCTCGTTTTCAGTGCTTCTTTGTACGAACGTTCGAGCTCGCTTATGTCCAACGCCCACTTGTTCTCCTCGTTGAGGTAATAACCGATTTGGTCGAGACCGAATTCGGCAAGCGCGGCGGAATACAGAGGATACTGGGGTATTGGAATCATCACGCCGGATGGCTTTCCATCCAAATGTTCATTGAAGAGTTTTAGGAATGACTGTAAGATTCATCGATACATATAATAATCGAAAATCAACACAATTTGAAATTCTATCAAACCTTTTATTACCTTTATTCCATCGGACGCTCCGTTAGATAGAACGATATTTTTATAGTCAGCGGGAATCCCATCGCGATTTTCTATGTAATCCGCCACGTGTTTCCTTATAACTTCGATTCCCGCAGATTCCGAGTAAGAACCTACGCTGCAACCTTTGCAACCTCCGAGAACCTCGCGAGCATGACTCTTTGCATCCTCCGGATAGCGAGGGTCGTCCATAAGTTCAGGAGAGACTGTCAGAGCCAATACTTGACGCAAAAATGTGATTGGCCTCTGGCCCATAGCATGAGCATCTCCGATGTTGGCCTTTATCACCTCTTTGAATGGCTTTTGAACTCCCTAATGAATGAAGATAGAATTTTATTGTAGCGTGTTCAGAGTATCGAGAGAAACTTGATGCGGGTGGCATAAGAAGATTAAATGTCCGATTGCTATAGATATATGCTGTATATGCAACTGGTTTCCAGGCAAGATCATATTACATAACGAGGCTCCATCGCGGTACAGTCAGAATTATATTCTACGAAATACAAGGAATTGATGTTACTTCTGATATTACAAAGCGGTAAGCCACACGCTGCTAAATATTTTTGTTAAAAAAAAACAGATGCCAATTCTGGATTCTAATAATACATTTTAAGTGGACCTGTGGGTGTGGAAGTTTCCCAGGAAATAAACAATTGCCATTGCCGGATCGAATATTAGCTGCCCTAATTCCATTTTGAGTGGAGGCCACACGTTTACTATTGTGTTGAAAAAATGTTTAAAATCCGATTTCTACTAGTCATGCAGTGATTGTCAGGCGTATCAGCAGAGTGATAAAAATGTATGATTGTCTCTAGGCAACAATGTCTGTACTATATATATATAGATATATATATAATGAAAGATTTGGCCACTGCATCGAAAAACAGTCCATAGTCCATTCAATCTCGAAAAATATTGACTGTATCAGATCAGCGAGTTTCGATCATAGTACATAGATCATAGTTTTATCAATAAAGAAAAAAATATATATATCATAAACATGATTTTGCATTATCGAGCATTTATCAATCACTTTTAAAAATAGAGTGACATAAATTCAATCATAAATTTCATATTGGTCAACGTCGCAGTTTCCAGTATTACAAACGTACAGTATGCGTCAGTGCAAACTGTGAAAATGACGCAGTGCAATTATCTCTATGCCACCACCTGATGAGTTTCTTGGCGGCGGAGATTCTTATTAGTTTTCATAATCAACACAGTTCAAGGCGTGCGCTGATAGGATTACATATATATATATATAAATTCATATGGGACGTGAAACTCGGTGAAAGTTGGCTACCCCTATGATCCAGACGCGATTGTAAACAAAAAACAAAAACACTCGAACAAGTTCGGAACCAACGCCTTTAAAATCTTCTTCTTTTGTTCTCTCAACTCACCTTCTGGAGTTCTTTCTCGATCTCGAGGGCACGTAAGAGAAGCGGCCCGCGTACGGCATATTCCATACGCCGTAAATTCGAGTACACATTTTCTTCTGTAAGGGTTTTTTCACAGGCGGAGGACGACATTCTACGGATGGCAACGTTTGCTATGCCGGTCACCGGTTGAACTAACGCAGGGGACGGCGACGACGAGATCGCTCCTGCGTTCTCACAGCCACGAATCCCAGCTGCATTGCGTACTCCGGCTGTGCCAGTGGCGTATGGTCGTCCGCCGTGTTCCCAGGCACGGGAAAGGCCTCCAACCATCCGCGCACTCCTCAATCTAGCGTGCGACATTACCACGATTGATTAGCTACGCTCTACGTCACAACGACACCCTTTCTCCGTCTGACCGTCTGTCCGCCTCTCTCTTTCTTTCTTGTCACGACTCGGCCTCCAGCAGTCGACGAGTGACGTTACGACTGTATATATGAATAAGTATATATATGTGTATATATATATGTAGACAGACGGTGGTCGACACACACGCGATGTTGGTACGGTAAATATCGAACGGACCGGTCGTTTTCTTGATAAATATTTTAGCAGACGACGTTCGAGGAGATGAATAATTAATGTCGAAGGAGTAGCAAGTACAGCCAGTCGTCGCTTACGACAAGATCCTCGTCGTTCGACTTTCAGCCGTTTACTCGCGCCGTGAAGAAATTCGCTAGCCGGGAAAACTCGCGGTATTCATGTGCGACGAGAAGAATTCCTTATTATGGAATATGGGCCGCCCGGGTCAAGCAGACGACTTGTGTATCATATCGCTAACTCGCCTGAGAAACTGCAGGGAGCGCAAGTACAGCAACCCTATGCGGGATCTAGGATGGTGAGGAGTACGTTCTCTACTACGATGCATCGTAGACCTTGCGCGTTGGACATGCGCACGCGTCTTTCTCTCTCGCTTCACAAAAACAGCGGGAAATGACCATAGTGGGAACCGATAACACAAGAATAACTCTCGACCCTCGCGAAAACGTTATGTATTATTATACCGCGACAGTTCTGGCGTGAACGGTCTATACACACATTTATTTCAGTACCTTACGGTATACGAAAAAAATGTATATAAAATATTACGTAAGAGACATTGGAATGTACGAACTTCTCGTGCGAAAATTTCCATTTAAACGACGCTCAGTTACGTATATCAGTTTCATGAAAACTGTTCGATAATATTGGGGCTCTTGTAACTTCGACTACTTCGTTTTCACATTGCGAAAGATATTCAACAACTGGTAAAACGAAGAGAACCTCTCGCGCATGTACACATTACCTATTTACCCTATTTACCGACTTGCCGACCGCCATTGTGGCCGGAATTGAGCGCGATCTAGCGGCGAAAATTTGGAAGCACGAAACTTCGCGGGAAACGATATACGTACATTACCATATTCAAATGATTAAAATGTAGCATTAAAATTAAATCGCTTTAAACCACTATACGACGTATTTCGATCGGAACTCTTCTTAATTATTTTACTCATAGATTTTTCAGTATCGTTTTATATAATTTGGTATTTTTAATCGATGAATAATGTTGTAATTTTCGTATTCGTAGCTTCGTTATCTCGAACTATCGGATTATCTCGACATTTCTAGAAAATATAAATCGAGATAACACGATATATTATAAGTTATAAAATATTAATTTTTATATAACGAATGATACGCGAAACTGCGGAATAGCTGACTAGATACTAACGAAGGATAATAAAGAATCTGTTCGAAGAAAAAAAATATTCAATGCTCATCGCAGTTTCGCATTCACGAGTAAAGTATAGCTTAATGAGATAAGATAAGTTATATATACCGACGTGAAATGCGGGCTTAATAATGATCCATGGGAGGGTATCGCGGAGGCCACGAGAAACCACGAGTGGCTAATTTTTCTTCGCTCATGAATTTCGTAATTATTCAATTAGCCAAAAACCGCCAACTGTGTAAATTAATCATACTTTTTATCAATTTCTATATTTCGCTCTGATCGATAATGCATCAAACTTTATTAATATCGATATTCGTGAGAACGACGCGTGAATAATATTCGAAACACCTGCGTATGAACAAATTATATTCGAAAAAAAACCAACTCTTCAAAATAATCAATCCATCGTCATTGACATAATTTAATGTTAATAATTATTTATCATCCTTAAGAATTCAATAAACTATTATTAATTAATTAAACAATAATTTTTCTAATTATTAGAAAATAAATGTTAATTATTCTCTAGATCTCACTAGAGTATTTTATTTTAGTCTCAAGCATCAACGAACGACGTTATTCTCTGCAGCGACGTAACTGTTAGTTGCGCAAATGAAAAGAGAAGAAAAAAAACAACCTTGATGCAAAGAAGGGCTGTGAATCTTGCACGCGGGTGAAAGTCGTGTCACATGTGCGCGATATCCAGATAAATCCGGCGGTAACTAGTCAGGGGTTCGTTGTGCCATGATTTACACGAGACTGTATATGAAACACTTGATTTTTTTTTGTCCTACAAATCTTAACGAATACCGTTGTTTTTAACGCGATAATCAAGGTACGAGGAAGAGAAGAAGAATGGGACTTTACCGATATATGAAAGAGCTCGGAACTTTTCGTCGAGGGGAATTCCATCGGCACAGGTAAAGATTGATATCGTGATTAGATCATCTCGGAAGACGGGCGGACAAGGTTGTTGAACCAAGATCATTAATATTCTCGCTCCGTAAACCAAACGATTCTTTTTTTTTATCCCAATAAACTTAATCGTAAGAATTATGGAAATTACATTTCTTACTGCGAAAAAGATGTAAAAAGATAAACGTGTTATTACGCAATCGAAGTTTTTTTTTTAACACAAATACAAAAAGAAATAATAAAGGACAATTAGCTGTTTTACAAATTATCGTTTTTTGCTTTTTTTAACCCGAGGTTTATAAAAATTCAATTTTTTTTTTTTCATAAAAATCGTTTAAAAAGGTAAAGGGTTGATTTTTATTTTTATTAGATACTCGACGACGATAACAAATTGAAGATTGCAAAATGTAACAAGTTCTTGGTTCATTTTGTTTTAAAATTATTTTTCTATTCGAATGCCTCAAGTTAAATCACAAGGATTATCACACACATATTGCATTTTTATTGAGCAAATATCCCGAGACATATAAAGTTTGCAAAAATAGAAATATCGCTACGAATATAATATAAAAAAAAAAAAAACTTGCGTGATTCGATAGATAAGAGATGAAAAATAGATGTTAACGAGCGATCGAGTCGTCAGGTGGCTAATGACGAGGCTCGATAAATATTTGAATGAAACGCGAAATACGCGAATAAACATTTGTTTGATCTGAGTAAATTTTATTTTTAGACGCGATATCCGTTCCGTGAACGATATTTCGCCCCGTGTAACAGGACGACACCTGTCATAATATTTATCATCTCGTGGCGGTTGCTCACATTGTTTCGGGACTACGAAAAAAAAAAAAAAAAAAAAAAAAAAAAACTCGTACGATCGAAGAGTGAAACGTTTCGTCGGTGAATGATTCTCCGCTGTATCCGATTACGGGATAATTCCACCGATACGATTTTTAGCGTATCGAAACAATGGCCAAAATTGCGGATGTTCGAGAAAATTTGACGCAATAACGATCGTGCGATAAATATTTAAAAAACAAACAAAACAAAACAAACAACGTCAGATCGTCCCGAGTGACTTCCCACCGGCGGACGTGACGAAGTAAGCTGTCACCTAGTGATATACGGACGTTGAATCGAACTAGAACCGGGTCGAAACAAAAAATCCGAATCCTCGTGGCGACGAAATAAAAATTATCGAGCTGGCCAAAAAGTCGCTGCGTTTCTGATACATGTACGCTTATGATGATTAACTGGGCAAAAACGCAGTTACTTTTTGGCCAGCTTCGATAAATCTGCCTTTTTGTGCACGTGTCATGTTTATTATCCCATATACTATTTTGCTTTTGTGAATATTACGTCACAGCCGACCTTGATAGGGCACGAGGCCAATGTACAATAACAAATTTAAAAAAAAATAAAAAAAAAAGAAAGAGAAAAAAATAAAACTTGGCGATTTTCGACAGCACTCACTACCAAGAGTGAAAGGTTCTACCGATCGATCTGAATGGCATTCTCTGCTTCGAGACTAGACATTCTTCGACCGTTGCGTTATTTAACACGCCATTATTTGACTCTGTGCTTTTGACGGGCCTGTCGGAATTACTTTTGAGCATCGTGATTAAGGCGATACGAATTGGACGATTAACCGGTAATATAAGTTCGTACGAAAATAGATTTTTTTTTATGTTTTTTTTTTTTCTTTTAAGGAATTTTCGAGGTCGCACATTTTTTGTGAACTCTTCCCTCTACCTATACTGAAAAAGTAGTGTTTGCTTCGCGTTCCTCCTCGCGAGGTTATCTAGCCGGTATTAACCGGATAAAAACTATACGAAGATATCTATAAACGATACGAACTACGTTTCGTAGAAAAAAAAAAGATTTTGCTCTTTTTGCCGAATTGTCGATCGTTATGAAAATCGCATCTTTCAACAGACCTCATTTTTGATAATGACTATAATAATTTTTTCGATCTTAATCAGCCTCGGATTGTTTGAGCGTCATTAAATTCTTTATTGCGTTTATTTTTCAATTTCGAAAATTCGACGGGTGAATAAAATTTGTTAAACTTCGGTCGTTAAATATTTAAAAAAAAGATTTGAAACTTAATACTCATTTTTGAATCTGGCTAAATCAAATTTAACCGATTAATTACGAAAATTTGGTCAATAATGATCGAAGTCTCGCCCATAGTTTTGTCGAATTTCGAATATTACCGTAAAATTACGCAAAAATAAAACTTACTACAAATTTTTCGTAATGAATTCGAAGTTTTCTCAAAAAGAATCGATTTTTTTGATCGAAGAGTCTTTGCAATTTCGATTATTAAATTGATTAAAAATTCGTTTATTTACATTTGATAAAATAACGTTTCGTAAAAAAAATGGCGATTCGTTTCTTATTTCATAGAAATAAAAAAGACAACAATTTTGTAAAACTACCGAGTCTCGAGAGGAGACTAAAGGTCTATGGGGGGAAAAACCGGTTCGCGATTGAATTTTTTTGACGCTACCAACGTGTTCAACAGTACGGGTGGAAGAACGCATCGATTGCCAGGAAGCAAAAAAGAGAGTCAAACCGGAGTAATCTCGTTGCGTGGTGAATTGCATCGACGATCTAATATGGTGACCCAGTGACACATTGGAAATTGTCTGCGAACCGTTCGCGAGACGCGCTGTCTGTCGCGAGAGTAGATACCTACTATTTAATTCCAAACGTTCCTCCCGAGCTATTTTCTCGAATCCCACTTATTTCCCATTTACACAATTTATAAATATCGATAACGAAGTCGAGATGAACAATATTTTTCACACGATCGAACGATAATTCAATCTTTTCTCCGAAACGCGTATAAAACGCTAACGAGCATTTTACCCCGTAAATTTCCTACGCTACGATTTTAATACTCGCGTGAAAATGATTTTTTTCTCAATCTCGCGAGGAAAAAGGAGAATCGTTCGTCTTGAATTAAACTTATTGTTAGGTCGAGGATTTTTTGGTTGTTTTTTTTATCGCGAGAAGAAGATCTCGTCTTCGCATCTCGTCGTAACGATACGTGTAAGAAAGACAGGGGGGAAAGAAAAATCGTGAGTCTGCTCGGCGATTCGAATATCGCTAGGAAACTATCTCCTCGTACTTGTTACACTAATGGAATGAACATAATACGACAATTTGAAAGTAAGTATGGATAACGGTGAATAAACGAGCCGGGGACTGAAGCGAGATAGAGATGACGGAGAAAGAGGGAGAGTATAAATCGGTATCATTGTACTTTCTCTTATTCGTTAACTGTTCGTCGATCGCGGTCGTTCCGAAATCATAGAACAAAACGTGCGTTTCTCGTACATACGTAAGTGCGAGATATTCGTTTTATGCCGAGAACTACCATTTCGCGATGTTTCGAGGAAAAATCAAACCCGGTTTCGACCATGTTTCTTTCAACGATCGACGACGTTAGAAAACACGATTTTACTGAGAAAATCAAAATCGATCATCGATAAAAGGGTCGAACTCGATAACAGCTATTTGTATCTTTAAATTGCAATAAATTTGAAGGAATTCGAGTGAATACTCGTTTTAATTTCATTCATTACCTTGGAAACCTTGAACGACAAAAAAAACGAGTTTTATTATCGAAGATGTATCGAATTAATTATCGGCCAAAAATCGATTATGGAGATTTTCATTTATTTTTTAAATTCGATCCGAACGAAAGTAAAAGAATTCCTCTGCACGACAATTTGAATTATTTTGTTTTCATTCGACGACTATATTTTTACCGATCTCTTGGTAAATACCTTGCTTTATCGTGTTGTCAATGACACAGTTGAGCGAGGGAGCATGAAGCACGTATTTGGCATTCTCGATGCGCGAATACAACGAGTATGTTACATACGCGTGTCACCAGAATTATGCAATCATAACAAATTTGGTAATCAAGCTGTGATGGATTATTGAAAAAAAAAAAACAAAAAAAAAACTATATCGTTCGGTCGCGACTAACCGTTAATGAGAGATCGATCGATTTCCTCGATAATGATTTTTATCGATACCGGTTCGTAAGATTATTCGTAAAAAAAATCGATTTATCTCGTAAATCATCTCAGTCCTCGCAATTTTACGCGATAACATTGTTTTCCGGACGCAGGTATAAGTTTGTTCTCCAAAGCCTGGAGGAATTCGATCTCTCTCTCTCCATCTGTCTCTGCACACAACGTTTGCCGTCTCTCCCTACCCGCCTCGTTTAGTTTTTCAAACGCAAAGTGTAACCGCAACACCGATTCCGCGAGTGATCGGTGTCAGTTCGTGCTCGGAGTTCACGTGGATAACACCTGGTTGTAAAAATTTCTTCGCCCTCGACGTGTAACGAGTATTTTTGTTCATCGATGCGGTCTCGTCCTCGAGCGGAATACGAAAATTGTGAAAAATTCAAGAAATATAAAAACAAAAATCGGCACGTGATTAAAACGAGAAATTCGATTCGAGGGAATTCTCGGGGATAAACGGAGGATTTACAAAAATATCATCGGTAATCGAAAACGAGAAAATGGTAACGAACGAGGTGCGTTGAAAATATTAACGATTTATCGATATTATTCTTTTTTTTGTTTGAATTCTTGTTCATACATTGGATTCGTAAATTGATTTACTAATGCAAATAAATAAATTAAAATAAATGTAAATTTAATATCGTTAGGAATAATTTATTTCGAACGATACGACAATATTTTTGTGAAGTTGAATTTTTCTTTTATTCATGAATCAATTTTCTATACACCAACGCTTATAAAGACCGGGAGAATCGTGCCGGTAGCCACATAGACGACACGAGTAGATCGGGCCACCTGTTCACCGCGAGACACGACGATGCGCAATAATTTTGTCGCAAGAGCGAATCTTCCACAGAAATTACTAAATCGACAGTTGGTTTTTTTCGCGCTTTCGAGGATTCTCGACTCGGTCGAAAATCCTTGAGCTCGTTGAAAATCCTTGAGAGTTGGAAATTCGCAAATTCAATTCAACGATCGGAGAAAGTATCGATTTGTTCGATTAATTTTTTTTTTCAGGAATTAAACGAGTCTGAATAATTTTCAACGAAATATTGTCGACTTAAGATCGATGTTTACCAATTTCGTCGTCGATAAAAAGTCGCGAACACGTGGATACGTATATATCGTTGGCGTAAAGACGCGATCTAAAACATCGGTCTTCCGGCAGTTATCGTCGTTTCTGTCACTTTCCCTGCTGACGTTCGGGAACTAATGCTCGTTGCAGATTCGTAAAAAAGAAGGTGTATGGCGTTATGGATCGGTAAAGACAGCGTCGGCGCGATATAATTTCACACTCCGTTGGTGCGACGGCAAGAAATATAATGAATGAATGAATCGGTACGAATTCACGGAAGGAGAGAGGACGATAAAATTCGATGATAAAATCGACCGCGCATTTTTCATTTTTATCTCTCTCTCTCTCTATATATATATATATTTAACAAATAAGTGGTCAATATATATATTTAAAAAATAAGTACCGCATTGTTGATATTTACGTACATTTATTCTTTTGTCGGACAAAGATGATGGCGCGTTGTTAAAAAATTCGCGGAACAAGTTTTCTCGAGCACGTGCGGTTTCTACGTCTCGAGTATTTTAATTCGTCGGTTTTTCGCTCGATAAATCGCGATGACTTTGTTAAGTTCGATGCACGTGTTTATCGCCAAATATTTCATCGTCTCGTCACGTTACCGTGACGAGATTTACCCGCATTATCGTTTCGCACGTTCTTGCCAAGGTAAGAAAATCGGTATATACTCGCACGTACGTCGATGATTTTTGTTATAATTTTTAATCGATCGATCGTTGATTACGATAAAAGGTCGATGTATTCGCGCCGATTAAATTTTCTTCCTTTAATAACTATACGCTAAAATTCATCATCGATATTTATCTTTATCGTTTGAAAAATTAATTATTTCGTAAAAATCTTTTTTCTCGATTAATCGTACGAACGCATTGACATCACGTTTCACTCGAATCCGTGCCGATCCCTTGGATAAATTATATATACTCGCGACTACGTCATCGTATTCTTCCTTAAAAACTGTGCGTTTAAATTCATCATCGATATTTATCATTATCGTTTGAAAAATTAATTATTTCCTAAAAATCTTTTTTCTCGATTAATCGTACGAACGCATTGATTTCACGTTTCGCTCGAATCCGTGCCAATCCTTTGGATAAATTATATATACTCGCGACTACGTCATCGTGTTCTTCCTTAAAAACTGTGCGTTTAAATTCATCATCGATATTTATCTTTATCGTTTGAAAAATTAATTATTTCCTAAAAATCTTTTTTCTCGATTAATCGTACGAACGCATTGATTTCACGTTTCACTCGAATCCGTGCCGATCCCTTGGATAAATTATATATACTCTCGACTACGTCATCGTATTCTTCCTTAAAAACTGTGCGTTTAAATTCATCATCGATATTTATCTTTATCGTTTGAAAAATTAATTATTTCGTAAAAATCGTTTTTCTCGATTAATCGTACGAACGCATTGATTTCACGTTTCACTCGAATCCGTGCCGATCCCTTGGATAAATTATATATACTCTCGACTACGTCATCGTATTCTTCCTTAAAAACTGTGCGTTTAAATTCATCATCGATATTTATCTTTATCGTTTGAAAAATTAATTATTTCGTAAAAATCGTTTTTCTCGATTAATCGTACGAACGCATTGACATCACGTTTCGCTCGAATCCGTGCCGATCCCTTGGACAAATTATATATTTTCTCAGCTACGTCATCGTTGTCCTTGTAAATAAGTGTCGATATCGTGCGAACATGCGTGTAATATATGCAATCCGTAACATTGTTTTGAGACAAGAATTCTCTCGATCGACCTCGTTATATAGTCGTCTGGAAGAATGGACGAGCCATTCGTCAGAATAATATCAAGAGGTTGGGCCTCGTGGTCTCAAATTTTTTCGCCAATTCACAATTTATTTTTCCTTATAGAAGAGACCCGCATCCATTTTTTTAACATTTTTTTTACCACCTGTTCCGCCATGCCATATCATCCCAAGTTTAGTCATTTTTCTATAAATACCTGTTCAACTTATTTTTTATCACAAATAAAAAATAATTAATAGCATCGACTAAAAATACGTTCTTATGTAAAAGCTACCCAGTTTTCGAATAAAAAATATCATTCATCCCACACAAACCCCAAAAAGGTGTAAAAAAATAAAATAAAAAAAAACATCGAGAATTAATTTTAGCCAAGAGTCTGTTACTTTAGAACAAAATAAATATTTACAGCAGAGGTGGTCCAATTTACCAGCCAGTGCTCGATTTTTATACACGACAGCGATTAAATCTTATATATGTGTATACACGCACACACATAAACCTTTACCGATAGTCCGTGCATGCTATATACCTGTGCCATGCAGGTGTTTTTATTCGCGACTACGTGCTCGAGTCCGTTTAGCTCATCGTCGCGGTAACGATAAATATCCATTGTTAGCTCAGACCCCGTAGCAATAGTGCGGGCAATAGTCACGACAATAATTGACGAGTTTGTGAATTTTCCATCGATCTTCGCGTACACTTTTTATTGTCTCGATTCAATGCAGCATCATTGTCGACAATTTATCTCAATATACATACATACCTGTCGTTCTTGAAATTCACAATTGCTAACGAATTCGTAAAACGAGTTAAAAAGGTAAATTTAATTTTTGTTTTGTATATCGATGAAAAATAAATCGATTTACGAAAAATAGCTGGATTTTTTTATGGTATTTTGCTTTTACATGAAATTTTCAATTTTTGTAAATTATTATCGAGACGGGGGATGGGAAATTGATCGTTGATATACGAATGGGGCGAGCGTATCGACGGTTAAAAATTCATCTCGAACTCATCGTCGATGGATATTAGAAAATTTTTGCTACATGTGCAACCGCGATATTCGAGAGATCCACCGGTATTTCTTAGCCGCAGCAGCTGCTGTTGATAATCGAGCTATTCGACTTGATATTTTTTCTCGTTTCCTTTTTTTCCCACTCGGTTTCTTCTCTCTACTCGAGCAATTACCCCGCGCCCTGATCGAATCCCTCGTGAATTTTTGGCCATTCGAAAGTAGCGCAGATCTCGATTCTCGGAGAGACGGGAAGCGAAGATGTTATACACCGCAAAATTATAGGCCCGCCGCGAGATTTTGCACGAAATCTTGTAGAACGTTTCGTGCCGCAAAAATCGTTCGATAATAATATTTTATGAGATAATGGTTATCGATTATTATTGCTTTTTAAATCGAGATTCATTTTTCAATATTAACAGAAAACTTCTTTTTCGTCAATTAAGACTCTTTTTTTTATTGTTAATCAACTTAAGGCGGGTTTAATGAACTTTACGTACGTCAACGTCGGACTGGAAATCAGGAGATAGCGAACGATATATTGTTTCGAGGAAAAATTCTTTGCAACTGATACGTTACGATACGATCTCGTCAAGGATTATCGTTTTCTTTTCTTTTTTTTACAATTTCTTTTTCTTTTCAGATTTCTTTTTCGTTATTTATTTTTATAGATTTATAAAGATAAAGATTGTTAAGCCTGGATCTCGTAATGTCTTTATGATAAATGTTTTACAGGAAGGAAAGCAGAATCCAGCCTTCGTCAGCGACGATGGACTTACGAGGATCGATCTTGGAAAAACTAGAAATGGTAGCGAGGCTTACAATTTCGCTTATGGAGGTGACGACGAACGGAAAACGCGAACGGTGTCGTCTCCCGAACAGATGGTACGTGCACGACGATAAAACAATTGTGACAAAATGTTTTCCGACCCCATGGACCAGAAAATCGAACGTTCGATTCGATTCGAGGAGAATAAAAATAAAGGGTGGATGGAAAAATATTTTCACGTCGTAATTGACTCGATGGAAGACAAAATCTTTATTCGCATTGAATCGAGTAAAAAATATGCAAATGAATGAAAATTTATTAAAATTTGATGAAACAGTATTCGACGTGACAATCGATGCGACGAGCAAGATTAATCATTGTTTCGGTTTAATTCGAATCAATATTATGCGAATTAATTAAAATCGATGAAAATTGCACGCAATAATTATTCGATACAACGATCGATTTAATGAACAAAAAACCAATCACAATATTCGAATCACACGAAAACCGGTCGATTGGAATAAAAATCACCCAAACCGAATGATAAATTATTCGATAATTGTGCAGTTTCTTAAATAAAATAAAAAAAATTAAAAAATCAATCGTCGATAATAAAAGTCAAAAAATTGTTTAAAAAATCCTCTATAAAATTGCCATAGCCGTTATTAACGATGTTCCAGAGGATGATCGAGGGAATTAAAATCATCGAAACCGCATGATAAATTATTTGATAATTATGCCCTTTCTCAAATTAAAAAAAAACAAATTTTAATCAATCGTCGATAATAAAAATGAAAAAAATAAAACAATAAATCCTCTATAAAATTTCCATAGCCATTTTTATCGATGTTCCAGACGATGATCGAGGGAATTAAAATCATCGAAACCGCATGATAAATTATTTGATAATTATGCCCTTTCTCAAATTAAAAAAAAAACAAATTTTAATCAATCGTCGATAATAAAAATAAAAAAAATAAAACAATAAATCCTCTATAAAATTTCCATAACCGTTTTTATCGATGTTCCAGACGATGATCGAGGGAATAAAAATCATGGAAACTGCATGATAAATTATTCGATAATTATGCCCTTTCTCAAATTGAAAACAAAAAATTTAATCAATCGTCGATAATAAAAATCAAAAAAATAAAACAAAAAATCCTCTATAAAATTGCAATAGCCGTTATTATCGATGTTACAGACGGTGATCGAAGGACACGACGACGATCGACCGACCTGGGGCAATGGTATCGAGTTTCTCATGTCTTGCATAGCGATGTCCATAGGTCTTGGGAACGTGTGGCGTTTTCCGTTCACCGCTTACGAGAACGGTGGTGGCGCGTTTCTCATACCTTACATAATCGTATTGTTCGTCGTGGGTAAACCGTTTTACTATCTCGAGATGATAATGGGACAATTTACGAGCAAATCATCGGTGAAAATGTGGTCGATGAATCCGGGTTTTCGCGGTGTCGGCTGGGCGCAAATGTTCTCGATGATATCCGTCGGCACTTATTACTGTTCTCTCATGTCGGTTACGCTCTTCTATCTGATCGGTAGCTTTAGAACGGAGCTTCCTTGGTCGAAGTGTCTTCCAGAATGGGGAGACACCTGCGTACATTCCGGAAAATCGGACAACAACAATATAACGTCGTTGCGCAACGTCAGCAACATGAGAAGCTCGGCGGAGCTTTATTTCACGTGAGTCGATTAAAAATCCCAAATTAATGACAATTTGTTTATTTTTTTTTTAAAATCAAAATCCTCGATCGAATTTTCTCACCGTCAACGAGAGAAAAATTCGATTCTTCTTTTACATCGATCTAATCGATCTTACGGCTTAATATTTGATTCTCTTCTTGTTTATAAAAAAAAATTGAATTATTTTTTAGCGAGATTAAAGAGGTCAATAAATTTGTGCAGGAAAACGGTGTTGAACGAGAAGGAAAATATCGACGACGGTATTGGATTGCCCGATTGGCGATTGACGCTCTGTCTATTCTTCGCTTGGGCCTGTATTTTTGGAGTATTGGTACGGGGAGTCAAGAGTTCCGGCAAAGCTGCTTATTTCCTTGCTCTCTTTCCGTACGTAATTATGATAGCTCTTCTCGTTCGAGCTGTGACGCTCGAAGGAGCGATCAACGGTATCATATTTTTCATAAAACCGGATTGGGCGAAGCTCTTCGAGCCTGGCGTCTGGTACGCCGCTGTGACGCAATGCTTTTTCTCATTGTCCGTTTGCTTCGGTGGTGTCGTCATGTATTCTTCGTACAACGACTTCAATCACAATATTTATAGGTGAGTGAATATTTATAGGTGAATCAATTTTACTTTCAACAAGATTGATTTTTGTTTACCAATTGATGAATTAAGGCAGGAGACTAATATAGAAGCGTGATTTTCAGTCGATTTACATGAATTTTTTTTAACGAATGATTTTTTCGATGTTTTTGAATATTGAAATTATTGTTATTCTCATCAACACCATTATTACGTAAACATTAAAACCGATTGACAGTAAAATACGATAGAACTAATTCCAATTATTTCGATTTTATTTCCATTTTATTTCGATAATAATAATATGAAAAAAACGATAAAAAAATTTCAAAAAATATCATGCATTATCGTTTTATATTTGAGGAATTTTGCTTTCCAGAGACGCAATGGTCGTGACGACGCTGGACACGTTTACGAGCTTAATGGCAGGTTTCACGATTTTTGGCATTTTGGGTAATCTCGCGCACGAATTGGGCACCGATGACATAAGCAACGTCGTGCGTGGTGGCACGGGCTTGGCATTTATCTCGTATCCGGACGCGATCGCAAAGTTCACGGTATTGCCGCAGGTGAGATCTCGCCCGCAATCTTATTTGCAACGTTCGTAAAAACAATCGCATCGTTATCCGTAACATTTTTATTCCCAAGGCTTTTTCGCGAGAGCGTACGGGTTGTCTTATTTGCTTTTTTCTTTTTGTTCTCCCACACGCGACTTACGCAACGCGCAATTGTATAATTTTTCTAAATATATATATTTCTCTTTTTTTTCACAGCTCTTTTCCGTCCTGTTTTTCCTGATGTTGTACGTTCTTGGCATAGGCAGCGCTATCGCTCTAGCGGGTGGAATAATTACCATTATTTCCGACCAATTTCCAACCTGGAAACACTGGCACGTTGTCCTCGGGACCTCGCTCTTCGGATTCATCGTCGGCACTGTCTACTGTACTCCGGTAAGACGAATCGAGGTTAAAATAAAAATCACAAATAAATTAGAAATTTATAAAACAAACAAAAAATTAAGAACACAATTTTTCCACAAAATTTCATCTTAATTTAAAAGGAAATATAAAAAAAATGATAAATTCTTTCGAACGAAAATTAAGGATGTTTCGAAAAAATTTCTAAGTGGAAGTTATAAAAACAAGTTAAGAAAAGAATGATGAATTCTTTTCGAAAAGGAGACTAAATTTGTTTGAAAATTTTGTGCGAATGGAAAATATAAATTGATGGTACTATTTTTTCCGCAGGGTGGCCAATTCATTCTCGGTCTCGTCGATTATTTCGCCGGCTCGTTTATCGTCTTCGTTCTCGCGGTGATGGAAATCACGGGGATTTTTTGGGTTTACGGATTGGAGAATTTTCTCGATGATGTTGAGTTCATGCTTGAGCGAAGACCTACCATTTATTGGCGGATTTGTTGGGGTCTCATTACACCGGTTTTACTCGGTGTCATTCTCATCTATACTCTTGCCACTCTGACACCCCTCACGTATAGCGGGGTTTACTATCCGACCAGCGCTTATGGTCAGTTTTTAATTTGAAAAAAAGGAAAAAATTATAATCGTCACTTTGCGTATAAATAATATTTTCTATTTTTACAGCCGCTGGTTGGACGCTCCTCGCATTTGGTGCTCTTCAAATTCCATTCTGGATGGCCTACACAATTTTGTCCAAGAGAGATTTGGGACTGAGCAAAGTACGTAATTAATATCAACGGCCATTCTAAAATGAAGAAAAAATGTTGTCTATGCAAATTAATTTTGAACTTTGATTGTTTAAAAGTAATTTTGACGAATTGTTCGAAAAATGAGAAGAATGATAATGAATATTTTCAGATGATTCAAGCCGCGTTCACACCATCGTCGAGCTGGGGACCGGGAAGTCCCTCGCGTCACGCAGCATGGCGACAATTCAAGGAGACGATGAAAAAGAAAAAGGAAAATCGATCGAGTTCAAAAATAAAGCAGATGATCTACGTTCTGATAGGACGAGAGGAAAAATTGATGTGAGAAAATACATCAATATCCTCGAAAAGTTTCTCGTCATCTACCTCCAGGCTGTACCGGCCGTATTTGTCTCAATGCAACTTGTAAATAGTTTCCGATCCACGTGGATCGTGTCGTTCGCTGTAGAAAGTCTCGTTTTTTATACATTTTTTTGTTCATTAAGAAGATTTGAAGTAGACTCAGTCGACAACAAATAACCATAATCCAACTTTCGACGAGAAGTAGGAAATGTAAAATCGTTCTCGTCTTTTTATTCCGAAGTATCAACCGTTTGAAAGAAATTTGAACGATTTTTTCATAAACTTTCTTTTTCGAATAGTAAGGAAATCAATTACTTTTTGTTTTCTATAAAAAAAAAGACGTTTCGAAAGAAATTCGAAGAGAAAAAATTACTTCGATGATTCCAATACTCTTAAAATTATAATATCGATATTTGTACGACGATCATTCAGTATTATGCACAGATGACAATAGCAATATAGCTGTAAGAGCGAAAAAAATAATAATAATCTGTGATTTATCAGTCGTGTTAAATGATAGATCGTAGCCGTCGTACGATGGGCCAAAGTTGTTCGCGCCCATGAGCGGTTAATATTAGCAGCTCGATTAATTCATCAATTTCCCTCCACGAATAATGCACTTATACGATTAGAATTAACACATGAAAATTAGTATTATAAGTTAGTTCGGACGATAAGAATTCGTGGGACCGTTCACTCGCACTGCTTTTTTTCTTTTACAACATTTATTCCATATCCGTCTCGTATTCCTCATAATTCGAATCGTTCTCGAGCGATTCCGGTCTTTCCTCGTAGTCGATAATTTCCGATTTCTGGTCCACTTCCTGAACAATCACGACTCGTATTTTTAATCGCGATACGCTTTCCATGTGTTCGTTTTTTAATAAATAAATTATCACGCAAGTCTTACGTAAAGTTTTAAAATTGAATAAATAGAGCACGAAATTACCCGATCTTTTAATAATTCTCTCCGAGCGATGAGCTCGGTCTCGAATTCCTTACGTTTGATTTCTCGTTCCTCGCAGACTTGGCAGTGTATCAAAAATTGTCCAAGAAAATCCACAGGATCGGAGGGTTTTAGTTTGATGATTTCTTTCATAGCTCGAACCAGAATATCGCCTAAATGTCTTTTTAGGTACAAATTATCAGGACTCATGAATTCGTCGGACGAGCTCGAATTTTGTTTAATTTCTATCGATTCTTTCGTAGGATGTGCAACATCGATTCTTTTTTCCCACGAAAATTGTTTCATTTCCTCGTTGGTGATGCCAAGAGCTCTCAAGAGCATGTCAAAACCATCGCAGAGACCATTTATCAAAACTCGCCTTATCAAACTTTCGCTGATATTTTTGCCGCGTAAAAAGTCGATGAGTCGTTGCCGTTCCGGATCTTCCGAATACTCCATTGATTTTCTCGATCCGTTTCCTTCTTTCATTTCTTTCGGGATTTTTTTTGTCTCCAACGACTCGGAGTACACCGATGGTTTTTCATCAACAGCATCGATGATTTTCATCTCGTCGATCATTTCCTGCTCATCTTTGCTGGAGACTACGCTTTTCAATCTCTCTCTCGAATCATCGTCACCTTCGTGTGAAATTATAAAATCACAAAGTCCATGAAACGGTCGTTGAGAAAAATCTCTGTCTTTGACATTGTTTCAACCGACCTTGGTCCTCTGGCAAGATAATCGGCGTCTTCATTTTCTCATTCTCATTGTTGGCTTCGACTTCTCCCATTTCGCGTTTTCATAACTTTTTTACGTTAATTTTCTATTATTCTCATTCCAACGAGACAAATTTTTGAGAGTTGACACCCCGACAGTTGTCTCGGCAAAAAATGCATGAAAACAGCCGAGGATCAAGTTCGCTAACTGTAATCACCAGTGTTCATTTGTATCACAATTTTAACAGCTGCGCGACTCGTCAGGGCCTTTTTATTAATTCTTATCGCGGTTCTTAGATACGTATGCATTCTGAATTCTCACCGGAGATCATTCAAATCAGATAAAGCACGTCAAAAAAGTGAAATTTATGTGATTTTTAATTTTTTTTCCTTTTCACTCATTAGTCTCACGACAAGTACGAAACGGTCGGTCATATTCGTATCTCGTAATGAACGGTACTGGAAAGTCCATTAAACAGTCTGTTTTTCCGGTTTATGGCATAACATTGATACTAAACGATAAAACGTGCCGAGTATTGCTACAAGGTGGGGAGAAAAACGTTGCACGCTTTAATTGACAAACATCGAACTCCCCAAGCGCGATAACATTCGAGAGTTACAATCACGATCTCGACGAAGGTGGAAGTTCTCATTTTTTCGAGAGAATAAAACCAAACGACGATTTTTCACCGATATTTCGTCGACGCAGACTGCAAGGAGAGAATGGTGAGTTACTGTTGTCGGTTCATAAATTACTAGTTATTTTAATTATGCTCAAGGATGCATTACGTATGAAATTTTAAACCGAGCAAAAGCACGATACGATCAAGATCGAAGGAATTAACGATGCTGAAGATAAGAATGAGGTTCAAATGATAAGTACAATGCCAACTAGTTATTAATAGATGCATTGGAAAATTAAAGAAATTTCGACAATTGCTCAAAAAACTGTTCTTTTTTTTCTACGAATTTCGTTACATTTTGTAAATGCATTTGAATTATTAATTCTTGTTAGTAAATTGAAACGATAGCTCTAGCTTATATACATTTTCAGTTATCAGTTAGAGAAAAAAAATGAAAATAAGTAAAAATATATTGTTTAAAGATGTAATTATAGACTCGAACCTAGCTCGATCATAATTTTCGAACACGAGCGAAATTTACTAAATGAGGAAGTAAATATACAAAACGTTACTTCGTCATAGACAACAATTTGCAAATGATCGAAAATAATGAGAGAGCATTGTGGAAATTGAAATTTGCATCTTTCATTTTGTGTTCGAGGTGACGAGAGAGTCAAAGGAAGTTGAGATTGGTGGATTGGAAAATGAAGCTTACGAGGATGACGATGAGTATGGTACGGCAGCCAGCACAGTATCGGTGAAAGATTCGACCGATGGAAATATTGGAAAATCATCAAGAGGCACTGCAAGCGGTGGCTGGAACAACAGTATCGAATTTCTGATGTCGTGCGTCGCAATGTCCGTGGGTTTCGGCAATATCTGGCGATTTCCGTTCACGGCCTATGAGAATGGTGGTGGAGCTTTTTTGATACCCTACATCGCTCTCTTGATCCTCGTTGGAAAGCCTTTTTACTATCTCGAGATGATAGTCGGTCAATTCTCGGGAAAAACATCCATCAAGGTCTGGAATGCTGCGCCTGGTTTTGCCGGTTCGATTTTCACTCAAAATTTATAATGAAATTAATGAATTTATAACGAATATAACGAATTATGAAATTTATTAATTAATTCATTTATATATTAAAGAACATCGACCCAGATCATTAATTTTATAATTTACTTATTTTTCCTCTGCCTTCCAGGTGTCGGATGGGCCCAATTGTGCTCGACGATAGCTCTCGTTTCTTACTACTGTTGCCTGATGGCTCTTAATCTCTTCTATTTGATCTCCTCGTTCAGCCAGGAACTTCCTTGGTCACGGTGTCGTCCGGAATGGGAGACGGAGCATTGCGTCGATTCGGGTCATTACCTGAATGAAAGTAAAAGTGAAAATTATAATGAAATTGATGTTGGACAATTCTCGAAGAAGAAAAGTTCTGCGGAGTTGTATTTTTCGAGAATCGTTCTCAATGAAGTGAAAACGATCGACGAGGGTATCGGGCTACCCAATTGGAAATTGACACTGTGTCTTCTAGGCAGTTGGATCAGCATTTGTCTAGTTCTATCTCGTGGGATTAAGAGCACTGGAAAGGCCTCGTACTTTTTGGCAATTTTTCCGTATATCGTACTCATTTGTCTCCTTGCGCGTGCCGTGACCCTGGATGGAGCGATTGACGGTATTATATTTTTCGTTACACCAGTTTGGAGCAAATTGTTGGATCCGAAAGTTTGGTACGCCGCTGTTACCCAATGCTTCTTCTCGCTTTCCGTTTGCTTTGGTGCGATCATCTGTTATGCTTCCCACAATGACTTCAGGCACAATATTTATAGGTAAATATGTAACATTATCATTAAAATAAATCAATCGACTCAATTGTGAATAAATAAGTCCATAAATTACTAAAACGTTAAAGCGTTAAATCATGTAATCAATTTATTCGTTTGGTAGTTAGTTTGCATCGCACAATTTATATATTTTACGTTGTTAAACCTGGTTAGGTATTGATTATTGATTGATTCTATATACGAGTTTTCATTAAATTGAGACGGAACAGAACTCGGTACATTTAATATATGAATACAACCGATAATTATTTCGTAATAACTTTCTCGCGGAGATTAAAAGAGTTAAACCTTTTCAGAGACGTTTTAATCATAACGAGTCTGGATACATTTACGAGTATGATGGCTGGCTGTACGATCTTTGGTATACTTGGAAATCTTGCTTATGAAATGGGCACGGACGATATCCAATCTGTAGTGCGAGCTGGTACCGGTTTAGCTTTCGTCTCTTATCCGGACGCGATCGCAAAATTCTCGATTATGCCACAGGTGAATATTTTCTTTACATCCTTATGGCTTAAATTGCGGAAGAAATGTTCGATCTAAAAAAAAAATACGTTTCAGCTTTTTGCAGTTTTGTTTTTCCTCATGATGTTCGTTCTTGGAGTTGGGAGTGCCGTAGCGATGACTGGAAGTATAATAAGCGCCATAGCTGATCAATTTCCTCGATGCAAGTACTGGCAAATTATGTATCCGGCTTGTCTCATCGGTTTTCTCATCGGGCTCGTCTACGTGACTCCCGTAAGAAATATATTTTTCAAACTTCAATGACGTCCAGCTTGTGTCGTTACTTTTCTTTTTCAAGTCGATCCAAATCTTTTCATCAATCGACTAGATTTGAGAAAATAATTTGACGTATCATCAGTATTTTCTTTTAAATTGTTTTTCAGGGTGGCCAATTTATTCTAACTCTGGTTGATTACTATGGCACATCTTTCGTCGTTTTTATCCTTGCGACTTTCGAAATCGCTGGCTTTATCTGGGTTTACGGTTTTGAGAATTTTCTCGATGACGTGGAATTTATGCTCGAGAAAAGACCAAGCGTTTATTGGCGAGTGTGCTGGTTCTTAGTGACTCCCATTATATTGATAGGAATTTTCTTCTACACTGTCGTAACTTTGTCGCCGTTGATGTATGGAAATTCGTCATTTCCCTGGGGCGCGCATACAGCTGGTATAATCGTTCTTCTAATCGGTGTTGGTCAAATTCCCCTCTGGGCTATTGTTGCCCTGTTGAAAAATCGCCACCTGCCGATACAACAACAGTGGAAAGCATCATTTTCGCCCTTGCTCGAGTGGGGACCTCGGTCCAACATCGACAGACGCGAGTGGCTTATCTTCAAGGAGGAGAGGGATAAACTGAGAAGTCTCAGAACACAACCGAGATGGTTGCAAAATTTATACATACTCTTAGGAATGGAAATAAAATCATAGATAAGTACATCGAAAATAATATGAAACTATCTCAATAATATTAAAACTGTAGATAATTGTATATTTATTATTGTGCTATGGAAAATATAGATTTCTATTACACACGTAAAAGATCGTTAAACTTGTACTTATAATTCTGGTATTACATCCGTGCGATATTTCGTTACGATTTTATGAGATTGCGACAGCGAAGTTCCATCAACAAAAAGGCACGCATATTGGGATCTTCGACTTTGTCCATAATAATTTTGTCCACATCACGACCGTCAATGTTTTTGAACTTTTCGTTTAATAACTCAGCATATTGTATCCAAACGCAATTTGCGCAACCGGACATGCAGCATGTCGTAGGCACTGCTATTTCGTCAATGTCACTTTCAATCGTTGAATTTGAATCTGGTAAGTTTAATTCAGCTGCACTGACCATCGGTCTGCTTTTCGATGGTGAATTTTCTCCTCGACTCTGATTACTGCTGAATCGTGAAATTGTAGCTATTGCTCTACTAGAGCTGCAAAAGCTATGTTCAAGAATCGTAGGACCGAGTCTCGCGAGACTCGACATTTTACCACGAGGTCGTTGTAGGTCGTCAAAATGACATTCGCGTACTCACGATAATTTGTTTACTTTCGTCAGAAAGTACAAATTTTGTATTCCCATTGCCAAATATTTAAGGAATAGGCATTAAAATTGGGCATATTGAGACGAATACTTGTCACTTTGCACAGTTACTTCGAAAACATTGACGCTTATTACGTGCTTGACAATTGTACGACACTGTACGAGATAAATATTATTTGTTATCCGTAACCTCTACGAACAAATATTTTCGTCCTATCAAAGTTCACTAAAGCTTTGCAAATTGACCGCAGAGCGCTGCAATCAGTTGACGGACGACGTCGCTGTTGATAACACGTGGATTCACGCAGCGCATACGTAACAGCAACGAATTCAAACGGCCATAGAAGAAATATCCCTATGCTTGGATTGCAGCGAGAAATTGAGTACCCCACTATAGTTTGGCACCCCAGTTACTGGCGTCGCTGGCATGGCTACAAGGATGGTTAGGTCACACGGACACGTGCTCGTCACCTCGCACAACTTTTTTGCCGTAGGTTCGTCTCCTCTTTCACCAATCACGTACCAGTCGGCGCGCCTTGCAGTCCATCTCACTTTTT
Organism: Netelia virgata; assembly: GCA_951802705.1. NCBI lineage: Eukaryota > Metazoa > Arthropoda > Insecta > Hymenoptera > Ichneumonidae > Netelia > Netelia virgata. Next base: position 11,439,128 of record OX637865.1, on the reverse strand, counting down.
CTAATGCGAGGTATAGACTGAGGTACTCGTGCCGACTCTCTCTTTTTCTGAGTGTTATTGGCGTACCCAACTGATTTGACAAATATAATATCGATACTAACTAAGAATGTCAATAACCGTATAAATTCAGAAGATTGTAAAACAAAGATTATCCTTAATATTTGAATTATGAATTCATAAATCATAAAAATTAATTTTTTTCCATCACAGAAAATACGAAAAAAATTGACAGTGAAAAAGATTTGAGATTGTGCGATCGTGCGCTTTCAAATGCAGAACTCTACCAACACGGTCAACTGTCTCTGAACTGGTACTGTTGTACCCCATTGATATTCGACATGGCACACTGGTTTCCGTTCTTTTTTCTCTAATATGATGTTAATCTTTGCAAGCGTAGAGGATAATTTACTAAATAATGATATCCAATGGTAAATAAATATTCTCAAAAAACTTTAATAAGTAATATAAACAAACATAAAGATATTTAAGTAGTAAATAATTAAAATAAATTTAATATGTAAAAATTATGATATATTGCACGTGTAAAAATTAAGAAATTGAAGTACGGCAACGGCTCGTGACTCCGCCTACGGGGCGTATACAATCCTGAGTGACGTCACAATCGACCGCTGCGACTCCAGGTGGCAGTTTCTGACGGGACAAACTTTGCTTCGATCAAAGCGAGGCATATTCCTTCTATAGCCGTCTGAATTCGTTGGTACCAGAGATGAATAGGGACAGATGCAGCTTTGCGAGCGGGTAAATTTTAACTTGTTGCGAACAAATTCATTTATAGGAAATGGGTCGTAAGATACCGGGAAAGAAGCACAGGGGAATAAAGGATCCGGAGAAGCAGCGAGCAAAGAGATGGGCCGAGTAAGTTATATTATACTGATTATGTTTACAATGGCGATAAATTGTGAGATTAAGTATTTGACGACAATAATTTTTGTAGGTTAAAGACGAAGATTAACGCTCCACCGAAAGACACGGATGAACAGAAGATACCAAAGAGTCTGGAGAGAGTAATTAAACTCAAGGAAGCTGTTAAATCGGGAAAAATTACAAAACCAAAGAAGAAACGAAAGCGCAACGCTCAAAGTCGTTTGATTACATTAGGGGTGCAGAATCCACAGAGACATCCAAATGCGAAGCCTGAGAAATCTGTACCTATATTCAATCAGAATCCTGGTGAGAGCAACTCAGCTTTCATGAATCGAGTCCATCGAGAAACTCAGCTGTTTCTTAACGAGACGACTTTTGAAAAAAAATACAATGTGGAGATAAAGAGAAATCCTGAAACTGGAGAAGTCGAGGGTGTGCAAAAAGCGGCTAAGGACGAGATCGATGAACTTATGAAACTCCAGATGAAACACAAGAATATCGGAAAAAAGAAGAAAAAAAAGTCAAAGAAACTTGAGCCGGAGCCAAAACTCACTAAAGTACAGAAAAGAAAACGAAAATTGGAGATGAAAAAGGAGAAAAAGATTCAGGATAATATAGACGAATTCAAGGGATACAGAGAAAACATAAAATTTGGAGATATCGCGCATGCTCCCCCAAATCTTAAGTTGAAACCGTTAAAAGTACGAAGTGGGACTATTCCAGGCAAAAAAGAATTGTTGCTTCATTCCTTGTTACCTCAAAAGAGTAGCGCAAAGGGAGAAAGTAGACCATCAACAAAAATTGACAAAACTGGAAAGAGAAAAGATCTTCCCAGCGCGGAGAGACGAATTCTGGAGAAACAACAGAGCGACGTTATAGCCGCTTACAGACTTTTGAAAACTCGAAAACCTTCGAGCGTAGAATAAAATCGATGAATGTATAAATAAAATAGCCTTAGAGCGAGTCAACGTTGAATAGGAATTATATTATAATCTTGTACATGTGCGATTACACGTAAATACATATATTACAATCACAGGCGGCCATTCTAGAAAATGGCAGGGTGCATTAACATCAAGGGGAAGGTAGAAATAATCTCGGAAAGCGATACACCAGAATTACCCGAGGTCACGGTGCTGACGATAAAAGAAATAAAAATATCTTAAAAATAAATTTAACTATTCGATTCATTTGTAAACGAAACGCGTCGAATATCTTGACTATCTCGCACAAGTTTCGCTCGTAACAATCCTCCCCCTTTATAATAATCTTCTATCCCGTGGTCCACACGAATGGTTCGAGTCTATCTTTGATGGGTAGTAAATTATTCAAGGTCTCGAGACTCTCGAGCGTTTGATTCAGCTGCATATGGCACTTTGTCAATTGTCTACTGAGCTCGTGTACTTTATTCATTTGTTCCCCGAATTTGGCAAATTTCTTTTGCCTGTCGATGGCTAGTGCCATTATTCTATTTACTTCGGCATCGATGTTGGTACATAGAGCTGCCTGTTCGGATGCGACCATCTGGGCATTCGTGTTAAGATGATGTTGATAACGAGCGCACAGGTTGAAGAGACCGATGGGATCGAGTCTCTCGAGTACCTCCGGATCTCTCACTCCTGGTGGAAGATTCAGTGTTCCGCGCATTATAGGTAGAAACATTGGAATGCTCTGAAGTTTAACAAGATCGGGATCTTTGTCAGCGGTTATGTCCGAGACGGCTGGCTTGACGATTACTATATTGTGAGCTTTGCTCGATGTCGCTGGCTTTCTTTGAGCCATTGCACCGATGCTTGATTTTCGTCGGGGCATTTCTTGGTGTCCGAAACTCTTGCCTCTGTAGAGCTGGGATTGTTTATTTGTCATTTTTGGTGAATCTCCTATAGGCCTGTTGACCGTGTACGATATATAAGGCAAATCAGAGTCCGAACATATGCTTGGCCCAGGACTGGTACATCTTGGTGGTGTATCATCCGGCAATCTTTCTCTGTTAGGTACACTCTTGCCACGACGCAGTTGAGCCGTTCTAGCTCGAACAGCCTCGCTTGCAGGTCCACCAGCTTGTGAACTTTGCTCAGAACCCATGATCCTCTTTTTTTTTACGATTACAAACGACTAATTTTTAATTTGGATATTTTTGTTATGATATTGGAGTTTCGTCGATTTTCATATCGGTGCTATGCTTGAATGACCAAATGTGCGCATTATGAATCGACCTTCATTGAATTCGCAGTGTCTCGTCTTCATGTCGTGAGATAAAAGCTTTGGTCACGTATTTTTGAGAAAATTATTGCAAATCTCGGGTAATAACACAGGACTATCAAATGATCTGTCAACCACTCTGTCCGCTTCCTACTAGAACGAGACACGACAAGAATCCAGGAGCAGAGATGCTACTTGCGCGACTAGACTAGAAAATTATGTGGATATAGGCATTTGAGGTTATCGGTCGATATCTTTCGCGGAGGGAAAATTTCGAACATGCAGCCGAGATAACCTTAGTATGTGACATTGATTGAATAATGTTAACGTTTCGAATAAAACAAGCAACCAGTATCTCTACAGATTGCTTGAAGTACTGGACAGCGAGTTAACAAATTGTCACTTATTTTTTTGACAAGATGTTCGGCTCGTCGAAAAGATCGCCTTGCCGAATAGAGTAACGATGGCGATTGATCGATATTTCTTTACATCCTGTGTATGGTGTTTTTTCTAATTGTCACAATTCCCATGGTTCAGAGGTTCTAAAGGTGATTTTGTAAGTCGAACAACAAAACAAAGCTTAAACGAAAATACATTTTACTCGTTGCCGCTCTCTTCGTAAACTAAATTATGAGCGCCCATGCGCCTAGTTCAGAGACATTCGTAATGGAGTGCAAGCAAGATGAGGGGAATTATTAGCACTGCTTTATAAGTACGAGGTTAATTTTCGCTCGATGCCATTAAAATATCGACACGCGGTTAGAGTTAAGACATTTATTGAATTTCAGAGTTATTTTGTGAGGTAATTGCAGTGTGACATGTGTAAAAGCGTAACGACGTCGCAGCGACAGTACACGACTATTTCGATGGGGTAATATGGGTCAGATCTGGCGGTGGGGTAATGAAGCTCGAGGATTTGCGTGGGGTAACGAGAGTCTGGTAGATTTTTACTCATTATAAAAGATTATAAGCTGCTCAAACAAAATTCAAAAGATGTGAAATGCGTTTCGACGTAAATTAAATTGAGAAAAAGTGATTAAGCACGATAAAATATCTAATCGGTGACGACTGTAAGAAAATAATGTATGATGCAGAAATACCTTAAATATATTTCGATAGGATAATGTATAATAACTTCGGGAGCATTTTCTGAAACATTTTCTTGACCTTTATTCGACTAGATAGCAAGTGCTAAGAGGCAGTGTTAAATGCGATGTTCGCTTCGAAAATTTGTTCAGCAATAATACGAGTACTAAACAACCGATCAGGTTAAAAATTCGCAAGGACATAGAGAATTATTGCAAAAAATTGCTCTTGGTATTTTTTTTCAAAATTTTGAAAGTAGTGTTGCAGGCGACGCGCCATGCGAAAACGCCATCCGTACTTTCTCCAGCACAGAGCGTTAAAGTTTTTAGGGTATCTAAGGAATTACGGCAAATATTTTGCAAACAAAATACCAAGATTCACTTTTTGCCACAATTCTCTGTGTACCTGCCAATTTTAAACCTGATCGGTTGTTTAGTGTTCGTATATTTACGGATTAAATTTTCGAAGTGCACGTCGCCAGTAACATTGCCTCTTAACTCAAGGAAATGGGCGAAAAGAGAAGATGGCGGTAATTTCAAATGCAAATGTCAATTCAAAACTCCTTTTTGTACACCGTGCCTGTCAAATGGTTTGAAATAACATAAACGTATAATTAGCTAGTTTTGCACAACGGAACATTGCAAAAAAATGAAACAGTATTTTCGTTAACGCACGACGGTTGGTAAACGATCGAAAAAACATCGCCAGATACGACTAATGCTGCTCATTCGCATATCTCACTTTTTCAGGGACGCGCTTTTAGCGAAAAGCACTTATCTTTATGTTGAAACGTTTCGTAGGTACAACAAAAAATTGTCGTCGAGGGAGTTTACGGAGTTGGCGAAGCAAATTATTTAGAATTTTCGATATAGATAAAGCGAGCGTGTGCGAGGCGGTCCTCGATACACACGCGTAAGAAAATGCTCGTTAAAATAAATTATAAACCAGCGAAATACACACGTCGAGGCACATTCACGACACAATAATATTTATCTTAACGACCGCACTCACCTCGACGAATACGATTCGAAGATTTAAATAAATTACATCAGAATCGTAAGAGATAGTGTGACTTTTTAACTACATGACTTGTTCTAATTGTGCCAGACCGCGTATCTTCACCTGCTCTCCTTTACCCGCTTCATTCCCATCCATACGACCTCCCGTCCTCGTTATACACATATGTAACGGTTTAGTTTCGTGCACGCAAAAGACTCTTAGAATAATAATTATATTAACCGAGTATTATTCACCGGTGTCTTTCTCAATAAACGCGAGACTCGTCATATCCTCTCGGCCTCGTTGTCACTGCACAAGTATGACTCTTCCACGACGTTCGTACATCGGCTTAATAATAGACCGTATAAATACAGCTATAGGTGAATAATTCAAACTCTCTTTCCCTCTCTTTCTTTCTCTCTTTGTCTCGTTATATCTATATTTATACATTCATACATGAACCGGGTGTCTTAAAAGTTTCGCATCGCCTTGTACCTGCGAGTAGCTAGCGGTGCAACGAATTCGTGCGATGGAAGAACGTGAACGAAGTACGATCGAAATGAGATCGAAGATCCAGAGATGACGATTAATACCTATAATTTCCAATCTGATCTCGCGCCGGCGTCGATCGATATTGCTTGTCTCTCGATCGTGTTCGAACGCAGCCGATTCAAAGTCTCGGATTGGACAGCTTAAATCGTCTCGCGTTTAAAAACTATTGCGAATTAAGCGTGCGGACTTTGGACTTGATTTTATGACACCATAGGCTACCCGGAGGTATTAGGACGATACGCTACTTCTCGGACACCCGGTATATAATTTCTATACGCGTGCGAGACCAAGCTGCGATTTTCTGTGAAAGCTGACGCTCGGTTTACATTAACATAGCGTTTTCATCTTGCTCTTAATATCGAGGCACCTCGGGGGGGGGCTTTAATTATGAAATAATAATCTTACACAAACACATACACAGTCACACATATATCGATATATATTGTATGTAAATGCATGCTTTGGCATGAAATAATGTTATTTTGATTATGAAAAACAAATGTCGTCGGTCGTAAATAAATTCGTAGAGTTGTTTCACAGAAAATTGTTCTCGGAATAAATGAGAGCGGAGAGTCCATCATACGCAATAATAATAATACGGTAGCGTTCATTCTTCGGCGGAAAGGGAGCGAGAGTGCGGCAACTTCGCGACAGAGGATCGCCGCGCGATTATCATCGAAGCAAAAACGGCAATCTTGTTTATCGTTTCTTTGAACGAGAATTTTTACAAACAGTTTGGAAAATATTTTCAAAATGTTTTTCTTACGGATAACGTATTCGTTTCGTCGACGCGACGCGCGTGCCGTCTCGACGGGTGGCAACGTCATTTCTCGTGTTTTCTTTTTTCTTTCGTTCTTTCTGGTTCTTTGTTTTTTTTACGAATGAAAAATCGGGCGTTCGTGACGAGCCACGAGGGCGTAGTACCTCGTCTCTCATTTTCGAATTTTGTTTTCATCCTTCCCTCCCCCTCCTGTTTTCTTTTTCTTAAACATTCTTTCCTTCACGTTCGTTTTTTTGCCACATGATCGCTCGTCTGCATACGCGTACGTGTCTCCTTCTCGCGGCCTCTGTTAAATCTTTCGCTCTCGTCTCAGTTCTATCATCGCTCTTTCTCTCTCTCTCTCTCTCTCTATCTCTCTCTCTCCCTCTCTCTCTGTCTCTCTCTCTCGTTTTATCGACGACGAGACGGTACGAGCACGCCCGGCGTACAAAGTGGTTCCGCAATTTTCGACAAGAAAAAACGTGGAAAATACGTACGGGGGATAATAACGTACGATATTTTTCCCCGCGATTCAGTCAGACAGTTCAGTTTTCAATCGTTCTTCCGCACACCTCAATTCTTTTTCATGCCTTCGAGCAAATTTGTTCTTTCATTCTTTGATTTTCCTCTTTCATTTATGTTTATATAATCTGTTCTTTCGCGATGAAAAATTCATCGAATGTTCCTTAAACTTACAGAGAAAAAGAGAGAGAGAGAGCGAGAGAGAGAAAAAGAAAGAGAGAGAGCGAGAGAATTAAAATGAAAATAGAATTTTAAAAAATTATGTCTTTAAACGGAGATTGCGGAGATGCGCGAATCCGTTCGCCGCCGGAAGCGTAATACGCGGCTCCTCGGCGTGGTTACGCCACGCTCGTCTATAACTATACGCGGGTATTATCTCTATGCTCTTGTCGAGAGATCGCGACGGTGAGCGAATGCGAGAAGGAGAGAGTAAGAGTATGCTTGAAAATTTAACGCACGCGCGTGGTACGGAATAAATTATCGTGTTTGAGTATGGCCCCCCTCCTGTCCCCTCCTGTCCCCTCCCCTCCCTTTATTCGTAAAGTAGGTGTATAGTGAGTAAAATACATGTTAGCCTTCTGGTGTACCCCACGAGCCACAGGAGTCACCGTGGATTTACCGGAATTCTGTAACTCCTTGCTGGCCAATTTTAAGGATGTTTTATGCAGAATGCGTGCTCGAGAGTTTCGTACTATTCGCGAGCGAAGAATAGGGGCGGGAGGGAGATTGAGAGAGGGACAGAGTTAGTGGGGATTGGTCGAAAACTCGTCGAAAATTTTCCGTCTCCTCTCGATACACAACGTAACCCCTAAGAACGGACAGTTCGACGAACGGGGTCGAAAGAACGACGTTTTTTTTTTTTCGTTTGCGAACCTGAGGTACATTTTTCTTTTTCTCTTTTTTTCCCCCGTTCCTCGGGGGATTTTCGTTATTTTTCTTTTTCCAATTGGGAACACGAAGCTCGAGGTTACGACGTAATATTTCGCGACGTATTTTCCTTTTTTTCGTTCAATATATATATATATATAGTTTCTCGTACGATCGATCGGGGAAAAGATGAATGGGAGAATAATAAATCCCGATCGATGATAGAATCGTTATTGGGAAACAGGAAAACAAAAAGTGGTAATCTATACGAGCGAAAGAAAATAAAACGAAGAGAAATACGAGAGAAAATAAAAAGGTGGTAATCTATACGAGCGTGGGAAAAAAATCACCATACACGACATTTTCATCGTTCGTGAATATTCTTCGTGATTTTTCGATCGAATGATTTTACACCCTCGTTTAACGATGTTTTTTTGTTCGTCAATTTTTCAGATAAAATCGAACACGATATATCGATATCGATCGTCATTAATATAAACTTTCGACGCTAAATCATCGATCGCAAAAAGAAACGACGATTTATCGATTTTAAATCCAACGGACCATCCTCCGAGATTTATATTCGCACGAGAGCGTTACGATGACGATAATGATGAAACGGATCCGTGGAAAAAACGGTGTCCGATCTCTGTCGTGATATAACAGCGATAAGAAGACTAAAAAAGAAAAACAATAGCGTAATAACGCCGGCCGGTCCGGGAACGAGTCTGTCGCGTTATCGCGACGGCGCGTCCCGCGGTTACTGATGTCGAGAGGAGGGTAAGTGTATAAAGTCGAGAGTGTGAGCGAGAGCGCGCGACGCGGGGCAGCGGCGAAGCGACGAAGTAGAAGAGTCGAGTGGAGCGGCGCGAGAGCGGCGTGAAGGGGGGGGGGGGGGGAAGGAGCGCCGGTGGTATGTAAAATGGTGGGAGGTCGCGTCGCCGTATTCTCGCCCCCGCAGTCAATGACAGTCAGTGAGCAACGAGCTCTCGCGATTGACGTTCCGTTTCACGGCTCGCGGTCACGCCGATCGGCTAACCACGTGGATAACGAAAAAAAAAAAAAAAAAAAAAAAAAAATCTTCTTTACAGACTTTAAAGCATCGATCCGAAATATCGTTGGTTCGATCGTGTCGCATCGTGTGATTCGATAAAATTGAAGTGAGCCAAAACGAAAAGAAAAAAACGAGACGAAAAATTCGTCGTCACTTTTACGTACGTCTACACACGTTGGAATTCTTTATCACCGCGGGAGCATCCTCGTCGCGTGCAACTGACAAATTTTCCAGTGAGTTCGATCGCGTGATTCGACGCGAAATGTAAAATCGTGTTTTATATTGAAATTCAAATGAGAGACCGAATTAAGGCGCGATCGGGTCGTATATAGACGCGGTTCGCCGCGACTTGCACGATGTTACTCCTCGAAATAGGCCGCTTTGTCGGCGGATGACTTCGTATACGAGACACGAATATTTTTTTTTTTCGAATTATATAAGTAATTATATATTTTACTAATACGTGTCATATTTTTTTTTCTCGATAGAAATATTTTTCTTTATTATTTCGAGTTGTTCGTTCGGCGATTTTGGGACATTTATTCGTTTATTATGAATTATTTTATCGCGATAAGAAAATATATTTATAAACGTGACGTTGTTTTTTTTTTATTTAAATAATATTTTTGTAATATCGAATTGCTCGACGTCGAAGATTTTTTTCTACGAAAAAAAAAAATACGGGCCGTGCCGAGATGTACACATCGATCGCGTGAATTACAAACAGTTTCTTAATCGATGATCAATTCTTTTATTGCTATAAAAAGAAATATTTCATTTTTTCTTGTTTACAAAATATTTTTATAATAACTAATCGTTATTCCTGTTCGAACACTTCGATCGAATAATGCCAGTATGTCGAAATCGGTAGCATCGAGATTTATCTTAATACGGAAAATTGATTCGTGAATTATTGAGTAATTCGCTCTCGATAAAAAAACAATTATCCAACGTAACATTTAAATAAAAAAAAATTTCTACAACATCGAACTCTTCGTGTTTGATGACTTTGATGAAACAATGCGGATGCGTCGAAATCGGTGGATCGTCTATGTTAATTAAAGACCACTTAATATCTGTGACAATTGTTAATCCTTCAATCGAGATGAAAAAAAAAATATTATTCAATGCTGGCGACCGCTAACGAGCTGGATAGGAAACATCATTCTTAATTGCGTAGAGAAGAGAAAAAAAAATTACTCCGCGTACATCGACTCTCGAGCTCCTTTCTAATGAATGAATATGGTGATGCGAGCGTACGACGAGATAGTCGCGACATTTGCGCAATCTTGTGCTCGGCTAATACTCTCCTAGGCCAGGAAAAAAATATGTGCGTCGACGATCGTGTCGCACGTCGTGCCGTTTCGCACAGATATTTTCACCATTGTATTATATTACGATTTTTGCAGATATGCAAATGCCTATCACATTGTACTCTTTTCGACTCGACCATGCCGATCCTTTGCTGCTGCTGCTTTTTTTTCTTGTCTCGTTGGTTTTTTTCTCTTTTATTTTTCTTTCTTTCTCAATTCTTTCGAAACACGAGGAAAGAGCGAGAGAAAAGAAACGTGGGCAAATTCTCGAGGCGAAATTGCGCGTAATCACAGAGTTCGGGCGAAGAAGCGGGGAATGCGAGAGGAGGAAAGAAAGAGCGAGGATCTAGAGAAGGGCGCGCGAAAGGTGCCAAAAGTAGAGTCGAACTTCCGTTAAAAACAACGTTTCGATTATTTTTTTTTTGATCGCGTTAGGGAACAACGATTTTTCGTTATTTATGAAAGTCGATTAATTTATTTTGTCGATTATTAATTTAGGCTCATCGCGTAAACGATGTTTTTCATTTTAAGGTGGAAGAAAATTTGAATGACTATCAAAATCGTTTATGAGGTATTGAAACACGTTGCATCGATTCGATGATAGAAAACACGAACGCAGTCATAAAAATACACGCGTTGAAGTTATTTAACGATGTTTCAAGAATTCTAAAACTTCAAGGTAGCAGCAGTAAAAAAACGAGTTTGCACGACTTTGGGTTTCGCATGAGTGATTATCGAGTAAAATGTTGCAAGAGTGTCGATAAAGAATGTTATCTCGTATCGATCAGAATGAACATTAAATATTCATGATCCTTGAAGGATTTGTCCGTCTAATAATTAACACGTGCTCGCTTTGCATGGAATATTTCACGTTCATAAATGAAAGAAAGTATTAAACGAATCAAAATCGATTATCGAGCACCGAGATAAATTACACATTTCTTCGATAAAAAAAATCAGTCGAAAATAGTTCGCGCTCAAATTATTCAACGACGTTTCCAAATTTCGAAAAATCCAATGTGGCGATAGAAAATATAAGTTTCTCGGATTCCTGGTTTCGCGTTATTTTCGAGTGAAAAGTTTCAAGAATTTGTATGAAAAAAAGAATTGAAAAAACTCTTCCATGAAAACGGCTCGGTAAGGATTTTTGCCTCGGTCAAAAAGTTATTGCGTTTCTTTCCCATAGGTATACGTAAGCGTTCGTGCGTTAGAGACGCAATTACTTTGTGGCCGGTGGAACAGTTCTTAAAAAAAAACCGTATGCTTTTTTTTTCTCGAACAATGCGGTTATTACTGAAATTGTTCATTCATAGGTGGTCTACTGTAGCAGTCAAGGGGATACGAGAGAGAAATAATAATAATACCGGTACATTATAGCGTTCATAGTTGCGAGAAAGGAGATAAATACCGTAGTAGGGTGAGAGAGAGAGAGAGAGAGAGAGAGAGAGAGAGAGAGAGAGAAAGAGATAGAAAGAGAGAGAGAGAGCGAGAGAGAGAGAGAGAGAGAGGAGGAAGGGTGCCTCTCAGAAGCGTGAAATATAATTGAATTACGTAAAAGGATTACTTCGCGGTGCTCTTGGTGAAAGAGCGAGGCGATGGTGGCTTTGCTAATCATTTTCGTTCGAACGAGAGGGGAAATCATCGGTGCGCGATAAAGTTCCGCTATGGCTCGCGCGAGCGGTAAACATGAACAGAAGAAAGAAAAAAAAATGTTTAAAAAACGACTTAAAAGGAAGAAAGAAGGAAGGTGAGAAGAAGATAAGAAGAAGAAGAAGAAGAAGAAGAAGAAGAAGAAGAAGAAGATGGAGAAGGCAGAAGAAAAGTCGATCGCGAAACCGCGATGAAAAATTCTTCGTTGCGAGTGGATTATCGCGTGCGTGTGAAAAGTTTCCACGACCGCGAGCTCCGACTATAACGGAACTAGAGGGAATAATATTTGCATCAAATTCGATCAATCTCCCGATAAAATTAAATCGCTAGTCTTGGCGCGAGGAATGAATAAAAAGAGAAATAAACGATGCTGCACTGCCGCACGAGGCGAGATTTTTCTAAGAGCGTACGTGGCGATTTGCGAATGGCGATTTTACCCCCGCTTAAAAAGAAGAAAAACAACGAATACTCTCCGAGGCTCGTGCCGAATCGATCTCTGGTTTGTTGCGGCGATCGAAACGGCATTGCAACGCGCGGATCATAAACGAGAGCGAAAATAAAATTGCACATCCGTACCGACGAGTCGACGAAGATACGGAGGGGATGACGAGAACGACGAGGAAAAAAAATTAAAAAAACGTCGTGGTCATTTAATCGAGCGTGGTTACTGCCGTGAAATTATACACCGATTGGCGTGAAATTATAGTTATATACGATATATGCATAGGTAGAAAATTATTCCTCGATTCATTCATAGAAACTATTGTTATTGATTGGGGCTTTATCCGCCTTGAAAAATATGCAACGTCATAAATTCAAGTGAAATAAATGAAAACCGCGAATTTCGCGACGTTTCGATTTTTTCGAGGATTTTTTAAATCTTTAAATTCATTAATCTTTGATACTTTGGGCTTGGTGTATTTCTACTTCAACGCCGCAATATAATTTCATCGTTCGTCAAACTCTCGTACGTATGAATAATTTTCCGAATTCTATTTTCAAAACGTTTTATCGACTTTTCGACGATTCATTTTAACGAGCCGAAATAGGTTTTCCAATTTTCGAATAGGTTAATTTTTCTAATTGCATTATTCGAACGCTTTAACGAATTTACAACGGTCTCGTTTCTTTTATTTTTCTTTCTCGTCCGTGGTCAACTTAGTCTTGTCCCTTTTTTCACGGTTCTGGCGCACAAATTCAAATGCGAGTAAAGATGCGTGGCGAATGAAACTACCGAGCGGACAAAAGGCTACAAAATTCCATGGTTCTAATTCACACGTGAGCGCACCAACGCCGGTGCCTTTCTCTCTTGACTCTTCCACCCACAATATCATCACAGTAATAGAAAATTCCACTGTCATACCATACTGTTATCATCGTATTCCGTTAATACTTACGTATATATTTCAATAGAGGGAGAAAGAGAGAGAGACAAGAAACATCAGGCACACGAAGTTACAACGGTCGACATTCGTACTATAATCTTATCGCGATTGAATATCGTGGCAGTACGACGGTGATCGAGGAAAGAATATAAAATGTATAAGGAGCGTGAAACAATTTGTCGTTACGATCCAGATGGTAGAAAGAGAGAGAGAGAGAGAGAGAGAGAGAAAGAGAAAGAGAGCGAGAAAACCAATAAATTGGTCAAAGTCGTCGCTCTCGCGGTTTTAGTTCGACCGTGTCCGAGAGAATAGTTTCCGCTTATCGTTCTCTCCCCGATGCCCGAACTTTTTCCTACTTGTATTATCGTCGCGCGATTTCTCGCGGGAAACATCGCTCGCCGTTCGTTCTTAAATCCGTTTAATCCAATACGTATTTCAACGTGAAATATATTCAACGATCTTCGAATGTTCGTTATGAGCGACTTTGTTTTCTCCTTCGCTCGTGCATATAATAAATATTTATTTATACGCGTATTAGATACGATTTGAGAGTCGAGAGGGAAGTTTTCGATGGACTTTGGAACGTTTCACGACGTGTGTCATTAACGTCGAGATTAATTTACTCAGTGTGACGCCGACTTGTTGGATGCACACGTCTCGCGTTCTCTTATTTTTGTTGCCCCGGCGCGAATTCACCGTACCCCCCCTCCCTCTCTCTCTCTCTCTCTTTTTTGTTTCTCTCTCTCTCTCTCTCTCTCTTTCTTTCTGTGTCCCTCTTTTACAAGTGGCCCTCTATAACGTCGTGTCGCGGACGCGCGACTCTCAAAAATAGAACGCGTATTTGTCTATATATAAATACATATAAGTATATTGAGTGTGTGTATGTGTGTATTGTGTATTGTGTGTATGTGAATACGTATAGATATACAAAGGCGCATATATTTTTGCCGCGAGATGTTCGCGCTCTTCGCAGCATCGAATTACGAGCGTGTGTGCGGAATTTACGCCGCGTTGGCAGTGGCACTGAATAGTGGTATGGTATGTGACAACGACACCTGTGACCCATCATCCACGCATCAATCGCACAACAGAAAACTCGATCGTACACGTACGAGAGTTTCTGGTTTACATCGAAACTCATTTTCCTCCCTCCCTCTCTCTCTCTCTCTCCCGCAATCTCTCGCAATCTCTCTATTGGGCGCAACAATAGATTGTCTCGAAAATGTCAATAGCACGGATAGCGCGTTATTGATTTATCAGGCAATACAATAAAAGCGAATTTTCATCAAATTGAACAAATCGAAAGTTTCATTTTCTATTCCGCGTATCGAAAATGTGAAGATTATTCACGAAAAACTATGGATTTCGTGAAATGATATAATGATAGGTATTAAGGTCTTTATTCTAGTTCAAAACAAGAGAAAAACTTATTCATTTTTTAAACGACGCTTTATTAAGAGAGAAATTCGAATATAGTCGTATTTCGCTGTAGTACCCCTACTCGCCGCTAGGAAACTACAGTTCAAAGTCTAGTGATTTTTTTTCCTTAGGATGCGCCGACCCTGTGTTCTGCTCCGACATATTCATTCTTCTTTTGGTGCAAGAAAACCACGGTTATCTGCGAGAATAACCGGAGAATATTGTGGAGTATTCGGAGGAAAATGGGGAACAAGTGTCATAGGGAGTATTTCCAGGAGTTTAGAAGAACGAGAAGAATTTAGAGGAAAGAATTCGTCGTCTAGAACGTCTTCATGGGAAGAGGCGACGTCGACGTAATAAGTATATCCTTCTCCTTTGGGTTAGGTCTCCGCGTGACACATCGAAGAGACATCATTTTATCAGGTGTTGTTCAGGTGTTTCCGTCAAGACACCGGCTGTGAAATGATAACATGTGTCATCATTTTACAGCTTGTCTCATGACGTGTCATCATTGCACAGCCGGTCTCATTTACGGAAACACCCGACCAACTTGCCGCCAACTTAACGCGGGTAGAACAACTTTCGCAAAACAAATTCTCGAAGTTTCAACTTTCGTAGAGCGTTGCTGATCTTACCCCTAATCTCTGATACAGGCGCTAACCTAACAGGCCTTCGTTATATATTCTCGTTTTCTAAGAGTCAAAAAAGCAATTTTACAATTTGTCAAAGCTTTCGGGAAATATATTCGATCTCTTAATCGCGAGAAGCTCTTCTAAAGGGTCTAACTTATCACGAGACAAAATAAAATTTCCTTGTTGGAAAAATTAGAGCGCTTGGTTAGGTTCTAATCTGCCAAGTATCTCAAAAAGCAAAGTCGTTTGCTTGGATTCGACAAATTTACAACTCAGAGAGGTCAAACCCGACTGAGGAAGGGCGTAACCCGTGTAAAACAAAAAAGTGTCGTCCAACCAGGCTCTTACCTGGGAACGTTACTCAGCTTTCGAGAAATATATTCGCTCTCTCAACCGAGAAAAGCTCGAACTTATCACGAGACAAAATAAAAACTCCTTGTTGGAAAAATTAGAGCGTTTGGTTAGGCTTTAATCTGCCAAGTATCTCAAAAAGCAAAGTCGTTTGCTTGGATTCGACAAATTTACAACTCAGAGAGGTCAAACCCGACTGAGGAAGGGCGTAACCCGTGCAAAACAAAATAAACGTCGTTCAACCAGGTCGTCGTTTTACCTGGGAACGTTACTCAGCTTTCGAGAAATATATTCGCTCTCTCAACCGAGAAAAGCTCTAACTTATCACGAGACAAAATTAAATTTTTCCCGGTGGGAAATTTAGAACGCTTGTCGAGGCTCTAATCTGCCAAGTATCTAAAGAAGAAAAATTGCTTGCGTGGATTCGACGAATTTACAAATCAGAGAGGTCAAACCCGACTGAGGAAGGGCATCGCTCGTGTAAAGCTAAAAAGCGTTGTGGGGAGCATTCTGAGGAGTTTAGAAATGATGAAGAGCGTTTTGAGAAACGAATTCGTCGTCTGGAACGTCTTTAGAAGAAGAGACGCCGTCGACGTAAGTATGACTCTCTTCTGAATTAGGTATCCGGTTGGTGCATCAAAGAGACAGGAGACAACAGAATAGAGAAATGTTTATACAGGCGCTAACCTGACGAGTATTCAAAATAAATATATTCTTATTCCCTAACACCCAGAAAAAGGTATTTTACAGGCTTTAACCTGTCAAAGCTTTCGAGAAATATTCTCCACTCTCTCAATCGAAAAAAGCGTCGTTCATGCAGGCTTTTAACTGACAACGCTAGTCAGCTGATAAAGATGATCTCGTGCATAGCGCGTCATCATCACGAAACAGATTCCAAGTCAATGGATGCAAGCAGGGACCGAGAAATACCTTCGAATGCAAATGATCACATCGAGGACATAATGGCTGCAGTTTCTGCGGGAATGAACCCATCTCGTATCGTACCTGTACTGCAAGGAGAGGGTTCCCCTCTAAATGTCGTACACATAATGGAGAAACCAGAAGACAACTCTGTGCCGGCAGAACAGACCCACGTCCCCGAGGCAGCAAACCCGGAAGAAAACCCCCGATCCAGGACCAACGACTACACCATGTTGAATGCACCAGTTCTCCTTCGATCACTGAAGTTAAGCAGCATTGGACGCAATTAGTACTTGAATGGGTGATCGCTTGGGAACAACGCGTGCCATTGGCTTTCTCTTTCCAGTATATCAATAAGGTTTTTGATAATCATCTGGATCCACGGGCTTGCTCGGTGCGGACACGGGTTGTACCGTTATTGCTCATGGGGATAGCGGAGGATCGGCAATTTGCTGCAAGGTTTCCTACGGAACTAATGGTTCTTTGGGAAAAGATATTGAAAAAACGGGTGACCGACGGAAGAGCGAGGGAAAAATGGTTGAGAATCATACTTGCCCCATACAGCTCATTCAATACGAACAAATTTAGGGATCCACATTCACTGTGGAAACAGCTTACCCTGGTGGCCGGGATTGTTTACGAAAAGTATTTGGACTAGCAAATATTCTACAGGGTTACCTGGACCTCCGGATTAATAACCGGTGACGAAATACAATTGGTGTCTCTGACTCTTAGAGAGCGAGAATATTATCCGAATGCCTGTCAAGTTAGCACCTGTATTAGCATTTCTTTATTTTTCTGTCGTATGATTTCGACAAAATCCTGTCTCTTCGACGAGTCACGCGAATACCTAACCCAAAGGAAAATCATACTTACGTCGACGTCGTCTCTTCTCGTGAAGACTTCTAGACGACGAAATCTTTCCTCTAAATCTTCTAAGATCCTCGGAATCCTCCCTACGATGTTTTTTTCCCCATTTTACTTCAAATATTTCAAAACAAAAATTCCCGTTATTCACGCGAATAACCGTGTTCTTCTAGCACGAGAAGAAGAATGAATATGTCAGAGGAGAACGCAGGGTCGGCGCACCCTGAGGGAAAAAAGTCCCTAGACTTTGAACCGTGGTTTACTAGATACGAGTAGGGAGACTACACGATGATCTTGAGAAACAACCTCGAAATACAATATTCCAGATAACGGAGATTTGAAATTTATTCATGGCATACTATCGATTTGATAAGAAAGAAGTATTGTTTTGCGATTTCGGTGCATTATTTTTCCTCCACTTTAATAATATTTCGAAGAACATTTCGTTTTATTTTCGAAACGACAACGTTCTAATAAAGACGTATGAAATGTTTGTATCTTCATTGGAAAACTTAGCGATGAGGAACGCTTGGACGAATTGTTTTTTTGCGAGAAAAGATGAGTTTCAATCTCCGAGTTGCGGTAGAGCCGAATGCCCGCGGTCTGTTGTCTCGCTGACTAGACGAGGATGGTAACTTCGATGAGTAAGGCGGGTTTGGCGAGGAGACGAGGCGGGGAGTTTTTCATAAGTAATGTTAATTTCTCTCCGTTGTTGAGCCACGCACGAGGCTGCTTTCATACTTATATACAGATATATCGTCGCGGGAGAGTTTAGCTTGCGAGCGTTTGCTCGGTCAAGGCCTAGCGGAGAAGCACTTTACGACGGCCATCCTGCACGCACAGCTGACTCTCTATCTCCTTCTCGCTTCATCCTTGTTCGCGCACGACGTACCATCGCCGCCCACTTCATTCGCAATAGTACCGATTCTCTTTACCGCGACTCGGGTCGTCTCTATCGGACGTATATTTCTTCTTTTTTTTTTTTATCTTGAGGTCGATCGACCGATCGAATCTATTTTGAGTTTGTCATACGTCGAGACTCGAGCGAGCGACGATGTTGACTAGCACTTTTTTCTTTTCAAATTGAAGAGACACGAAAATAGAAAAATTAGAAAAGGAATTAGGTTTTTATAAAAAATAAAAACTTGAAATATTGAACGCTCGATATGTTTTCTTTGTAATTTTTTATA
Organism: Netelia virgata; assembly: GCA_951802705.1. Classification (NCBI taxonomy): domain Eukaryota; kingdom Metazoa; phylum Arthropoda; class Insecta; order Hymenoptera; family Ichneumonidae; genus Netelia; species Netelia virgata. The sequence continues at coordinate 11,420,473 of OX637865.1, read as the reverse complement.
GGTGTTTATAATTTTTTGAACGAATGAAAAGCACTAAAATTCGACAAAATTGAAATTTGTGTTAAATCAAAATCGAGAAATTTGAAAACTCGTATTATGGGACGATCGATCAAGTATTCTTTCCATTCGTTTTAAATTTATCGAATTGCGTCATTTTTCGAATCGGAGAAACGAAGATAAAAACGTGTGAACAAAATTGACTTTTGTCTCAATCAATATTTATCAAATTTACGACCGGAAGTTTGTCCTACCAGACATTAAGAATGGAAGCAAAATTGACAAAGCCTCGATGCCTTCGGTACGAGAATTCGGTGTCTTAATTAATCGTCAATAAAAAACGTTCATTTGCACAGATGTTTACGAAATACGATAAATCGGAGAGTAGCGAGTACCGTATCGTCGCGACGGTCGTCACGAGAGATTATAAAGTTGCCACGAATTATATTCGCTCGTTTCGAAACTAACGAGTTGACCGATAACCATAAATTTAATAAAAATTTGATTACGTCCATTTATCGTTTCGATCGACGATCGCGTTGTCGCTACTTCCAGCGAACTATTAGTGTTCAATGTCGAGCTAGTTAATTTTCTCCTTCTCTTATCATTCCGATACCGTGCGTTGGCGCACACACGGAGCATTCTATAGTAGGTACGTTTCTCCGAGTGCGTCGAGCCTGTATATATATATACAGACAAAATAAGATAAGATAAGATGGAAGAACCTGACCGATTATCTCGTCCAACCAGCAAAATGCAATCGGGCGGAGCTCTCCCGGAGCTTTATACGCCCGCACAATACACTTCGCCGCGGTACTTGAACATTTTCACTTCGCGTCTCGACGTCGCCTGGCTCGTTCAACTAGAAACGCTGAAATGTGTTGACGCTCGGCAAACTCCTTGCGTTCGATCTCGACTTTTTTTTCGTATATATATATATATTTGTCTCTCTGGATCCGTAGTGTTCCGTCGTCAGCGACGTAGTTACTAAACGAACGGGAGATAACGTATTTTCGTTAAAAACATACGATAAATCGTCGTAATTCGTGAATATCGATCATCCAACTTGGAGCCACTGTCCAAACAAATGTTTTCGAACGACCAGCGACTCGTTAACCATCGATCGATTCATTTTGAAATTTCGATGCTTGCTATCTAAAACAAAAAGGAATACATCTCAGAAGTTCTAAATCGTTTCATTCCGTTATGTCGAGAACACGCGGTTTTCTCGCCATATATATTTATTCACCGTTCAATAATTCGATCGACGCACGAAAAAATAATCGACCGAACGAATTTCGTTGACACAGCGGCCGTGATGGCGGTACACCTTGCTGCGAATTGCGCACGCAAAAAAACGAGGAAAGATAAATACGCGATGCGAAAAGTTGTCGCGATGTGTTCGATAACGGAAAAAAAAGAGAAACAAAAAATGTACGCCTTCGATGATTTATTACGCGCTTCGATTGTTTTCTTGTTTGTCTTTTTCCCATGCTCTTCCAACAGAGTCGCGAAGCGCAATGTGTGCGTTTTCGGCGACCGAACCGGAGCTCTCACGCCCGAACGCGCGATACCCACCTTGCCTGGGGGAGGGGGCGGGGGCGAGGGGGCTCGAGCGTGATCGGTGACCTGATTTCTGGCTTTTGTACACAATACACTGCACTCCCCTATCGCGTCAATTTAACTCTTTGTATCATCGGTATCATTTCGATTTCGTTTTACTTCCATTTTACTTTCATTTTACGGTTGGCTATTATACCTATATATAGCTATGTTAGTCAGTATAATAATAATAATAATAATAATAATTATAATTATAATGATAATAATGATAATGTTAAATAAATAAATAAATGTAGGATAGTTTTTAATTCGATTCGTGATTTACATGAGTTTTTTTTCACGGTATGTTTGCAGATTTCACCACGATCATTCACGGTACAGGATGGAACATCCGCCTGCTAACTAACCAGAGTGTGGAATTAACAGAGGTTGATTGAAAAAAAAGCCAGCGCATTAACGTTTTTCTCGTGTTACTTTTTCTATCTCTCTTTCCTAACGCAAAAAATGTAAGTAGTTCGAGTGTTCGGGAAAAACAAACCGCGGGAGATCGACGATGGAGGAGGGTGGGGGCAAACGGTGCTCGTCGTTCCGATCGCCAGCCACTAAAAGTGAGTGCCCGTTGTAATATTAAACCGATGAGAAAAAGGTCCCAGCGTCGTTTTATCGAGCGACGTTAAAATTCGCAACAATTTTCGCGTGCGATTGGAAGTCTTTCGTACGGGGTAGAAAATACTTCGCGAGAGCAGGTGTCTCTCGTTTAAAACGCTCGTGTTCTCGGTTTTTACACGAATGAAAAAATATTATGACAAATTTTACGCATTTTTTTGCACGCGAGCGCGCGTGAAGAAAAACTAAGAATACGGGACGAGTAAAAATTGGAGACGAGAGAGTAAAGCGAGAATATTCTCTTTTCTTTGTGAAATGCAACGGACGGCGAGAGAGCGGGATCACGACCAAAAAACTTTCGTTAAATTCATCCGGGTTGGGAGAGGTAGCGTGCAAAAAAAAAAAAAGAAAGGAAAGATTGGAAAGAAAACCACGCTGCTCGCCGCCCGCTAATTTCATCCGTGAGAAGCCGCGGGAGTGAAGCGAGCGTTTCTGAAATTACTGGTAAAAGTTGATACAATTATTGGCCGTGTAACGGTTATTTCGAAAAAGAATCGGAAAAAATAGCAAAATCGGCACGATTTTCCGACGAAAAAAAAAATCCAAAGATTCGAAACTCGATAGTAAGATAAGTAACGATAATAATTTCCGGTCTTTATTAATTATCGGTACTTTTTCGTAAAATTATTTTCATCGCTTTTTAATCACGAAATATAAAATTCGATTAGATACGGAATTTGTTTATCGAATATTTATCGATAATAATTCCTTACGATCGTGAATTATTGATACTTCCGTCGTAACATCATTTTTATCGTTATCTAATTAAGAAATGCAAAATAGGAAGAAAACTATGAAACTTTATAGTAAAACAATTATCGATAATAATTCAAAATTGTACGCAATTATCGATACTCCGCCGTTAAAACATTTAAATCGCTTAGCAATTTTGAAATATCGAAAATGAAACAAAATCATGAAAATTGGCGGTAAAATAATAATCGTTAATAATTACAAACGATTACCAGCGGTCGAGACTTTTTCCATAAAATAATTTGTATCGTTTCCCTTAATCATGAATTGCTTCGTGGGCGAAAGCGGGACGTGCCAATGACTAGCATCGTCCACTCGACTCGTGGATCACTATAATGACGAGATAACGAATTTTATACAGGTCGAGCTGGTATATCGTGACGACGGAAAGGTATCGAGGCCGTGTCACCGTCACTTCTTCTTGACTCGTAAATATATATATATATGTAACGGGAAAGTCTCTCAATATCCCTATCTCGACTTGATGTGGACTAATATTTTACGGCCGTTCAAGAGACAAACGAAACGACGAGACTTATTGTGCGAACCGAAGTATGAAATCGGATATAAAGTGAAATGAACAAAAAACGTAGGTGAGAACCGTGGACGAATATTTTAGTCGATATTCTCGTAAACTGGACGATATCGTTAAATTGAATACAATCATAACAATAATACTTTAAATATCGTGAAAATTATTGTGTCCAAAAACAAAAAAAAGAAGCAGCTCCTTTCTCTCGCGAAGCGATTAAATGTCTAGAGAGCTTTTTCGCGCGATCGGAGAAACGAACAACAGCAAAAAAAATCATTCGCTCGGTACTCGATATCGATTATCGGTCGAGTCGAAGAATTCTTATCTCTTTTATGCTAATAAAAGTTCGTTTAATTACCTTGAATTTGAATCAGGCCGAGCGGATAAATTTTTCTCGATGTTACGCAAAAATCTGTTTTTTTTTTGTAATTCAATTAACAATTTGTTTAATTAATTCTGATGTAAGTTAATCGTATCGAGCGAGTTGATTTTGCTCAACGCAGGGGAAAAGTTTGTCGTATTTTCTCAAGATACGTGGAATGACATAATCATCTTTGTTTTTCTTTGTACATTCGAAATACGTTTAATGACCTACCTTGAATTTGAATCAGGTCGAGCGGATAAATTTTTCTCAATGTGACGTAAAAATCTGTTTTTTTTTGCAATTCAATGAACAAGTTTTTTAATTAATTCCGACGTAACATAATCGTATCGAGCGACTCGATTTTGCTCAAAGTAGGGGAAATCGTCTTTGTTTTTCTTTGTATATCCAAAATACGTTTAATTACCTTGAATTTGAATCAGGTCGAGCGGATAAATTTTTCTCAATGTGACGTAAAAATCTGTTTTTTTTGCATTTCGATGAACAAGTTTTTTAATTAATGCCGACGTAACATAATCGTATCGAGCGACTCGATTTTGCTCAAAGTAGGGGAAATCGTCTTGGTTTTGCTTCGTTTATACGAAATACGTAAATTTTAATTAATTCCAATGAATTTTACTCGGATCAAACAGTTTCATTTTTCTGGATGCGCGAACATTCGAGATGTAATCGGAATGAACGACTTCTCTCACATGTGACGATTTCCAGCCCCGTGTTATTGACTCATCAGGAAATTCTCTTCCGTTTACATAATCTCATTGCTCCGAGATGATGTTGTCGGATGCATTAATTGACGATATATCGCTCGAAGTGCATCACGCGCGAACAGGCTATGAGATGGGTCCTATTACTATGCAGCGCGATTGCGAACTCCGATCTTCGTCATACGGTGACTATATAACCCGCGAGCGCACGAACGAGCTTTATACGAATCGTATAAATTTGCCGCATCTCTACAAGACAAGGTCTTTTATTAATAATCTTTGCGCGATTCGCGAAGCGAGACCCGGCACGCACGCAGCTCGATCTCTCCGATTTTGCCTCGTCGATGGTTCTTTCCTTAAATTCAATTTATTTCGTTTATTCGCAAACTTTGAAATTTTCATTAATTTTTTTCGAACGAGTTATTTCATCAACAATAATAATGATTGTTATAGAAATACTTGAATAATAATAGCTACTTAACAAAAGTATAATCATAATAATAAGAATAAATTTCTTGTATCGAATATTCGAGGTACTCGACACTTCGAATAATGTTGTTTTTTCAGAAAGTGTTGTTTCTTTATAAAAAACAATTCAAACGCTTGCTCCCAGCACGCACGTAGCTTGATCTCTCCGATTTTGCCTCGTCGTCGTTCTTTCCTTAAATTCAATTTATTTCGTTTATTCGCAAACTTTGAAATTTTCATTAATTTTTTTCGAACGAGTTATTTCATCAACAATAATAATGATTGTTATAGAAATACTTGAATAATAATACCTACTTAACAAAAGTATAATCATAATAATAAGAATAAATTTCTTGTATCGAATATTTGAGGTACTCGACATTTCGAATAATGTTGTTTTTTCAGAAAGTGTTGTTTCTTTATAAAAAAACAATTCAAACGTTTGCTCCCAGCACGCACGTAGCTTGATCTCTCCGATTTTGCCTCGTCGTCGTTCTTTCCTTAAATTCAATTTATTTCGTTTATTCGTAAACTTTAACATTTTCATTTATTTTTTTCGAACGAGTTATTTCATCAACAATAATAATGATTGTTATAGAAATACTTGAATAATAATACCTACTTAACAAAAGTATAATCATAATAATAAGAATAAATTTCTTGTATCGAATATTCGAGGTACTCGACACTTCGAATAATGTTGTTTTTTCAGAAACTGTTGTTTCTTTATAAAAAAACAATTCAAACGCTTGCTCGCGTCGATGATGAAAGTCTGCACAAAAATACGATCGTTTATGTCTTCTCTCGCGACGATTATCGAGGTAACGAGAGCCTCGTACGAGGACGCGTCCGGTAACTATTGAAAAGAATGTCCGTTTGCAATTATTGACAGTACGCGATAACGCTGAAATGAAAATATGTTTTGTGCGTCAATTACGAGTATGAAACTGCGTATTACGGTAAAACAGCGCGTCCAACCTTTATTTAAATGGTAAACGAACGTCGAGGAAAGACCGCGATAGATGCGCTCGTTTCACATTTTTTCAAAATATTTCTTTAACTTTACTGTAAACTGAAAGAATTTAAATATCTTTCTACCGAACATTTAACCATAATTAATCCGTTATTACAATATATAATTTTATAATGATAAATTCGTTTTTTATTTATTCTCCAGAAAAGGAGACAATTTTTTAAATCACTTTTTAAATCAATTCGTCGAAAGACCTTGTCGAGCAACCGCGCTCTCCATTTTATCTCACGACAACAATTGTAATCTGAATTTTTCATTTCAAACGTTTGTTCTTTGTCTGTTCGCTTTTTCAGAGAGTTTAATTTCCAACAAACTGCTCTATTTCTCTCTCTCTCTCTCTCTCTCTTTCTCTTGTTCTCATAAATGAAAGACAGGTCGGATCGGCAAAGCTGCAAAGTCCGGTACAATTTTCTCTGATCTCTCTCGCGTTGCATAATCCTCGGGGTGTCGCACGTGCTCGTTCATACGAGAGAACTCGTAATTTTTTATTTTATCTCGCTCACGTACGTTTTTTTTTCATCTTCTTTTTCTTCTTTTTCTTCTTCTCGTTTTTCCTTACGCAGCGGAGAGAACTCGCGTCGTGCGGTCGCCGGCTCGAAAATCCGGAAAAGTATGAAAGAGAAGTGTTGCCTACCGGTGCAACGTGCGTTCTCACGTTGGCGATTTCGTCTAGAAAGTAGTCGAGACGCTTGGTGTACATATACGGGGAATTCCAATACGGTTCGACCGATTCGTGACCCTCGCCCTCTCGGATTTGATCGTTATTTTTTTAAATCGTTGCTCGAACTCCAAAATTTATTTTCTAGAAATTGTAAAAAAATATAACAAGACATTCGATCGCGGCTAAAACAATGCACAATTTACATTTCGGAGTGGTTCGAATTTCCGTTTGATATTTTTTCCGATTATTTTGTTAATTAGAAATACGAAAGAGAATGGAAAAATGAAATAAAAAATCGTACGGTTTGGCGTTACGATTCGAGACTCGAAGTTATTGTTGTTGTTTTCTTTTCATTTTTTTGTTTTATTCGCGATTCGCATCGCGCTCGCCAGTGTGAGAACACGAACCTCGGAATTAAAAGGGAAAATCTCGACGATATGATATTTCTTTTTCCACTTTGACAAAGACCGTTGGCATTATCTTTCTCCATTCGTCTCAAAAGCAAACAGCTCCCGGTTCTCTAATCTCCCGTGGGATCAACGGGCGAGGCTCGGTACAGCGTATCTCCGAGATTTTCCTTTGCGACCGCCCACACTCTACAGGATTAATATCATTCCCCGGTATTCTCATCTGCCTCTCGCGTATTCTTTATTATTTTCTCTATTTCCCTTTTTTGCTTTTGTTCGCGCATCTCTTTCAAATTCCGTTGCATTCTTAACCGAGGAGTAAAACAAAATCTCGAGAGAGTTTTCCACATCGATGCTCTCTCGCCATATCGCAAATTCTCGATTCGATCGTACGCGTTTCTATATATATATATATATATATATATATATATATATATATATATAAAGAACACGCGCGGCGTTCGCTTTTTCGCTGTTCTTGTGAAATTAGTAAACTTTTTCTCTCTACGGTTCATTTGATTTTCCGAGCGATCTCAGCCGGTTGATCGACCGCTCGTCCATTTTTAACGACGCACGGCGAATCGCACCTCTCGAGTCCTGCACCTAAATAAGAGAGACTGGTTTTTCCGGAAGAAAGCGAAACTCGAAATCGCGAGCGTTGACTCTGAGGTCAATTGGCCACCGGGCATCGAGATATATTTAATTAACACATTCGGATTTTATCCGGATCGGAATACTTGTTCGTTAGAATTTTCTTTTTCAATTTTTTAAAATATATCGAAAACGGATAATTCATTAATCTTGAAGAAATATTAAATAGAAATTTAATTGATAAACTGTGAAATACAAAATAGTAAATAATTAAAAACAATTAATTGATCTCGACGAAATAATCGATAAGAATAATTGATCGATCTACATGGAATAATACATAATTTGTATTAAAAATGAAATATTATATAAGACACTAAATACTAAAAAATCGATCGAACTAGATCGAAATATTCTAGACGATTTATTGATCTAGATGAAATATCAAATACAACAATTAATCGACCCAGACAAAATATTAAATACTATCAATTAATTAATCGATATAAATAAAACACTAAGCGATACAAAAAAGTTAATCGATATAGCTGATATATCGAGCAATTAATCGAAGATGAAAACAAGAATTTTACGGTACGCCGAGTCGACTATTTTCCTGCATAATATACGGACGTATTTTTCGAGAGAGAATTGGCCATTTCAACGTATCTCGTATCGTCGAGTACACGATATTATCCCCTCCCTTTGCGCGCGTAAATCTAAATATATACGTGTATCGTACGTAGGTACGCGTACGTACCTACGTCGGCGAATTTATAGACGAAAGTTGGCTCTCCTTGTGGGTGTATAAGTAGCAGAAGCGATCCGGCGTCTTAAGTGTCTCGGTCTCGAGGCGTGTGGAAGGCTAATTTACGCGATGGCATTAATTAACTGATGCAATTAAAGTCCTCTCTGGGTACCTCGGTGGTGCGATATGCTCCTCGCTACTCTCATACGAGCCCATTTCCCATTCGTATTCCTAGACCTCGAATTTCGAACGAAATAGACTCCGCCACAAAGTAACGTACACGCGTATTATATCGTCGCAGTTGCCTTGTTTCTCGTTCTCTTCGCTCTTTCTCGCCCCCACCCCAAAACTACCCTTTCATACATGCATAATCCTCTATTATTCTTGTTCGAGACTTGGATTGAAAACCCTTCAGTATTTCGAGCGATCGAAATAAAAACAAAAATTATCCATTTTCGAAATTAATTTAATTATTCATCATTAACTTTGTATTTTATTATTTTATAAAAAGAACGATGCGTATAATTGTTTATCGATAATTCGAATCGATTAAAAATCGCGGATACTCCACGTATAAATACGTTTCAAATGAGGGAATATCTACAAAATATAAAAACCATTTTCCCGTTTCAAGGAACAAAAAAACAAAGATCCGTTAATTCCTTGGAAAAAGATCGCAAGTAGTTGTTTCTCACGTGATGCATCGTTGATTCATCAATAACACGAACGGTGCGGTTTTCTCGGTGTCTTGTTATTTGTAATTGAGACACGAAGGCAGAGTCATAGAGAGAGAGAGAGAGAGAGAGAGAGAGAGAGAGAGAGAGAGAGAGAGAGAGAGAGAGAGAGAGAGAAGGAGAGAGCGAGAGAGAGAGAGAGAAAGAGAGAGAGAGAGAGAGAGAGAGAGAGAGAGAGAGAGAGAGAGAGAGAGAGAGAGAGAGAGAGAGAGAGAGAGAGAGAGAGAGAGAGAGAGAGAGAGAGAGAGAGAGGGAGGGAGGAATCATAGCATGACGAAACGAAAAGAGGACGAAGAATAAGGATAACAAATGAGAAAAAGACGCAGAAGATGACAGCAAAGGCAGTGAGGCCAAAGGCAGTGAGATGTGCATTGCATGCACAACTTACCCAGGGAGCACGTATCTATTATATTACATTACGTGTATACACGTCTATACAAACATATCTATATATACATATTTAGAGATATCTCGTTCTTGGGCGCCGGTAGAGCATCGCTATATACAGAGTGCTCCATTTCGATTTGCTCAGCATAATAGATTTCTAGGATGAAAAAAATCGTGAACAATTTTTTCTATTAAAGTTGCATTATTTTCAAGGACACATAAATCGTGAAGATCGAATGTTTTGTTTGGTTGACAAGGTCAGTTTTGTTTTTTTTTCTTTTTTAATGGAAACCCAATTTGTTATCGTACATTCGTATTTTCGGAAAAAAAATGCGTGGTTTTGGTAAGAAGATATTATTTATTAAGATATTATTTTCTTTTAATTGTCTTTTTTAATCAGCTTGATAAAACAATTGAGAACGATTTTTGAAACAAATTATCAATGCTTCTTCACAAACAAACAAACGTCTTTATCTCTTACATTTGTTTTTATCAAAATTGATTTAAATTGATTGAAAAGTCGTTTAATTCGATTATTTTTTTAGTATTAAGTGTTCGTATCTTAAAAAAAATAAGATCTTGGCAAAAAAAGATGTTTCTTACAAAAGCTACGTATTTTTTGTTTTCGATAAAAATTGACCTCTCTCGTTTATGTACCCTTGAAAATAATGCAACTCTTGAAAAGAAAATTTTTCACGTTTTTTCCACCCTGGAAAGTTATTAGTCTCGGGAAATTAAAATGGAGCACCCTGTATACCTACATCAACACGAATAGAAAATCCATTCTATTGATAGAGCAAGTAAACGTTGACCTCACAGCAATCTTCCACATACATATACTATCTTATCTATATATACATACATATATATATACATACATATATACATATATATATATATATATATATATATATATATATTGTAGACATTTACACATCTCATTTTTCATTTCGATCGATTTTTCGTGTTTACGACCGCAAGGAGTGTCGTAGTCGGAGAGCGATCTTCAAGATGTCGTTAACTTTCCCTAGTTCGTAATCTCATCGCGGTCCAACGCCGAAACGTTACGCACGAACCACGACGATAGTTGAATCTCGCGCGAGATAACGGGTACTGACGAATGACGCATCGACCGATTTACATAAATCGGCGATGTACGAACGAATTTAAACGTTTGTTTGTTTTCTGTTCCATTTTCTCTTTTTTCATTCTCATCGCTTAAAACCCTCGAAAATCTTCGATAAGATCGCGACGATATATCGGGCGATTCGTAAAAACATTTCAAAAGCCGACGAGACGTGAGAGAAATGGCAGGAAACGAGAGCGCGTCTTTTGTGAGTGAAACGAGAGGAAGAGTGAGAGACAAGGGAGATGGGATCGAAGCGTGAATAGCTCGGGTATTACACTTTCTCTCTTTTGGTCGGAGTCGTGAGACTGATCGTCGTTCTCGTTGACGACGTCTCCATCGACTTCGACAACGTTGCGCTAACGTCGTTTGTTTTCATCAAAACGTGATATGGATAGACGTATTTATTACGCGTTAAAATACATACGTAGACTTATATACGTGTCTTTATGTCTATAAACGACGAGTTGGAAAATACCGGTGACACGTGTCGTTATCTCGTTGGCACCTCCGTTACGTTCGTACTATATACACACACTCTCTCTCTCTCTCTCTCTCTCTCTTTCTCTCTCCCACTCGTAATTTTCGTGTCTCGTGTGACTTTGTCGGTATTATTTAATCCGAGTAGTAGCGTAATAACCAAGGCATATGAGATAAACATACGTGAGGAGAACGTTACGTACGTAATAGTGCCCGCGATAGTTTCACCTCTTCCGCTTACATTTTATAACGGCTGTTATAATAAACGGAGATACAGTTGCGTGTATTTTTTTGATTTATTCGGAGCTTACCATTTTTTTTAATGTAATTTTTTTTTCTATTCAAACGAGAATCGAACTTTTAGTGGGCACTTGAATTAGTGTCCTCGATAGTTTTAACCTACTTTATTGACACTTCGTTGTTGTTTTTTTCGAATCGAGGATCGAATGTTTGAGTGAACGAAGAAATTGGGTAACCGACGTTACGATATTCGAATAATTTAAGGAAAAATGTCCCGTCAAGGGAAAGGGGGGGGGGCGGTTACGAAACGCGAAATTTCATTGAGAAATATGAAATATATAATTTTCGAAATTTTCGCTTTTCGTTGAATGGCCGTAGGACCGAAGGAAAATTCTTCGATGGAAACACTTTCGAGTCGATCAATCCTTGTTAACGACGCGATCTTATCTGTTCCCATTTACGATCGTGTCGAATCGAGACATCGGTTAGATCCAAAACTCATCGCGATTCTTACGCATTTCACGTATTTCAAAAAATAAAATCCATCATTTCAAAGTTGCCAAGTACATTTGCGAATAATTCTTACGCGCTTATTATTAATAATTCTTAAAATTAAATAAAAGTGGATGTTACGTCGAAACTGTAGAAACAAACAAAAATATATCGAAACTAGAAAATCATATTTCGTAATTTCGACTCGTGACGTTGTTAGAAATTTATTATAATGCGATTACGTTCGAATACGTGCCAAGATCAACATCGGTTTATTGCGGAAACGTGTAGCGAGCATTGTCCAGTTTCATGAATTTCGAAGTCTTCAACGCCACGTGGGCGGAATCTTGAAAAAGTTCGAGTCGGCGAACGAAAAATGTCCCAAGTCTCCTTGACTCCCCCCGTTAGCCTTGAAATATTAATATTTCTCGATCATATCGTCGAGGCAATTTCGCATTATAAATGTACACATATCGAATTCATCTCGACGATATAATTAAAAAGTATATTAAAATGTATATATATATAGGTATATAATACAGAGGCGACAACATTGTGGGAATTCTGATGAAAATATCTCAATAATCATAATATATATCGAGGAGTCTCCCCCACTTGTTCCATTTCCATTTAAATCCCATCGCCGTCATAGAGAGGCCAGAGGCATCATCGTCGTGTTCTGTGTTAACGCGTATACACGAACTTTACCGAGCGAACATAGAAGCTTATAGACGAAGAGACGAACAAACGACGAGGAAAACTCGCAACGCTTGACCCAGGAATCCTGGCACCGATCCCTCCTGTCGTTTGGGTTCTTAAAATAAATTTTGTTGGCGAAACCGTGAGGCCAAGAATCGTGCCACTACTATACGTTGATATCTCTTGATGACCGTGTAATAGATATATCTACATATATACTATATATACACGCGCGTGTATATATTAAGAGTGTGGAATGATCGAGAGTAACAGAAAATCTCTCACGCTTTTTTGTTTTTTTGTTTTTTGTTTTTTTTTTGAGAATTCTCGAGATAAAGTCTGCTCGCGTTAATTTGACAGTCGTCATTGTCAGATCGTCAGCGACTCAATCGATTCGTGCCCGAAAGTGGACGATCGACTAACGAGAAAACTCGAGTTTCACTATAATTAATTTCATCTCGCGAAACACAGCCAAAAGATTTCGAAGATTTTTTGTTTGTTTTTGTTGTCGGTGGGGTTTTTTCGTTTGTTTGTTTTTTTGTTATTCCGACAATAAAACTAATATTTTCAACGCCCCGGGCATGAATTCTTACGACGCACATACGTTTTTTACCGCACGACGTTACGAGATAAAAGCACATAAAGGCTTTATAAACCTCGCTGCTCCATTTTTATTACGTAAGAGCATTTCTACTCACTCGAGAAGCTCGACGTCGAAAGGACCGAGACAACTTCCGGACGATGGAATAAATGTCGAGAAGAAAAAAACAGGAAAAAAAAAAAACACGAAGAATTGACCCGCGGCTCGAAAGTACGCCGTTTTTCCTCGGGGTGTTTTACGGTATAATTTAATCGTTTTCCTCGTTTTTTCTTCCATTCGCTCGTTCGTACGAGAAGTTTTGTTTGTCGTGCCAAGGTAAGGTGAATCGAGTTTTTAACGTTGGGATATTTATAATGTTTTGAAAACAATGAGAAAAATGTGTTTAGAAAAAAAAAGCGGGACATTGTTTTTGTCGTGTGTACGAGGGACGATGTATTCGGAGGGTTGCGTATAAATCCTTCTCGAAATATCGACGATATATCGATATAAAAATTGTCAAATTCGCGTTCTATCAAACGTTTTTATTTATGTGACGAGACGATAAGCGAATTCGTCAAGGTGATTTCTGGGGGAAAAAAAATTCGCCAGCGACCTTGAATGATTTGTCTACCAAAGGTCATTGACGTTCTCCCGCCGCGAGAATGATAATTAAAACGCAAAGAACTCGTTCGACACTTTATACGTAACTCGCGTCGTAAATTATCGTCGCTTGCTAAAATTTCGATTTCGATCCCTAACGGGTGTCGCGTTTTGTAGGATTTGAAAATTATTCGAGACGACCGCTCTAACTATCGTATCGAAGCTATTTTCTTTTTATGCCAATGAACTCTTTAAATAATATTGCTAACATCGTTCAAAAAAGTATATTAGATTAATTTTTTCCTTCGTATTTTACCCTCGCGATCCGAGGCAACGTACGACGGTTATTGACAAAATCCACATGTAAAGACACACGTACATAGGCGTTCGTACGCATACGTCAGCTTTTTTTACAATCGTCGAAGTCTGTAAAAATCGGGATTATCTCGGACTTTGGAATATTGTATACGTATCTCGAGAAATTCGCAATGGAGAAAACGTAATATTACGATCTTCGGAAAGTTACGTAAGACGGAGGTCCTACGATATACGCGGATACCGGCATAATTCACTACGTATAAACGTACGGCATGTTCAGCGTTTTTTTATAGCCTTCCGCGATCGAGACTCTCTTTCCCGAAATATGAATTTACCAGCGTATATACCGGGTGGTTTATTTCGACTTTAACAAGCAATCTTTATCGAAACGTTCGTCGACATCGGAAAACCTTTTAGATCGATCCGAATTAATTATTATTTTTAAGCACGACGTGACGTCTGTGAAAATAAAATTTGACGCGACATTGGCTGACCTTTTCTCATAGATCGTCGAATTCGCGTGGACGAACCGTGAGCGAAGCTTCAAAACAAAGAATCCCTTGAACGAACCAAGGTGACCTTGAACGATTTTCATTCCCTTCGTCAAAACGAATACAAGCCACGCGTCCTTTCGCGTCGTACGAACACGTCGGAAAAACTTTTCGTTGTCGTTGATAGATCGGTTATCGGTCACTTCGTGATCGATCGCGATATTCCGGGTATATTTTTTTCCCCGCTCGTGATGGATTCGAGTCGTACGTCTTTCGTACGATTAGATGAAAATCCTTGAGTTCCTGTTTCCTTCTTGGTACCTAAAGTAGTTATTGGCCTGCCTATTTCGTCACATCGTCGTCTTTTTCGACCTCGTCGTGCACTGTCGCGTCGCATATACGGGTGAGAATATCGCGATAACTTTAATGGCACTTTTCTCGCCCTATCGCGACTTCTCATAAGCAGATATAACTGTATATACATTTTTATAAAATATTATCGTCTTTATATTTCGCCGTCGGTGGCAGATTTATTATTTTTATCGCCGTTTTTGGCCTCTAATACGTGCTCGTCGACTGCGCCTATCGATAAACGAGCGTGCACGGTCGTAAGTAGAAACGTAATTAAAAAATGATTTTCGTAAATACGTTGGATAATGAAATAATAATAATAATAATAATAATAATAATAAACATCCTATTTTATAGCATCGATCTTATTTTATCGATAAAAAACGCACGAATAAGAGCAAAAGTATAAATAAAAATCGTGCGAAAATGAAACGATATGATTTATCTCTGTTTCAGGCTGCGGACCGAATCAAGCGAGCGTCACGAAGCCGTTGTCGTTATAATTGTTCAAACGGCGGACGGGAGCGAGTGACACATCCGAGTGCTGTGATAAAAGAGAAGACTGATTCGAGCTCGTAAATATATATATACATATATATATATATAAAGAGTATAAATACATTCCAATTAAATTCGCGAATTAATTATTCCGACGAAAAATTCTGGACGAAGGGCGATGCACGGAGAATCGCAAAGTGCCGAGAGATGCGAGGAAAGAATATTTCGTCCACCGGACATACCAAGATAGCCGTGATAAAGCAACGCGTAATCGTAACGAGGATGAATTGATCGATCGGGATAATCGCAAAAATGGTGCCGTTATCGATGAGAAAGGAGAGAAAAATAAAAGGGAAAAAGCGTCCCGTAATATCGCGAGAAACGACTCGTTTCTCAAGAGACTCGTCAAGTCGTCGAACATCGGCGTGAATTGTGAAAAATTAGTGCGAAATATACGCAAGAGTCCGAGGGTGATAAGAAGAAAATTATTTTCGCGTAGTGCCGAGAGTTTGGAGAGGTTGGGCGATCGCGAGGGTGCGAACGATCGCGAGATACCGATCGCGCCGACGCGTACGAGCAAGAAGCGTTCGACGAAGAAAAAGGATGAAGGGACCGTCG
This sequence comes from Netelia virgata, assembly GCA_951802705.1. Lineage (NCBI taxonomy): Eukaryota > Metazoa > Arthropoda > Insecta > Hymenoptera > Ichneumonidae > Netelia > Netelia virgata. The sequence goes on along the minus strand of OX637865.1, from coordinate 11,404,354 downwards.
TCGCGAGGAGTCGCACGAAACTGGAAAGAGACAGAAACGGAAGTCGTGAGAACGAGATCGACGAGTTGAATTACGCGAGTTCCCGTAGCATTTCCGTCGAGGACATCGACGAGCTAATACGTTCCGAGGATAATTCGCGACTTATCGAGGTAAGAGCACTGAACGCAAAGAAAAATCGTCGTACGTCGAGGAGAGAAGCGGGAAACGGCGAGATCGCGAGACCAACGAAAAACGAGAGAATATCGAAGGACGATTCCTCGGACGAATCCTCGCAGGAATCTCGTTCGATACTGAGCGTATCGAGATTTCACAGGCGAGCCTGTCAGCAGCGCGCAAACTCCGGAGAAATAACGCTCTCCGGTCTGGTTTATCGTGAATCCGACCTTGGAACGACCTTGACGAGAGGAAAATCGTTCGAAGGTGACCCCAGCGAGAATTTGTCAACGAGGGAGAGAAAATTGAAGTGTTCGCCACCCCCGGACGACGCTAGAGTCGTTGAGTCGTCAGCGGGCGGTCAAAGGTCACGACAGACGACAACAACGAGCATAGGGTCGTCCGATAGCCCGGGGTCGAGAGATAAGACACTCGGCGAACGTCGTCAGCGAACAGTTCTCGTTGATACTTCTTCACGCAACGTTCGCTGTCCGGATCATCGTTTCTCAACGTTCGAGAAACTCGAGGAGGAACGTGGAAGAAAGTTCGCGACCGCGACGCCATCATCGAGCCTCGAAGTTAATCGCGTCGCCGCATCTTACGAATGCGCAAAATGCCGAATTGCAATATTCACGGATACACCGAAACCCGAGTACGCGGTGAAATCGTCGCTTGTTGTAGCGCAAAGGCAGCATCGGGAGGAAGAAAACGACGGGACGACGAGCAACTCGAAGACGAGGAGAACGAGGACGAGGAGTCGTAGCGGCGTTAATTATTCGAGCGATAAGCCGGAAGTGAGAAATAACGTTTTGGTGTCGAGTTTTGTCGCGCGAGGTCGTAATCGCGACGACGAGAACGACACCGTTCGCGAAGTAGTTGGAAACTTTGATAGGGAGATAGAAGACGAGGTAGACGAGAGCGTAAATAGGGAGAAGAGAATTTTTCTTGATGACGCGAGACGCGAGTCCAACGAGAAAACGGGACTAGCTGACGCGACGACGAAATTCCACCGAATCGGAAGTTTCGCGAGTAAAGATACGGATTCGTTCAATTTCAGGGACGAGGAACGTCCCGATCACGACGACGCGAAAAATAACGAGAATCGACGCGAAACGTCGCGAAACTCGATCGGTGTTTTAACTACGAACGGTGAAAGTGAATTTGCGGTTAAAGGAATTCACGAGAATCGTTTTAGCGACGAGGTAAGCGAGACGATCGAGGCGAAACGGACGATTTTCGTACCGAGAACGGAAGCGAACGAGAATTTATCGATAACGACGACCAGTTTGAAGAAAACGCGCGAGCCGAAAAAAGCGGGAAATTCAAATTCACGAGTCGATAGAAACGATTCTTGCGGCACGAAAAAGACACGAGAATCGGTGTTGAGAAGCAAGAGTTTTCGGACGAGCGGAGAACAAGGAGTGACGAGAACGCGAACGAAAAACGTAGAGTCCAAGATGAAGATCGCACTTAGGGTCATGAGAATACGCGAGAAGCTGATATTCGGCTTCAGCGCGTTCGCCATTTTGTTCACCCTGTTGCTCGTAATGGATCTTCAGATGGATCTTGGATACAGCGGGCATCATCTCGTGCCGAGTCACGGACGCGTCAGAATCGGCGATTCGATCAATCGCGAGACGGTGTATAATAATTTTCGGCGTAAATTTCTTCAACGCGTTAACGGAAGTAGGGAGTTATCGGCCAGCGATAATTCAGCCCCTACACAGAACGTACCTGCGTCTGGTGGCACCGGCAGTGGCTCGACGAAAACCGATAAACCGGAAATACACGATGACTTTTCCGATCTTCAGGAATACGTTACGAACGGTGATGGTGTCAATCCCGAGACCGGTGTTGTGAGAATAAGTGGTGAGGATTATACGGATAATCCGACTCTGGGAAGCCTCAAGAGAGTCTCGCCTAGGTAAGTTTGATGGAATTTTTTCAACAATTTTTGTCCTTTGAAAGATATCAAAGTTTGGCTGTTGCGTCGGCGCGTTTGTTTTCTTCTTCTTTTGTCGGTCGAAGACCGTTTTAAAGACGTCACTGAACTTTCGGAAGAAATATATCGTTTCATAGACTTTTATTTGACGGGATTGTTATCGAGATCGACCGATGAATCGTTAACGACGCAGCATCGAGGCTAAATGATCGATTCAACGATCGTTAAAAAATCATTTGGATAAATATCGTAATTGCCTTAATATTGTAAATTAAAGACAAAGTTTACGATTAAATACGGATGGTTGCGCGGAAACAATGACAGCTTCCTGGGGACAGATTCGGTTTTAAGAGAAAGGGCGGCTCTTTAACAACTTCTCGATTTTCCTAAAACGGCTATCGATCTATCGACGAATAAAGCGATAAAGGTGTTCAAAGAAAATCATCTAAATAAATAAAATAAAAATAAAAAACAGTTTATCCAGAGATTTCTATAATTTTCTCGTTCTCATCGATCGATCTAGATTTACATGCTCCAATTAATGAAGTTAATTAACGCGACGAATTCAGAACAAAATAAAAAAACCAAAATTTCATTGTCTTTATCGACCGCAATCGATTTAATTAGAAAAATTCATCAAGGAAAATTTGAGAAAAATTTAGTTTTTCGTTTTCTCATCGAATTCAAGTTGTTCCGGTAAACGGAAAATAATCCGATGGGCGTTATGTTGTCAGACGCGGTTTGATCACGGTCGTAGCCAACGGAGCTCCGAATGTAATTGTAATTAGACACAGGCAACCCGAGCGCTCTTTGCACGTCTTGTTTTTTTTCCCTCTCGGTTTGTAACGGTCCACGATTTTCACTTTTCCTGAAATTGTTCGTTCGTTTAAGAAAGATAAAAAAAAGAAAAGGAACCACCGTTAAAGAGACATTCCTCGATAAACCACGAGCGAAGGAAAAAGTCAGTTTCTCAACAACGTCGAATCACGCCGACGCACACAGATACCGGAAACGGGCGTTCGCACACTCGTGACGGTTCGATGGCGTCGTGGAATGGAAGTTTGAAATCGAGCGTTACGAAACGGAACCTGATAATGATCGCTCGGCCTTCAACTTGTAACAGCGACGAGGCACAATTGTATACTGACCGTAACCTTTCAGGCGAGAATGCCGTGTTAGCCTTGGCAATTAAAAACACGAGCACGAATCGCAAGTTAAATAAAATACATCAATGTCGATGTAGAGTCGGAATGAAATGATGCAAAGTAACGAAGATATTCAATAAAATTGCAAACAAAAAAGAACAATATTATTTCATCGATCAACGAAGCTCGATCGTTAAGATAATTGCTAATTAACTTAATCGACGAATCGCCAGACTGACCCAAAGCCAGACGGAAAAACATCGTAGGTATCTACAAAACTTTCACGAATTACAAACTTTAAAAAAATCTATCAAAAAAATCGTTGAAAATAATTCAACGAATTATAAACGATTAATAAAGTCCATATAATCTTGTAATTCGATCGAAACGCATTTTAATTTCGTCAGATTTGCCCACCATCCAAACAAAGGAAAAACGTTATAAAAATAACATTTATTTTTTCTTTTTTTTTTCTTCGTTCAACGATGCGAAACTATAATTATAACTCTGCGATAATCTTCGTCTTATCATTTTTCAACGCAACGAACCGTGTCCGGATTCGAGCTAGAGGAGAGAACACATTTTCTAATCCGTCTCGTAGCATCGTCGCGGTCATTTGGAAAAAGCTCCGCGAGATAATTACGAGGATGTACCGAAGCGCCGCTGTACATACGCAATCGCGATCGAACGAAATCCTTGCTTGGAACACGTAATCCTGCGCCTATACGCGCCTACGACGATGTTGTTTAACAGCTGTACACGAGGGAGCATGTACATAGACGCGGCCGCGGTAGTAAGCTCTTGCACGACGCAGGCACGAGCGTCCAACGTATAACTCCTGTAACTGCACTATCATCAGCACGTGCGTGCGAGACGTCTACACACGCGTATATATTTATACACACGTGTATATATATATATTTATATGTGCACTTAGACATATATGTGTATGTATAAAGGGGATAATACTTCGTAATTCCATACACAGTCGGATAATAATGTCCATAAGTGAACGGGTGCCGAGGATACGTGACTATCGTGTACGATAGAGTCCGCACACACGCCTTGTCGTGATATTATTGCGACTATCACGTTGCGAGACCGACAGAGAGAGATAGAGAGAGAGAGAGAGAGAGAGAGAGAGAGAGAGAGAGAGAGAGAGAGAGAGAGAGAGAGAGAGAGAGAGAGAGAGAGAGAGAGAGAGAGGGTGAGAGAGGGTGAGAGGAATAGATAGACAACTAACTACTCATGGTAACACGAGATTCGGATATAAACTTGGGAAATGCGAGCGCCCCGGTCTGCCACTGTTTGAGCTCGGAATCACGTAATCACTGAACTTGGAACGATGACATTGAACAAGATGCATCATACCGTAAATATGATCTATGGCGTAAGCTTGTACGAGATTTTGTCTTAACGGACTTTTATTCTCGGTCTCATTATTGTTTTTTTTTTTTTTATAGTTTCAATATTTAAAATTATATTCGTACTCGCAGTCGGCGTATGTACGAAAGATCGATTTAGGAAAATGTAATAATTAAATTTTGTGAAGATTTTACTGCGAGAAAAGAAAATTCTCGATCGAACGAGATATTTTCAACGATAGATAGAATTTTTTCGATAACGTTATTAATTATATCGAATTAAATTGTGCCGTTAGATTTCGAATTAATACCGAACTCATTTTTAATAATGTAAAATACATAGAAAATTTTCAACGGTCGTATATAAAATGTATATGTATAAATGGAAATTTTTTAATTTCATTGATTCGTAACGTGTAGTATTTTTGTTCTTTCGTTTTAGTCAAAATGAAATTTCGTTCAATGCTAATTCTCGAATTTCGAAACGATCGATTTAATTAATTTTTCATTCGCACGGTCGAGATGTTCCATGTTTCTCGACACGATAGAGCGCGATTGCAGGAGTATGAGCCGGGTCATCGTCGCCCCACCGTTAAACTTCTCTCGTCTCGTATTCGTAGGACGGTGTGTGCGAAGGCACAGTTGGTTATTGTTCCCGATGATAGAGAGACGACCTCTTGCAACAATAGGACGATATCCTATTTCGGTGGAATACCTCGATTGTTTAATAAAGCACGTGTGTGTACGTGTGTATGCACAGAGCGATAGATGACACGGTAGTCTCCTCGTGCACGCTACGAGAGAGTGAGAGAGAGAGAGAGAGAGAATCTTGTGTGGTCAGCCCAAGCCACGTTCTCTCTCCCTCTCTTTATGGATTCGCGCAAGTCTAATGTTTGCTCGGAAATAATTCACGATATAACTCTCTAGTCGGATGATTTCGGCCGAACCGAGAGAGCGAAACACAAACATTATCTGTCAGCCGTAACGTATCGTAGACGATAAAACGATTCGTCGTCTTCGAATAAAATATTTACGACGATGTAACCACAATTAATTATCATTGAAACAAAAAGAAAATAATTTACGAACGAAAAGAGTCGAAAGAAATCGCACATCTGGTAGAATTTCTCGAGGCATTGAGAGGGTAAAAATCTGAACCGGTAGATTCTCGAGCTTTTTATCAAAAAAGTTTTTATCTTTTTGTCTGTGTGTGTGTTTTTTTTCAAACAAAACCACTTTTGCGACTCCCGCATACAGCGCGATTCTCGCTCAATTTGTCAACTCCGCAATCACAAAGTTCATCAACGTATGCATATCGTGCGAGTGCAAAGAAGCTGTGGGTAGCTGGATATGCGACTACGGAATTCTCGCCTTTGCTCACAGATGCTGCGCGAATAACGCGCACTTGCACACGCACACACACACACATATAGATATATGCATCTCAAGTTATTGCGACATGTCTGTACATTTTTCATTCGACCAACCCGTTCGTCGAGTCGACGCCTTGGTGAAGCAGCGAAAGAGAGAGAGAGAGAGAGACAGAGAAAGGGAGAGAGCCTCGGCCGCAGTCACCTGTGCGCGGGTTTATAGACGCTCGTGGCACTAATCCTGCATTCTCTTGCTATCGCTCGTCGCACACTTCGAAACTCGATTTGAAGTGGTCCTGGAGAGAAAAATATTCTCGGACGGTTCTCGAGACGCAGAAATGGAGAGAAAAAAGAAAGATACGATGTGTAAAACGACGAGAAAGATAGAGGGAGGGAGGGAGAGAGGGAGAGCGAGAGAGAGAGAGCGAGTGGGGGTAGTTGGCAAGGAGGGTGCGGGTAAAGCTGAGCTGGAGGGCGGGTGAGAGGGGAGGTAGACAACTGGAAATAATAATCACTGTTTCTGGATGCCGATATATGCAACGGACGTGCAGTCGCTGTACCGACTCGCAATGGCGTAGAAGCGAGCGAGAGATTTCATATCGATGCCGGAATCGTAGGAAATCGTTCGATATAAAAGCACTCGGCACAAAATTCCTGTATATATGATAACTAGTTCCCGCGAGCCACGGAGAGCTTGACCGACAGTGGGAGAACGTACGTTGCTCGAGAACGTTTTGTTTTGTTTTTTCACCGGAAATGCCGACCGGTTTTTCCGTTGCATTTTACAGACGTTTCAAAGTTTCCGGCTCGACGGTTTTTGCTTGTTTGCTTTTTTTTTCTCGTTAAAAAAGAAGCTTTTGCCACAAAACGCAAATAAATTATTCAGTCGCACTTCGCAACGTTTTTGTTTCCTTTCGTTGTCGGTGCCACTCGCAGATTCTACGAGTCGAACGATACGCTTGGAATTAAATAGCATCGCTACTTTCCCGTTGAAACAGCTCGTGAATTATTTTTTTTATCCACTTCGTTTCCGTTTTATTTTCGTTTTTTTTTCTTTTTTTTTTTTTGCGGGCATCGGGAAAACAACGATACATTTCCCTTGATGCTTCTCGTCTCGGGTCGTTTGGTTCACTTACGTCAACGAGGACCTTGTTTACGCGCGGAATCCTGTTCGATGGGTTTTTGTTTCTTTGTTCTCGCGTCACGAAGCATATCCGTAAACGGATGTCGGAGAAAAAAGCTTGATCAATTTTTTTGGGAGGTCGTTCCGGGGTACGGACCGAAGTAGGAGGACATCAGATAACTCTGGGTTATTCATATTTCTCTTTTCATTGACCGCGAAGCTTCCCCTGGGATTTTCATCCCGTTGGCTTGTATATCTGTATATTTACAGGTGTAGGCGGCAGAGTGCATACACTCTATCAGCTGAACCGTGCCTGAATAAACTGACCCAAATTTCCGCGGCTACGTATGCATACCTCGTGGGTTCTCTATTCCGTACGAACGAAGAGCTGAACAGTTAACGAAAACAATATATATATATACATATCTCATTATAGAGAGCGTATACACGTATGGACATATATTCGCTATATTCAGCACGATGTGTAGTCATACACAAAGATTTTCGGGATATTGGCCATTCGGACTGGGAAACATAGTCCTCTTCGACTTGAACGAATTGCCTAAAATACTTTTAGAACTGAAAATTCTATCAAAAATCTGAATAAAATGTTTGCAGGCTACGATTTTGAAAGAATTTCGGTAAAAAATATGAAAAAACCTTGTTATTTTTGAGATTTTTGAGATTTTTATTGGTAAACGGTAAACAAAGAGGTTCAATTACGTTATCTTTGTATTATAGGGGACGGATATCGTGGTAACATTGACGGTTTTTTTACTTTTGTACGTAAAAATCGGAAAAGTACTGAATTTTTAATATTTTCCGTCTTTTGACCGGTGAAATTTTGAAAACACGGGAATGGACCGACGATATTCGCAATGTAGGGAAAGTTTTCGATTCAGTAACATCCCATTAAAGTCATTTTGATCGAAACAAAATTTTGAGTCTCTTGTCAACCCCGAAGTCCAGGTTTAAAAATACTTTATAGAGCGGTTGGGTAATGAGAAATTTTCCGTACAACGCGGATATCATGCTGTCATTCCCGGATTTACGCGTTTTGCCCGTCAAAAGTCGAAAAAACTGGTTTTTCACGTTTTTCCTTCTTTTGTCCGGTCAATTTTTGAAAAATGGGAATGTCACCATGATATTCACGACACAGGTACAATAAATTTCCGAAATATCTAGAATTCTGCATACGCTTGACGCGGTAAAATCGAACAATTTTCATAACTAATTTAATATAAGGCCACTGAAAATAATTCATGTACATTTTTGAAGCAATTATGTTAATTACAAATCATGCGCCGCGTATTCTCGTTGTATCGCGAGTTAATCAAACTCCTGTTAATCCTTTTAATAGCGTAGCTCTCGTGAATGTCAGCGAATTCCAATGAACGCATGTGATAGCTGCCCTAGGGATTGACATAACAGCCCCCAGCCACCGGTTTATGATCGTTTCCTTCATAAACATATGGGAAAAGCACGATCGCGTATACCTTTGAAACATAAGCTCGAAAGTTCAATCTATGATCTATTTCCGTATTGTGCGCCGTTGCTTTAAACATATTCCACCCGAGTCGTTGTTTTAATTGAAAAACATCATTTCGTTCAAGAGTATCAACAACGTACAAATTCATTAAACGAATCAGGAAAGTCATGGAAGGATGTGATTTTTTTTCGACTACTCGAGTAGGTACGTTTTCAGGCGAGCAAATACAGGGTGGATAAGGGTCGAGGGACGAATATCCGGATCAGAAACGCTATAATCATGCATCGATCCAACGTGCGATTGACCCAGCTCGTTCCTGTCCGTAGCATTTGTACGATATAGTGGAGTTGGTATTATACAGTATATTGTATAAATACGATTGTAACTATCGTAACAAGAAGAGAGAGAGAGTGGCATTCGGTGGTGATTCGTATATTCCGCCATTTCGGTCACCATCGTCGAGCATCTAGGCAAATGTAAATTTGGGTTTCCCACTCTCTCTCTCTCTCTGTTTCTCTCCCATGGGACGCGTAACGTTATCCGACCGCGTACTACACACAGAGAAGCCTCCTGGTGGCAACAACACCTACTACACACTTACTACACCTACTACTGTTAACTGTATGAACTAAAACCATCGGATTGACAGATACGAACACTCTATCGTGTGTACCTATCGCTAACCTCTCTCTCCCCCCCTCTCTCTCTCTCTCTCTCTCTCTCTTACTCACTTCATTCCTGGAAAACCGAATCTCGATATTCCGCGCTGACAGATGAAACGTATATGCACGCTTGTATGGAGTCCAAAATCACCGTCGACCGGCCGCAGATCGGACCTCTCTCTGCTATTATTAAGTTTCTATTGGAATCGATGACGACAAACCTCGCGAATCACTGTCGTGTATGGCATTGACTTTTGATTATACCTCGAAAGCCATTCTACCTCTATGCATCCGTATATGTCGGCCAAGAGGGGAGGGCGTGGAGCTGGAATAGAGGGTGGAAGTACCTACGTATAAGCGAAATTACCTGACCGAAACGCAGTGAACTCTCTGTGGATCGTACGCGTGGCGTTTGAATGGATAAAGAGGGCTTGTGGTTTACCGTATTGCCGAGAGAAACTCTCGCGTAGCCGACGATGGGCGCAGCCAATATCGCGCACTATGCGTATTGAAAATTGTGGCAAATTTCGCGTCGAATTGTACGAGAGAATTGTTATCTACGGGCGAAACACGATACGGGCAAGCGTAATTCGATTTTAATTGCCGTGATCATTGGAATATTTCAGAACTATTGCACATCGAGTTGAATATTAATGGGAATGAAAAGTTTTTAAACGTTCGTATAATTTACCATCGGCGATCTATCGATGCATCGAAAATGGAGGATTTATTGAAAATGATACAAATAGGTATTGGAAAATAAAGAAATAAATAAAAAGCGCTGATCGTCATGAGGAACGAATGATATCGACGTTAATGAAGTTTGATACGAGTGCGTCCAATCCTCGAGGTTATAGTTTCAATTTTCATTTCAAAAATCGATTTTTCATTTTGAAAATAAAGTTGTATTGAAAAAGAGCAATAAAAATCGTTGATACGATTCGCAAGCGACCCGTGAAACGTAGGCCAAAGTAAAAATTCCTCTATATTGGCCACGGGGTTGAAAAAAAGCAATTAATCAGCTAAATTCTGTCAAATTTTTGTCGCGTGAAAGCCATAAAGTGATTTTTCGTTATTTTCTTTTTGCTTGTTTGTTTTTTTGCGATTAATTAGAACCCCTTCGTCAACTTCATCAGCGTCTATCCGTAATTTACATCGCGATTTCTCGTTATATTTTCTCGTGTAAAAACGACTTTCGGTTCTTTTTGTTCGGGAGGGGGAGTGAGGGATGAATTTTCAAGATAACCATTTGCGGCGAACCGAAGAGATCCCTCGAGGCGACGTTCGAAGGCTCTTTGCTCAAATATTTGAGGTTGGATCGTCGCGCGGGAAGTTTTTTTTTCGTTTCCAAAGAGCCTCGAAGCACTCTTTTGTTGACTCTCTCGTCTCGCATTTTTCTTCAAAGACTTTGGTTGGAAGGGGTTTTTTTCGAGGACAAAGGGAGGTAAGTCTCGAACGGACCTTGGATGGTACAGTACGATGAGCGAGAAGGGCGTCGTTGAAGTTTCGCGTTCTTTATAGATATATTTAGAGTTTACACTGTACATCGACCTCGACAAGACCCGTGGCCATTTTCAATGAATTTAATTCTCGCTCTGGGGCGGATATGACTTTTGATGGTGTTACGAAGGGCTTAAAGTAGTTTATCGAGTGAAAAGCACTCGTCGTGCCTGTGAAAATTGGCTCGTTCCTCATTACGGTGGATCTGGTAAAAGGGAAAAGGGAATCGGGCAAAAGGGTATCGAGGGCGAAGATTTTTTTTCATCTTTCTTTACATCACCGAACGAATGCAAATCAATGTTTAATATTCATACCCTAGTCGCATCGGGCGATGTAGAAACAGCGCTGAAACGAAATGAAATTAAAACAAACAAAAAATTGCCACGATGTGAAATCATGCCAAGCCTATACACACTTTTGCACGAAGAGATATTCGACATAGATGTCGCTATTTCCGGTTGTAATTTCATTACAATGAATATTCGAAACGTGATAGATCTTTGCATAATTTGAAAACGGAATGCAAATTATTTTCATTCCGTATATGTACAAACACATATGTATTATAGGAACGCGAATTTTCGTGCAAAGGGATTATTTATTTTATTAATTGTTTTTAACGTCATACAAGTTTTTACGTTCTTTTGTTCCTTTAACAGCATGAAACACTGTTTAACTTCGGTCTCGATTCTGCAAAGAGACTTTTCCATATCAATTTAAAAAATATTCTGATTTTTTAAAGGAAAATAATAAAAAATGTCCGCTTCGATCTTTTCGCATTCATAATTTCGTATAATTTCCAACTGGCAGTCTAATAATCAAATCGATAAACGTTTAACTTCGATTTATTTATGTAACGTTTTCCACAATTTTTAATTCGAAAAATTTACTTTCACTTTTACTTTCACCTTGTCAGCGAATTACCCTTTCGTTTTAGATATTAACAATGAGAGAAACGTTAAAGATCACATTGAAAACGAAAGAGAGAAAGACGAATTTCGTTCGGTCGAAATCTGAGACACGGGGAGTTTTTCCTTTGGGCGCGAAATTCAACCGGAAGTCGAGTTAGAACGCCCGAGTCTATAGTGACAAATTGCAGACCCTTTTCGCGCGTACGTGGTGTACGTATATAATTAGTGGGGGTAATAATACGTGGGAGTTTTAATGAACGAGTGGGAGAGTCTGCGTAAGGTTGAATGACGTCGTGGTCGCAGACGCCGATAAACCCACGGGAGGCTAAAGTTAATCTATATCTATATAGAGATTGAACCCTTTCTCCAAAGCGTCGCGCGCCGCGACATAGTCGGTCGTTTTGTCTCGTCTGGTGTTGTAACAAACCATCGTCCTCTCCGTTTGCCAGGATGTCGCGTGCTCCGGCGACCTTACACCGTAATTTCTCTCTCTCTCTCTCTCTCTCTCTCTCTCTATATATATATATATATATATCCCGTACCAAGTAGCTCGAGATTGTTCATTTTGGTTCACGCCTCGCGTTCAACTCGAGACGCGGGTAACCCGATATAGCGGAAGAGACGACGCTAATATCCCGGGTGGGTATAACAAGGGTGGTGAGCCATTCCCTTACAGCTATCGCGGTATTAATTTACACCTTAGCCTTGGAAACACTCGATATTTCCAATGAAAAATCGTGCGCGACCGCGGACGACACGAACCGAAACGCGATGCAAATTATTTCGACGTTTTTTTTTCGATCGTACGATATTAAATCGATCGTAAATCTAACGAACGATCACTATTTTTCTTAAAAACGTTCGGAGATTTTCGTGGTTTTTGAAGCTCAAAAATTCATATAGAATCAATATTTCATCGATAATTAGTCCGATCATAATAAAAGATGTCGAATTTGAAAAATGATAATTATTAAAGTAAAGTATATATGAAATTTTTCGACTTTGTAGCGATGGATTATTTATTGGAAATACCAGTCAATTTTCGCTTCGTGACGAATTAATCGAGGGTTCGAATTACGGATAAATAATATTCTGCGAAAAACTAAATTTTAGTGCCTCGACGCCGTTGCGAGATAACTGAAATGATGTAAACTCGTTTTAGATCGCTCTTCACTTCGGTTATTATTATTATTCTTTGTTCTTTTTTGTTAGCGACATGCCCAGATAATAATAAGTACGAGCAGCGACGATAAATTTAACGACTCGTGGAATATTTTTTATAGACAGTAAAGGATAAAAAGAAAGAACAAAAGCATCGACGAGACTGACATTTTACGCGCGAGCCGACAACCCCGTGATTAAAACGAAAGTGATTTCACGGAGATTGTTTTAATTTCAATATTTAATAGGGGAATGTAAAAAAAAATGAATTTTTTCAATTAAAAAAAAGAAACGAAAACAACATTATTCTCTCATCGACTCCGATTGATTTCTCCCATTGAAATAATTATCCCGAAAGAACGATAGTCTTTTATAAACGTGCCGATAACTTTCATCGCGCTCGATAATGGAATTCCCTAATGTGGCCAAAAAGTCACTGCGTTTTTTTTCAATGGATGGACACGCGCGCCTACGCGTCGGTCGCGCGGTTACTTTTTGGCCGGTCGAATAATACGTCTACGTTCCTGTTACATTTGCTTATATACGTATGTCGCTCGGCGCTCTCGTTGATACGTGCGGTAATTCTCGTACAATTATGCCAACGGGAGTCTCAGGTGGTTCGTTCCACGGTACAACGAGTTTCGCGTGCTACTAATTTCCATAAACGTTGGAAAGTACACATGTATAAAAAAAAAAAAATAAAAAAAATAAAAAAAAAACGTACGTAGCATTCAAAGAGCAACACCGCATAAAAGGGAACATTATAGACGCAGATATCCAAGGATCGCGTCAATAATCGAATTACCGACGGAGCATCCATCTCGATCGAACATTCTCTCTTCATTATGAGCGCCGGTCGTGGACAGGTTTCACGCTACAGCGATTTTTCCGTGCTATTAATTTTTCCCGGTCGAATCAAGAGGAGCGACGAGTTCGATTCGTCGAACGTACATTCTTGTCTTCTATGCTCTTTTTCTTGATCTTGTTCTTGTTCTTCTTCCTCCTCTTTTTTTAAAATCGTAGTCGTCAATGACGTATCAAAATGTGTGTCGCGTTGCATTTATATTGTGGGGATAAAATACGAGTTTGCGGTGAGACCGGTGGGAATAAATATCGCTTATCGTTGAAAGTGTCGAGGCGCGGTGGAGGAAAAATAAAAGCGCGTATCGCGAGTTGTTTTACAACGATGTTTGTGGACATAGAGAACACGAGAATTACGATTAGCGGAGTCGTTCGCCGAATTATCGTCGGCTCGTTCGCGAAACCGAACGATAAAACTGCACCGGCTCACGGGGGCACGCTGAAACGGTCCATAAAAAACTACGACGGTCTTTACTATTTTCACTCACGGGCCCTTTCTCTTTTGTTAATGCATCGCCTGGATTCACTGCTTTATTTTCTTTTCTTTTCATAGCCGCAAAATTCACCGGGATTTCGTCGGAGATTTGCCTTTTCGGACGCATACTTCCATGAATAATAAATGAGATGAGATGAAAATATAAGCGATTACTCTTAAATTCGAGGGAGATAATTTTTTATATTCTCCTAAAAAAAAAACGAAAAAATAGAATGACGTTTTATAAAAATCACGATCGAATGAAAAAATAGTCATCGCTATTTTTAAAAAGATGCATCGAAATTCCTTTTTTAATAATAAAAATCCCTTCTCTTGCATTAAAACAATTCGAATTTACTGAAAAAATGTCTATTCAAAAAAAGAGGGGGAGGGAGAATTTTTAATAATTCCAGGTGAGAAATAACTCGACGACGAGAGCCTCAATATTGCCAAAAAATGGCGAAAAATACAAGCGAGTCATGAATTATATACAATTTCCGACCTTTGTACGAAGAAAAAGAAAATGTACGTTAATAATTGGAAAATTGCGGCAAGTGTCCCCAGTCTTACACAACGTTATATACGATTTCTCGAAGTACGATGGGCACCTGGATGGTTCGAATGCAACTCGAAGCGATGAGAATTAACGAAAGGGCACGAATTCATATATGCATATCCCCCCCATCCCAACCTCCCACCAACGCCATGCGATAAATCTATGCAATTCACTTGAGTAAATATCGTCGATGCTGCACGTTTGCTCAAGCCTCACCTCGCGACGTTCTTGTCACACGTAATATATATATATATACACCTGTGCTCTGTCTAAAGCTACGATAGATTTGAACTGGGCATATACCAATGCTTGTTCTACTTGCTTCAACCTCTGACCTCTCTCTCTCTCTCTCTCTTTCATTCTCTTGCATTTCCCTTTCATCCTCTTTCTCTCATCTCCGAGCAACGAGAGATGTATTGCTGACGAAGAAGAGTTCGCTGAACTCTTCAAGCCAAGGATCTCGAGAGAGCCAAGGCTGAATAAGACAGTCGAACACGTACGTGCACTGAGATTTTTGTTCTCTCGCGTATCGCACGCAGCGCGAATGCACCTGTGATTAATCGTTGACGGGAGTTAAGAACGCTTCGAAATCGTCATTAGATCATTAGATAATCATTAGATTATCATTAGCAGAACATTTTACAATAATTATAAATACGCGCGAAAACAAATTCGATAAAAATCAAAAATGTTTTTTGTTCCTCGGAGTGTTTTTCTGTTTTTTCGTTGCAACATTAACACGGTTTTTGGTTTACCGATACCTAATTCGATTTTACCAACGGTATCCGATATGGAAAGAGCGCGTATTAAGATTCGGGCCACGGACTCGACGAGATTTCTCGGCGTGGAATTTAGTTCGAGCGACGAATTTTTATTTTTCTATTTTTCGAATATAATTTGGCTTGGGAAAAAAGACGAGACGATGGATAGAAGAATGTGGTCGTGAAAGGGCTGAAAGGGAAAATGCGATTGCGAGTAACTCGTACAGTTAATCCAACTCGAAACCATATCGGTTGAGCAAAGTCTATTTTCTTATTCATCCCTCTTTCTTGTGCTGTAAGATAGAAAAAGCGAGAGTAGAGAGAGTCGTTCTCTCTCTCTCTCTCTCTCTCTCTCTCTCACGAGCTCGTCTTATTCTCGGCTCTATGCCACGCTGATCCTATGAATAACGAATGAGAAGCGTCTAGTTCTCGTCCCTAACACGGTCGTGGTGTGCTTTTCCTCACCCCACGGCTTCACTCCATCTTCCATATACATATGTATAGCTATGGGATATTCCTTGTGAATTGGCTGGATTTTTCGCCGAGAGAATTTTTGAAAATCGTTCATTTCGAAAACATTGGACGCCATAATGAAAACAAGGAAAAAAAAGAACGAGCATATCTTTGTCTTTCCCATCCTTTTTTACGACCAGATTTCCTTTCGCCCCCTCCCCCACTTTTTTCACATTTTTCTTAAAATTTCAGATATCAAAGATTTTTATCAAATCCAAATACGAACAAAAATCTTTAGAAAAAGATGACGGCGACCAGATTTTATTTCGTTCTCTCGTTGTTGTCAAGTTTTGTACTTAAAACACTTAAAATACTTAAAATAAGTACTTTCTTTCGCCTCGACGTTTTTCCAAATTTCCGTCAAACTTACAATTCGAACAATTCGCAACGAATCCAAATACGAATAAAAATCTTTGAAAAAGGAAAACGACGATCGCATTTCTTCCTTTCGCATCGATTTTTTATTTCCAATTTTCTTCACATCCGAAATCTCAAGAATTCGCAAACCGTGCGATTCGCCCATCCACCTTCCTTCATAAGGTAATCACCCATACCTATTTACTCGTATACAGCTTTTTTTTATACGAAGAATACGTTTCTACTCGAGAGGGATGAACTTATCTATAAAAATTTATTGAAAAGTCGGTCTACCACGAGATGGCCCGAACAACGTGGATTGTGTACGTGGGGTTGACCAGTTTTTATTCACGCCTCTCCCGTGGGAATTCCTCCCTCTTCCGGCCGTTACCTCGGACGCGGTAGAAACGCCAGCAGGAAAATGTCTGAATGCTCATCCCTCGTCGGATCTTTTGTTGAATGTTATCTACAGGTTTGCCTTGACACATCGAGATATGTGCCGGACCTCGCGTCCACGTTGCGCCGGTAGAACCAGGGAAGAGAAGAGAGGCTCTGCCCGAGGCTGAGGCGAGGATGAGAACTCCTTATATCGTTGCCCTCTTCCTCTCTCCTGAGAATACTACTCGCCACTACGGAGAGCTTTCTATACATATCGCACGAAGCTCCCACTGTAATCAGAATATTCCCTAATCAGACGTGACTTCGTTTCGTTCGCTAGGATGTGGCTAAATATAAATTACCCGAGGATACGTCGCCGTATATTGGCAACGCCGGCTTCCTTTAGCTCTAATTACTTTATAAATTATTTAATTATTTCATAATTTAATGATTTTCGTACAATTTGATACGCGATTACGATTAATAACATTAATTTTCGACGTCCCGAAATATATTAATTTTCGACGTGGTCTATTTGAGGTTTAAGAGTACAATTGATACAAATATTGCGAGGGGAATAAATATTATTATTCTTGTGAAGAAGAGAGTATTTGTAATTTCTGAATAAATACAGTTTAAATTAAATTAATATTTATTCGAAACTGACTCAATTATTGTAATAACATTAGAACGTTATTAAAGTCACGGTGGAATTTTAAAATATTGTATCAACCCTTCGTATCAACGCGTTATCGCTCGATTCATTATTTAGTATTCGTAAAAATAGATAATCCCGTTTCAGAGTAAATTTGATTGAAATCAGATCAATATCTCTCGACAACTATTTAAAACTTTAATAACTCTCGATTCGAATCAACAAATATTTAAATAATAAACAATACGTTAAGAACGATCGTATCGGTTTCGTTGCAAAAACCGCACGAGATTCAAATCGAACCGAGCGATATTGAAAATTCGAATGAGATTTTCGTCATCGCGTTGTTATTTTTTCGGTTCGTTCTCTCGCTAATTGTCCGAACGACAAACGTAACGACGTAGGCGTACGTCACGAGCATGTTTGCTTGTAATTTGATTCCTTCGTATCTCCGAATCCTGTGCAGCGTTACCTTTGTGTGTACGTGACACATCTGTTTCATAGTTGGTCTACGCGTCCTGTGGCTATGACGTTAACACGCGTAGCATATGGGCGGTCCGCCGTATTCCATCGCAAGCACAGCTCGGGCTTATGGCGAATCCCTTTATCCTCGCGAGTACGTAACCCCATATTTATTCGATTAAAAACCTCTCTCGCGATTACGCGTACGCGTGGGCGTGTCCGCCATTTCAATATTTTTCTAGACGTCTGGGAGACTTTTTCGCGTCCGAAAAAGCACTAAAAAAAACACACACACATTAATTAACAAAAAACAAAAACCGAGATTATCCGCTTAATAATTTATCCTCGTTTACAAAGCCCGATTGAGTAATAAATTGGCGAATAACGAGACACCTGTCCGCCTTAAGCGATGCCCGGTTTGTTTTCTTTCCCGTTTGAGTATTCGTCA
Organism: Netelia virgata; assembly: GCA_951802705.1. Classification (NCBI taxonomy): domain Eukaryota; kingdom Metazoa; phylum Arthropoda; class Insecta; order Hymenoptera; family Ichneumonidae; genus Netelia; species Netelia virgata. Next base: position 11,386,068 of record OX637865.1, on the reverse strand, counting down.
CGATGCGAGATAATTTATTACTCTTGATCAAACCATTCGACGTACTTACGTACACATCAATCGTAAAAACAATTTTCTCGTCGCGCGCTTTTTAACGAAAAGTGAATGTTTCTCGTATTGTTGGATACCTACGATGAAATTTCGTCGCGCGACTTGGGAATAAAAAAGAACGAGAGCTTATTATTAGCTTCCTCGTATTCTTATTTTTCGTTCGTTCTTTTTTTTCTCTCCTCCCCTTTCTTTTGCGCGCGCGAAGCCAACGAACGCCGACGGATAATTCTCAAAGATTTAGTGCCTCTTCGTGTCGAGTATTTGGTATGCAACCCGCACGCCCTCGCGGTCCCCTCGTCCTCCATATCTTCTATTTACACATACACATCCAAGCACACATCTACACACACACACTTATATATATATATATAGGTATATTGGGTTGTGTAGGTGGCAAACACCATCAGAAGAGTGCAAGGGTGACAGACAGATACCGAGCGTACATCACCCTTTTCCCTTTTCGCTCGTACCTACAGCTTTTCCAAGGGACACGATACATAGCCATGTGTCGCATTTTTCATGACTCTCTCTTTCCTTCTTATCCACCTTCCTCGCTCCACCTCATCTTTTACTTGCGATTTTCTCTCCCCTATTTCTTACTCTCTGCTCCGCACATATTCCGGTGTCGCTCATCGAAAATCTATACATCGGCCAATCTACGGAACTTTCCGAGTATGCGATGAGATACTGTATTATGTATATATATATGTATATATATATATGTATATATAGGTTATGTGGTGGGGAAAAGCGTCGGTCGTAGCGAATGGAAAGCTATTCCATGCATTTTAAAAAGCTCTTGGAACAAGTGCACGAATTACCCTTTTCCGTTGACAAGAGCGTATTGGAACAGCGATTTTGCTCGAAATAAAACCGAGAACTGTCGTCGCGTCTGGGATTCGGGAAGAAGACGATCGTTTCGCAGGAATGTAAACAGAAACGATTACGATGATTTCGTTATCGAGTGAATTCTTTTTTTTCGACGCGGTCGAATAGATGAAATAGCGAGATCTTTTTTTTGTATCATAGATTCGATCGTTATAAAATTATAGAAACACAATTATTTGAAAAGATTGCGAAGAGGTTAAGAAAATTTTGTTATCGAGTTTGAGAAACAAATTTTTAATTCATTCGGGATTTATGAAAATGTTTAATTTACTGAATTTTGTATTTTCATTTTGGTGTTTATTTGAAAAATTTGCGTCATTGCACAATAAACCGAAAGAAAGTTTTGAATTTAGGTACATTTTGAAGGGGCTAGGTGAAGGGAGAACGAGTGGTAGCAATGAAAATTTACGGAACGGTTCGTTGAAATGTTCGAATGTAAGCGGGAAGTTTCTTTACGAGGAAGCGAAAATTATTCTCTCGTAAATGATTTGTTTGTGTAACCACGGAATAATGAAAATGAGCGTTGAACGTTTTCACTCTGTATCGAATTTAACAGGTTGTTGCTCGCGCGTCCGAGCCGTAATGAAAATATATTATGATTTTCGTTTATAAGTTTTCGCTCGTTATTATTTCAAGCTGATACAACGAAAAGTAGAATGAGAAAAAAGTCACTCTCTATCTCTCTCTCTATCTAAAAATACGGTTATTCAATTAACAAATTACCTGTACCTCGGTACAGGTAAGATATTGAAGTAATTAATCGGTCTAATAATGTTCTTCATTATCAGAGATGCAAGAAGGCACGGAAAATATTAACCGACAGAAACATTTCATCAATAATTCTCATTACAGAATTCTTATTATTATCTCGTTACAGAAAAAACAACACGGTTCTCGAGAAATTTCATCTTCAGATATCGAGGACCGAGCTTTATCCAAAGGACTCCAAAAACGTCGATATATTGCTCCGAGAAATGGCGACGAAACCAATAACACACGTCGGTGAGTAATTTTATTTTAATTTATCGACTAATTTCTATGATTAATTGATTTTTAATTAAATTAGCAAACCGACGGAAAAAAGCTCTTTGATTTGATGATATTTAAAAGCGAAGAAATAATTAACGTCGATTTAAATGTTGGATCATACGTTTTTTAAAAGTATGTAACACGTTTATCGCAAGACTCGTCGTCGATTTGAACGAAGCTTTTATAGTCGAGAGAGCAACGAGAATGGGGATCGAAAGTTTGCGACACTGTTTCGAGAAGAGCGCGTACAATGTCTACACTTAAATTTTACGATAATGAGTTGGACAAACGACTCTCCGTTCTCTCTTTCTCTCTACAAAGGGTCATATAAATCAGGGTAAATGAGAACGGTCGAATTAAAAAAACGACGAGGAGCGATGTGAGGCAACGATGTGATTTCAGAGTCGTCGAATTAATTCGTATCGAGACTCGTCGATTAACGTCGAATCAATCTCCATTGTATAAATAGATAGTTATCGAATTATTCGATCGAAATATATATCGAACGAACGAGAATAACTCTCGCAAAGCGAAAACCAAAAATGAAAGAAAATAATATTAAAAACGAAAAAATTGTTATTTTCAGTCCAAAAAGAGGGTGGAACGCAGCTGAAGCTCGTGATTGATTATCCCAACGACATGCAGGCGCTTTTCAAACCTATGCGGTGAGTCCCTCGTATATTTTTTTTCTTCGATTTCTGGCACGATTTTTTTTTCGAAACGATTTTTCGACTCGCTCGATCTCCGAACAACGATCGTCTCGTATCGAGCCCTCGAGAATGAGACGGGCGTCAACGAGCATGAATTTCGAGATCGACGTCTCTTTTCGAATGAAAATTCTTACGACAAAATGGCGGCCACGATGTATCATAGTCTTAATGCGAAACGGACGGAACGCATTAACCGAGGTTCGTCCATGACCGGGCGCGACTCGGGACGACCGAACGTCAACGACAAGGCAGCCCTGTCTGCCTTACGTAAACTAGGAATCGAATAAAAACATTTATCCCAATTATCCTAAAACTATATAACCGTAGGCATCAAAACAAATAAAACTGTCGATATATTCGACGTATTTTTCAAATAAAAACAAACATCGTTCTCATAATATTTATGCGTTACCATAAAAAGTATCAAACAAATATGTGAACGTGTTATGAACGATATATCAAGTTTGACGTTTAAAAATATAAAAATATGAATAAATGGAAACAAATTGCACGAGGATGTAAAAATATACGAATATAAATGAGAATATATTAGTAAATATCCAGGTTTGCGTAAAAATCGCGATTTTGCCATCATTTTTGAAGCCAACTTGTTCGAAAACCATACCGAGAGAATCGCGTTTAGCCACGCCGGGGTCGATAATAATTACATCTTCTCCCCCCTCGCGCTTCTTTCTCTCCATTTCATTGTATGAAATTAGCTCGGCATACATCACTGCAATTATGTGATATTAGACTCATAATCTAATCACGCGCTCGTCATACACGGCGAGACGAAAGAGCCGACAGACGAGGGTGACGGGAAGAGGCAAGAGGGAAGAAAATTCACTGTAGCGGATCAGACACCGTCGCCCAGTCACGTAAAATAGATTTCTCTCTCTCTTTCTCTCTCTCTCTCTCTCTCTCTCTCTATCTGTGTTTCTCTCTCTCTCGTTGACGTGTGGAATCCAGCAGCATCGGTGTAATTTAACCGTGGAGTCCATCTTCGCTGGTGCATAAGATGGAAATATCCACAGGCGAATCAAATGAAGCTGAGTGCTTTCCGGCATTGACGTAATCTCGAAAATGTGTGTCCTCGAGAGAATTCAAAATCTCGAATTCCATATATCGAAAATTTCGTATCGGCGAGAGGAAAATCGAAAATAACTCACGATAATACGACGCCGATTCTAATTATGTGAAATATTTAACGTTTTCTGGCAATGAAACTGTAACACGATTACATAATCAATCTATTTAAACGCGACGAAAATACCATATCCATTCGCCAACCCGTGACTAATCGCGAATTTCAAATTTTGCGATAAGTCCTTGCGATAATTTTCAATATTCGTCGAGAATCGAGTATTTTCTTATCATCTTTTTTCAAATGCAATTTTGAAAATGACAAGCGATAGGTCGAGTTTCGTCACGAGAATCACCAAAAAACGCGCGTATTATCTACTTACAACTTGGAAGTAAAAATTTGCGAATGTTAAATTGGCGATGACGTCACGGACTCTCGTTTACGTACAACAAACTAAAACTTCGTTATGGCAAGTTTTGGCCGAGCTACTAACTTTTCCTCGCGCAGGTTCAAGTTTTGTTTCCTCGGTTCTCGTTGTGAAACACCAAGAAATTGCTGCTTCTACGTCCTCGCTCTGCCATATTTCTTATTAAATATTAAATCTGTTTTTTTTCCACCTAATATTTCCCGTCTGACGAACATCCTCCCACTCCCCCCTCCCGTTTCTTTTCTTGGCCAGCGTTAACAGATCTACCAGTAAAACGCGCGAGAAGCTATACACACGTAAATTCAAAACGAAAAAAAAAACAAAAAATTCCAATTATTTTTTCTTTTTTTTCTTTCATTTTTCACATTTTTTTTTTTTTTCATTTCAACATCGCCCACGCGAAAGAACAAGAAAATTAACGACGTCGAAAATACGAGGACGCGTTTTCGCCCACGCGAAAGAGGCCCGCAGACGAGAGAGAGACAGAGAGACGAAAGTTTCAACCGTCGACGATGTAGAGAGACGATAATCTCGCGGGCAAAACGAACTTTTCAACGCGACTAAAAAGACTTTGTGAAATTCGCACGAAGCCGCGAGAGAAGAGAGATAACCGGGATATGAGTATACGCGCGTGTGTCTCGCCACGTTCGAGCGACAAACTTTTTCGTACGAATCGAGAGTCTCTTTCTTTCGACGATCTTGGTAGTAAAATGCAAAGAAGAGAATAAAAAAAAAAGTTCCGCGACGTCGTCGGATTTTTTTTCTCATATCTGTCGCGGAGATAACGAAAAATTGAAAAGAAAATTTACGAAAAAGACGAGAAGTTATTTCGCTTCGAATTCCGGGCATAACGCAACCCCCGGGCCCCTCGTCATCGACGAAATTTCGATGAAAAAGAATAAATTCCACTTGGAAAACGTCGCGCGGGAAGCGTTTTATTTCTTTTCGAATCCGAATTCTTCCTATCGACGATCTTGTCGGGGAGGACAAAAAGTTATTCGCAACACCGTCGCGTTTTTTATCGTACCTATCGATCGCGACGATAACGAAAATATGAATGTAATATTGTTCTCAAAATAAGACCATCGTAACGTTTTTTTGACGTTCGCGTTTGAGACATAGCGTTTTCTTCTTCGGGCAAATTTTCGTGAAACAAAACAAAACCAAAAAAAAAACGAGCGAATTCAACGCGTGAAACTACACGCACCATTTTTTTCGTTTATAAAATATGAAAAAATTCAATTTTTTTCCACTACGTTGTTACTTTTGTTTTTCTTCATTTCTCGATTCGTTACGTAAAAAAAAGAAAAAACTAAAAGCAAAACATTTCGTAGCGAGGCAACTAATAGCCGTGCGTTATTGCCATAGGAAAATAAGGCAATTCTCGTTTGTCTCTGTTTTACGAGCGCGGAATCGGCGAAACATTTGTTATTCGGTAAACACGCAATTATTCGAGGATAAACTTGCCTCGGTCGCGTGATTCGCGTCTATACGACAACGTTTTCTATATTCTCGTGCTAAACAAACGCTGAGATCTGCCGCGAGTCCACCAAAGCGTCGCGTTTCCAGTGAAAGCGAAGCTCTCTATTATACATACGGAATTGGTAGAGGGAAAGAAAGAGAGAGAGAGAGAGAGAGAGAGAGAGGTTCCGGTCCGCTGTTGACTTTTTAATCAGATGCAAATCAGCCGCTAATTACGTCGCGGCCCCGTATTATTAATTAACTGGGAGTTTGCAAGTCGTAAGCTCACCAGTGCCAGAAGCTTATTTCGTAATTTTCGCAAAAGAGGCCTTCTCGTTCGGTCGAGGTAGTGACAAATCCTTGCACGAAAAGTTTGGAAATTTCAAACGGAAATCAAATTTCTATATATAAGTAATTTCTATATATAAGGGAGAAAGTTTACCGATGTTGGGCCTCGATGCAGCTTTACGAATAAGACGCGAATATCTGTATATACATACCTACATATATATATATATATATATATATATATATATATATATATATAGTATATATAGTGTGTAAAGCATTTTAAACATCGAGAAGCTTCCGTTCGGGTTGTTGCAGCGCTAAAGTAGAGGTACGAGGCGAACGCCTACGTGTCACGTAATAACGACGCCAACGACGTCGAGAGTGATGTATATCCCCCGTCAGTCTCGGACAGTTATTATACAGCAGCCCTTCGCAAACTCTCGCTCTCTCTCTCTCTCTCTCTCGTTCTCTTACTCCGATATGTACAGCACGGGCTTCGTGGGTGTTTAACGAGGGAGGAAGCTTGCTGCACTGACAAATGAGAGGATCGAGAGATGAATTACAGAGTGCGCGACGTGCCGATGATTATATTGGTCTCTGTCTATTCGAAATGGAGCCGTCGAGCCCGAACTGATACGAACGAGGGTTGCTTCATAGTCCTATTTACGGAATAAGCAAACTTTCAACGATTTTCAACGAGTTTATGTGATTTTGATCGATCGATATTTTCTTATAACGCTACCTTTTTTGCCCGAGGCTCGATTTTCTCGCCAATGACATCGACGTAATTGGAAAACTGGAAGTTATTCAGAAATGTCATCGATCGTTTGTAATTGCGTGTCAATGTGGTTGATTGCGAATTGCTTTTCAAGCGCGGAAAATAATCGTATTATTGTTTTTTCGTTGATTAAATAATTATTTTCTAATAGTGATAACAATAGTAATAATAATTTAACTGTTTTTATAATTTTATTGTTTGTATATTTAATATTATTGCTCCTATTATATAATAATAGAAACACGAAACAGAAATAATGTCACGTCGTCCGAGGATAGTGACGGGAAAATCAAGTCGAACGTCGAGCGTTTAACGTCGACTCTTTTTATTATCGATTATTGTCGAAGTATGTTAATTTGGTAATTGATCCAGATGGTTTTCTCTTGTATGTGCCAACTTTCACTTGACACGTATTGTTTTCAATTGTCCCATAAAACAATCGCGTACACTATACTTTTTGGTTACTACGATTACCACTTCGAGAAGCCCAATTATCACGCCTGATTATGATCTTTGTACTCGCTCTCTTCTACGGAAAACCCGGAGTCAAAAATTCGGTACCACGACGAAAAGTTCAAAGTAAACTGTGCATTTTTCCTAAGAAGGGCAGGGTTTATATAGAAAAATTAGTCTTAGTGGGAGATGGGTTTTTCATATTTGGTTTGGATGCGTTCTACGGATTTCGTCCAGAATTTTCCAGGCCTCCTGCCTGACGATAATAACAAATCAAATATTATCGCCTGTCAACGGAAGTTGCGTTTGGGCTTCTTGTCTTAGAATGTTTATTGCTTGTCGCCCCAAGAGGTCCACTGTTTCTAATGCACGTGCAGATGTTCATAGTCTATCCGCTTGTAGTGTGAACCACACAAGCGAAAGAGAGAGATGGCATAGTTCGCTTTGCGGGTGTACAGGCGGATTACCTATTTCGATTGTTTTTCACATATAGGCAACAACTATTTAGTTTTACGATGACGTGGTTTTTTTTTCTAAGGGTATAGATCCCAGGAGGTATAGAGAGAGAGAGATAGAGTGTTGGTTTGGCGTATGAAAGTCGGTTTCGACTAGTTTGGGTATTTTCATATTTCGGGGAAAAGACATTACGTTTAACTCTGCCATGGTCTGTTACGAACTTAGGATTAGACACGAAAATATTGGGAAGGGAGAAAAATAAAAATAAAATAGATTTCTGGTAATTGCTGGAAATTTCGTTGTACGTAACACTAATATAATTATAAAAACAATACTTATGATATTATTATTATAACTATTAATTATTAATAATCATTGATACAATATGGAAAAAATAACGAATCAAGAAAAACTAGGATAACGGAGAAAATATTTTTAAAAAATGAGGAGAGAAGATTAATTTTTCGCGCTTTGGCGTTTTCTTTTTTTCTCGTTGCAGATTCCCGCGAGACCAACAGACTCTTCCGAATCACTTTTACTTCACGGACTTCGAGAGGCACACGGCCGAGATAGCGTCGTTTCATCTCGATCGATTGCTCGGGTTTCGACGGGCGATGCCCGTTGTCGGTAGAACGTTGAACATGACAACGGAAATTTATCAGATCGCCGATGGTGAACTGCTCAAGACGTTCTTCGTCAGTCCTGTCGGCAACATGTGTTTCCACGGTCGTTGCAGTTATTACTGCGACACCGGGCACGCGATATGCGGCAGCCCGGACACCCTTGAGGGGAGCTTCGCGGCTTTTTTGCCGAGCAAAGAATTCGCCGGTCGTAAAGTCTGGCGACATCCGTGGCGAAGAAGTTATCACAAGCGTAGAAAGGCTCAGTGGGAACATGGTAATGAAACTTTATACCCATTTACCATATATTTCTTGCGAATCTGCGATTCAAAATATCTCTTTTCCATTTTCAACCACTTCTCGTTAATTTAAAACCATATAAATTAGCTTTAAAATGCCTCATAAATATGCGAGATTATTATTATTATTATTATTATTATTATTATACATAGTAATAAGAGCACAAAAGTAGAAAAACGCTTCTAAACCATTCTTTGAAAAAAAAAACTTCGACTCATTTTCAATGTTCCACTTGATTTTTTTTCTACGATTTTTGAGTTCGAAATTTACGAAAAGAAAACATTTAACGTAGAAATTTTCCGTTAGAAAAAGATAATTTACTCCCTCGCAAAAAAGCTCGTTAATCTACTGTATTAAAAATGATTTACACAAAAAAATGATTGAAACAATATTTATCGTATTTTTAGGGGTGTAATTTTTACGACTTAATTCATCGATTTTTTGTTTTTGTTTTGTTTCAAATCCACTACCGCCTCTCAAGATTCGGATTATTGCACGCTGGTCAAAGACATTCCCCCTTACGACGAGGGTCGACGACTTCTCGACCTGATCGACATGTCGGTGTTCGATTTTCTCACCGGTAATATGGATCGTCATCATTACGAGACTTTCAAGATCTTCGGCAACGATTCGTTCACACTTCATCTCGATCATGGACGTGGCTTCGGCAGGCCGTATCACGACGAGACGTCGATACTCGCGCCTCTTTTACAATGTTGCATCATAAGACAGAGCACGCTCGGTGTTCTCTTGAGGTGAGTGCGAGAAAAACGTTTCACCTAGACAAGAAAAAAAAAAAAAACAAACGACCGATTTATTCGAATCGAACCAACTTCGTTCCAACTTTATTCGAGATTCATCGAATGAAAATTAGGGGACTTTCTCTTCATCGAACGAACGATAATGCCGTTTTTTTCAAAACAAAACTAAAATTAATCAAAATTGAACGAAAAATCAATGAATTTAATTACTAAAAATGCATCAATCGACGAAATCAGTAAAACATATTACGAAAATATCAATCGCAATTTATTAGTTCGATAAATTATTCGCTATCGATGAAAAAATAATGGATTTTCAAAAAAAACAAAAGAACATATGAAAAAAAACATGGAAAACGAATAAAATACGACAATTCGACTCGAAGATATCGTTTTTTTGTTTACTCGTCGTTTCGAAAGCTGATCGTCGAATATTTATCTTTGAAATTTTACAGATTTCACAATGAGGAGCCACGTTTAAGCGCCGCGATGCGAAAAAGCATGTCGGTCGATCCGGTAACGCCGGTATTGTGGGAGCCACATTTGATCGCCCTCGATAGACGGGTCGGTCTGATACTCGAGGCGGTTCGCGATTGTCTCGATCGCAGCATTCAGACGGATCAAGTGATTCAGGGCGAGTCGAACGATCATTTCTGAATCCTAATCGCAAATACGAAATCGATCGAGACGCGATCTCCCGAGAATGTTCGAAAATACGCGAAAAAAAGAAGAAGAATATAAAAGAGACCGAAGTGATAAACCTAATAAATATTTTTTAACTTTTCGTTGCGAAAAGAAGAATGATAGAGAAAATAAGAACGAAGAAAGAAAATAGAACCCGATTATAGCGATGTTCGATTGGCTCGCTCACGATGTTCCTGTAATTATGTAAATTATGTATAAAAACACACAACAACAACAACAACAAAAATGAGCACACTTAGCTGAATTTTGTATTAAATTTAAGTGAAAAGAACAAAAAAAAAAAAATCCCAAAAAAAAAAGAAACGTGATAAAAAAAGAACACGTTTTGGGGAAGGGTAGGAAAACGACGAAACGTCTCGTCGAGCCAAGCTTTGTGGGGCCATTCGTACATGGACAGGTACAATTTTTTTTTTGTCAATTCAACACGTTTTTTTGTCTCCGTTTACAAAAACACAAACACAAATTTTCACAAACGCACATAATCGATATAAAAGCGCACGAAAATATATCGAATTCGCACGTTCGACGGTGCGAGAGTGTCGGAATCGTTGAGGAACGATTATTTTTCGACTTACTGTATATATACATATGAAACATATATATGTAAAAATAAATATAACATATGCATATATATATATATATATATACATACGTGTTGTATAAATATTGTTTTCGCGCGATTATTAAAGAGAATTTACGAGGAAGGAAACCCGCGCGGGCGTGCGTCTACAGTCGTAGAAGTTGATCCCTTTTGTATCACGATCCTGCCCCCCCCCTTCCTGCGCTCCTTCTCTTCCCCACCTCGTGTCGACGAGAATCGTCCGAAACTTTACGTCGCGGATTTTACGATTCGGGAAAAGGCGGATATAAAGTTCAATTTTCGAAACCTCAGCAACGCTCCTATCGCTCGACCGTAGAAGTTTTTCGTTCTTAGCGGGCGGCAATCGCGTACGACGATAAGGGCCGAAGAAAGTTTTAAGCGCCTGCGTCTGTATATAAGGCGAGGAGCGCAAAATTTTCGACCCGACGGAGAAAAGCCATTAAAATTGCTTCGAGGGATTTCTCACGATGACGTACATTGGTTTCGCGAAAAAGAGGTAAAGAGAGAGATAGAGAGAGAGAGGGGGGGGGGGGGAGGGGGGGAGATTTACGGAAAAATGCTCGTGGCTCGAGCAGAATCGCTCTATTTGTTTACTGGAAAAGCTGCAACGAATGAAAATATTCCTTCGATTTTTCTCTCTCTCTCTCTCTGTCTCTCTCTCTCTCCATTCGCAAAAGCCGAAGGGACGAGGATATCTCGTTGCGAGGGAAACTGAAAAGTTTCACGTATAACTCCCCGGAAAACCCATCCTCTTTCTCTTTTTAACCATCAGCGCTCTCCCTCTCTCTTCCTATTACTCTCTCTTTCTCTCTCACGCTCTCACTCTCTTTCTTTCTCTCTCTCTCTCTCTCTCTCTCTCTCTCTCTCTCTCTCTCTCTCTCTCTGTTTGACTCTCCGACGCGAACGTTCGGAGTTCGTGTTTGTGCAACTAGTCATTGTTGTATTTACGAGTAAAAGATTTTTCCATCGTTCAGCAAAAATTCGTATCGAGAGAATTTTTGCTACGACAACATACACAGACACACACACAAGGTAAGAACTTTTTTAATCCGAGCCCATGAAAGAAAAACAGAACGTAATGGAATGAAATTCGATGTTGACAAAGTTTTGGCCCGCTCGGGGGAATTTGCGAGAAACGAGAACGTGTCTCGGGTGATTAAAAGTTGTCACCTCGATATCTTTGCGTTGTTGTTTTTGTTTGTTTGTTTGTTTTTTGCACGTACGGGCCCTTTGTCGCCGAATCAGCGGATTTTTGTTTTTCGAAACTCCTCGAACGTTTCTCGAACGTTGCTAAATTCCCAAACCCCTATTTAAAAGTATTTACTGGATAATTTTATAAAAACAAAATCGAGACGGGAACGATAAGAGATTTTTGTTCTAATTAAAAATATCAATTTTTGAATTTTTATTTGTATTATTCTTTTTTTTATAAATTTTATTATAATATTTACGTTCGAAATAGTAAAAATCAATTTTCAGTCAAAACTCACGTACACCCGATTTTTTTTCTCCCGGAGAAAATACAATTTCAATTTCGTATAAATACTTTAATTTTGTTGAAATTTGAATTGTTTTTATAAAAATGAAAATAAACTTTAACTCGAAAATGGACGAACGAGGGAAATTTGTAAGCAAATCGTGAAAACTATTTTAAAGCAGACCGACAAATAATGAGAAACATTGAAAGTTCGTGAAAAAAAAGTGGCAGAGTTCATGGAAAATGGGTTATATATACTCGTCAAGGGACGCGGCTGCATCGCGAACTCGAGCATATATAACTCAATATATAGCTTATATACACACACATATAAATATATATATATATATGTAGCGAAGAGTAAATTGCAGGAAAAAAGCGAGTGAAAGAAAAAGATGAGATCGTAGGTTTTTGGTCACGTTCACCGAGAGAAGGACAAACATAGAGAGGTAGGTAGGTATGCGAGTGCCGCGGGGGGCAAAGTGTTTGATTTATCAATTGGGGACGAAGTCTCCACTCTCATTCGCCTTCCGTACTATTCCCGGTGAAGAAAGGAACGGTCTCGAGGTTGCTGAAAAAAAAAGAAGAAAATATATATAGGGACAATCGCGAAGATCGTCTACGGCGCTTTGTAAAATTGATTTATATTTCATTCTCGCGCCAGAGACGAAATACGAAGGATTTCACGTCATTCTCGCTCGGAATACCGAAGATGAGAGCGAGAGCGAAGGCCTTACTCGTATCGGGTGTGTTATTAATTTTACGATGGATTTTCACGCCTCCGTTGTGTCGAGTCAAGCTATTCTGATACGAGAATGAGTTTTCCCTTCGACAAACATTTCTTTTCTATCTCGAAGATAATTTATTCCTGACGCCCGAGCGTGCGAAGGATAAAAGGACGAAAGGAAATATTCTTGTATATCCCACGCACGAGCTTTTTCCACTGGAATATCGAGCATTACGGTCGAATGAGTTTGAAAAGCGTATTATCATAATGGAATAGTTTCGACGTCGTGTTATGGAAGCTTGATGGTGAAAATAAGCGTGCGGGAAGGAAAATATAACCTACAAAAATTACTGACATTTTTCTGTCGTGTAAAAGTCGTTCTATGGTGCGTTCTATCAAGTGTTTAAATTATTTTCTTTTTGCCGAGAGTCGCAACGCTGTATGAATAAGATCAGGAGTGGGGATTCGTTTAACCCCACACCATGCGTGTTTATACTTGTATAGATATTTCCAAGGGGACCTTGTAGGATTCGTAACGACATATAATATGAGAAACAATGTTTACAAAGGTTCAGTACCAGGTCGATGGTCTTTTCAGCTTTTAATTCGTTTTCCACCAAATGATTAATTTCTCCACTTCTAGATTTATTGATACGATAAGCGCACGCGTTGTTTTCGTACACCTTACCAGTTATCGCGGGCTTCCTTATTTGCACAGTTGTTTGACCAATATTCTGAAGAAAATGTATAGTTTTTTTGACTTATTTCAATTTTATTATTGTCGACGCGTATGCGCGTATTTAATTCTATACAGTACGCACTATATTATTATTGTTAATAACAAATCACACGCAACACTATTGTTAGTAATTACGCATTGAGTATTACTGCCAAACACCGGAAAAACAAAAGAAGAATGTCGACATCAGTGAATATAGAAATGACCCGAAGTTGTCCGCAAACGTAGCGATCGGAGCGCTATCTAGTATCATTTTGGGCGAAGGAGAGTTGTAGGTGGAGCGCGGGCCGGTCAATTCTCTCGACGGGAGTGAGTCGCGTTCTTCCTCTCGCACGGAGTACACGGCCGTCGCCAGCGCGAATTGCTAAACGCACAACGCGGCCATTTTTCTTCGTCACCCGGTCGCTCGTAGAGCACGGAGCTGCTTCCAACATGGTGAAAAAGACACTGCTCGATAAAAGCAACCAGAATGAAGATGCTGTCAAGAATAACGACGACTCGATGGACGACGACGAGGAGCCGAATTTTAGTGACCCCGAGGGCTACGTCGACGATATCGAGGACGAGGGTGAGTTTGTATTATTCACATCAAAGTTCGTACCGAGTGATCGCGCGGGGTTAGACCAGGGCATGGCTTTGCATATGGCCGCAAATGTGGCACGCGTGACATAACCTAGCAAGACTCGTACACACCTCGGGAATCTCTTGAAAAATGCGGTCCGACCGCTGTATCGTTAATTTACCCGTTTTTCGGCGTCGTCGTTATGTATCGTAGTTGAGTTATGATGGGTGTTCGACGCTCACGGATCTTCATTTTTGTTTATGTCACTCCAGAACTACTGGCTGACATTCTGCCCGAAAAACCCTCTGAGACCGATGGGGTCGAGTCTGTCATTGTTGTCGATGGAGCTCCTGTCGTAGAGCCCGAACGACTCGAGAGGCTTCACACTGTCATCAACAAGGTTTTCGGAAAATTCGGAGTAATCGTCAACGAACATTATCCCAAACACGAAAATGGCATGACCAAAGGGTAAATATTATTCGATTTTTTTTTTATCGTCATTTTACCCCGAAACGATGCAAAATATTCTTATTTTCGGGTCTTTTGCCCCAGAATTTTTGCGGAACCGTTAAGCACTCGCGTAACATAAAGGCTCTTTGTTATAAAATTATATTTGGTTAATATCATGCAAAATTTAGAATAGCGGTTTGTACAAAACTGCGGGAGGATAATCTGTCGCTGAACTTTAACCTTTGAACTCAAAACTTAAACAAATTCTCAAGAGATAGTCATTCGCATCTTATTAGAGGATCACATTTTTTTACACGTCGAATTATTTTCCTATTTTGTAAAATAGTCTAAGCAGCACGAATATCACAAAAAAGCAACATGTTTTTAAAAATTAAATATTCTTCTGGCAAGCCCCACCAAGGAGTGAATTTACAAAATTGTTTTTTTTTTAATTTCATTTACATACTATTTTTTTCCACCATCAGATACATTTTCTTGGAGTACGACAATCCAATGAATGCTTTGGCTGCTGTAAAATCGACGAACAACTACAAGATCGATAAGCTACATACTTTCAAGGTCAATCTATTCACGGATTTCAAAAAATATGAGGACATACCCGACGAGTGGGAACCTCCGACGCCTCAGCCGTACAAAGCAGCGGGAGATCTACACTACTATCTCTTGGATCCCGATGCGTACGATCAGTATTGTGTATTGTGTGGAAACGGAGCCGCAGTTTCTGTTCAGATCTGGCAAAATTCGGCACCCGAGCCCAATATGGTCGAGGAACGTTCCGTAAGTGATTCAGACTTTATAATTATTGTTCGCAAGTTGCCACAAGTTCATTTTTAATTCTTTATCCGCAATAATTTTATCAGCGCTGGACCGAGACGTACGTCAAGTGGTCTCCTCTTGGTACTTACCTTTCGACGTTTCACAAATTGGGTGTCGCTCTGTGGGGAGGACCACAGTTCCTTCAACAAGCTCGTTTCAGTCAACGCGGTGTCGAATGTATCGACTTTTCACCTTGCGAGCGGTATCTTGTGACTTACACACCACGCCTGGACAGCGGTACCGATTCGAAGCGTCTCGTAATTTGGGACATTCTCACCGGTCACGAGAAACGTTCTTTCTATCCCGATGGTTCATCGGCATGGCCAATTTTCCGATGGTCCCACGACGACAAGTACCTTGCTTGCATGGGCGAAGATATTCTCAGCGTCTACGAGACACCGGTATGAAAAGTCCAGTCCTACTTTTATTTGCTGCTTCGTGTCGACGCATTTTTATGTCGGAGTTACTTGTTTTTTTTTCCAGTCATTCGGTCTCCTTGACAAAAAAAGTATTAAGATCCCTGGTGTCAGGGACTTTAGTTGGTCACCGACCGACAATATTCTCGCGTATTGGGTACCCGAGGATAAGGATGTTCCAGCTAGAGTAACCCTCCTCGAAATTCCCAAGTAAGCGCGATTTTATTGTGTTATTGGATTAATAGCGGACGTCTATTTTTAACTCGATGTGTTATTTCACTAGCCGTAACGAAGTTCGTAACAAAAACCTCTTCAACGTTGCCGATTGCAAGATCTTTTGGCAAAAATCTGGCGATTACCTTTGCGTTAAAGTCGATCGTTTCGCCAAGAGGAAAGAGAAGACCGAACAGAAATACACGGTACGAATTACATCGAGCACAATTTTCGCGTATGGTAAGCTTGTGAATTACTCGTTATCCATAATTAACGATGAAATTCATATTTCAGGGAATGTCGTACAACTTTGAAATCTTCCATATGAGAGAGAAGCAAATTCCTGTCGACAGTGTAGAGATGAAGGAACCGATTCACGCTTTCGCTTGGGAACCAGTTGGTAGCAAATTTGCCATAATTCACGGTGAAATTCCCAACGTCAACGTCAGTTTCTATGAAGTACGTTACGGTCATCAGCCAGCTCTCTTGAGTAAGTTTTCATAGCATGCAAATTCATATTCAATTATAAAATATTTAATTTTATTCCGGACACTAATTTGACGTTTAATTCGCAGAAAAATTGGAGAAGAAGGCTTGTAATCACCTGTTTTGGTCGCCCGCGGGACAGTTCATTGTACTAGCGGGTCTGACAACGATGGCCGGTGCTCTTGAGTTCATCGACACTAACGATTTTACAATCATGAACGCGACGGATCATTATCAAACGTCCGATGTCGAGTGGGACCCGACAGGCCGGTAATTATTCTTCCGAAAAGAATCTATATAATTGCAAATATTCCGAATGGCAACTAATGTTATCGTGTTCAACGTTATAGATACGTAGTAACGGCTGTATCAAGCTGGAAAACCAGCGTCGACAACGGGTACTGGCTCTGGACGTTCCAGGGTCGTATCTTGAAGAGAGTCAATCTAACTGCTTTCAATCAGCTGTTGTGGCGACCGAGACCACCAACTCTCTTGACTGTCGAGCAGATCAAGGACATTAAGAAGAACCTTAAGAAATATTCGGCACAATTCGAGAGCAAGGATCGTATGAGATTAACCCGTGCTTCGAAGGTAAGGCTACGTTGAATCTTAAAAGTAACGAAGCCGTTCGATACGAATCGCATTATTAAATACATTGTTTTCATTATTTCAGGAACTTATCGAGAAGCGTTGCGCTCTGATGAAATCGTTCAACGAATATCGCGAAAAACGTGCGGAAGAATGGAATACCCAGAAGAAGCGCCGATTGGAATTGCGCTGCAGTAAGTTTCTTGCTCTTATTTTAATTGCGTACCATTATTATTATTATTGGTACGTTTAATCGTTAACAAATAATTCATTACAGATATCGACACCGATGAGCTCGATTCCGATACTAAAAACGTACAGGAGGAGGTAGTGGAATTTTTCGTCAAAGAAGAGTCTTTCATAATCGACGACAAGTAGACATTTGGTTGCTTTTTTTTTAATTCGCGAACGGAAAGTTGAATACTGCGAGTGATCGACGAGACAGATCCATTCACGAGATCAAGATACAATACACCCTGGAGACATTGTTGTTGCCGTTTAGTACGACAACGGAACAATGATCGTCTTGCAAGGTTGTGAACAATTTATCTGGTATTATTTTCTTCGTAAAAAACTCCAACCGATATCTATCCAATCGACGTTGCGCGCTAAACGTCGCAATCATAGCGCACTTGAATTTTACCACGTTCCTTACAGAATAGCCCGTGCCGAAGAGAATAATTATCTTCAATTTGGATACGTGAAATACGTAATATATATTTTTCTTTTTCTTTTCTACTTTATCTGAACAGTTTTCGAACGCAATGCGCCTGTCCAGTGAGAGAATTCGAGCCGCATTTTTTATACAGTAGAATCCGTTTAAATCCTGAACTATAAAACAAAAAGAAAAGTTTCTACCGAGGTAGGTACGATTCGATTAAACATGATAAATAATTTATTTTTTAATTCATACGAGATTTACATGGTGAATGAAATTGTTCTTAAATACACATGGCGATTCTTATCAACGCATATGTATGTTTTCATCGTTAGTTGTGCCAGTGGAGGAGTAACTCGCGATCAAATTGACACATTCTTAAGTTCAGCTTTTATTTATTTATTTAATCTCAAAAGTAGTAGCGAAAGAAAATCACTACTGCGCAGACCCAAGTTGGTGCGATCCTTTCCCGCTGTGTAAACGATCTTTTCGTCACTACCTGGGAACTACCGAACAATCTTTCATGTTCCGTCTGCAACGCTGACTGTAAATTTTCATTCTTCGTTATTATAGCGACTTGGGTTTCCAAATCTCGCTTGACCGATCGATATCCTGAAAACAAGCATGCGAATTATTTTTTTCTTTTTAATTTTTACCAAGTCTGCCGTAAATCGGTCATCAAAAAGTTAAATACCAAAGTTTGATGATCCGATCAGAGTCAAACAAGGTTTTATTTGTCCTGGCAAAGTGTACCAAAGTCCCTTTGCGTGATAAGTCCAGCCAGGTCGAATAAACTCTCTCAGTGTTATGCGATCGGACTGTTCCAATTTTTCGCTTTGTTCGTAAAATGATTTTTCTATTCTCGTATAAGCAGCTGGTATGCCACCCGCGACACCTTTTGCACCTAAGATGAAACAAAGAGGATAATCAGCGTTCTCGGTGCAACCTGAGAATATTTTTGTAACTTTTCCCGAAACTCATTTGCATTTACCGAAGAATCCGTTTGCCGTTGGGTGAGCCGTCAATAAATGACACGCCGCTCGACAATAACGAAGTATGGCGTCGCTGTACTCTGTAGTGAGGTTAAAGTAGCCGGTGGCCAGTCGAAGTGTGGCGCCCGGCGGAGCTGTTTGCAACAATCGCAAAGTGACTTTACTGTCGTGGTGAATGTCGAGTTGGCCCATTTCGACCAACGGAAAGATCCAAGTGTCTGCATTGCTGTTGATACCTAGGCAAATACGTATTTCTCATTTTAAAACGTACGCGCAGTTTTTTTTACGGTAGACAAATAATATTAACTTTATTATAGTGAAATGATATTATTTTACGGCAAAACAGTGAAAATAGGAAGTTCTATTACGGTGAGTACGATCGTTTTGGATAAGAAATAAAAATTGAGTTAAATTGTAACATGGCAATTATCTTTGCCGCAAAAAACGGAACGAGTCCATTATGGTAAAACGATCGTTTTTGCGGCAAAAGACGATGGGAATGTTAGTATCGGTATAATTTTTGACAAGCGGAGGAGTTTCGAACGACCGTTCTGATTTGAATACGTGTTTCTCATTGGTCGATCTGCACACGTAACGAGCGTCACGATTGGCCCTCAAAACATCCTCGAACTAATCGGAACGGTCGTTACAGAAAAGCGGTTGGATGCGTATATAAAGAAAAGGGCGCTATGTTATAGTTGTAACTAACAAGCACCAAAAATGTTCTCTACCTTTTTTCACGAAATCTCCGTTACGTTTGTTCATTTCATTCTGAAAAAGTGTTCGAATACTGGTAGCGGCAAAGTGCGCAAACTCCTCGGTCGAGTTTTCGAGAGGATGAACATCTCCCGTGTGCATCACGGGTTCGTTATGCTCGGGAAGAACGCGAAAGCTAACTTGGCCGACGCGCTCGACAAGGTCGTTATAAAAATCACATAGTTCCTTGCAGTCCTCTATCACGAAGTAACGGTCCTGCCGATTGGTAAAGTAGTCGTTGCTCAAATTGGCTCTATGAAACGAATTTGAAAAAAAAGAACATAATTTTGGAAGTTTTCGAAACGATTGATTATCGTGTCGGGAGTGACGAGGACGATTCTGTCCTCTATGGTCAGTTAAACGTTTTAGCAAAGTGCGTGCTTTAGCGAATTGTTTAATTGACCATTCTTTTAACGCGATACGAAGCATTTCCTGTAACGTTTTTATACATTCGTTCATCGCCTTGCATAGTGCTGTTTCCTTCGTGCATGCATTTACTTGGTCAATCCTCCTCAATACATTAAAATGGTGGGTAATAACAACTAAGCTGCCATTAGTGTGAGGAGTGATAGCTGAATCTACCTGACATCCCAATTTTCGTCCAAGCGTTTGCTTTTTTTAGCAAAACACGAGAACAGCAAAATCTTGAAGCATTAGACCCAGTTTTTTGCTCTTTTTGCTGAGAAAAAAAGACTGTGACTTCTGTTCCTCACCGAGTCTATCGCATACCTTACACCAATAACTTGTTTCGGCCGTTAAAATTCACTTACCCGCTGATAATCAATGTGTCGTCAAAGATGTATAGTTTCATATGTTGCAAGCCTATGAGCTCATTGAAGCGTTTCGGTATTATTTTTTTCAATAATCCACGTAGTATGGGTGTGTGATACAAAAAAATTTGACAGTTCTTGGCCCATTTTCCTTCCAGCAGCGGCTTGAGTGTTGTTGTGGAATTGCATTTCCCTCTCGTTCCTCTCATGTAATCGAGTAGCACAGTAACCTTGACATTTCCATTCGATCTTTTAACCGATTGATCGATCGCCTCTACCTGTCCAAATATACGACGTTAATCCATCGTTGCTCATGTTTTATAGAAAAATAATCCGATTGAAAGAATTATCGAGAGATATTTTCTTTCGTCTATCGAATTACAGTTATGATTTTCAACCAAGCGCGAAATAAATTTTTCTTATTTCGCTAGGGAGATTATCCATCAAAAAATATACCAGATCGCTTTCCAAGTGTCCAGTGCCCAGATACAACGAAGCGAGAGTAATTCTTCTTCGCGTCTCTTTACATTTCTCAATGAGAGCTAAGTAAAATGCTTTTGGCTCGTGAATCACAGTTATCTGAAAGAAAATGACCGTGATGAAACGTTTTCCCCAAATTTGATCGAGTATCTTACAAACATGCGAATACCTTCGAACCGTCTACGGGAAAGCCAGGTGCAACTCGATGCAACCATGTGAGATTGTCTTCCGAATGAATCGTTGTTGCCTCGGGGTATTTATCCTCCTCCAACATAGCTATATCAACTTTGTTTCTCGCGGCTATGAGCCAAGGCACGCAGATTCTCGAGTCGTTACAACTTCCGGATTTCGACAAACATCCATGAAGTCTAAAAATCGAAGGTTATCAATTTTCGTTACAACAATTTCATTAGCTCGTTTACGAAATTGATTAAAGAAATTCAACCGAGCCATACATAGAATCTTAACCAAAAGTTGCTTACTTTTTGACAATCTTCAAAATTCTGTTATTCATGGATGAGTCTCGACGTGTCACTCGGAAAAATCATTCACTATTTGTCAAGCTCTTACTCCGATTCTTTTAATGTTTATCACTTCGTACGAATTCTATTCAATCACCAGTGTAACGATGCTGCTGCGATATTATTGCAGACGAAAAATTCATGCGTCGATGACAGAAATCGCACGTCGTGTGAAGTTAACACCGACGGCTAGCGCCATCTACACGATTTCTTAACTGAAATCATGGAATCTACAATTCTCAGTCGATAAGGTCTTTTTTCAGTATTTTGGATGATCGATAAGAGAATGCTAAAACTTTCATCCTTATCCGCTGTGATCGTCTAGAATTCAACACTCTGTAATTAACCGACGGTAAGTATCGTGCTTACCCATCGTTCTCGCTAGCTGTGGCCGAACAAAATTATGAAAATACTAGCTTCTATCAGCGACTTCGTCCATGTAGAAAGATATCCCCTAATTGGGTTATTGAAAAAAATGTCTGCTAAATGGAAACATTATACATAAGTTTTATAATAAAACTATTTTATTATTATTTTATGTTACAATTAAAAAGTTATGTCGAATGGAAAATAATTTTTTTATCCTAGTATCGATTACGCGCCGACAGTTCCCGAAAAAACATTTATGGCGTCAAATTGTCATATCCAATAATAGGATTCGTAAGTGGTGACGAATAATGAGTTATATTTCGAAATACGAGGGGTTAAAAATATCTTCTTATCTTCTAGAATTTATAAACATGTGGTGACATTTTTCCCGTTTGAAATTAATTTATCAGCCCTGCATTTATCCTCTTTTAATATACCGCCCAATGAATTTTTAAAATAAATTATGACCTCACGAAAGTCTTATAAATAATTTTGATTAATTAAAAAAAAAGTAATGATGCTGCTCGAATTTTAGAACCGCGATAGTTGTCACGTGGGCGTCTATTTCTTCAAACGTGGATCGACGCTACAATTACAAACTTTTTCTTTGCCTTAAACGCGGACGAGGGTTAAAAAGCAAACAAATTAATGGTAGGAAAGCGAGAGACTGGGTGTATATAAAGGAGAAGAAAAAAATATACAGATATAAAGAAAGGACAAGAGGGAAGAATTGATGGTGTATTGCTGACTTTATTCGAGCGCCCCTTTCGAGGGAAAACTCGTTGACTTCGGCTTCTCGTGTTTGTTTCGCAAGCAAAGAATCGTTGCTTCGCATCCAAATGCCAATATATCCCTCGTTCTTTCCCCCTGGTCTCGCTACTATAAGTACTACTAATGTACTTCACGGAGGTTTTCCACTCTGGGCCGCTCGATCGTGACCCATCAAATGGGACTTTTCCCTCGATACAGAGAAGAAACAGGGCTATAACGTTTGGTGCCTACAAGTTCTTATACAAATACAAATCTCGTGGTATCCACGAATATTATTCGCCAAACAGGGGAAATTCCATAAAAAACCGATAAAGTTTGACGACTAGCTTTTAGATCCAATCTTAAATTTATTGTGTCGTAATCGAGCAACTCGTCGAAAAGAGACATTTTTTATTGATTTGTTCTACTCTGTAAATCGGAGAAATATATAATTTTATTTTTAAAGAATCCTCGTTCCATAAATTAACAAATAACGACAGTTTTTATTAGATAAAATATGATAAAATCGTCGAGAGACTTTTGTAACGTGGAGATTTATAAATTGCTAAAGTTGAATTGTGCGAGTAAACAAAAATTCTAATAATATTGGTGGAAAAGATTTTACTTAGGCAGTTACGAGATGGGGTGAAAAGCTCCCGCCGCGTGCCCATGCATACTTTAACAAAAATCACACTGCTCGTTGCGTTACGAAAAAATTTAATTTAAGCCAAAAATACTTGGAAAATATATTTTCTCTTTCATTCGAAATACTCGTTTCAACAATCATTTTGTTTCTTTGATTTTCACTAGTTTACCGATATTAATACGTAGGCATTTCAATATTTGAATAATAATGCTTAAAGACTGGGCGACACGTCACTCGCAATTTCAGATTTGGTTTCAAATACGAAATTTGGTAAATATCTCAGACTAGATTTTCGATTCTCGTTTTAAAAAATCGTGGGCAGGTCAGAAAAATAATCGCAAAATCTTTGGATCGAACTGGTCTGGAACGTCTCATATACAAATATATATATATATATGCTTTGCCCCACTCGTAATATTTCTCTCCTATTTCCCTCTGCATCATTTTCTTTTCATTCGCTCCCTCAATTCACACGAGACGATACTTGGCCGGTATGTCTATAAGAAAAATAGTTATTGCCGGAAACTTGAGAGATGGCGAGGACCGACATTTGTTTCTCCTCTTCGTCCTGACTTTTAGCCGCCGGGGTAGAAATAAACCAATAATCGTACGGCAGGAAGGAACTCGCGAGCAAAACAATCTCTCGTCTCTCTCCTCGCTTATTTGCACGTATCCGCAGTTTACACTTATTTACGGTTCGCCCAAATGAATTGGAAATTTGGTTTTTCGAACGTTTCGCCGCGTTGAAACAGAAAAAAAACACCAAAAGAGAAAAAAAATTGCGAGTGGGAAGATTCATGGAGAGCTGCGCACGGGGTTGGTTTCTCCCTACGGTATCTTTCCTCCAATTTCGGACGCGCACCTCCGCGATATCGCGCATATCATGAATGAAAATGTGATCCGGGGCTTTTACCTTTTCTCTCGTAGGATGTTTTTTTTTTTTCGGTTTTATATATACATGTATGGTATGTACGGCGAAGAAATATATGGGAACGAAGACGGTTGGGCCTCGGACTGCATTCATCAATCATACGGTAAATCCTGTTGTCTCTGAACTCACCCCTGGCCACACGAGACACATCGGGATGGTCGAAGGGTGTGGAGAAAAGAGGACAAAAAACCAAATGCTGATATTCCACGCTTTATATTCAGGAAAATTCACTGTGGCCGCGACGACGAATTGACTAGTTTAGAGCCGTAGAAACGGCGTGGAAGAAACATATTCTGACATATTGCGAGGCAATTTGAAAAATGAAACGTTTCCCTTTCGTTTTGCGGGAATGAGCTAACGCGGGTGGGGAATTGGGTTGTTTTTTGTGTGTGTGTTTTTTTATATTTTTCGTAGCAAAGTTTTTCAAGACACGAATGCGTGTAAAAATTTCGTAAATATATTTATTCTTCGAAATATAAAAAAATAGATTAAAAATGTTGAGAATTTGTGATACGTGTCTGGGAAGTTTTTGACTAAAATGATCTTTAACCTAGTGATAAAAATGGATCCTCGTTTGGAGGATGGGACGGAGAGACAATAATTGAGATAATGTTGAACTTTCGTATTCATGGTTAATGGGCGAAAACTGTCTGAAGTCTTTGATTCGAAAATCTACCCTTATCATGCGCTTGAAGAAAAATCCAATAATTCTCATTTAGATAATGAAGTCGAGGAAAAAAAGTTCTTGAATCTTTATCCGTCCACGTCATGGTTATCGATATATGGCGGAGCCGAAGTTTTTGATGCAGTCGAACGACCCTTACGGGGAGACGGTTCTTTTTTTTGTTTTATTATTAATCATCGTCTAGACAAATAACGAAAAAAGTGAAACAAAATAGCTTACAATTCGCTCCTCCCTGTTATTAATTTAATGCCGCGTCGCAACCTCGTTTATTTTTTCACGTGTAGACTAATTTCGAGGGCTGTACAACCTTATCCCGTGATATAATGTTGTCGACGCGATAAGTTGGAATAAAACGAACTAAATCCTGCAAATGATATAATATGCTCGCCGCATTTACCTTGTTTTCCAGCGTTCGCACAGAGTTTCTTGTTCGAGCGAGTCAAAGAGAAAATTAATCGTCGTGAAAAGAGTTTTGTTATCCGGGAAATATAATGAAGGAGTAATGTGAATGTGATTATTTCACAGAGATTTTCAAAGTTTCAAAGTAATAGATTTGCGATAAAATTTCACCGCGAATATTCATGATGGAAAAGGAAATTTGATTACGCATGTTTCATCAATATTATCGATAACGAATTTGGTTCATCGCTTAATTTTATTTGCTTTTATCTATCCGCGAAATTACAAACTGAACACAACTGAGAGTGATACATTTAATACTTTTATCAATGTTTTTTTTTGTAATATTTAATTTGTGAAAACGATGGAATATTTTTTTTTCAATATTTTATACAAAAAATATGTAATAATTTTACCGATATAGGTTTTTTTTTAACGATGGAAAGATTTTCGTACATCAATTTTTATTCTCGAACGTTTTTCGCGAACTGCGAAAATTATTGGTAAAATTGTAAAATATTATTTTCGATCTGTCATTAAAATGAAAATGATCGAATATTCTTTTCACGAATTCATAAAAAAGATCTGTTAAAATTTTACCGACGTGGGTTTTTTTAATGATCAAATATCAAATATTTACCGCGATTGTTTTCCACGAATTCTTTAAAAACACCGATAACATTGTAAAATATTATTTTCAACAAATAAACAAAAAAGTTTATGACTAAACCAATATTGTTTTTCAAACGAGTGGAGATATCTTGTGCACGAGCGATTATCCGCGAACGATTTGTCCGCATTGCGAAAACGAATATTGGTGAAATTGTTATATATTTACATATAACAATTAAAATATATATATATATATATATATATATATATATATATATTCTTGTAATGGCGTTTAAGATAATCGAAGAGTTTACGTTTGATGAAAAACCTAAAAAAGAGAACTGTCGGATCGTGGCGTTATGCTTTTTTCGTTACCATTTGGTGATTCAGTTTCTATATATTTCTCAAATACAAAACATGCGTGAAGTAGCGGGCAA
Organism: Netelia virgata; assembly: GCA_951802705.1. Lineage (NCBI taxonomy): Eukaryota > Metazoa > Arthropoda > Insecta > Hymenoptera > Ichneumonidae > Netelia > Netelia virgata. Next base: position 11,359,952 of record OX637865.1, on the reverse strand, counting down.
CGGTGTTCCGGGGAGTTTGACTAGCGCTCGTAACGCTAGGAAAAGTATAAAAGAAAAAAAAAAAAATTCCGAACGGACATATAATATCGTTGTAAACTCGGAGAAATTACGTTCGACGAGAGTTGAGGCCCGGACACGCGTAAGCGAACGGGGAATAACGCACATGAAGAAAAAGAGAAAAAAAAGAGAAGAGAGAGAGAAAGCAGAGATTGGACAGCTGCTTCGTTCGTTCCTCAGCGTCGGTGAGAGAATAATATAAAAATCAATGGATTTTTACGAGCAAGATGGGATTTTCCTGCTGCAGTTCCGAAAATAAAGAAGAGAGTAAAGATATTTCTCATATATATATATATGAGAAATATATGACGGTGAAACACTTAAAGAAAACGCTATAAAAGTAACGTTAGCGTTCCGAGTTTGAAGTGTTCTCTCCGCGTTGTTGGATATCGCGTACCAGCGTACAGGAAACGGACGAGGAAAATGGGGGTGTGTGCGAGGATGGTCTTGCATAACAGTCCCAGATGTCTCTTTATTCTCGCGAGCGGTATTGTATCTCTTCTCGCTCGTGCCGCACGGATAGGATGAATATAACGCAAACGTTTCTCTATCTACTATACACGCATACACATATATATATATATATATATATATACGTAGATATATATCAATATGACCGTATAGATATGTAACGTATACGAAGATTGGCATACATTGCCCCGATACAATTCTCGTTGATGTATAAAAAATGCATCATCCTCTCAAGACGTCACGACATTCACAGCCCCATTGGTAAGGTTACATTTTCGCGAGGCTTTTCCTCGAATCTTCAATATCGAATATAACTCTGTACGCCATTGAACGTTTCAAAGCTTCGCTGAAATACGATAAATGAAAATAGGCTCGCTTACCTGTTAATTAGACAAAGAGTGGTGGTGGACAGTGATTTCGAAGTTTTTTGATTATCTATAGTAATTAATTTTTACATATTAATGTCTCATCGGTAGAGTGTGGTTAAAAGTTTTTCTATTTTTTTTGTTTTCATTAAAGCTGAACGGTTCGTCGCTATAAGTTTATCGACTGTGTGGAAATCTAACTGCGCGCATATATTATTGTCGTTTGAACGATAATGAAGATGAAAATTTTAACGTTGGAAGTAGCAGTAGGAAAATAGAGAAATAGGGCGCAAGTTTTTTACATTATTTATTGGTATTAACGACGAGAGAAAAAAAAAGTGTATATAAAAGGTCGCCGTTGAAAGAGATATGAAAAGAATTTAATAATGCGGATAGTGCAAAAAAAATGAGGAAAACGAGGGATGGAATGCGCGGAATTTATTGGGTACGTATTCGCCGTGTTCACGTTGGATTCGAAAGGTGAGGAAAAGCTGACCGTTAATGATCGCAACGGTGACTTTTGGTACTATATCGATCTGGCTCGTTGGATCGAGAATAATGTACCTACTGTATTCAATATTACAGAAGATTCAGGGAATTAATGGTGTGCGAGTTATATTTCCGTCGCAAAAAGTTTTCTATCGTCATTTTATAGCCGTTTACCGTTCTTACGCCATTAGTACTAAAATTAACCGCCAGCGGCGTCATTTATCTTTTTGCAAATAATTATCATAAGCGAATCTTTTTATTGTTCATAGAAAATAATGAAAAGAGTGTCAAAAACATAAGGTAAGAATTGATAATGTTAAACGATCGAAATATTCGAGAAGAAGATGACAGAGAAAATTAACGGAGCGATTTTACTCGTGGTTGATTGAAAAAGAAATATAGAAACGCGGGGGAAAAAGTTTCCCGGATCGAAAAAAACTTGGGAGAAAATTCACAGTCGGTCGCGGAAAAGGAAGGATTTCTTTTCGAGAAGGAGAGAGGAGAGACAGATACAGACCTGGAGATACGTATGTACGTATACATATAGATGAGTAAACGAAGAAGGATATAGAGGCCACCACCCGTTCTTCAGAGTGAGAGAAACATCTGGTGACTCGGATATCCGCTCTCACGCTGGGTTTATCTCCGTTTTACATACGCAACATCCGTTGGCTCATCCACACCAAAATACCTATATATATCTTACCAGAAAATCGTCTTAAGAGAATGCTGCAACTCTCCGCGGGTTTTCTCAAGAGCGAAGGAGAGCCGCACGCCGGCCCACCAAATGCGGGTGCAATGCGATTTGATCCCTTTTCGACAAGTCTCCTGGATACCTCGTATACTTTGGATTTATTGAGGTTGAGAATGATTTTGGTATCGCAACGATGAAATTTTTGTTTTCTTTTCAATATGAAAAAACGAACTCCACGTCGCGTTTAATGAACTACCGGTTTTTTATAGGAATCAGGAATACAAACAGGGAAATAGGACGAGATTGAGTTTTTGCGTTTTTTAGGAGACGTTCTCGATCTAATAGAATAGGAAAATTTCAGTGTTCGTATTGATTAATTAACATTTTTTCGATATATTATGTGCCTTGAAGAAGAATAAATAAATTACGTCCTGGAGGAGGACCAAGTTATCGTTCTGCATTATCTGGGCGATGTGTTTTTTATTTTTTAAATCGTTCTTTTTTTATTTTCTGTATGGATTTTTCGAACTATTATACGTTTTATGCTCGCTAGAAGAATAAACGAAGTTCGTTTTAGGGCAGGACTAGGACTTAAGATAGGGTAAAAGAAGGGGCGGTTGTATAGGTTGAGTTCAGTGAGATTACGCTTGGTCCAAATTTTTATTTTCTGGTTGTGACGTACGCGTTCCTCCTTTTCTCTTAGCTTATATCCTTATCACAGCGAATATATATATTCGTCGGTTTATACGATGGAAAGGACGCGTGCGGACGCAGATGCGACCGCGAAAGCGTGCAATTTTGAGCCTCGAAGAGAGGGAAAACGCAAGAAAAAAAATAAAAAATGGCGGAGAACTTGTTATAAATCAAAGATAAACCGGTGTAAATATCGGGAGCTTATATCCCTTAGGACAGGGGTCTGTCTGCGTGTGGGAAAAAGAGAGTGAGAGAGCGAGAGAGAGAGAGACAGAGAAAGAGAGAGAGAGAGAGAGAGAGGGTGAGAGAGAGTGAAAGAGAAGGGAGATATATAGGGAGTGGAGCAGGTGAGTTGTCGCTCTTGGAAAAATTATGGCACCCCCGTCGACGTCGTCCTCGTTGTCGTTTTTCCAGTTTTGTTGGCGGTGTCGCACTCGGTGGTCTCTCGCGTAAGCGTCGTTTCAGCCGGTCTTGGAAAACGTTCTTGGGGCTTAGCTCTCTTTCTCTTCACTCTCTCCCTCTCGGAGCCAGCCACATGAGCATGCGACGACGTCGTTGTCGTTTCTGGTGTACCGCATTGTCGACACCCGCGAAAGCTCCGGATTAGGGAACGATGCCGTGGGACATCCTCTTGGGACGGACGAGACGGGACTCAAGAGGCGGGCTTCTCTCTTGTGGCTGTACCTTAGCTTTTCCGTGACTAAGATAGCGAGAGAGAGAGAGAAAACGGGAGGGTGGGGGGTTCTGCAAACAATTTTCATTGTATAGAAAAATCTTGTCAGAAGCTGTTATCAAAACACATTCGGGACCATTATCGATGTTGCCTAGTATCGAACTAACAATGACCTCGTTTGCAAAACGACAAGATGTTCCTTTCTTCATTCCTTTCGGCTGAAGGGATCGACCGAAAAAAGAATTTTTTGCTCATGGATTTTTTAGGCGCCGATAATACTTAATCGAAATTATCGGCTCTTGGCGTTTGTCATACGATTTGAAATAAATGAGAGTTTGCCAAATTGTAGTTTACGATCAGGACGATAATTTTATTTTATCGACGGTGTAACATTTTTATTTATTTTTTATTAGGTTATTCCTAGCCTGTGACATTTGAAAAATAATAATTCTTCTTCTTCGTATGGAAGAACTTTTTATATAAGTTTAGCTACTTGGACTCTCATAGAAATTCTCATAAATTTATTACTTTTTTATGCAATTTGTTCACATTTGATTTTTCATATTTTATTTGTTATCGATAATTTATAAGGAACAGTTTCAAGCAAAACGTGACACAAGAAATTCTGGCTTCAATCGCTTGTTGATTGTTTGATATCTCGGTTAAATTATGAGCATTTTGTTTTTTTTCTAGTTTATGCTCATTTCGATCGATAAACGACGATGAACCAAGAATAGCAATGTGATATTCGCGGAGTACGGGAATTTCCCGAACCCTCAACCTCAGGATAAAGTCGTCTTGAACGAAGAAAATTTCGTACGCTCGACCTACCGCAAGTCCAAGAATAGGACCGCCACTTTGGATTCTTCGCGTCCTAACGGGGTCGAAACTTTTTTATCCTCCAAAAAAACTTCGTAGCAAGGTCACGGAACCAGAAATTTTCGGTACAAAGCAGCTAGCATATTTGTATTCTTGGTTATGCGAAATTCGTGGGCCAAAAGAAGGAAAAACGTAAAACTGCAGTTTTTTGGTTTTGTGATGGGTAAAATGAGTAAATTCGAGAATAGACAAATGGATTTCTCAAGGTTAAACAGAGGTCAGCTTCGTTTTTTTAATAGAAAATCCTATTTTTCATTCCAAATTGGTATTTTTCGGGAAAAAATAGAGAACTTTTATAAAAAAGTTTTTTTTTAGTAACCATAAGGCTTAAATTTTTTAAGATATGAACACTCACGATTAAAACATATTGAAATTGAATGATCTATAAATTAATTTAAATCAACTTTGATAAACAAAAACTAGGAGACAAAAGATGTTTATTCTTTATAAAGAAGCACTGGTAATGTTTTCACATTTTTTATTAACATGATTTAAATCATTTTTTTTTCAAATAAGGGCTTGGCCAATAATATTTCTTATAAAAGTTACGTTTTTTTATCTACGAAAAATCCGAATCGCAATAAAAAAAAGGGTGTTCTGTTAAAAAAACGATGTTGACTTCTATTTAGCCGCGAAAATACCACGAACAAAAGAATATAATCTTCTTAATTTATGCCCGCTTTAAAATAACGCAACTTTTTTCGGAAAAATTGTTCATGACTTTTTCATTCTGGAAAATTAGTCTGGACAAATTAAAATAGCACTCGTTGTATATACATACATATCTTCATTCACTCCACATTGTTAGTACTGGTCAATGACTCGTTAATGAGGAACGAATCTTGCAAGTCCTATGGAGAATATAGACCGAGAGTTTATTGTGCCATAATGAGAATCGACAATGTAAAAATTTCCATACGATATTGGATATTCGCCGACAATGAAAAATTTGTTCGTTCCAAGAACGTTCGACGGCCTCGGAATCAGAAAGCATGCCTTATATACCTATATGTAACGTACCCATACGATAGCGAAGGAACGTAACATCATCCTGGGGATATTCGAGCGGTTTTGCATAACGCCCGAAGGTACGACAGAGATAGGGAAAAAGGGCCAAGAGAGTTGGAAAAATCATATACTTGCTGTAACTATATATTTATATCTATCTATCTATATATATATATATATATATATATATATACATATAGTTAAAACGGTAATATAGGTATATGGAAAAATGCTTTGCAAAATTTCATCGCTACAGGTCCAAAAAGATTGTAACGTCACGAGCTCGTTTTTATATCTTTTCTGACGGGAAATCCCACGGGGATGACGAAAGGATTTACATAATGCGCAATTACCGAGCGTTGTGAAATAATGTCTCGGCAAAGAATTTTCACTACGTACAGAGGACACACTGTTAGTTGTACCTACTCTACTCGTCCCACCTCTCATGCGAATAATGCAGCCACGTAATTTTTTTCCTCCGACCTCTCCGAGCTACGACCTGGCATCACACTTTTTGCGTTATTCGACGTGATAATAAACAGCCTATGGCAGACGCGGAGCAAGTACGTCACAAACGGAAGAAAAAAAAATGGGTCAGACTTGGTCGTAAGACATAGGCGGACGGACAGACAGATTTATTTTTTATAAATGTAGAAATGCCGCGAGTGAAAAATTACTTACACGTATATTTTCTCTGATTCAACATTTTTGAAATAAACGATTAACATTTCGAATAAATAACGAAAATTTCTTATATTTTATCGACGGACGAGTTGTTTGAAAAGAAAATTGGCTCAATCGTTTTTATTAACGACGATCGACTCAGTTTTTAATTTACGCGATAAATTTTCGAAAAGATACAAAAACAAAATGAATAAACTTAGAAAATAATACAAATAACATAAATAGGGGAGAGCGGGATGTTTCGAAACGACCCAAATGCCTTTCTTAAACTTCGTTCATGTCATGTGACTGCCGATCGCTGCTTCAGTGCCACAAGTAACATAGCGGCGACGACCACAAACATATTTTGCGTCCGTCCGTTATAAAAATAATATTTTTCTCACAATCAAAGTAAGTATCTAAAGTTTTCTTATATAATTGTTTAATGAGTTCATTCGGTGCTTGGTTCATGTATTTTGGTTTGGAAGTACAAAAAATAGGTTACAACATAATTTGTTTGTATTATTATGTTCAATTCAAAATGCTTCCCTTCGGGGTAATGGGAGTCAAATGCATTCCCCTTGTATTGAGTCCACGGCCATTAATCAAGAAGCCCACAAAGACCACGAAAACTAAACAACGTTCAGAAATGCCGACGGGTTTTCCCATGAAAGATGTTTTTGAAGAAAAAAAAGAAGAGCCGAGACAATAAAGAAAACAAAGGACATTTACGCGTTAAAAAAAACTATATTTGGGTTGATTATATGTTCGTTAGTTTATCATATGTTAAATGTATTAATGTTAAACAGTCCATGTTTACTATTACTAATATTGACCTAAAAAGTTATTAAACTTGTCAAGTTTAAAGTAATGGCTCCCATTACCTGCCCTGTCGGGTAATGAGACCCAACGACACATTTTTATAAATTTGGTTTGTCACTACCTTAGATAATTATTAATAAGTTTCTATTTCATAAAAATGAAAGTTTATTGACAAAAAGACTGATTAATACTGAAAACAATAAATAATTACTACAATAAATTACTTTTTTTAAACCTTTCCTTACATGGCTCCAATTCACCCATTCTCCCCTACGTTGCACAGTTCACGTTTGTTTCAAAATATTTTGGCAATTTTTCCATCGGTTGTCCATCAATGAAATTTTCCCTCTATTCGATGTAAGTATACATATATATATATAAATGTTCCTGGATTTGACTTTTCCAGCCTGAGAGTCTTGGAGTAATACAGTTACATAAAGAAGAACTGGAACGGATACGGCGAGTATTTCGACTCTCTACCCCCTCCAGTAGAAAGGCCAACACATTCGCGCTTCGAACGTTCCGCCGCAATCAGTAAACCTGTAAAACATTGGATTAGGTGGCCTAATCTGACCTTACTTTTCCCTCTACCTTTTCGTGCTGGAATAGTACCGACGGGAACGAGTGGAGTTCTCCCCGATCGAAGCTCGCAACCCCCTCGGCCTCTTCCCAATTTCGTCAGTTCTGTCGATGTTTCGGACGTGGGTTTGCCACGTACGTGAACAGTCATACGCGTACACACGCACGCACACACACATACGCACATTCACGAGCACAAATTTTGCGGTTTGTATTTTCAGCGTCCTTTTCATTCTAGTCCACCAATCACGATATGCTGTAAAGAATCATGAGGAGTTATCTTCATTTTATTTAACCCGATGTATGCACCATCCTCCCCCAGTTTCGGCTAGTTTATGAAATGTAATCGTCCTCGGGGCCATATTCACATATGATAAGTGTACACTCGCATTAACATTAAAATAAGCGAATAAAAGCAGTCGCGTTCCGCGTGTTATTAAACGAATATTGTGCATAATAAAGGGCTCGCTCCTATCGACTTCTGCTGGATTGAATTCATAATTTGTTAATTTTGCGTACGAAAGAAGAAGAAAAATAGAGGGCAGAATAATTGAACGATATTTCAAAGGTTTTATCACAGTGGTTTTTTACGCGTCAGTGACGTTCGCGTCGTGTCGAAAATTATATTGTATACAATATGCATGTATATATACAGGGTGTTACATTTAAAATCCTCCAGTCGAATATCATTGAACAACAGTAGTTTTTGAAAAACAGAAAGTCTCGTATAAAAGTTTCAAAGTTTGACGTAAAATGGCGGTACTTGTTTGATCGTTGACATAGGGTTTCCAGGTCATTTCAACGTCAACTTTTTTTTTCAAATCGGAATCAGTATTTCTTTTTGCAGGTTCGTATTATAATTTAAAAAAACAAATCTTTGTTTCTTAATGTTTTATGTACAATTCGAACTCGCAAACAAATATACAGATTTCTTTTTAAAAAGAGGAGTTGACCTTGAAATGAATCTGTAAATCTTCATCTAATATCAAACAAGTAATGCCATTTTACGTTCCCCTTGAAACTTGAATGGGGAACATGTTTTCTAAAATTGCTACTGTTCATACATATTCGACTGGGTGGCTTAAAATGGGACACCCCGTATACATACAGCAGAGCGTCGATTATCCGAACGCCAGTTATCTGAAACGTCAATTATCCCAATGGCTATTTGATTTATCCGAAACGTCAATTATCCGAATGACGATTCGGATTATTCAAAATATGAATTATCTAAACAATAATTTTGTTCATCTCTATGCTTAGTTATTCGAATGATTACGCTCTATACATTATTGCACGATGTATAAATTGTTGTACGTCTCCTCCACTTTTTCGATCTGCGCTGGCGTGCAGTTCGTTTTCCACTAGCAGTCTCCCGGAGAGTGGCGAACAAACGTAACATTATTTCTTCTTCTCAAACACGGTTGCGAGATTGGGCAGCAAAGGAGGAGCTTCCATTATGAAGCATAAAAAAATCGTCGAATTTTTCAAAAATAACTAAGAGATGTACGAATGTTGATTATTTTTTAATACATATTTAACTTCACCAAAAATGTACTTGTGTTATTAAAATATTACTTTTTTTTTTCGATTATCCGAAACGCGCCCGGTCCCAATTGATTCGGATAATCGACGCTCGACTGTATATGCAATGATGATTATAAAACAATGGGCAACGCGAAGTGGAAATTCACATCGGCATTCAGATATTAATTATTTTCTGCAAGTAACTTGGCAATTTTGCTCTTGTCGGTGCAATTGCTATTTGCGTTAGCCATGGTCGATAGGCAACGTTAACGAATTTATGGACATCAAAATATTCAATATCTAATTACCGCAAAGTAACGTTAAATAATAAATGAACCATCTCCGTAGCAAAATCTCCTAATACTAAATTTACCATGCCATTATACGTAGTTACTGGATTAAACCATCAATTATTTCCGATAAGAAAGGATCAAAATATTTATTTTTGATTGGATTTATTAGTTCGTTGCTCAATAGTCTTACGAAATACGTTTTATTTTACGAAATATAATAAGTTTTCAACAACACGTCGTGTTCTCGATGGTTGTTTCCGCTTGGATAATTTTACCGTATCAATGTGTGGTACGTGAATAATTAAATCTCGAGTCAGTTGGATATACGAGGTGTACAGCGTGAATGATTAAATACGTGTTGGACTTGTAGTTGGGGAGCTTCACGGTTTTTCATGAAGTAAAACTTTGTCTCCCGTCTCTCCGATCTCTCTCAGTCCCCGTACGTCTCTAGATCTTTCTATCAGTCTATCTCACTCTCTCTCTCTCTCGCTCGCCGCTCACTGTCTTCCTCCTCTGTGTGTTTAGCTGCAGGCGTTGGACCATCGTGCATAATTTAATCGTTGGAAAGCTCGAGGGCTTAGCGCGTTGTCTCCGTCAGTTTGCTCGAAAGTCTATGATGCAACCTACCGCTCTCACGAGCCCGTAAGGTGTGAGATATACCACCGAGTTATATACACCGACATATTAATCGGTGTATATACGTATATACATCTTATATATGCAGTATGCATGTAAGAAGTCCGATGTGTCCGTCAACTGAAACACTTACGCGATAAACGGGTTAAGAATCCATCGAGCGCCACTTTTAACGATAAACCGACGAAACGGGGGTTTGTTGTGCATCGTGCGCTCGTACACGTTCGTATCGTTGCTTTTTCTTCACGAGGTGAACGTACGAGAAGAGTGTGGTGATATCGATGAGGAACAATTCTCGATATAGAAATTCGATACGCGGAAAAAGAGCGACCGAGGGTGCAAAAATAAACGATTTCTCCAAAGTCAACGATACGGCGCTCGGCGAGGTGAGGTTGGTAGGAGGAGGGAGGGTTGTAAGAGACCCGAAGAGCGTATAGGATAGTTAAGGAATAGGGGTATTTTTCCCCACAAATACTCACATGCACGCCTACTATAAGCATATATATGTATTGCTTTAACCAAGCGTGGGAATTCGACCGTTCCCGGATCTTATTTCCCTCGTAAGTTCTCTCGGAGAGGGTTGAACAGTCTGCTGTGCTCTTACATAGCTTTCCCATATATATATATATATATATATAGAGAGAGAGAGAGAGAGAGAGCGAGAGAGATAGCGTCGGTGAAGATCTCGTCGAAAACCCCAGCAGCATCACAAGACGCATTCGCGTAAGAGTGCGAGGCTCGCTATAATCCTTCCCGTTCTCTCTCTCTCTCTCTCTCTCTCTCTCTCTCTCTCTCTCTCTCTGTCTCTCTCTTACCCGTACTCCCTTTGGCGACGCCGTAGTCGAAAGATTCAAGGGTGCTCGATGCTCAGGCACAACGCGCCCGCGCGAAAACCCCCGTTGCTTTTGCGACTAGAGGACGGTAAGAGGGTGAAGGAGGGCGGCGGGGCGGGAGGGAGTGCGATGGAAACGCCGGAGAGGGGGCTGAATGCGCGCGCGCGCAAATTCTTCCTCTCCGTCTCTCTTCGTTGCTCGCTCGTACCGTCTCTCTCTCTCTCTCTCTCTCTCTCTCTCTCTCTCTCTCTCTCTCTCTCTCTCTCTCTCTCTCTCTCTCTCTCTCTCCCTCTCACACACATACTCTCTCTCACTGACTCGGTGCGCTCGACGACGTTTAGTACACAAACCAGCCATGGGGTTGCGCGAGAGAGCGCTCGGATGTACGGCGCGGTAGGGTGGTGGGTGGGAGGTAGGGACGGGTTGCGTGGGTGGGAGAGCCGCGAAAGAGGGTGCCGTTGGAGCTTGGTGAAGTTTCTCAACGCTCGATGGCGTACCAGTGCGAATCGTGATTCTGCGGGAAGCGCAGCTCGAATCGCGCGCGGCGCTCTCCTTTCTCTACGCGTTATATACACGTACGCTCCTATAACCATATATATATATATATTTGTATATATAAATATATATATATTAATATATATATATACATACATACATATGTATGTTTATGCATATATATGTATACAATAATAGACAGCCGTATATATGTATATCTATCACGAAACGGTTGTAAGAGAGTGGGTTTCGCGATACGAAATTTAATCTCTGCCCGCCCTTGAAGATAAAAAAAACGCATTTCCTCACGCGTGCGAACGTTCGCGCGAACGCGACTCCGAGTGATAAGATCGTCGTAAATATAAATTAACGAACGAGACGTTTATCACGAATGTAATGATAATAGCGAAGGACGATAGGACGCGTTTCGCGCCCGGACAATGACACTGAGCGCTATTTTACGCGATGCTGGAAGGAAAGGTGTATGAGACGTCGCGCACCTGTGCACAATTGTGAAAATCTCCCACGTCGTCGTCGTCATCGTCGCAGTGTCTTTTCGCGCCAAGGAGATCGTGTGACGCGCGCGCGCGTGTGTGCGTGTGTGTGTTTGTGCTTGGTTGAAGATCGCGAGGCGGTTAAGAAAAAAAAAAAGAAAAAAACGAAAAAACAAGAATTTTAAGGGGAAAAACGAGGGAGCGAGAGAGAGAGAGAGAGAGAGAGAAGAGAAACAAAACAGAAAGGAAAATAAAATACGACGGCGACGGTGAAGATACGAAGATGCAGCAGGTAGCGCGGATATCGCGCGAAACCGGTTAGACGGGGAAGACGAAAGCAGCATGTGTGTATAAAGACACATTCTCTTGTGTATTATATATATTTATAGCTATATATATATATATATATATCTCTATATATATCTCTATATATATATATATAGATATATATACATATATACATATATCTATATTGGTGGTATCGGTAGCAAAGGTGCACACCGATTTCTCTCGGCTCTCGTTCGCCGACTGCAACTCCCCCATCGCGATATTCCCCAGTGTCTTCTTCCATTACTCTTGTCTTGCTGTGTATCTTATTTCGCGGTTGAATACAAATATATACATACATATATATATACATGTGTATGTATGTATGTATATCGGACCGATATTTCCTTGCTCTCCGTTTCTCACTGATTCGCGCCCCGGTAGAGAGAAGTTGAGAAATCGGGGAAAACAAAATTGATCCGTTGCGCTCGTGCGAATCTCGCGCGGTATATCGTCGAGCAGGAACCTCGTCACGTACCGGAAAACCCACTCACGTGACAAAATACACAGTGAGGGAGAGGAGAAGACCAGAGAGAACGAGAGAGTGAGAGAGAGAGAGAGAGAGAGAGAGAGAGAGAGAGAGAGAGAGAGAGAGAGAGAGAGAGAAAGAGAGAGAGAAAGAGAGTAGAGCAAGCGCCTGGTTCAGTAGTTAAGGACCCTGGTGGCTCAGACTGGATTATCCACGATATACGAAGTGAGATAGGTGCGAGAGAGAGAGAGAGAGAGAGAGAGAGAGAGAGAGAGAGAGAGAGAGAGAGAGAGAGGGGGGGAGAGAGAGAGAGAGAGAGAGAGAGACAGTGAGAATGATGCTCTATATACCGAGGTCCTTAAACTCGTAATATATTTCATCGTCGAATGCTTCTTCATATATTCTCTCTCGCAATTCTCGCCTTCGGTTCTCTTCGCGCGAGCCATTCCGAGGATCTTTGATTGCCATCGATAAAACTATCAAAGGTATATATAATTCGGTCCTTCGTTATATCCCCCCTCCCCCTTTCCTTTCCTCCAAGGTTTATACACCGTGTCGACAAAGCGGGGAATAACTTCAATGTGGGAATGAAGAGCGCCACCTGCGCTAACTGTTGATGAGAAAGGGTCCGCTTAACTGTCTTCCACCACTCTCCACCATCGTCGTCACCACTTTACGATTGAGACAATAGGATTCATCGTGCGGTATATTTCACTCGTAAAGCGCACACTTCGTGAGAATATACACACTCGGCTACGTTACGTATGGGTTTCAACGGAGAACGTTGAAAGGAATCTATGTCTCTCTCTCTCTCTCTCTCTCTCTCTCTTCGTATAACGTTTCACGAGGGTCGATCGAAGCTGTCGTTAGTTACAGCGGAACCTGGGCTCGTTGCTTCGAGAATTTTGCGAACCGATCGACCGGATCGTACGAGTGAACGAGATATTCGAACAGTCTAAGTGCGGTATATTTAACTAAGGATCGTTTCGCGATCGTCATTAATATCACGAGGGGGCAAGGGGGGGGGGCAGGGTATTGTCACTCGGTTTGCCGATCGTTCGCATCATTTCGTCGATACCGTTTACGACAACCCCCACAAGTGCTATCCCACTCAATTTTATCGACGACCTATCAACTACCGCGATTTATTTGTTATTATTATTTTATATATATTTCGTTACAACAGATATCATATTTATATATATATATATATTTAGTTTTTTCGTAAAAAGAGCAAACGAGAGAAAATATGTTGAACTCGCGTACCTCATATTTCTCATAGAAACGAGACAAGAACTCGGCACCAATCAGGGAAAGAGCAAGTTCTCGTTTCTCGAAGATCCGTCGAGTAGTCGTCGTCCTTGTCGTCGCGGTCGTTGTCGTCGTCAGTTCACGTCGTCGTCGTCGTTTCTCTCTCTCTCTCTCTCTTTCTCTCGCTCTCTCTGTTTCCCTCTTTCTCTTTCTCTCTCTCTCTCTCACCCTCGCTCACTCAACCTCGCTGTGCTCAGCCGGGAAGGATAATTGTCGGCAACAAGTGCGAGATCCGAACTGTTCTCTCTGCCGTTGGTGGTGCTGGCTCCGCTACGAACTCGGGTGCGCGTTCGCTTCTCTCGTTAACGAGTTGCCGAAAGTAGCTCCGGGCGTACGCACGATTAAACGATATGCGACCAGCATCGCTTTAGAGACGACGCTCGATTCGACGATTATACGGGCCGGCTCGACGCTCTCTTCGTTTTCGTCGCGAAAACTTTTCCGAAAATCGACGTTCTTTCTCGTTTTACGATTTCTTTTCTTTTTTTTCTTTCTTTCTTTTTTTTTCATGACTTCGTAATTAATTTTTCATTTTGCAAATCGTCTCGAACACCGAATCTTACGAATTCCTTTTTGTCCGCTCGCGTATAACAAGGTCGTGCGTTTTTTTTTAGATCGATAGGACGCGATTTTAATTCGCGGGTGGAACGACGCGAAGTGTTTTAGGAAAATTTGCATACGACGTGTGTCGATAAAAAGTGACTTTACGCACGCACTTGAAGTGTTTGCGCCATCGTGTCCACATCGGAGTCGCGATTTTTACGACGTTCCGAGTGAAAATTTGATTTTTTTTTTACAAATCATCGTCTATTCTCGAAAGCCGAAGGATTCGCCCGGAAAAACGTTATTTTTCGAGCGAAGTGCGGCGCGCTTTTTTTGTTCTTTGTTTTTCACAACGTCGGGTGGCAATAAAAATATCGTCGAACGATCGATCGGGAAGTGAACGTTGAAGCCTCGGAACGATCAGGCGCGTTCCACGCTCGATTTGTTTCTCATTCTACTCGACGCCGTCCGTTGAATATTCGTGAAAACGAAAAACAAAAACAGAGACAGAGAGAGAGAGAGAGAGAGAGAGCGAAAATGAAAAAATAAAAATAAACATAGCTCGTGACGGAAAGAGGAGAAAAATATCATAGTGATTTTTTATTTCTACCTTTTTGTTTTTTATTATTTTATTGCCCGCCTGCACGGGAAATTATAAAATACTGAGCAATCAACGCTCGCTTCATTTCCGATGTTTTACCGTTCGTGGAGTGGGAACGTGTTGTTTTTTTGTCTTTCTTTTATTCGCGCCTACGCACATATTCCCACCCGTTCGTCGGTTCGCGAGCCGAAAAATGATAAGTGTTCGTCGTTGAACAAATAAAACTCATCGCTGTCGATAAATATTAAGCGTCATAATCAGAAAGTGTATAAATATATCTATATATCTATATATCTATATATCTATATATATAGAAAGAGAGAGAGACAAAAAAAGATAAAAATATATGAACGTTCGTGACGTAGTACAATTAGCGATAACCGCTGCGGGCTTTGGTGCAAATATTTCACTCTCATTCCCTCATTCTCTATTTGCACGATTCCACTGTACGTCGACCGTTGTCAAACCGCATGAACTTTACAACAGCCAGAAGCTCCGAGCCCATACCCTATCGCGCCATCCTCTGCCGATTCAATCGTATCGCGATCAATTGTTCGAAAAGTGCAGGTTTCAATTCGGTGTATTTTGTTTTTTCACCATAGCCGTGTATGAACTTCGATCCATCGGGGTGGTCCGCTTTCTGTGTTTCGATATTCTCAACTAAACGCGTCTCGTTGCCTCAGTCAAAGAGCCTCGTGCGCGTCTGTGTGTGTGTGTATGCGTTGAAAGTGACTGAAAACGAAAAATTGGAATAAAATAGGTATAAGAGATAAAAAGAGAAATACGAAGATTTGTGAATGAGAAAAGAAAAATTGACCTAAACATATTACATATAAATATTATATATATATATATATATATATATATAACATATTACATATAAATTTTATATATATATATATATAAAAATGCGAACGATAATTAATTTACGTGGTTCGAATTTGAAAAAAATGTCGGAGCGATCGATGGATTACGGTGATGTCTGGTCTTGAATCGAGTGTGGATACGTATATATACGTATATGCGTGCAAGCTCGAATACTTCATCGAGGAAAGATCCACAGAAATTTAACCAACAACTCTCTCTCTCTCTTTCTCTGTGATTTTCTCACTCACTCTCATTCAGTCTCCTTCTCTCTCTCTCTCTCTCTCTTTTGTCCCGGGTCTTAATCGAATCAGCGTTAATCAAATAAAATTAAGGACGTGCCACTGTCATTGCGTCTTTCGGGGGGGAACCTCGCGCGAGGCTCTCGCATAGCTCGTTTGAGCGCGCTCTCGCGTTTCCCACCCTCGGTCGTCTTCGCGCTCATCTTCGTCCACCAAAGTCTAATAAAACTTTTCAATCAGCATGGATGCGAGAAGACACGATTGGATTATCTGGTGCGCGTACCTCGTCGCATTTGTCATCGGAGCCGTCGCGGCCGGACGAGTTTTCGGTGAGTCTTATAACACACGTTTACATTAGATTCGAATCAAAATTAGATTTTACTACGTAATTAAGAAGATCGATTGTAACGTTTTCGTCTTTCGATTTATTTTCTTTTTCTTTTTTTTACTTCCCTTTTGTACCCTGCGGATAAATCAGGATAATTGCGAGTTTTTTTCCGTCCTCGATTGCATTACGGGGTAAATTAGATCGTTTTTTTTTATTCTACGTCATTAAGGATTCGGTCGTAATTAATTATGTGATTGGAAAAGAATTGTCGCGCGATTGGACGATTTGGATTTTTTCTTTTACGTTCGTTCAGATATTTTGAAAATAAACAGTAGGTATATATATTTGTAGAATATCGAAATATATATCATATATCAATGTTTATATTACTTTTACGAACAATTTTTGTTTTCTGAAATTATGAAAAAAATCATTTCGCACCTGGACAACGATCGATATTTCGGATAATTGAGACGAGGTTGGGTTTATAAAAAGGAGAAACCGAATTAAAATAAAACCCACGTACGCTACTTTTATCGTCACGAGCGTGCGAATATTTGGAAACAACATGCACAAAAATCGCAACGTCGCATTATCCGGCCTCGATGCCATCCCCTTCTCCCGCTCGATAAATCATTCGTAAGCGTTTGTACCCGTGTTTATTTTTCTATTCACGATGCGAGGATCGATCGGTTGTCCGATTACTATACGCTTATTAAGATCATTAATTTATTTAACAGGCAAACAAACGAAACCAACAAATTGTATTATGACGCAAGATTGAAATTTCGATGCTTGCGTCAATTGTCGATGCGAGAGAGCCAATTATAATCGAACGATTCAATTAAATTCGCGGGGCCGAGAAGGGAGGTTCTGTTAGTGAATTTATTGTTACGTTGCATTCTCTTTCAGGACATAAATCGTAATGACACTTGCCTTCGCTCACCGTACAATCATTTAATTTATGTAATTTCTTGTTATTGTTTTTTTTTCGTTTTTCTTTCATCGTTTTTTTGTAGTCTTTTTGCTTAGCAGAATATATCTATATATACAAACATCAATTGCTGTACGTTAGTCTCGCTAAAACTCGAAAACACCTTGACCGATTTGATTAATTTTTGTTTGTGTTGTTGGTTAAAAAAAAAATAATAGAGAAAATCCTAAAGAACAGCTGAAAAATCGAAAAATAAAAAATTGGTTATTTTGTATTGAAATCTTATTACTTTATATAAATGGCATTCGTGACGGACCTATCTTACAACTGACGTACTTTACAAACCTGTTATTTCTTCCGTGCAGTTGTGTACAATTTATTACATTTCAAATCGTTTTTCGTTTTTTCGTAAACAAAAAAACGTGGGTTTAGAAAAAAGAGTTGTTTAAAGTGAATTTAGTTACATTTTGCGATCATTTATTTTAATGTCTCTCTAATATATCGCGTGTTCGCGCGTAGGAAAGCCACCATCCTCGTATATTTACGCACCGCAAAACAAAAACATAGTTCATCAGAAAGCTTTACATAAAATCCATTGAATTCATTTGGATTGTAAGCAAGCTTTATTTAATAACCAAACGAAATTCAAATCGTCTAAGATAAATCCAGTATTATTGATCGCAACAAATTGAAGTTGGAGGGTTGATTAAGATTGATTATAGCTAACCAAAAGTTATAAATAAAATGAAAATCAAATGAGTCAAGCTAATTCATTTTCTCACACATTTTGTATGCAACGGTTTTTTTTATTCTGCGCTGGTACGAAGTTCGTCGGGTCAGCTTGTAGAATATAAAATTAAGATAATTATTTTAGCAAAAGTAAAAAAAAAAAAAAGAAAAAATACAGAAATTGGACAAGCTCTCGAACCTAACGTATAATCGACGTTAATTCCAGATCTTATGTCATTATGTATACAAAATATTTGTTGAGCGGCGTAAGGAACCCTTCTATGCAAAAATCAAGTATCGCACGAAATCTCGCACGAACGAAGGCGATGGGATCCGTAAATATTGAGTGTTCTAGCCTCGGGTATTACCTCATGAAATACCACGAATTAATACGAATCCTGACGAAAAGTATATATATTTATTACCGCCGCAACAATCTCCGTTAACCGTTGCACGAACCTCGCTGTCTCGATTTATGGCGATGATGGAAGTGGCGAGCGGTGAATGTATCTTTCATAAAAATTCATCCCCGTATAGTTATAAATTCTCTCGGTGTCCGAAAGAAAAATATTGGCGGTGCGCGATGAAACAAAAACAAATAAAATACAAAATAGAAGGAAAAAATTACGAAAAAGAGAAAATTACGAAATGAAAACATTCATCGTCGCGATTTTTCATCGCGATTACCTCAATTCGCATTAATTGGGCTAAATCAAACCTGTCTTCTTAATTTGAAACAAATTACGCAATATTTGTTTGCATCAAGGTCGACATTTGGCGTTATCGCGACAGTGAAAATGACAAACGAAAAAGTCGCATCTCATAAAAATTCTATTGCGCATTGTTTTATATTTCACCGATGTCTAATGTGAGATAAAACATTATCCACGATTCGCGAGAGAACGAAAATGAACAAAGAAATCATGAAAAAAATTAAATTCCAATATTTTGCAGGCTGAATTTCTTATTTTTCATCATAATTACCGTAATCGATTCTAATTAGCGAAATAAATTATTTTCGATTGAAACGAGTGAGCAATTTGCATATTTTCCTCGTATTAAACTGTATTACCGGGTAAACAATTTTGTCGTTTGAGTAAAACCGGAAAATCATGGTAGAGTGGTGTATCGAATGTCTCGTGCCGTTCCAAGTAAAACTTGCGTGCAATCGAGGAGAAGTGAACGATCGCGAGGGTATCTGATCTTGCGTGTATCCGTGGAGTATATGAGAGAAAACGAAAGAGAGAGAAAACGAAAGAGAGAGAAAACGAAAGAGAGAGAGAGAGAGAGAGAGAGAGGCAGACAGACATCCATACAGAAAAAGAGAGTGAAAGAGAAAAGTGAGGCGTGAGCTCGCAGCTCCCGCCGGATTCCAACACTTGTGTTTTACGTCCCTCGTAATCCGAAGGGTGGCGCGAGTTAAGTGCCATATCGCGTTTCCGATTTCGTTCAACGTGCCGTATATATATATATATATATATATATCGCTTCGTGATATACATACCCGCGCGCCCACACCCAATGACTTCTTCTGGCAAAACTTTCCGAATGAATTTCTTTTTCTAGCCTGATTGACGCGATTCTCAAAAATACGTGAAGAAAAACGACGAAAGGAGAAAAAAGATAGAGAGAGAGAGAGAGAGAGAGAGAGAGAGAAAAGAGAAAAAAGAAAAATCAAACGAACGATCGTAGAAACTTTGTTGTTCGCAACGATCGTGATACGACGAATATCGGGATGTCCGTGCGATAATTAATAATTGCAGTTAACCACGTGATATGATATGTGTGACGTTATCGAAATGGAGAACGAGACCAGGCCGAGTGTGCGACGGGGGACGAGTAATAATGTATTTGGCATTAACTATGAATTAGGAATTATCAGATTGTCCATTGGAGAGATTATGAATGTCGATAAGCGTACACAGTAGTAGTATACTCGTATGCTACACGTGACGCGTAGACACATATTTGTCGATAGACAAGATATTGGTATCGGACGCGAATTCATTGGCCCATATAGCCCCAAAATCGATATCACTCTTCGTTATTATTCGACCGACACCTCTGTCTCGCGATTTTGGTCGGATAAGTTCAGTTATCGCGAAGCTCGCAGTTTTTTTTATTCATTTTTCTTTTCTTTTTTTTTTCATTATACCAGAATGTGTTGTATTTCGAACGAAAAACAGAAGAAAAAACAAAAACAAAGAAAACATTTCTGTCCTTGTCCAGTGACGGGAACGGGCGAGCGTGTGGACGAGAGCGATAAGCCGGACATGTGTGCGATGCGATCAACGCTTTAATAGGCAATCGCGCTTGTTGCTCGGTTTCCCGCGTTTACGTGTGCTGGCGGCGATGTACGCGCCGCGCGCATGCGCGGGCACTTGCCTAAGCTCGTGCAGACGCTCGCGCGCATGCGCATACGCGCACTCTCGTGCCGTCGTGCGCGTCTAAGAGTGCGCGTGTGTGTCTCTGCCCGTTCGAATTATGCCTACGCGAGGATAACGAGAAACTCGTATCTCAATTGATGAAAACGAATATCTGCATAGAGGGGCGTTCTATCGACTATATTTCCAGGCTAATATAACGCCCTCTCGTCTCTAATTCAAATTAACTGGCTTACTATCTGTACCTGCGCAAGCATCAACACAACCCTCTCGTGTATCATCGGGACTCTCACTCTTATACGCGGCTGATAAATATTCGCCCTCGATCTATTTACCTCTTTATCGCTCTATCGGCTCTCCCGTTGGCCAACCGTTTCGCACGATTATCTCCGGATTTGGCGATTTATAGTGGAAATTTTATGAATTATTCATCATGATTTGTACGCGTGTATATACATATATATATATTTATATATAAATTTTCTTTACACGATGATATTATTTTCGTTAAGATAAAACACCGTCCTTTCTTGTCTCAAATTCGAATTAGGTTTAAAAAAAACGCGCAATTATTACGTTTTTTTTTTGGTATTTTTATTAGTTTTTAATATTCGCATATTCGCTCTCCATCTCCCCGTCTTAAGTAAACGTCGGAAATATTGATTTTCGGAAAATACCCACGACCGTTCGCGTGATCGTCCAATTACTCCAATTCTTCGTAGCACATGAAAACTCGATAATCACGTATAAGGTAAAAATAGGATGCAAGAAAAATATAGAAATAACGAAAGAACGAACGAAATACAAATAAATGACATAATCGACGTCGAAATTGAAAATATCGTTATCGCGGTTGTTTACGAAAGGAAAATGTATATTTTCATCAAGCTAATAATTTCGACGATGTATCGTCGAAATAACTTCGAAAATTCGTCAAGCATCGAAAATTATTCCGTCAATGACTCGTTCACGATGTCTCAACGTTGTCCGTGTCTCATATCGAGTAATCAATCTTGGCTGAATTGACGAGAGTCGCAACGCGAGGGTGGTTATCGTTGATAGGAACACGAGCGCGACGAAGCATTGATTTTGGTACGGGGGGAAGGAACAGGACCGTACGATTATGAAAATGATGCTCGGCGTCGTGTCAAAGGGTGACACGTGCAACGAGAGTCTCGAATAGATTGGCGCACCAGTTATGTTCGCGGTATAGGGGCCGGGGCTGTGCGAGAGAGGGCTGTGGGGAAGACCTCGTTACTTCGACGACAAGTTCATCTTGGAGAGGTCGACCTCGCTGGTATCGCGAAGAAATTGAATCTCGTTAGACGATTAGAGGAAGATTGGTTGCGGAGAGGGAGAGACGGAGAGAGAGAGAGAGAGAGAGAGAGAGAGAAAGAGAGAGGGAGGAGCATGAGAGAGATCCGAGTGGATGATGCCGCCCGATTCGAGATAAGGGCGGAGTCGGGAGTGAGGCTCTGTCACATATAAAGCACGGGAGACGGAAGATTGTCCCTATCTTCGGGAGTAACCGGGCATAGTGTCTGTGTATATAGGTAGGTGAGTATGTGTGTGTCTGTGTAGATAGGTACGTGAGTATGTGTGTGACACGCACGAAGAGAAGACGAAGTAGTTAGCGATTGATGCATCAAGATGTCTCTAGCGGGACGTTCTGTCCTTGCGTATATGGGGCCTTTCGTGTCAACTCATCAATGAAGTTCGAATAAAAATGAAAAGTTTTGGGCAGATATTACATGAATTCGATACAGCGAAGAAACTAGAAGCAACGTTTATGATATTTCGGGCAAGCGTTCGATCGATTTTCAATTATTGAAATAAATATAACGATTAGTTGTTTGATAAAATAATTTATGAATTATTATCATTAAAACGTTCGATATTTTTGGGAAGAAATGTTTGATTAATTTGATTAAAAATGTCGATGATCGAAATTGATAATTTTTAATATAATTCGTTAAAAGTTTCAAGACTTTAGGTACCTAATTAAATTAGAAATAAGACTCGTACGCACGCGATACGCGAGATGGGGAACAATTTCAATTCTCGCACTCGATGATTTTTTTTTTCGTAAGTACGTCGATCTTAACAAAATTCTATATACTTTTAGATTTTTTTCTTCTCATGCACATGCGTCGAAATTAAAAATATCGCTATCGATAAATAACGATCATTGTCCAAATTATTGTAAAACTCTTCGTACGTAAAGTTTTCGACGTCGTCGTCTCTTCGATCCGGGAATGGTTACAGATCGCGAGGGAAAGCGCGTATGTTAATCCCCCCCCTGAGTACAATGAGTTCCTCAAGATTCAACCGTGAGACAATAACCAATGAAATTCCATGCGACGGAAGAAATTGCAAATCGACGAGTTAAACCATAGCGCGTCGAGTCTTACGGCTTGGAGGATGTGCATTGTGTTCGAGGCTTTAGTCCTTACGCAGACGAGATGTGTTTCGGAGCTTTGCCGTGTTTCTGTACGTTCGGGAAAAGACACATAGAACCGAAACAAACATAGGAGGGAGAGTGAGCGAGAGAGAAAGCGAGAGAGAGAGGGAGGATAGTAGAGATATAGCAGAGAGCTCTCGCGAGCACGTAGTGAACGGCTTGAAGCGTACCGATATCGATTCCTATAGCTGTGCCATCACGAGACGAGCAACACACACATCATCATATATCTATATACACCAAAGGCACAAGTACTATTCGCGAGTAGAACCAGAGCACCAGGAGCATTGAGAGATTCACCATCAGACACTCCGCATCCTCTCGCGTTCACCAACTCTCTCTCCCTCTCTCTCTCTCTCTCTCTCTTCCTCGCTCTGTCTCTCTGTCTCTATCTCCATCCCTCTCTCTCTCTCTCTCTCTCTCTCACTCCGCCTTCTTACGTGCGTCCATCCTTGTCCTTCGCTTCATATACACATAAACATATATATATATATATGTGTATACGTGCAAGCCCGCCAAATGTAAACTCGCGCGATCGCTGCATGCATACATGCATTATATCGTTGAGTACATACCGTATATTCCGCGTTGCTGAGTCCTCTGGATTTGGAACTATACGTATATATACGTATATAATACACATATAAACGTGTCTAGAGCAATTTCTCGTTCTCTCGTCTTTTATACACACACACATACACAGATATATATTTGTTAAAGTGTAATGTGTATATATATGTATAACATAAAGGGTACACTATGGACGGTTGTACCATCTCGCTTCTTCTCGACGTTCACATTCTCTTTGGAAGTAACCTCATCCTCGAGTATGTGTGCCACACACGTATTTCACCTGATTCCTCGATGTGCATAGATGTATATAGAACGTATACGTACCGTATGTATGACCGTAGTAAAGGTAACCAATGCGAATCGTGTCGTAAATACGTAATACGCACGAGAGCTTCTGGTCCATGCTTTCCGAATCTTTATTCTCGTCTTTTTATCTTAATACGGTATGAGATGTAAAACAATATAGATACGAGAGAGAGAGAGAGAGAGAGAGAGCCCAACGGTACGCCTCGTTCTCCGCACGAAAGAGTTCTACTTTTCTCCTCGGGCCGTTGTTTTTTTTATTTTATTTATTTTGTTTATTTTGGACTGTTTGCCGCTAGTTTTGTAGCAAACAGGGATGAATATTTGGGCAGGCCGCTGGTATTTTCCAAGAGAGAGAGAGAGGGCATGGAACAAACCTTTCTGTGGGGAATTGAAAAAGGATATACGTATATACATTTGCGGGCGGGGTAAGAAATTCGTAATTTGGGGTGAGTTATTCAATCGAGTCATTTCATTTTTAGCCATTGGAACGGAATAAAAAGATTTCTCTCTGATATCCGTCCGTCACGGTGGATTTGCACACTCGGTTTCGTTTAACGAACTTTATCGTGCGCAACCCTCGTTTGGTACGCACCCTCGTTGCAACATTCTCCGAGGCTTTGATACATCCAGGCTGCCCGGAATATTTTAAATAACCCCCCTTTTGTACGTATATATCTCGACCGTTTTTTTTTTTGCATACTTTGGCCTCTTTTAATATTTCTTATTCGAAATAGCGACGTTTACCCTCCCGCCACTTCCCCCTCTCTCAGCCCTCGTTTTGTTGCGGCCGCGCTTGGGAAACGAGTGATTCGAGAGCTTGCCGCGAGAGCGAGCGAGACAGAGAGATAAGAGCGTAAAATATATTTAGGGTGTATAAAACATTTTCGTGATGTAGCGTTATGGCCGGGGGTTGAATTAGGGGGCGCAGTGCTGGTGGCATCAGCAGCGAAGAGACGCATACGTGTATTATGATGTATAGATGTATATGTGTGATATAATATAAGCAGCAAGAACACCCCTTAAACCACCCCCCACACACTCCCTCCTCTCATACGTCCCTATCGGTGCTACGTAATACTACCACTAACGTGTAGGACACTCGGCTCTTGCGGGCTCGAGCCTCGAGGCACGCTCACGTTCACGTTGATTCATGGTATGCGCGGTGGTTATTCAGTGAATCTAATTTCTACAAT
This sequence comes from Netelia virgata, assembly GCA_951802705.1. Lineage (NCBI taxonomy): Eukaryota > Metazoa > Arthropoda > Insecta > Hymenoptera > Ichneumonidae > Netelia > Netelia virgata. Next base: position 11,335,016 of record OX637865.1, on the reverse strand, counting down.
TTCCCTCGCCTTACCAGGGCTCTATAAAGGATATGAGATAACTCGGATGGTGCTCGTGTATACGTATGTTATATTATATTATACGTAGAGATAGATACGCGTATATACGTTCATAGGGATGAAAAATCCTATGCGTCGTAACATCTCTTAGTCTTCAATTACTCCGTATAAATGAATAGATTTATGCAAGTTATTGTAATGTATATAAATCAAAGATAGATCCGTTTTATAACCGCGACGTTGAGTCGAATGGCATTAGGGCGAGATTCTGACTCGTTGGATGTTCGAGAAGATGGAAGGATAGTTCGAGAATAGTCGAGATATTAAATATAAATTTAATGCTATCATTAGCGATCTCGTATACGTTACGACCTAAATTCATAACTGCAAGAAATTGGCAGGAATTTGAATATAATTACGTCGACGGCTCGAGTGTCTCTTGATTAATGCTCGTACGTTTATTTTTGACTTTGTTGTTGTACCGACTCTAAATGATGGAAATTTCGTCATGCGGAACTCATATTGTAATTACATGTCGTGAGGAATGAGCAGAGAGCGAGATATATATAGAGAGAGGGAGATAAAGAGAGCGGGAGATGGCGAGCAGGGAGGGGGGAGGGCATTAATGTATACGCGTCAGAATATATTTTTGTCGTGTACCGATCAATTTTATTAGACATCCTCCAGCTCGAGATTATTCGGGCCGGAACTATAACAGAATAATTGTATGTCGCCAGCGTGTTATACGTACGGGACTTTTTTTCCGGTTGCGTCAGAGCGTGTGGCTAGACTGAGGTTATTGAATTAATTGGACGGTCAATCTTACTCTGGAAAATTGATAAATCCTATCGGTACGTTGGTTATCGGGTACAATCTATCATAGGCGCCTATACACATATGAGCAATAAATATTCCGTCTGCGCATAATGCATGTTGGCGTGTCCGCGTTAAAACGATGGACGATTGTAAAACAAGTCTGAAATTATGGAAAATCAATCGAGGAACATTACGTTCTACGAAAATTTCTCGCGTAACATGAATATGACATTCTCGTTAAGGGCTCATGCCTCTGCGGGCGCTGAAAACCGAGTAAATTTGAAAAATTATTATAAACGTTATCTGGCGAAAAAAAAAATTAAATTGTTGATTTCACATTTTTTATTGACTTTTCAAATATAAGAAAAAAATAATTGTTTTTTTTAAAATATTAACATCATTTTTTACGGGTAGAAATGAACGACTGATGAACACCTAGGTGCTTCCTGGTCGGCATCATAACTTCACCAACGATTATCCAATTTGCAAAAATAAAGCGGAATCTAATAAAGAAATGTAGTAGTTATGGAGCAAACTTCTTTTTTCTCATCCGAGTGGACTAGATGTATTATGAAATCAGAAATTGTTTGTACATTCCGAATATCATGGTTATATTCATGGTTTCATTTCCAAATATTCATAATTTACTGGTCGAAAGTGGACAAATCTGAATTTTCACGCTTTTTTCCTTTTGACTGGAATAATTTTTTTAATCTGGAATGTGACCATGATATTCTTAATGTATAGACAATTTTCAAACATCCATCGAAGGTATTTTGAAGGAAAACAAATTTCTACAATCCCGACAGTTCTCCTAGGTGGGCATGACTCAGGGTCGACTAAGGTCGACATTTTTTTTCGTCCGATATAACTCGACTGGGTAGTCGCAGAATCGGAAATTTACCGTAGAACACGAATATAACACTTTCGTTCCTGATTTTTTATCAATTATCGATCAAATATTGAAAAAACTGAAAATTTCTATGTTTTTTCAACTTTTGACCCGCCAATTTCTAAAAACCAGGAGTACGAATATTACATCGTCATTCTAGTGAATATTCTCGTTTCAAGAAGGTGCCGTTTTTAAGAAAACCTTACGTACGGACCTACCCTTTCTCCAAAAACTTTTCAATCTTTGACGAACGAAACTTGTGAATGGAAACAAATTACCCTAATTGAATAACTTTTATTAGCGCGAATTACTTCCAACATCGCGAAAGATAGTCGCCCACCTGTATTCAACGTGCCCTCGGGAGGATGTTACTGTCGAGCGAAGTTCTGTGGTCGAATTCTCGCGCGTAGAATCTCGGAAGCTTTGGGCATTACGTAAGATAACCAACCAGCTGTATTGTACATATTTATGCTTATAGCCCACTGGAGATTACTATTGACAGGCGAAATAATTCTGTGGTTGAGTTTTCGCGCTTAGAATACGTCAGTGAGCGACGATGGGGATAGACCAGGAGGGGTTAATGCGAATTCAGATTCGCGAATTTGTCCTATCTACCATCTGTGCAGAAGTTTAAATAGAAACACGCCGGGAGTTTTCACTATATATATATATATATATGTCTACGCGTTCTCGCGAGACTACTTAGCCAGGGTTTCGGCAACGTCAACTCACCGCCGGAGTTTCTGGGCGTACTGTTTTCCGTACCCTCGTTCCACTTGTCATGAGAAAACAGATGGAATTAAATGAAGCATATTATTTACTCGGAAAGACGCGAGCTAGTTAGAAAGAGGATTAAACAGTATTATATGCATAAATTTTTGATATAGATATATCATCGACACTGTCACATTGTTAATCTAGAGTTAGGAGAGAAACTATAGTCGTGAGAACAAAAAAATATCACGTGTGAATTTACGCGCATGTCCGTTCCGCGAGAGCGAGGAAGGGAGGAGTTCGGAAAATGATTTAACGTTTGCGACAGATCAAAGGCTGCACGAAGCCAGAACAAGTTTGATTAAAGGTTCTCGCGTTGACATTAAATACCCAATCGCATTCGTGGACAAACAAATAAATCGTCGGTTGTTCGCTGCATGTCGTGAATTTGGAACATATATATACCATATATATATATATATATATATATATATATATATAAATTGTGCGGTAGGTGCGACTAAAATCCGCGTATGTAACGCGAACGAGTGGCTAGTGTGTAACGTGGTATGCCATGTTATCACAGAGGTTATATATACATTTATAATATACATATATTATAAATATAAGTACATCTATATATACAGGGTGACCCATTTTAATTCGTCGATGTTAATAAGTCAAAAAAATGGGAAAGAACGAAAAAAAAAAAGTTTTCCCATGAAGTCGATAGGTTTTCGGTGACAAATTTCGGGTTCGATTCTGTTTAATGTCACGCTTGATGTCGCTAATAACGTGGTGAGGAAAAAAATGATAAACTCCGGTTTGAAAAAGTCCGGTTTGACCCCCTTCCGGTGACCTCAATGTCTCGATGTGAAGAAAATCTCGATCTGAAATTCGTAAGACTTCCTCAAGACTGTGAAACTTTAAGGGAAACCTGTTTTTCGTACGACCTCATTTTCTCGATTCATATCCATAAATTAAAATGCATCACACTGTATATATATATTTATAATACTGATGTCTGTGTGCCACTGTTGTTGTGTACAAGATTCTTTGGGTAGCTCGGGGTCGAGAGCAGCATGCGTGAATCGAATACAGCTCGCGATATCCGCGTTGCTGCATTTCACCCCGGCATACCCTAAAAAGGCAGTAGAATATCGCGAGGTAGGAAGTGCGAGGCATGCAACAGAGCCCTACCAATTCCGAGGTATGTACCTACATACCCGTGTATCGTTGCAAGGACGAAAAATCGTTACAGGCTCGTTTAATTTTCATTCGCTGTTGGCCGAAAAATTGCATCCACAAAATTTCGGGTTGAGTTTACGATGAAAATTCAATCAACGAAATGACGAAGCATGAATCGTGACGCGTTGTGATTCGTCTAGCAGAATTTTTACATACGTAGATCCAATTAATATTTTGTTTTCGATCAATTCGTATTACGTTCGTGGAAAATTTGTTTAATTCTCGTATATATAACTCTGATTTGTCAGCGTACTGTCACTTCGGTATAGACTTTTGTTTATCACCGACGTACATTTTCTCTCAACGAAATAAAATCGATCGCGAAACGATTAAAAGCGGATATTTATCGCGATAAATTAGAATTTTTATATATAAACGACGAGAGAGAACGTCGACAATTGGGCGTATCGTGTATCGAGAACGATCCTCTTTCCCTCGTGCAACACGTCGTTACGAGGTTTAATTTAAGGGTGAGATATATCCCATCTGCGATATCACAAGCTGGATGAAATCTCGATGGTAATTGGTGAAGAAGGGGAGGGATCGACAAAGATAGAGAGTGTGGGAGGAAGATGACTCGGTGAAGCGTATGAAATAGCGAGGAAACTCTGTTGGGAGGCTTCATCGACGCTGTAGACGAGCACCACATACCTACTCCGATGTCGATGCGTGTGCGATTTCTCTTCTTCTCTCTCTCTCTCTCCCTCTCTCTCTCTCTCTCTCCCTCTGTTCTCATAGATAGCCAAACTTTCGGTATTACATATTAGTACTTCTTCCCTTGCTACGTTCTCCTCGACGAAACTTCTATCTCGTGAACGTCGACGAGAAATCTGAGGAATGATGTATATATGCGCATGCGCGTTTATATATATATACGTATATGTGTGTAAATGGCGGATGCACCTCAACAACCCGAACGAAACCCAAAGTTGCTGGTTACGTGCACATCCCTCCTCCCCCTCACCCCTCTCTCTCTCTCTCTCTCTCTCTCTCTCTCTCTCTTCCTAACCCTCGTTGCTGGCCCGAGTGAGCGAGCTTTCACTTCCTCTTGTCGTGTATGCTCCAGCGCATATTTCACATGTGGCCTTTCCCACACTTGCTCCACTCTTTCAACCGTAGGTACGTATCGTCTAACCCCTATTTCTCTCGCGTCTCAACGAGAGCTTACACCGTGCGAACCAAGACCAAAAAAAAAGCACGCAATCTCGCAGAATTTATCCATTTTTCAATTTGACGAAGTAAAAAAGGAAGGAACTTTCGTAGGCTTTAGAAAATTTTGAAGTTATTTTCCTTAAGTTCTCTTATCCGATTTTTGTCGTTGTTTTTCTCTTTCTTTTCGTTTTCAAGCTAACTCGTCTTACGTCACGTCGGACTCGTAATCTCCGCCACGAATATCATTCAGGATTGATCGAATGAATCTTGGCTCGTTATGAAATATTGATCAACGGATTACGTAGATATTTAACGAATATTTTTTATGAAACCGAACGAGGGATTGAGAAAGCCTCGAAATTTATACGAACGATAAGTTTCCGACGTTCGCCACGGGATTTTTCGATAAATTTATCGATTGAACGTAGATCGAAAATTTTAATCGGCCTCCGAATGTCATTATGTAAGATCGTAACTACGTTGACGCCGGTGAAGAGCTTCGATACTATATAACTTGCCCCCCCCCCCCCCCCCCCCCCCCCCCCCCCCTCTCTTCCCCTTCACCATCTCTCCATCTCTGCCAAAACCCTAATAAACATTTCCCGTTGGGGTGGGGGGGGGGGCTGGTGTGTGCGCTGTGTTAGAGAATCTACACGAGGGAGAAAGCTCGCCCAGCCCCATCGTGGATAATAATGGCAGATCAATCTCCGATTAAGGATTCAATGGGTGGAAGTTAGCATTTCGTTATGGAAGATCCTGTGGATGAGCGAAAGAGAGAGAGAGACGGTGGAAGGGGGATAATCGAGGAGGAAATGATGATTCCGTTGAATGGAATGTACTCGGCTCTTCGTATTAAATTGACGATTCTATCGGAATATATATATATATATTCCGGAATATATATATATATCGGAATATAATATATATATATAGTACGCATATACATAGTATATAATATTAAATGGTTCGGTCTTTTATAATTCTGACCTTTAGATTGATTTAATATATATATATATAGGAGGGCTTGGTATAGTTTAGGCCTTTGTATCCGGTTCGTGTTCCCCGCTGGGGTGTGTCATACCCCACCGACGGGTCTCGCGGAACAGTCCTTTATCCTCGTATCCGGTTGCGAGGGTGATTTTTTTTTTCTCGAGAAAGATAAGCCACGTGTTACGACGAGTTGATCAAAATCCGGGAGCGACGTGACGAATTCGTCCTTCGAACGCTTCTCCTATCGACAAGTTCATCGCGTAAAAATCCCTGATTTCGTTCAAAGTATATTTTTTAAATCTTTTTGGGTAACTTTGCGCGTTAAATTTTTCACAATTTTTTCGCATAATAGAATTATCTCGAAATTTGAAAAAAAAACACACACACACACAAAAACAATAATTTTGTTATATACAACATAAACGTAACATTTGCCATTTGGAAAATTCGGACAGCGCGAGAGAGCATAAATTTTGTTGACGTAAATGCGGTTATAAAATGACGCAGAGCCGACGCGTCACATACGTCGAGTCCCGGCGATGCGACGGGCAGAAACAAAAATAATGCGGAAAGTTGACAAAACTCCTTCTTTTTTTTCCTTTGTTTTACCGACGAAACTTTACGAACTTTTGTCTTTTTTCTTTCATCCGCAAAACGCGACGGTCGTGTCGTCCGAACGTTGAGCAGTCCTCCGCGCGTAATATCCGATACGTAACACAAGGCGGATCAATTTGAGAGATCAACGCTATAGAGAAAAATGTAAACTATCGTTATAAGAAAATTCATGCACGACCACAGCTGTCTCGCTTGGCTTCGTTCATAATTAGGAGTTTGCGTGATGCGGGTGGCTAAGGCATTTAATCACTGGCTCTCTCGACCCCCCTCCCCTTATTTCCTTCCCACTACGTCACCCTTTCTTTGCTTTCCTCAACTCGAGACCGTATAACGTCCAAGTTCTTCAATCTCACTCTTTCTACCTCATCTCGCCACCTATAATCTTCCTCTCTCTCTCTTGTCGTACTCGGTTCACCCCCGTTTATCTTTGTATATATATATAGGAGAAGTGGAGTATATACGATCTCAAAACTCGGAGCGTTTACAAATTGCTTACAAGCGAAGGAAAGTGGGTCATGCCGATATAGTAGAGCGTGCCTGAGGTGTGCTGCTGATGCTTCCTGTATACGTATACATATATATATATATGTATATATATACGGTGTGTTCCCCGTACAATTTGATAGCACGCCTCGCTACTGTTTTACTTATTTTATCTACGTTTTTACGAGCTCATGGATTGTTTTTCGCCCGATCTTGAGAGTCATCGCGCACCAAAATCCAAGTAAGGGAGGGTGAATCAGGGTGTCCTCGGTTCACACCATTGCTATTCTTAAAATTATACTTTATTGCTAGTATATATATATATATATGGAAATTTATATATATATATATACGCGTCAACGTTTCATTTTCGACGAATGCACGTAGGGGTTTGTGACAAATCTTTTTTTTGGTCTTCGTCGCGCTCGATCTTGGTTCTCGGGTGATTCTAACAAGTCGGTCCCCTCGAATAAAAGCTACCCTTAATTTCGGATGGACACGTAGGGAGCGTTACGTTTAACGAGTCAGATTTCATAACGTGACCGGCACAGAGAGAAAAAGAGAGAGCGAGAGAGAGATAGTGTGAAAGAGGTGGGGGAGAGGGAGGGACCAATTCGTAAATTTTTCATGTCGTTTGTGCTCGTTTTTCTGTATAAATTTCTTCTCTTTCTATATATATAGATAGAGAGAGAGAGAGAGAGAGAACACACACATATGTCTATATATATGTACGTCATGTACAGCCACGTGTTCGATGGTACACGAACACGTATTAGAGGTAGTAAATAAGCATTCGTGGCTGTAGCAGCGAAGTGCAAAGTGTCAGGGTGCATAATTTATTTCATCTATTCATCGTCCGCGGATGCGTGCCGAAATCGGGCCGTGGATGAGATTCCACGAGCGAGAGACCACACCACTATCTATATATCTATATGTAGCTGCAACATATATGTGTATATATATATATATGTATGGATGTATGGATGTATGTATAGGGATAGGGAGCGGTCGAATGGAATATTTATTCACGGTTGTTCGGGGGGTTGTGGTGTTTCGATTGTGGTGCCGCTCTGGACCCTCGGGATTTCAGTATTTTACTACAGGGTGAGAAGGAGAGAGAGAGAGAGAGAGAGAGAGGGAAAGTAAAGCCTCGCTCGAGCGAAGCGAGCACGTAAAGAGAATAGCAAGAACGAGAGCGAAAGATAACGCCGATAAGTTTAACGTGGAAATCCATTGGATATTTTATGAATTTTACGTTCGCACGGTCGAACGTAAAATCGTACTTACCGACGATACAAGGAGGAAGATTTTATTCTCGTTAAATTGTGCCCACTCGCGAGAATACGTAATATATATTTTGAAAAATGTGTGTTTGTGTGTATTTTTTTTTTCTTTTCGTAAATAACGATACGTCGCTTGTGCCAATCGACGCATATTCGTCATTGGTGGATGGTTTTCACGGAGAGTGGAGAGGGCCCGTCCCGGAGAGATTGGTATAGTGGGGTTAGGGAATGCAGGTTAAAAGCATCAAGGATCGCAATAACGAAATTGACCCCCGATGCATATCGCGATGATGGCCAGTTCGGTGTACGATTCTCGTCCATTTTCCCTTTACATATTCCCATTAATGCTTTCCAGCTTTCATGGGTGGAAAACCGCACATAGAGAGAGAGAGAGAGAGAGAGAGAGAGAGAGAGAGAGAGAACGAGAGGAGGAAGTGGGAGGGACACACACTCGTCTCGCTTCAAAGGATTCATCGCAGTGCGTTTCGTTCAACGATATTTACGTTGTTGTTTTTTTTTATTAAAACGAAAAACAAACTGACGAAAAAAGAATTCTTCATCACCTACGCGGTTTCACTTTAATCATCGGCTCCAATGATTTATACGCGTATTAATGGGATAAAAATTTATGAAACAGGAAGAAATATCAAAGATCGATTACTTTTTCGAAAATACGATAGCGTATAATTCCACCTGGAATTCTTAATTTCACAGTTTTATCGGTCTTTGTCGAAGGCCGATAAACGATTTATTGTTATTCGAAATAAACGCGACTCTGAATTGTCGCGTAATCTTGAAATTATGCGAGAAGCACCAAGTGGCTAGTCGATCAACCGGTTGATGCGTCGCCAGGACGTAGTCGAGTCTGAAGCGAAAATGTAAAAAAGAACATATATTCTTCTCTTTATTCGTTCGTCCTGCGAGATCGTAGACATGCCGTGAATGCAGAACGTCTGTTACTCCATCAAATCCGTGAAACGGGAGCTACGCCGATACCTACTCCAGCCACTTCAAGAATCCAGAAAGTCCGGTACTTCGGCGATTCCACGGTTTTAGATAGTTCGAGATACTTAAAAACCCAAGCGGGTCGTCAAACTCGAGAATCCATGAAGAATGGAACGTCGAGGGATATCGCCGAGGTCGATCGACTCCCCGATCTTCGCCACTTTGATATTTGTGGCACTCTCGAAAAATAAAGATGAACACCCATGAGAATAAACATATATCTATATCGAACTTTTTTATATACAGAATAAAATAAAAATAAGCAATTTATTTAAATTATTTATATTACATTATATGATTTAAGAATAAAAAGATTAACATCAGATCTTATATATATATGTATATATAACAGGTTGGCTAGAAAGTAATTGCATTCCTTTCCTCATAAATCGATAATATACGTCTCCACCTATTGTACTTTCTCGCCAAACTAATACAAACATAAATAATATTCATATTAATTCATAAACATAGATATATATATATACTGTTTATACAATATTTATAAAACTATATTTACACCCATACATTTAGACAAATATCGTTAAATCAGGTTGTTCAAAAAGTAATTGCGCTATTTTCCAATAGACGAACGTATTTCTTTATCCATCGTATCAATATATTTTCCTTCTATATAAATCTACATACCTACATTTAAAAAATGTCCCTGTAATCAAAATATTGCATATCACAATCCCATAATGCGATCGAGATGCGACCAAATTGTCCAATATGGGATGTTCTCGGCTCGTTCCATTCCCTCCGTCGTTCAAATATGCGTGCGAGTAATATCCTCGTTTGCATTCTTACCTATACACGTGTGCCAAAAACTATGTATACAACATATATGTACGAAGGGTTGGTAGGAGAGGGGTGGAGGAGGAGGGGGGGGGGGGCTCTTCAGCGTGAACGCGAGAGAGTCCTCGGGCTTATCCCGCAGTAGAAGAGCCGCTATACGAGAGCGGCCTCTCGCCTCCTTGGTTCTCGAGTATACCACCGTCTGCATTTCTGTGTGAAATGGAAGTCACTCGCGCAGAGAGTCTGGGTTAACGTCTCCAGGATACGCCATTTCGGGATCCCGGTCGTCGTTGGAAGCTGTCGCCCCGATAAATCAAGTGACACCTGCGCGACTTTCCGACGACGCTTTCATGCACACGAATAACGAATGCGCATACACAGACACACACACACACATAGAACATTTACATGGATTCATTCACACAGGCACGGAAGGACTATGACAGGGTGAGGAGAAAGGGTGGAACATACGCCGGTGAGAGGTGATACACACGGGGGCACGTAGAGCACAGAAAACGTCATACACACGTACGCCACATCCGGCTTTTCCCCATTTTTATATTTTTTTCTTCTTCTCGGTTTCCTTATATATATATAAGAAAAACGAGAAGAAGAAAAAATAGAATAAAATATATATTATATATATATAGTATTCTAATGAGAATCACGATCGTCTCATCCTTTATATATTTCCTTCGACGTATTCTCTGTGTACCATCGACCTTTCCCTCGTTCCCAACTCTTTTCTCGTTCCTTACCCTCCGTTCATATATTTTTTCTCTTCAACCCTCGACAGTATTCACGCGTATGCAGCGTTCGCAAAAAAAAAAGGACTCGCCGATTCCTCTCGACGATGAAATTTTCATCTCGTACCTACGTAGGTATACGCGAGAGTTATAGAGGACTCGGGGAAGTATTTTTCTTTCAGATTTTGTATTAGTCTCGTAATACGTCTAGTTTCTACCCTCGTACCACACGTTGATACCGGCATATTGCATATATCGGTGGAAGATTTTTTTGTCTTTTTTTTTTTTTTTCACGCGATAAATGAAGTTTATCGAATTGGCGCTTTACCAACCAACGCGCGGCGCACTCTCTATATTAATATGGAAGAGCACGATGAATATGGGCGCCTGTATCGTATCTCTGCTGCTCCCTCTCTCTCTCTCTTTCTCTCTCGTTCCCTCTTCCATTAATGAAGTACACGGAAAGTAGGATTGCGTAAAAAGAGATTCTTTTTTTGTTCATCGTGTTGGTCCGAATGATGATGGAGCATAAATGGCTTAGTTTGCAAAAATCAAGCTTTCAACAGAGGAAACGCGAGAGTCCGAAATCGAAAAGGAAATAATTATGATGGAAAATTAATTAATTAGATTATTATTATTATTAAAGAACGTAGAGAACGTATGAAACGATAAAGTTATATTTTCGTATAATAGATAGCTTTAATTGATTATTATTTCATACCGAAAGTATAAATATATTGTTGACAGTATTTCGTTATTATTTATATAAAAATTCATGTTAAACAATGATTTGTATTTTTTTTGTTTTCATTCGATCGATGCCTGCCTCTGGTTTCGACAGGGTCCATGCACGTACACCCGCGCACACACACGCACACACACACATGCACAAGATGAAAAAAAGCTCAAAAGAACTCGAGGCTCGACTTATTCGGCTAGCAAATGACGGTCGTTGGACGGTCAGGGACGATAGGGTAAGGGAGAGAGGGAGAACGAGTGAGCTCGAATGAAGAAGAGAAAGATAGGGAGACAGAGAGAGATTGGTGGCGGTTCTTCTCTCTAATCTCGGAAATCTAGCACGCCGGTAAGTTTCTCGACCGCTATAGAAACTTCAACTCTCCTCTCTCTCTCTCTCTCGCTCTCTCTCTCTCTCTCTCTCTCTCTCTCTCTTTCCCTCTCGTTGTCTTTCTCTCTTTCTCTCCCTCGATAACACGATCGCGCGACCGTGAAACGAGCTCTCCATCTCTCCTTCTCTCACTCTCTCTGTTTTATCCTCCCTCTCTATAGCCCGGGAAACAGAGCGGGAAACGGAATTAGGTTTGGAAGACGTAGTGCAAAATTGACTTAGCCTCTCGGCAGAGAGTCGTACCTTCCTCCCTTTTCCTCTCTTCCTCTCGACAGACAAATATTCCAAGGGTCTATGTACACATATCGAATATATACGCGTACATAGAAGTAAGGTGGTGGTGATAGAGGTGGGTGGGGGGGGGGGCGGGCTGGGGTGGTGGCGGAGGAGAGAAAGCGAGCGAGAGAGAGAGAGAGAGAGCAGAGAGGAAAACCAACCTCTATCAGGTCTCCAGAGTCAAAATTACGTCTAACTCCAAAACGATTTTCCCGACAGCGATCTCCTCCCGTCCAATCTGTGCAAACGCGTGTCCTTTATAAAACGAAGGTATACGTCCTTGCGATTATAAGTACAGAGTACCTAGTTATCCATTATTATTTATACACAAACATCTATAAAGTACACGTTTGTGTAATCGATCGTGAAATTTAATATTTTTCGAATAAAAAGGTTGCTGCGCCTTTCGTAACGTATAAAATTGTGATATCGTTGCCGAGAAGAAGGAAATAATACCGTACGAAAGTATTGAATTTACGTTAGGATACATTTTTTCCACTCGAGAATATCGCGGTATAAAACTAGATGGCCCAAGGGTTTAGCCGATCATCTAGGGATGTTACAGTGAAATCATACGATGAAACAATCTGTACGCTTTCGATTCCGGGGAGACGCGCGAGTGCTCTTCCGCGCAAACGGAAATAAAAGTATTACTGCTATATATATATATATTCTTCCGCTAGTGAAAACCGACGGGGATAAACTTTTCTCACCGCCTGACTGATGTCTACCTCTATATATGTATACTTATATAACACACGCGCACACATACACACATATATATATATATAGTATAGTATAACCATCCGAGATACGTTCGCTTTAATACTCCTCTTTTCTTGCCTCTGGTGCGCTTTCTGCAAAATCCTATAAGTCGTCCAACGGGAGAGTCTATTACCGAAGGATCACTCCTGTAATTTCAAAACTCGTCGTCCTCGTCAGCCACAGAGGACGGCGGAGAGCTACAGTTTATCCGATCTTTCTTTCTCTCTTCCACACTCTCTCTCTCTCAAATATATAGATATAGATATATTTGTAGTAGGGGTTAATGTGACTCAAGGGCTACGCGTCCGTCGCTCTCCTTCGGGCCCGGAGAAACCCAAAGGCCAGCCACGAGACTGAACCCAAGCGGTGGACCCAAACAAGCCCCGACAAACCCAAGTACCCAGAAAATCTTGCACGCGGTATAACGTTCGGTGGGATATTTTTATAATATATATATATATATATATATATATATATATACTTACGTATAAAATGGATCGTATGTATATAGATTGCGTGGGGTTTCGGTCAGGGCTTTCCATCATCTTCATTTCGTCAGCAACCCTGATATGGGACACCGAAGCGAGACCGTCCTTTCTCTCTCTTTCTCTCTATCTCTCTCTCCCACTGGTCGCCTCTCGCACGGATATTTCTCGACGTTCTACCCTCGTCACTGTGTACACCCACGCACCCCTAGACACACATACACATACACGGACACAAACACAATACAAGCTATATAGTGAGAACCGTTTTCAACCCATATAGATACAATCTCGTGCGCCTTATCTACCCTTCCGGTTTGACGGAATAGCCCCGGATATGAAGTTTCGCGATCGTAAAAACCTCGGGAGGTGAATAAAAAAGAAAGGGGAAGAAAGTAAGAACAAAAAAAAACAACAAATTTTCTTTGACTACCATTAAGCAGTATTCTCAATTTACGGAGAGGGGTACAGGAGAGTAGGGGTAGGGGAGTATGGGGGTAGTTTGTAATGACTGAACAAACGTTATTATCGTCGATGAGGAAAAGCGTCGAATGGAATGAGAAAGAGAGAGAGAGAGAGAGAGAGAAAGAGGCGACATATATAATTAGGCTGCTCGAGACGTTCCGTTACCACTGTCACGATTTGCCCCATGCGGTAGTAGTACCCTTTCGCGCTAACCTTCTTACTCCTGTTTCTTTCTCTCTCTCTCTCTCTCTCTCTCTCTCTCTCTCTCTCTCTCTCCTTCTCACTCCTTTTCTTTCCGTTTCTCTGTTTCAGTAGCGCACCGAGAAAAATAGCATTTATTCTTGCGTGAGTTCCAGCGAGCTTGGTGGGCAAAGTTCAGGAAGCCAATTGTATATACAGTGTAAATTCGATAGTGCACGAGCAAGCATACACTCACACATATACACTCACGCACACACACATACAGCCACTTCCAAATATACACGAATTGGAGAAGGGTGAGAGGATATCGTAAATAAGGAGACGGCAGTTTGGCGCTTCTTAACGTTCCTTACACACGGAAACGTCCCGTTTCGTGTATATATATATATATATACTATTGAGATTAGCGTGTACTACATACTACGGTACGTGTATTCCTTCTAGAGTTTATTCACACGTGTATGCGCTTCCAGGCAGGAACTGCTTCGACATTTGACTCACGAGATCGCGAACGTTGTAACAACTGTCACTTGAATATCTTTTACGTGTATAACGACGTTGAGGTATATATTCACACCTGCCAAGAAAATGGCGATAATTTATTTAGTATCGTGCAACGATGCGCTACGTTAATATTAACGTTCATATATATATATATATTTATGCAACATAGGTATGGGTTATTTTGTAAGGAGAGACGCAAGGACGAATATCGATCCGAGTGATAAAAATACGTTTCTGCAAATTTCCAAATTAGCTGATGGGATCGCGACTGTTATTTTGCCCTCTCTGCTTTCTCACCCCGACGACGCGTCGAGGCCGCATTATCCGTAAACCACGAGAGGGTTATATGGCTCTTCTATTCTTCTCTCCCTCTCTCTCTCTCTCTCTCTCTTTCTATTTTTCGCCGAGGGTGAGAAATAGAGGAAAGAGAGATCGTTCTTGAACGATCGTAAATCTCTGTAGTGCCCCCGCCTGCGAGGCCCTCCCGTGTATATATATATAAACATATACACACGTTTATGTACAATCGATCTAGCCTTCTTGTCGTTCTCGAGTATCGCACTTTCGGAATGAGTGGGACTTTCACAGTGAGAGGGAGGGTGAAGTGGCCGAAGTTATCGTTGCATGAGAGACGAGGAAGAGGGTGAGACTGCGAGTGATATATATCCTGGGATATGTGTAGGGAGGTCGCAGCCGTAAGGATACAGGATCAACAGAAATTCTCGCCACGTGGGATTCATCGGTGGTCGAACGACGACGTAGAAACTCGATTCCGTATTTTCAAATATATATGAGTAAAAATGAATTACATTGACAAGTTTTTTGACGATTTTCACGGATTTTTTTCAATATCGAGTATATCGCAGGTACATTCCGTTATGAAAATATGTTGAAGTTTTCGAAAATGTAGCGAACGGTCAAATTTTTGGTCGAAAAATTGTTTATACATATACAAACGGGGTACATTGTGTCCTTCTTCGAAATAAAATTGAGAAAGAGAAAAGACAAGGCGAAGTGGATGATTTTTGTTCTCGTTCAAAAAGCCTTTAGTGGGTGATTTGAGAATTCTGAATTTTTCTGTCTGATATGAGCGTCATATTGGCAATTCTAAATTCCGACTTTAAAAGATGGAAAAATGGAAAAAATTTACTTTTTCTAACTTTTGACGCAAAAATTGCGATAATTTGAGGATAAGAGTGTGATATTCGTGCTGTATGGGAAATTTCTGATTCCGTAACCTCTTTATGAAGTCTTTTGGACGAAACAAAAATGACGTCTTTAAAGAAAAACGTCGTTTTTGTACGTAAAACGTAAAAAAAAAACGTGTTTAAAGTTTGCGTCGAGCGCGTAGCTACGACACCTACTTACCTACTTTTACCCCCTCGACGTGGTTGTGCTTAAAGCTGCATATCTTAATAAATAATGCCCTGATTTGTTAAAAATTTTCAAGGAATACTTTTGAAATGTTGTACTTTTAGAAAATAAAAACAATCATTTTTTGAAAATGCTGACTAGCTCGAACCCCTTAAGGGAGTGGACATTTTGTTTTGGCCAAGAAGATTTAATTGGGAGATTGCGAAATGGGAAATTTCCCCTGCAACGTGAATATCACATTCTCATTCTCCGATGGTTACAATTCGTCGGTCGAACGGTAGAAACAATGAATTTTTACGGTTTTATATATACATTGTGTATATGAACGAAGTAAAATTACGTATTTCTTTTGTCATGGGACGGAGGTATAGGTTTGGAATGAGTTTCACTCGATATTGATATGGATGTCGATCCAATTATCGAATGCTTGAAAGACAGAATATATATTTTTTTAAATTTCCATACGAGGGTTGATAAAATCGACCGACACATTCAATTTTTATTCAACATGATGAGTATATTCAAACATCAATTTTTTAATTTTTATTATCAACTTTCGGTTATTGCACGTCGCCATTTTATCGTCCATTACAATGACCCTTTAGGACAACGTTTTTCGTTGCCCTTAAAAAAATGGTTATTTCATTGTGTGTAACGTAACATTTTTTTGCTTCGGGGCATTGAAACCATACGGGATACAATGTTCGTGGCCCATAAATACATTACGAAGCTAGAATAAAAATGATCTGACAAAAAATATCCATCGAGAGTAAAGAAAAAAAGGTGAAGGGAAAATCTAAATTTGAAACTGAGCATCGATTTGAAAAATCTTTTTTAGTATGCCGATATAGAACCTTTTTTTTCACTGATTGACCATTAGATTGACGACGAGTATAAACATATAAATGATTTTTTGGGAAATAAACAATTTCCCCAAAAAAAAAAAAAATAATCGCTCTCTCAACCGATTGTGAGCAACCTAATGGCGATGTTTCATCCCTATCGTCACCGTCGCACCTCTCTACGTGCAGATGTCCACCCGTTAAATCGTGCATTTCATTCCACGAATACAGCCCTCTAAAACCAATTTTCCATTTTTCAATAAACGAAATTAAACGAATTAAACCGTTACATTTATTTTTATCAACGAACGACGTGCGTTCATTTCGTCCTTCGAAAATACGGATTTCGTTTCATACACGTGTATCATCTCTCACGGATGCTCCCGACGAGCGAATGATCCCTGCGGTTTGGGTTTCTATTCGGGGTTTGGGTTTACATCGGAACAAAAGCATGAGAAAATAGCGCCGTCGGAATTATTTTCCGGCGAAAAATTCAGAAGCGCAAAAACGAAAAAAAAAACGGAAAAACGAAAACAAAACAAAAAACAAAAAAAAAGCGATCGAAAATTTAAAAAAAGGGTATAATAGCGTTATATACAGGACGGGCGTGCCCTATGGTGGGCGACCAACCCCGCTGACTATCGGCCATGATTTACGGCAGTCTACTCCCCTCTCATCCCTTTGCCGGATTATCTAACATCGTACGTTACTCTCACACACAGCTTTTCTTCTCACCAGCACCCCCCCCCCCCCCCCCCCCGCCCCTCCTCGCAACCTACTAAACCTCAGCCCCTTTCAACTCTCGCTCTCTCGACAGTAGCGTGAAAGAAGTATAACGCGACGTTATAGCATGGCGCACCTCTCGCTTACCTGCCTCACTGGAACTCCTTCTACTGCGTGCAAGTCCCTCTTTTTCAACCCTCTTTCTCAACCCTCTTTCA
The DNA here is from genome assembly GCA_951802705.1 of Netelia virgata. Taxonomy (NCBI): domain Eukaryota; kingdom Metazoa; phylum Arthropoda; class Insecta; order Hymenoptera; family Ichneumonidae; genus Netelia; species Netelia virgata. The sequence goes on along the minus strand of OX637865.1, from coordinate 11,317,295 downwards.
ACCCTCTCTCTCTCTCTCTCTCTCTTTTAACAAAACTTGCTCACAGCTGATATATGGAGTTTGGAGACTGTCCGTTATGTAATATATGAACAGTATATCCACAGTGAATGTGTAGAGAGGCTCATTTTGGGCACAGCGGGTATAGTTTGCGTGGATTTCGCACGGCGACGATACATACGACGGATCGACCGACCGACATCGGTTGCCCTCAGGGGGTACATCGAAACTCGCATATTAGGGATTGGACCAGTACAAACGGATAGTACGAGGATGCGTATATATGTGTATATATATATATATATATCTGGTAATAGAACGTGTAAAGGGAGACGCACGAGAACATGCCGTGGGGCCAGTTTTGACCACAGCATGCAGAGCGGTTCGGTGCGTCGAGTTGCCCGGAGCTCCGACGATCTTTCATCTCTGTAACGTGTTTGACATCGTCCCGCATCGGAACGAAGGATACGGAATCGCCGCGAGCTCTTCGTAAACGGAGAATTTTACTAAATAAACTATAGAGACTTCGAGACTTTCTTCGAAGATAATTTTTGTTAATTTTTCCAGACCTTTAGGCAGATCTTTCGCATCATTTGTCTCGACGACTCGAACCTTCGTTATAAACATCCGAAAAGGATTGTTTCGTTCAATTTAAATTCCTTTCTCAATATCATTTATAGCAGGGGCCCACCGGTCTGCGTTCTAGCGTGATTAATGTCGATGTTTTGCCGAGACGACGTTCTGTTTAACGGACCATTCGCCAATAAGGGTTGAAATATATAAAGAGGGGTGGTAGAGGGTGGGAGGTTGAGGTCGGGTTATCTCGCGAGGTAAGATCTTGAGATACTCGAGGGTTTTGGAATGGAAAATCAAACCCGAGATCCAAGCGCCATCGATTAATTATTCTATTTACACGACCACGCGTTCTGGTTTGTTTGGCGGGGAATTATGAGACTATCGCTAAGTCTTGGTTATGGCGAATAATGCTGGCCGCTTCGCGAATAGTTTATAATATCGGTATATATATATATATATATAAAGAATGTCTCGGGCTGTTTGATGATGTGCCGTCACACGTCGCAATTTTCTCGAAAGATAATTCATTCGTTCTCCACTTCCCCCTCATATCATTATCGTTTCTGTATAAACTTTTTTAAATAATCGATCGACGTTAAACGACGCATCATTTTCATAAATACCAATATTAATATCAGAGCCATTGAAATTTATCGTTGGCCCATTTTCAAACCTCTAAGAATAAGACAATACACGATGAGATCGAAACTTAAATTAATTACCTCGATGTTTTTAAATATTTTGTTAGTTAATTCTTTAGTTATTTTTGGACTAATTAAAGGCCTTTCGAATTCTTCACGCTATTGTAAATAAAATATGTGTCGATCTAGCCGATGAGTATTCTGCGTTTTCGTCACGTGTATACGCACGTCCGTCGATTAGAAAAATGAGCACATTTATTTTTCGGCCACTTTAATATAAACTGGCGCGTGAAGAGATGATTTTCATAGAATGGAAAGGGAATAAACATGTTCGGACGCATCATTAATCCCAACGAACGTTTCGAGCTTTCGAACGAACGGACAAGCTCATCCGTTTAACCACCAGAAGCGATCTTTCCATCTCGCTCTTTTGCCATTACGCCATTCGATACCTCTTGTTATCGCCACGTTATCGCCCCGCTTTCGTTTATCACACTTTTTTCTCATCCTCTCTTTTGTTTTGTTTCAAATTTATAGGTATTTATACGGACATTACTCTCTTCGTTACATTACGGAAAATACTCTCTTTCTGACTCTACGCTTGTGGGCATTATTGTCAGTAACTATTGCGTATGCCTGAGCCAGGCAGGGCCCTCGTAAACCCCCCTTGTCACATACCTATAGACATTTCTACTTTAATGAAGCCATCAACATTTGTTTTGAAAAATTGTCTGGTTTTGTCGCCTTTTTGTTTAATCTCTACGTCCAATTCCTCCGTGATACTAATTGTAAGACCCCGTCGTGATTTAGATTCGGTTGGTGAAGCGGTCAAAGGCTTTTCCAACTCTGACGGTTCGTTGGAGGTCGAGTTCGGTTGATATTCGACTCGCCTAATTGTCAATATTGTTCAAAGCGCGACTGACTGCAATTGTTTATTAGGGACGGGCGCAAACATTGAAAGTACGAGCGTGAGTGGAGGCGCGTTGGCAATAATCAATTCGCCAAAGTTACATTAAGGCACGCGTAGAAACAAAAAAATATACAAAAGTTATTTGTTCAATACCGATATTCCGGTATTAGAGTTGCAAATACCGGGATTGTAATACCGCTAAAATTCATCCGGACTCCCGGTATCCGGTTTGGATGCCCTAGGTTTAGGGCTAATTACGGTCGATACTTTTTTACTCAGAATTCGATTCTCTACCATATTTTGCTATAAAAAAATATATTGTTTTGTTTAAAAAAACAAAGTTGTCGTTCGAATCTTTGAAACGTCTCGACCTATAAAAACGAAATTGATGGACTACGTAGTGCACCCCCCTTTTGAACCATGTAAATTTTGTATATAACATTTTTTCGTTCAACGCATACTTTGGAAGTTATAAAAATGCACGCGTTGCGTGGATCACCCTGTATATACATTTATTATTATTTTCGCACGACTTCTCACACCGCACATCCATCCGTTGAATCTATTATTGCGTAGAACCCTAATTTTTCGTTTTATTTTAAATCCCATCGGGCGAATTATCATTTCGAAATCAGTTTCAAGAGTATTTTTCGTTTTTTTTTTTTTCGTAATCGAACGAATCGCGTTTCGATACGTTCGACGGATAAAATTAACGCCTTTTTAACGGACGACTGTTTAAGACACGGATTATTGACGGGATATGCTTCGTGGCAAATTGTTATTTCAGCGCGAAATCGCCAGATGAGCAACTTAAAAAGTTTTTATCGATTGCACGAGAAGCAACCTTGGCGGATGAATTTTGTTTGAGGGGTTCTACTCGCCCCCGTTTCAATCCTTCTATACGTAGCGGAGTTCTAAATACACGTATACAGCCCCGAGTATATCCGGTTTGTTCGTTATACGTTTCGTTGCATCTCATTTAACTCGCTGATGTCCATCCCTACCGAGCTTTCCACGGTTCAACACCGGAGAGCTTTTTCTTCTCTAGCCCCACGCCACCCCTCCATCTTTTTACTTTTATTATTATTTTTACTCTTCTGTTATCTTTTTTTCCGCGCGCATTCGCGTTTCATGCTGATTATTTCATGATTTGACGTGGCACACCCAGCATCCTGAGAAAAGTCCCTGGGCTTTTATTTCCTCTCCCTCTTTTTCACTGTTTCTCTCTCTCTCTCTCTCTCTCTCTCTCTACTACAGGGAGATATATGCACGTAGGATAGGATAAAAATTCACTCGTAGCTCGCGCGAACGAGCCTCGAGCTCGTTAGACTTTCCTTTTTTTTATGCCTTTTTTCATCGAGTTTTTCTTTTCGTTGTTCATAATAAAAAACAAAAAAAAAGGGGAGTACTCAGCGGGTGAGAGAAGCACGTTGATACGTTTACGGGAGATTTTTTGCGAGCGAGAATGGCACACCTTTTTGCGTCATATCAGAGAATGGGCGAGTGGAGTGATCGAGATGAAGATAAAAGAGGGGAGAGAGCGAGAGAGAGAGAGAGAGAGCGAGAGAGTGAGGAAGCGGGAAAAAGAGATGGTGACGAGAAATATATACATATATAGTATGTAGCCGTAAGTGCGGCACGAGGCTTTTCTCAACTAGCTATAATTTTCACGATAATCCACCGAGCAAGCCGCGAGAGAGCTGCTGAGCTCGTATATGCCCTTGCCGGATAAAATCTTAAATGAGCCCATGGGTCTCAACACTATAAAAACGTCAAAGTATATAAATTTTACCAACGAAGCACACGTACATGACTCCGCTCGAAAGTCGGCTCTTGTACGGTACTTCGGTACGACGTCACCATACTGATTTTTTTTTACACACGAGAAAATTCGCGAAGGAATTACAATTTTCAGAAATCGCGCTTTTCATCTTATCCTTGAAAAACTCCATTTCGATCAATCTTTATTCGTAAATTTCTATTTTATCACGCGTCAACCTACCGAATTTTATTTTTATGCGAAAATGTTGTTAAAATCGATGTCGGGTTTCGGGAGGCAATCGCGCCCCAACGAGCGTTAGTTTTTGTAGGGGTAATTTCAAACTTCAATAACTCGGCTAAATATAGACGCAGTGCCGCCATCTTGATCTTGTTTTAAAGAGGAAGAATTAAAGTTTGCGCCAGTATTACTCCGAGTTTCGCGGCATTCGTGAAGTTTGCGAACTGCGCGCGCAAAGTGAACATACGTTTTTCGACTTTTCGGATCCGGCGCGTGTACACAAAGGGGATCGTATCTCGGAGACTAATTATCCGATTCGAGTGAACCAAGTGTTTCATCGAAGAGGGCTGTGTATGTGTTATAAGTCGTGCTTAGCTTTAATTCCGTATTTTAAAAACTTAAAAACTTACGAGACGTTTAATTTGGAAAAGTTTGTAAGTTAGAAATGTTTTAAAATGTTACGATATACGAAGAGAAAATAGTCATTTGAGTCAGCCACTGGGCTAAATAGGCCTATTTTCTATCGCATATTAAAAAAAAAAAGCATCCCGACCGGTCCACCGTCGAACAAAATTTTTTAACAAAATTATTTATCATTTAATCCTTGAAAATATTCTCAAATATTCTCTGTTCAATGAATTTTTATTTTATCGTATCGTCCTATCAACATTTTTCGTAGGTAAACCAACAAAATTCATCGCGAGTGACAATTTTTGACAACATTATTTATCCCTTTATCGGCGAAAAATCATTTTCGGTGATTCTTCACTCACCAACGTATTTCTCTCTCTCATACACAGACACACACCCACACACACACGGTCTTTAATTCGAACATATACATTTTCACATACCACTAGATATGTATCTACGAATATCGGTCGTGTATTTATTCGCATGTAGTAACGGATTCGTGCACGAAATAGCGAATATTTGGATTGGCAAGAGAGCATAGAAGCGAGCCGCGAGTGTCGGGGCGGTGAGGATGCTGCGGGTTGGGAGGGACGAGAGGAGGCGACGAGGATGAGGATATGCGCTTGCGTTGACAGGGATGCATCACGTTCGGCACATATCGTAGCACTCTGCCAGCCTCGTTTTTAGAGTATATATTGCAGTTACCAGGACGAGAGACAGAGGGTTACGAGAGATGGTGAGTGAAAGAGTGAGTGAAAGAGTGTGTGTGTGTGTGAGAGAGAGAGAGAGAGAGGGAGAGAGAGAGAGAGACAGCACAGGCGGTTCCAGTCGATCGACTTCTTTTTCCGGCCGCCGTCACACGTCGCGTTCAACGAGCTACCGAGCGAGAGACGAAACAAACTCTTTCGGAATAATCCGCGACAGAAGCGAGAACGAGCAGCGCGTACTGGTTCGCTATACGTATAAGTCGTAAACGGTGGCTGGAGTTTGCAATGTGAAAGGGGTTGGTGGCGGCGGTGGTGTTGGCGAGGCGCGGGAAAGATGGAAGCGTACGAGGTTGTGAAAGGAATGCCTGGATGATTTTGGCTTATCCGCGTGAGAATCGGAATGCCACGATGGCGGTGCGGTACCGCGATGAGTGAAAGGGAGGAAGAAGAGAGGAGCCATGTCGGGGGTGATATTTCGATCCGTCGGAAATAATAAGTCCGATGGCTCTTAGCCAAATAGGGGCGCGGTTCGATCTGTCTGCTGTTACTCACTCCTTCCCCTCCTCCTTCTCCTCCTTCTCCGCCTTCTCCTCCTCCTCCTCCTCCTTTTTTCTCCTTCATAACCTTTGCTTTCTTCCTTCCTCTATCTCTCTCTCTTTCCGCCGTCCTCTATCACTTGCTCCCTATCTTCCTCCAAGAGTTTCGAGACCTCTTATGGATTTGTTTGTCCCACATAGAGCACCAGCACGATACTAACCTCTCGTCCGACAGCTCACCAGCCTGAGCGCAATGTTCGACCAAGATTCGAATCCACACACGCCCTTTTGCTCGTCTCCGATCGAACCTATTCCCACTATCTCCCATCCTTCCTGCGTGATGTCATACCAGTCCAACTTCTCACACTTCTCGACTATCGTCCCTTCGAACGAGTGACTCAACCTCGTCGATTCGCCATATCTAAAATCGGTCGGAAAGGCGTTCGCTGTTTCAGCTTGATGAAAGGGTGAAAAAGTGGGAAAAGTGGAAATTACCATGGTACGATTACGACACTTGCGACTGTAATCGAAAATCCTTCTTTCAACCGGAAGAATCTTTGATGTCGATCGTTTCATTCAACGATCATGTCCTTTCTCCGGAAAACCGATGTCCGTCTTCTCTTGACTTGGACTAGTTTCGCGGGTTATTGCTCAAAGCTACCTACGGGGTTTACCGATCCATCGATATTTAGTCTATACAGATTTACATTACTATCGGAGATATCGTATGGCCGTACAAGGATCGTATATATCTTAGGGACTGGTACTACCTACGTATCGAATTGTATCCGTTTCACTGGCGACTCAATGACGACACAGAATGTCACGACGTTATTAGGAGAACATGACGAGATACGATGGGCGATGCCGAAATGGTGCTTCGATCCGGTCCTATTCCTAGTTCGGCTCTCTCTCTCTCTCTCTCTACTCTCCGTCCCGCTTTGTCACGGCTTCGCGTTACCGTTGGCCATTATACCATTCCAGGTACGCACATGTTTCCGGAAATAGGTACATAGCCCGTCGATATGAAATTTGTGATATTCCCCGAGGTTGCAGCTGCGTTATAATAATACGATGTCCCTCATGCTTCTCTTTGTTATAAATATATATATTTCTGTGTGTGTGTGTGTGTATGCGTGTATAACGCGTTATACGTTAACATCGCTCGTCGTCGAACCGCTTTGGGAGGTCTCGTGGTTCGGCCCGCGAGTGCGTTACGCTATCGCGATAATTCAATATCACACGAATAAACATCCCTACCAACGGGCTCTCGTTCCATCTCGCCCCTCCGCTTCGCCAGCGTCAACATCCACCCATAAGCGCCCGAGATTTGTCCTCGTTGCAGATATTATCGTTCCAACGTTTCCCGCCGTCGGACTTTTTTTTGCTTTACCACGCGCGCGCGTGTCGTGTCACTTGTCGCGCCGAAGAGGCTTTTACGAAGGAATAATGAAAATAGAAATTTTCGATAGAAGAGAAAAGAAAGGAAAAGAAATGAAAAAAGGTCGAATTTTCGAATAGAAATACAAATTTAATGTCTTCGAAGAAAATGTTTCTCGTTCGATTCTTCGAGTTCGAGCGAGGTTTTTCTTCATTTCCGTTTCTTTCGTACTTTCATTAATTCTAATTTGTCTTTCTTTGTGTCTCGCGGTGGGGGTTTGTTTTTTTTTCTTTTTTCTTCTCTCGAAACGACACGTTTTGCGCTACATCGTCGCGTCATATCGATCATCCCCCTCCAATGTACTCTCGCTATCGCCGATACGGATACTCGTCGGCTTGTACACACCTATAGACACACGTATACCACTCGCAGAGACAGAGGAATGCTCGTGCTGCGAGGAATCGCCGAGGCGATTTGTCACGCTCGGTCTTGGTACTTTTTCTCGGAAGAGAACGTTAGACGCCGCAACGGTGCTGCGCTGGCTTATTTCGCCACACGCCGACGAAGATTTTTCGCTATCGTATTTCGGCTTGTGAACAAAACACGTAGTGCGTCCATTCTTATACATATACCAAGAGAAATATATATATATATATATATATATAGAGAGAGAGAGAGAGAGCGAGAGAGAGAAAAAGCTTGTATACGAAGAAGTGAAGTGTGCGTTATCGATGGAAACTTTAACGCTTACCGATGCGACTGTTCCCTTTCGTTCTCTCACTCTCGACATTCTTTCGCGACTTTATGACTCTTTTTTTCTTCATATTGATGCAATTCGCTATCTTTCCGTGCGTGCTTTTTTTACTTCTTTCGCTCTCTCGCGTTGGACTCTCGTTCTCTCCCTTTTCTTTCTAGGCACTCTTTTTTCCTTGGCGTAGTTCTGGTTCTCGTTACAGGGCCCGAAAAGTCACGGTGGTATGATTTACGACAAACGAACGCGTTGTTATGCCCTGGCGGTGTGCGCAGGACCCCCTTCGGTAAGAATTATGGCTTGAAGGCAGAGTGAGAGGAGAGAGAGAGAGAGAGAGAGAGAGAGAGAGAGAGAAATCGAGAGAAAGAAGAGTAAAAGAATCGCATCTTTCAGGGCGAGCTCGTTGAATATAATGGTCATGGGCACATATATATGTATATTAATATCGCCCATGTGGATGAGAAAAGAGAGGAAGAGTGATGTTATTAGGTTACGTGTGTTGCAGTAATATATATATATATATATCTTCTTATAAAAAAAACAAAACTGACTATAAAAGCGTAACATATACGTACGGCGGTGTATAAAATAGAATATAAATCGAGTTTACGTGGATCTACTTCCTTTTTTTTAATTGTCAGAGCGAGGGAATATCTACAAATTATAAATAATGAAATAATACTGTCATGCAACCTTCGTGAAGTTACCAAATTTCGACAATTTATAACATTACATTTTGAATATTTCAAATGATATAAATTTCGAAATAAGGAGAACCTCGACAGTTTTCGAATTGATTTCCCTGGCGATCTCTCGTCGCGAAAAACGTTCAATTTCAATTTTATATTTCGTAAATCGAATATGTTCGGTATTTATTCGAAATTGAATTTTCCTACCGATTTCTCACCGAGGAAACGTTCAAATACGAGAAGCCCGATATTCGTTTACATTCAAACGCTCGATTTCCATAATATTATAATGGTTTATATAAATTCCGACGTTGCCAAAGTTGAATGGTTTCGAAATTTTTTTTTTTTTTTTTCGTAAATTCTCCTCTCCAAAGCTTTCTCATACAGAAAGCTTCGCTTCCACTCTCTGATATTGTAACGAGCCACGTTGTGGTAAAGTACACACAAGAATTTTGATGAGCAAGTAAATCTAAAAAAAAAGGATATTTTTTTCAACATTCTAATATATATGTATGCACAACCAGGTATTTCGTGATTGGGAAAGTTTTCAGCCCCCCCCCGCTCCCCACTTCGAGCATCCGAACTACGGTATCTTCCATAATTGAGAGAGAAAATCTCTTCGACGAAGGTCCTCTTGGTATGAAGTTACCGAACTCCTCTTTGAAGCCACCGCCGTGTTTTTCCTTTGTATGAGCAACGATAGCGTAGCCTTATATTGTAATACGAGTAAACGAGATAGATCGTGCTTTAACCAGCTGATGGAGCACGTCGAAGAGTCGTTTAAGAAAGATATATACTATTTAGATCGTGTTCTGTGTAGGAAACTCCCGCGGAACCCCGACTCGGAGATGGCGAGAGAGCTTGGTAGGGACGAGGGAGCGTTCGCTCTCGCCAGAAAGTCTGACGTAATACGGTATATTTTCACTATAAGACTCGTTTCTTCTCGTGTGACGTAGAGGACGACGAGCCAGCAAGTGTTTCGGTGACGAGTGGCGCTCGACCGTGTACGACGGGAAGACGTAAGAAGCTCTTGGTATACCGCAGTGTTGCGCAGGACAACTGCGGATATCGGACGTTTGTAAAATCATCGATTATGTTTATTCATGATTCGTAAATTCGGGATTTTCGGACGAGGGTTAAGGAAATTTTGCGTTAACTGGAAGGTAAATTGAGGGAAATAAATTAAATTGTAATAATCGGGTCAAATTTTGTAGGATAAGAAAGAGAAAAAAAACGAGGTCATCCAACGATGTTTATTTATAATCGATGAATTTATTTGCGGTGGATAATCGTGAAGAAATTGGGAAACAATTTTCAAGTGAAATTAAACGTTTTAAGAGAAATTTTTCATAGCATCCTAAATTTGAAAACAAAGAAATACAGAAAGTGAAAGAGTATTGTTTAAAATCGAAAAAAAACGGTAAAATATAAATTAAATTTATTATCGAATCGAGCGTTTTACCGATCGTTCAATTTTAAGGAGGTTCGGTGATTGGAGCGACTTCAAGATAAAAGTCCATTTTTTTGCATAGCGTTGTCGAGCCCTTCGTCCATGCATAAGCGGAGTTTCCACGAGATTTACCGCGCAGTTTTCGAAATATTAATTATTAAAGTCAGTGCATTTAACAAATTTAGACGACAAAATGTGCATGTCCTCTCATATATCGATTTTTTTATGGCACTTGGAGCCAAGACACGCGTAAAAAAAACTGATGGTTGCATTCCTTGAATTTTTATGATCAATAAGGCACCTTGAATTCGAAAGCTCACCGGAATAATAAGCATTCGATTCAGGAATAAAGTCGAGAAAAATCGAGGTATTCGAAGAGTGACGCGTCACGTGACGTAGCAGTAGCCATCTTACCCAAATAATAAGCCGGGCGCGTGAGGCCGATGACAGCCATCGATGTCAAACGTCGACGATATGACGTATTACTGAAGCCTAGTGGTAGATTATTACGTTTTTTTCCATATTATAAAAATAATAGAAAACTCGAAATTCAATACTTAACCAATATTTCTCAAAAAATAGGAAATATACATATATATAAAACGTGTCGGTATTGGGGCGTAAAATAGACTCTAACAATAATTTTACTAGCACGGTCGTCACATTATCTCCTTAATTAAATCGATCCGACCAAAAGATGAAAGACGACGATTTTTCTTACGTATTTTTCTTACCTATCTTTATACGGATGTTAATCCCTGAGAGGCTTAAATATAAAAAACTCGACTCACAAAAAAAGAAACCGCCCGCCCTATCATCGTCACGACTATCGTCGTTATTATTGTTACGATAAGGGTGGAGATAAGATTTCGTGATTTAAAATTCCACGCGAAAAACAGGAAGAGACATCGACGTCAACGGGGACGGAAAAATAAAATAAGCCGAAAATAGTATCCAAGGACCGATAAGGGATGGGGAACAGGCTCCTCAGGGTTGGAGAAGCGTAGTCCACGATAAACCACCCTATTTGCATCTATTTATTGTTTATATTCATGGTAAACGCACGAGGTTGGTGTGTCGGCCGAGAAACCGAGGAAAAGAGAGAAAGAACGTGAGAGGGGGATGGAGAAGGGCTCTACGACACGCGACAACAACATAACTTAGTGTCGCGGGGGTACGCTCGACTGTGCGCTCGACCAGCCGGCAATATATGTACATTTGGCTGCGACGACTACTTACATATAAACCCTCTCACACACATAAACACACACCCACACACATATATGTGTAAGCTCATGTATATATATATAAGTTTATGGGCATATACATATATGTATGTCGCGACTGCTGCTACATTGCACTTTCCGCTGGCCCGTTGTGAATAAAGCTTCCATGCTACTAGAGAGGGGAAGAAAGAGAGATAGAGAGAGAGAGAGAGAGAGAGAGAGGAGAAAGCCATACAGAGCTCATATGCGTATATACACACCCCGTTCTAGGTTCCCCTTTCCCATATTTATGCTCCGCGTATGCAACATAAAGTCTCGCGCGAGCGTTACGAGAGAGAGAGAGAGAGAGAGAGAGCTTGTTCGCAGTACACCCACTCCGCAGGATTTAACGTTACACGCGTTACTCACGACACGCATTAATGAAATTAGAGTGATCATTAATAATACGAGTAGAGGGTGAGAGAGAAGGGAGAAGCTTCGATATACGTATGTGTGTCAGAGAACGCGATAGAGAGAGAGAGAGAGAGGAGGGGGTGACGTAAATATGACGACCGCAGGAGCGAGAGGCTTTTGTATTTTATGGAACCAAAGATCGTTGCCGCCATTAATCAAAACCAGGGGAATACCAGTCACTTTCGCTCGAGCTCGAAATTTCGTATCGTCATTATTATTGTTATTGTAATATATAATACATTATTAAATTTATTAATATTATTACGTATTATTATTATAATTATGATTATTGTTAATTTTGTTATTATACGTCTTAACCCTCGTGACGAAATTTTCATGGAAGGACTGAGATTCATAATTGTGAAGTGGGAAGCGCGATTTCAGTTGGTTATAGATGATAGAACGTTTGGCTATATGTAGATATATACAGGGTGAATCATGTAAAGTGTTACTCAATAGTTTGAGTGCTAATGCTCTGAAGGGGGAGAAGGGCGTCATACTGAACTACCCTATTTTTTTTTATCGGTGGAGGCGCTGAAGCTACGTCAAGGTCAACTCCACTTTTTTAAAATGAAACCATGTATTTTTTTTGATAGCCAGATAGCCTGTTGTTTCGGCTTCAATTTTGAGTCTTTATTCATCTCTTTACGACAATTTTTAGCTGAGATATCCGACTTTTAATGAAAAAAGGTCCTTTTGCCTTTGGTCGTCGATATCTCAGCAACCAATGGTCGCACCGAAAATTCACGGATAGTTTTGAAAACTTAAACACATTTTCTATAAGACCCTTTAATAATTTTTAAGAAAAAATAATTTTTTTTATCTTTTACATCAATTTGAAAAAAAATATAAAAAAGTGACTTTTTTTCGGTGTTTTAGTAAATCTACCGAAAAATTCTTGCTCCTTTAATTCTTTCGTAAACTTTGATCAATCGGTCCGGAAAAACGGTTCACACTCACCGTTCAAAAACGGGTACATTGAGCTGTAAAAAATCCTGAAAAAAAACAACGAAAAAACGTCACTTTTTTATAATTTTTTCAAATCTATGTGGAAGATAAGAAAACAAATTTTTCCTAAAAACTACGAAAGGATCTTATAGGAAGTGTTTTCAAGTTTTTGCAACTATCCTTTTTTCATTAAAAGTTTGTCCGAAACGTTTTTGGAGATGATCAATAGTTTGAGTGATATTGCTCTGTAATACTTAATGTGCCTCACCCTGTATGTATATAGGTAAACATCTCGTCGTCATCGACCTCATCCATCACGGCTTTATCCCAACGAGACGTATAATCACGTATACGATCTTTTGATCCCGTCACGAGGAATACCCGTATTTAGTGCACAGTCAATATCTATAGATATATTTTATATACATATATGTATGTCACCGATGTACATTTTATACATATACGGGGCTTCGAAAGCCTTGATTGGATTCCTTAATGTCCTCGCGATCCTCGATGTTTCCTCTTTTTCTCGGGGTATTTTCCAGCGTCGAACGCGAAAAAGACCCGTGAGCGCGTACTCGCTCGACACACAGTGACAAATTACCCGTACGATCACTCCGCGAGCGTGCAAAGAGAATCAATTCGTGTCGCAACGACCAGATTTTTTAATTCGACGAATTCGAAGACAGCAAAAAAAAACAAATTAATTTCTACGTTGTTTTTCTGTTTTTTGTTTTATTTTATTTTTCGTTCTAAAGCGATCGTTCTTCGAAATTTGTCGACAGTTTCGGGGGATACGGTTTACGGGGAGGAGGAGTGAGAATCTTTGCGAGATATTCGGGACACGATAGGTCCAAATCACGCTCTGTGCCACGCGAGAAAGTCGAATACGAGATCGTGCGATTACGGTTTTGCCGGTTTCGAGCGATCGATGTTACGATATGGCGTTACGGTTACTACTTCTTACCTTTGCTTTTTATTGTTATGCTTATAATAAAAGAAGTCACGAAGTGAGTGGAAAGGGGGGGGGGGATGAAAATTGTCGCGCACACCGTTAAGCTCGAAAACGGCAGCTATGACATTTTCCAAACTTTCGTACGGCGCACACCGCGAAAAATCGAACGACCGTTTCGCGATGGTCTTCGTACGTTCCTCTTTTTTTCCCTTTCTTCCTCGTCGCGAAACTATATCCATTTGAATGGCGTTTCAGAAACATATAATGGAGACATTACGTTTTGTCTCGATGAATTTTTGCCTTCCAGTCACGTATAAAAGTCGCTTTAAAGACAGTTATTTACTTCTGGTTTTTCTCCCGCGGCAACGTCAACTGCATACACTTTTCACTCAATCGCGATCTCGTCGTGTTCGAGCCCAGCTTCGCGGTGGGTCGAAGGTCGAGGGCGGGCGTGGGCCGGGTTAAGATAAATCAAGTTACGGCGAATTAAACTGATTGGCTTTGAACTCGAGAGTGTAACAGGTTACTCCGTGTAGATATATATCTATGTATATAGATATATTTATCGTTCGAGTATATATAGAAGCGAGCGAAGCCGTGTATGGTGCAGTTTCCTTTCCCGTTGAGCTTTCCGTTCTATTCGTAATCCATCCCCTTTCTTGTATCCTGTTCCGACCGAGACTCAAGTTCGGCTCATTTCCGTCTTTACAAACGTTGAACGCCGTTTGCCTCTGCGGCGGCTCCGCGCCCAAAGCTCTCGGCAAATTATGCCCGCCCTCTGCAACGCTCCGACGTCAGCAGCCACAGGGATGCACTTTGATCCGGGCCAATAACCGACGAGACAACGAAACAACTTATCCCCCCTCCCCTCTCCATCTCGATCCCTCATGCTCTCTCTCACTCTCTCTCTCTATCTCTCGCTCTCTCTCTCACTCTGTGCGGTTCCCCGTACGAATACCACCGCTAATATATATTCGCGTTATTATATCCATCTACTTCAAAATTCTCAATAAAAATGTTGAATTAAGGAGGTTTATCTGGTACCGAGTAAGTCAAAAGAAAATTTTCTGTGACTAAGCGTAGTCAGCTTAGTAGGCTTGACAACGCCGCGATCACATAACCCGTACAGCTGTCATATAAAGAGAATTTTGTCACTCGTTTTGTCGCTTTATCATCGAGCTATCGGACAATGGAAGACATCCTACGTTGCCATGATCAGAGTACTATCAAAAGCTTACAGAAAGCCTCACAGAAATCATCATTATTCGGGACAAATTAATTTATGAATCTCACGAGTACTCAATCGATTTTATGAAGCTCTACAAATGTTCCTTAGAAATTGTTTTATTAATTGTGAAATTTTTGTCAAAAACAGTATGTCAATGATTGTGTATTTAATATTTATAGATGGAAAAATCAGTGAAACCTATAAAGGATCATGTTAATTTAGGAAATATGTTTTTATTTATTTCTCACGAACAAGGTATCATCGGGTCTTGAAATTTTAAGAGGAGACTTTTTAGATACCGATAACTGTATTCAGATTTTTTCATCAATATCTGTTTGTTAATTCGTTGACCAGATAAACCTCTTTAAGCGCGATATCGCGCAGTATCGAAATTATTCCGGTAAAATACGTGAATTTCGAAAACGAGTCGCTGAGAAATTACTTCAAATTCACACTATACTTAAATTATACCCGTAGCGTAATATTGAATCCCCTTCGTCGTATCAACATTTACCACAACACCCTATGGATTTGTTTCAATCCCCGAAACGTTGACGAATATTTCGAGCAACTTTCGCCAATCCCCTCGATTCGTCCGAACAAGTTTGTTAACTCATCATGTAAATACAGTAACGAATGTATAAATAAATAAATATATATATATATATATATTGTTATTGGCAAATTATAGTGAAAGTCAGCCACGTCGAAACTCTCAATTAAAATTTTCCAATTACGCATATTACCGTGATAAATCGCGGTTCGAGAATTTCAGGATAATATTCCCAGATTTTAACTTCACTCTAGGTTCAAAACCGCTCGAATATCACGATGGTCGCGAAATACCCACGCCATAATATTTAAGCCCGTAATACGCGCAAACCCTTTGAATTTATTTCACACTCGTCGATCGTTCCGCGATTATTTTCCGTAGATTTCACGCATCCCATCCCCATTTTACGAATTCGATAGATTTTCGTTATCCCATTGTTTAATTACGCTGATTAATAAATTGCCCTATATTCATAAATATCGTTATTCGCGAATTATGATGAAAATTCACGATGGACGGCTTATTATAATCTCGTCTCTTCGATATTATGGATCAAACCAGTGTGAAGGTATTCGGATATATAGCCGACGGTTTCGACGTGCACTCGTACACAATCTGGAATGCCGAAGGATAATCCTATGGTAAAGGGGGTGCGCGGGCTCACGTACCTGTCCTCGTACGTCTGTTTTGTACTGACGGAGGAGGGATATAATACGTCGGCATGATGCGTTCTGCTTTTACGTACTACGGGCAATATATTTATAGGAGTTATGGCTTTCCGATCATGTCGTATGTTGCGTACCGGAGACATCAATCTTCTTTCCGTCCTGTCCTTCCACATATTCCAACAAGCCCAGCGGATACACGGTTATCCACATTTATATATATATATATGTCTCTACGATGTATCTGTGTATACCAGTTTTCAGTTGAAATACATATGTTACGTATTAGAATTCGCCCAGATGTGTCATTCACGACGATTTGAGAACGTGTATCGTGCCCCCCCCCCCCTCTCCTTCACTCCACCCTTCGTGTATAATTTCTCTCGTACGCTCCCACGAACACGATAAATATGATTGCGTATGCAGTTATTCAAACATCCGGACTGATTCGACTAATCCGCGGTCGAAATCCTGCCCTCTCGGCTCTCATCCCCGCGCCACCTATCGTCCCTTAGCGAAGCTCGGCGCGCGATCGATCGCTTATATACCTATCGGTCGCGTCCGTTCTCGGTCGGAGAAACAGAAATTAGCCTATCGAAACTAATTTGTACGGAACCGGAGACAGATTGCGTCCGGTATTCTTATTTACTCGTCGCGATAGGAAGGACCGCGCGGTGTTTTCGGTATCGGGCGAAACGATCGATAATGCGACACCTGGCGGCGAGGACTGGAGAGACGGACGAAATTACGATCGGGTCAATGCTCGATGGAGTGGAAGCGGGTAAAAATGGAGGAAATTCATCGGAGAGGGTTCGAAACGAACGTTCGTCGAACGAAAACAATGTGTTTTGCACAAAATCGATAATTAATCGATATCGCTGTTCGTGTCGTTCATTTTCTCTGGATTTTCCTCATTCTTTCCGTTTTATCGTTTCCCGCGTATCCTAGGATGGGCGAGCGGGGGAATTGTTCATCCTTGATGGACGAACTGGCTAATGTCACGGTTGAAAGAATTATCGAAATTTTAAATGTCTCGAAATCTCTCGGGTAAACTCGAATAGCCTTGAAACGTATGATCGTTCGAGGACCGAGGCGTATGCCCCTTGACAGAAAATGTATCGTGAAATGTTTTATGAGAGGAAATAATAATAATAATAATAATAATAATAATAATATTTACGGAGAAGATTTTTTTGTACATTCTCATCTGTCTGAAGTAAGCGAGTATTTTTTTCCAGTCTGGATAAATTTTCGGACCAAAAGTCACGCTCCAGGAATGTATGAATATCCTAAAGCTGAATATACTTGTTTATGTAAATATTTGTATTTGTTTGTTTCGTTTTTATATATAAGGCGTTCGCCAATTATCTGGAGACAGTAAATACCTTGGATGGTTGAAGTTGGTACAAGGAAAATGGATTATTTTTCAAATGTTCCCGCGATGAAAATTAGCCGAGATATTAATTCGTAAAGTTTAAAAGTTTGAGCAATAGCGTCGAGCCCCTTGCGTTTGAGTGATCAACAGAAATTATTCTTTTTTGTCGCGTCGACTCATCGTTCGTTTTTTAATCGGTATTACGTCAAGATCTAAAAAAAGGCAAAAAAATGTGAAAAACGTCTCGAGCGGAGCTCCAACCCGCGATTCCGGCATTTATCGATAGAGGGCGTTCGGATGACACCGTTGGCTCGTAGCTCAAATTTTTCGAACTTTACGAATTAATATCTCGGCCAATTTTCATCGCAGGACAATTAAAAAAACGCGTTTTGCTTGTATCGACGCCAAGTACCTCGATATTTTTTGTGCCCGGATAGTTGGCCGACGTCCTGACACTCTGCATACGTAAAGAAAGATGTTCCTTTTGCATATGTTGAGTGTTTTACACTACACCAAACGAGTGAATCGAGATGAGTCGAGTCAGTGAGAAAGACGAATGCGTAAAATTTCATCCGTTCGCGTAAATGTCTCATGAATAGGAAATGCCAAATTGCCTTTGGCGTTTTATGGTCTACCGTCGCTCCCTTTATCGCCCTATCTCTCTCTTTTTCTCACTCTCCCGCGAGAAGGTCCTCGGGACCAATGGAGCATTCATTTTCAAGGAAAATTCCTCTGATAAAATTCATTCACCGTTTCTCTCTCTCTCTCTCTCTCTCTCTCTCTCTCTCTCTCCTTTTAGGTCTCGGTATCTCTCGTGTCTTCCATTCCCATGTCCGATTTCTTTTACTACGTGCACACTTATTGCCAGCGCGCCAACCCTTCCTAGGGAATATCACTATGTCGCGCCGTATACCGTCTGGGGTAATAAAGGGGATGGAAATAGAAACAAGATATTCATGCGCGCGTTCTCTTCGTTAATACTAAACCACCCTTTCCTGGTCTACATGCTCTCTCCCTCTCTCTCTCTCTCTCTGTCGGGAAGTTTAACGCACGTGCCGTATAAAGTTTCATAGTGTATTTCTCGCGCGTCATACAGGTCGGAGTACAATATTTAATGAAATGTAACTTGTTTCGTGTTTCCCACCTTGCTTACAAACATGTCTCGTGTTTTGGCACTTTCCTCATTTCTCTCTCTCTCTCTCTCTCTCTCTCTCTCTCTCTCTCTCTCTTTTGCTCCCTCCCTCTTGCTCTCCCGATCGCGACCTCTTTCTGCAAAATACACGCGCGTCTCTCGTGTACTTTGTATAACTAACACGAGACTAAGGGAGGAATAGCTGTATGGAGAACTTTGGCGAACCTTCAGTCTCCGCGGGGACGTTTCCCTCTCCCTATTACGCTGTAATTAGTATTCTAATCGACATGAGAACTGCAGCGTGGCTCAACCCCGTCTACGGATACGCTATGTAAATACAGATACCTACTTCCGGTGTGATGTAAAAAAAATTGTCGAATATACAGAGGGTGGCCAAATTATTATACTCAAACTTGAATTTTGTTAGTGATGTTTGAAAAACCGTATCTCAGTGAAAAATAGTCGTATCAAGATAACAAAAAACGCATTTTGAAGCTCTAAGATTCTAGTTTTGAAATCTCCTAGCCAAAAATTGTAATGAGCTACGGTTACTACGCAATCATAAGAAATAACGCGAAGGAATTTTACCAAATTTTGTCTATTTTTTGTTTAGGTCCACGGGCTTAGACTTTTTTTTAGTTATACAAAGGAATGGAGCAGATAGCCTATTGTGTCGGGTTCGATTTCCCTTTTTATTTATCTCTTTACATCAATTTTTGGCTGAGATATCCGACTTTTAATGAAAACGGGTCCTTTTGCCTTTGGTCACCGATATCTCGTTACAATTTGTTTGTAAGACATCTCAAAACTCGAATCTTGGAGCTTCAAAATGCTTTTTTTTTATCTTGATACGACCATTTTTCACTGAGATACAATCTTTCAAACATCACTAATAAAGTTCAAGTTTGAGTTTAATAATTTAGCCACTTACTATATTCACTATAGTAAATGATTTTTAATTAACAAAAAAAAGGTCTAAAATTCCTTCGTTGAGACAAAAATTTAATATCACAGATAATTCAAACTTATTTACCTCAAGCCCAATCTATCAAGGTCACAATTGCGAACTGACTAAATTTCGTTCAAACCATTTAATTTATTCACAAATTCGATCGTGGATTCAATTAATTTAATTTTATCTCTTTGTTATCCTCGATTTCCTGATTTTCGATATTCTTATATTTCGGTGTATTCTTCAATTCCCCAGAATATAAAATCCATTTTTCCGCATCGTTAAATTATATATCGCAATTGCCTTTCCGACAGACCGAACGTCCAACAGTACGAACGACGTAACGACTTTGTCCTATTTCACACGAATCAAAGCTCTTTGCTTCCAGTCCCATCTACTACCAAGTCCAGGATTTAAGATTGACTCAAACCTATTTATTCTCTCTCGTTTATCCAATCACGACAGCTCACGAAATTTAAACGATCGATTCATTTATTCGAATTTATTCTTTTCTCGTTCTTTTCGTTGCGTTTTTGAGAGATTTCTTCAAAATAAAATACATTGTTTACGGCGATACATTTTTTACTACGTTGTACGCAAATCTAGCGAAGTCACGAGCCTTGTTCATATCGCGTGCCCTCGGGATAGTAGCAACTTTCTCATCATGTTCCTTTTCGCTCCCTCTCTTTCCCGCTCTGTCTCCCCTGTCATCGGTTCATATCGGTTCTCTTGATGTATGCAAAAGTGTAGCGAACGGGGTTTTGTGATCCCACGACAAAACGGGTATTGTACGGAAGCCAGTTGGCTGCTGTATGAAATCCGCCCCCACCCCCCTCTTCTAGCTCTCTCTCTCTCTCTCTCACCCTCTTACTGTATCTCTCCCTCTCGTTGTATTCGACGAGGGATATCCGTGCATAACCGGAATATCCGTTGGCAATAGCCCTGAGAGCCTCGAGAGCGTTGCTAGCGTCTTTCTGGGGATCTTCGACGGGAACACACAGAGTGAGATGCTTTTTCGTTATATAGTAAAAAAAACCTCACTGGATGTTATCCTCCTCGTCCCATATCATCCTTCCTCACCCTGCCACCCTCCTGCACGAAGAATCGTTTCACCAGCACCGGAGTTTGGGTCTTGAAAATTTTTCAACCCTTCACCCGTGAATCTCTCTTTTCTTTCCTTCTCTTACTATCGCAAAGTGATACTTCGCGAACTCTATTCGTCTTATATATGATATATATACATATATATAATATATATTATTGTTTTTTATCACTTATCGGCGCAGTTTTTATATTTCTCTGACTTCGACAAAGCCTCGCGCGATTGTTTCTTTTTTGCTTTCGTTCCCAGCTGATGCACGAGATACGTGCATAGTTTCTGTAAATAAATAAATGCGTTTGATGAGCCTCGAGAGCTTTGCGACGGATACAATTTTATGATTTTTCGTCATTCGTCGAAAAGCCGATTATTTTTTGTTTTCATTTCCTCGCTGAGAAAATCCTCCGCTCGATCCGAATTCCCCGGCTGATAATTTTATTTTTGCACCTACTGTTTTTTTTTTTTTAAAGAACGAGTTTCTCGTTTCTTTCCATCATGATCGCGAGGATTTTTACGTTAGATTCCCAAGGGTGCGCCCGTTTATTGGATCGTGAGACTCACGTCGTTTCTCTTCGTAGCTTTTAAAATTTGATTGTATTAAAAAAAAGCATACACGCTTTTCCTCGGTTTTACGATATATATGTATCTATATATTTTTATCCGTACCTACGGTATGATATTTAATTCTGACCGATTTATATATATATATATATATATATATATTTCCGGTACTTTGCTGCATTTTGTACACGTGAATTCCCACGAGAGGCCTTCGTGCATCCTCTGTATTCTTCAGTCTTGATTCTCTCCCGACGGACAAAATACGCCAACATACCAGAACCGAGAGACAGAGAGAGAGAGAGAGAGAGAGAGAGAAAGAGAGAGAGAGAGAAAGAAAGGGAGAGAGAGAGAATGAGAAACATAGATAGATAGGGAGAAAGAGGAAGAGAGCGAAAGAGAGAGATCTGGATGCGCACATGCAGCAGAGAGAGAGAGAGATAGAGCACAGAACGTGTTTGTTCCCCGGGCGACGAATGAATAGATTTATACTCGCGAAACGCGGGCAAGCCCGAGGGCGGAAGCGGCTTGCTAATTTACCGTTCGCGAACTCTCTACGAATTCGATGCAAATAAATCACCGGATAACCCAATTATACGAGCTACACGACTGTCTATATTGCCTGTAAAAGAGAGAGAGAGAGAGAAATAATATATAGGATTTGTATGTCCATCCGCGTCTCTGATGAACCGAATACGTGCATTAAGTGTCGCCCTGCAACAGCATCCACTTCGTGCGACATACGGCTAATGCACAAGCAGATACGTAGAATTATTAAGCGACTCGGCTGTTGCCTCTCGTTCGTCAAACATATACCACTCACTTGCCTCGATAATTAATATAAATTGAAACGAGATGGAAAAATTAATATTTTTCTTTTATGTTTATCGTTTTTACTTGATTTTCTTATAATCGTCGTAAATCTCACGCATACGATAACATTAAGCAAGGCGATACGAAAAAACGAATTGTTTCTCATTTAATTCGACACATCGATCTCTTTTTTTTCTTTCTCTTCTCCTTTTTTTTTCATCTTTTTCCCGTATCGTAAAAATATACGGGCGTTAAAATTAGTCGTTAATTCAAACGATATTCGAGTTCCGCTTTTGTTTCCGCTTTCTCTCGGGCATTATCCAAGTCGCGCGGGAGAAACTCCCGGAAGTTTTATGTTTGCCAGATGAGCGCAGTAAATGTACGCCCGAGGTGAAGCACATAGTCAGATGAAGATGTACATGGAAGAAGAGAGAGGGGGTGAGAGAGAGAGAGAGAGAGAGAGAGAGAGAGAGAGAGAGAGAGAGAGAGAGAGAGGGCGAGTGAGAGAGAAAGGGAGTGAGAGGGAGAGTGAGAGAGGCAGTTGAACAATCAGTCTACCGATATGGAGTCTCTTGGGTGCTTTTCATCGGGGCAATCGAGCGCACAGTGTGCCGTCTTTTATTATGCTCCATAACCGCTGATGCAGGTGAAATTCAACCCTCCCCCTCGCGTTACGAATGTACGAAAGTCTCTTTCCATTTTATTCCTCGTCTTTTTCTTTCAGCTTAGTCCTTTCTGTCTCTCTTTCTTCCCCTCTCGCTTTCTCTCTCCCTCTCTCTCCCTCTCATTCCCCTTTTCTCTTGTATCCTCGGTATGAAAAGTCTTTTGAATAATCTTCGGGGTATCATCTTCTTCGATTATACTTGTCCCGAAGCGATTCTCTGGAATAACGTCACATGAGCGAAGATCTTATCTTGGCCGAGGGAGAAGAAAAACTGCGATCGTGGAAAAGAAGTTGTTCGATGACTCACGGGACGCATATCAATTAATTGGCGATAAGACATCGGCCACACAGCGTCCTTGGAATATTATTACGGTTACCAAATATGAAAAGAAATTGACACTCTTGTAATTAATTAAGAAAATAATTAAATCGTTTTTGTACGTTTTTTTTTCTTAATGTAAAATATTATTGAGAAATGTCACGGGCTAAACATTTACGTTGATCTTTATCTCTCGTTGATATTCGCGAATTTCTTTTTTTACTCACATCAACGTGGTACGAAACGAAGTTCAGACGTAATTATCAATCTGACCGAGATACCGATAATTCGTCTAAAAACAAAATCCGATATACTCGAGAACGAGGTTAAATTCAATGAAATTCATCGAAGTCATTTTGTCACGTTTTCTCGGCTATTCTTGAAATAATCTCAAATACTTCATACGTATCTTCGTCGTTATGGACATATTGACCCAAAGGTCGGAGACACGGGATTGACGAAAAATCTCATCCATGTCGTATTCGATGAATCATGGCGCCCCATTGTGTACGCACGAACACAAGAGAATAGGAAACGTTTAGGACCTCGTGTTATAGCCCTTCGGACGTTCTCGCCAATGCACACGTTACAATGTGTCTCTCCCTGGTGAGCACATATTTGAAGAGGACGGCGAGAGAAAAAAAACACCGTGTGTACATTGGTCGGGGGTGGATGGAGGGGTGTTTAATAGGAGGGACGGCGTAGAAAATACGACATAGAACCATATATATAAAGAGAGAGAGAGAGAGAGAGATGCACAGAGAAAGAGGGGGAAACTGCGAACTGTTTTTGGCAAAGAGGAAGTGCAGACAGGCGAACGACATTTTCTCGTTTGTGTGTGCCTGCAGGGAGAGAGCAGGATGGAGAAATTACAGTCTGGTCGTGACGTTTACCGCGGGGGTAAGACTTACGGTTCAGTGGGTAGAGGGAAAATCGTCGAGTCTGTCTAATTTAAATTGTATTCGTGCCCTACGGGAGACCATACGTGGTGCACGCGTGCCATCATCATCCCTTGGCGCCGCTTCTCTCATACTCTCACTCTTTCTCCCTCTCTTCCATCTTTCCTTTCTCCCTCGAACCGTTCTCACTCTCTGTCTGCCTGTCTGTCTGTCTTTCTTTCTCTCTCTCTCTCTCTCTCTCTTTCTCTCTCTTTGTCTCTTCCGGCCATTATATAACTCGCAGTGTATAAAGGTTCGGTGCAAGTGCGCTATACATAATGTACAGCGTTACTAAAGCGAGTATTAGTTTCCATGTGCTCTACAAAGCCTCCGATTTTGTAATTTGTGCGCCACACGACCGTTTATCCTTTTCGATACGAGGCAAACGTGCGTTCTTAGCCACACGCGCCTCTCACGTTTTATGTGCTCAAACCATTAGCCTTCTCTGTCTCTCTCTCTCTCCCTTTTTCTCTCTCTCTCTCTCTTTCGCTCCCTCCCTTTATTCCGCTCTTTCGGTGAATCGGTTTTCATATCCTCTTGTTCCAGAGAGTCGTTGCGTAATTGCGAGGTTGGAGTTGTGGCGGCAGAATTTATTTGTCTGTGATAAATACAAGAAAAAAAGTAATTTGTATTATTTTAGCTCGCTTCAAAAGCGTCGTCGACCGAGACAAGTGTTTTTCTTATCTTGTTTCAGTTTCTCTCGGACCGTTCGATTTTCGATAAGCTCGACGTTTTCGGAATTTCATTTTTAATGAATCATCGATCATTCATTCGATATCTGTTTTCTTTTGCTTTCTGTTTTACTTATAACGTTTTTTATTATAACGTTCACGATCCGAAGAATTGTTTATAGATAGAATAGATCGTTGAAATGAAAAATTAAACTTGGCGATGAATCGCCGATAAATTATCAAAATATCGAGGTATCGAATATCGTTCATATATAAGCTAGTGGAATTCACAGTGGTTATAATTATCGAAAGATTAATAACGCGCATGATCACTTATTCATATAGTTATATATATATAATCGGCGGAATTCGTTACCAGAACAATATATCGAACGCACGGGCTTTTTATTCATCAGTTATTTATCAATGGAGTTCCTCGTCCCTCCATTTATTCGAACGAGGGAGTAATGCGATTATATAGTATTTACGTACCCAAATGAAATACGTTTTACTAATTGTTTATGCGTACACCGAGTCGATTATTATTGAGTTTTCTTCACAACAGAATAAGCTTTCCACGTGATTTTCTTTCGTTTCGTCATATTTTTGTTGTACTCACCCTTTATCCATTCCATCTTTTTTCCTTGGTGTCCAACACTCGCAGACAGTGAGAATATAATTACGAAATGTCCCAGAACAAATAAATAGCACCGATGACTCGGAAAATTTGCACATCATTCCTCGTGGGATGAAAACTAGAGCATTTATTTCATTGCCACGAGACATCTTGTTTCTAATTACAAAAATTGTCCATCGATCGTTAGAAAATTTGCCGTTGACGTTTATTTCCTCTTTGCCTGTCGTGAAAATAAAAAGAGAAAAAAAAATTGTATTTCTCATTCTCGCAAAGAGATCTTGAGGGAGTTAAAATTAGAATCTCGTTTACGCGAATTGAATACTGGGCGGTCTCGTTAATGACGCGTGTGCACAATATCCGTTGAAAGGGAACGCTCTAATTTTTCAATTTTTTCCTCACAATTTTTTGCCCGTTCTTCGTTTAAAAAATTGTGTTTTTTTTTCCTGTTAACGAAAGCGCAAGAGGGATAAGTGGAGTTCGCACGAATAAGCTACAGTACAGGGGGTGGGAGCGGTGGCGATACTCTCGTTTATGTAAAGCCAGCGTATACACGCGCGAACGGGAAAACGCCTCCCCCACCCCTCTATATCCGGCAATAACGAAACGCGAGGATTACGCGTGGTTCGTTAAAGAGAGTGAACGATATTGAGAAGGAGAGAGAAGGCTGTGAAAAAAGGTGGCGAACTAAGCTAAATAAAAGTAAAGTAAAAACCAGCTGAATAAAAACATTGAGGTTCGTTTTTTTCAAGCTGCGAGTGAGAGTGACGGGAACAAAAGGAAAATAAAAATTGCTCGTCGGAAACAGACCAGTCGAAGGATGGGTTTCCAGCCGACATGATGTGTCCATGTTGGACGGTATGATGAAAAAAAAAGACAACATGAAAGGAAAAAGCACGAGGAAGCAAACAAAATAAACCTATTTAACAGAGGACGAGGAAGAAAAAAGTGAGAAAGGAATTGTAAAAATTGAAGGTGCGAGAGAGGGATGTTATGTCAGGGGGTGGTTGGCGCTGTCGTATTGAAAGATGTACCGGGCTTTCTAACAATCGTGTTATACCACCGTCGCGTGCTGAAAATACAAGCCGTCGAGACGAGTTGTTGGTGCTATATATATATATATATATATATATACAAGAAAACCTTCTCTTGTAAGTATATATAGTTACCGTATAGCGGTTGTATACAGCCGAGGGCTGTAGGAAATATAGAATTAAGGTCCCTTGGGTATGCCCGTAATATAAACGGAGACAAAATACACAGAGAACCCGGAAATTGTGCACAGAGAAATGATAGTGTGTCTGTGCGCGTGTAGGACTAAAGGGCGCGTGGGAGACAGAGGGGAAAGGGAGAGAGAGAGAGAGAGAGATAGACGATCTCTGGTTTGCCGTTATTGCGGTGGTGATGGAGCTCTCTCTCTCGCTTGAGCGTCGAGGAGATCGCGACCTTCTGGTACGATGGAAGGAATGAAAACGAGATTTCCCTGGCGCAATGGTCCTCCGTTACGTACCTCGTCCTACACAACGTACACGAGTTCCTATTTCTTGATTCTTTTTTACTCGCTCACGTCCTCTCTCTCTCCTTTTCTCTTTCTCTCTCAGTTTCTCTACTTTACGGTCAGGTATTTTTCTTGCATGGTCCAATCAGTTGGATTCTCTCGGCGATCTCCTTGAGCCCTCTATAACCCAATCGTACCAAGAAAATACATGGACGCGAGTACAACCGTGCTATCCGCGAGTTTACACGATTCGATGAAAATTATTACATTCGTCTTCGCTCGACGAAAACGATTGTAATTTTTAGATACTAAAAAACGTATGAACGATACAAAAAATTAACTAGCAAACAATTCGATATGTTTGATTTCATCGGTTATAAAACAAGTTTTTTACGAGAAACAATCATCTCGTATCAATTTCGTCATCCATGTGAAAAATGTGATTTTCATGGATCTCTTTTTTCATCAATTTCTGCACGGTATTCATCGCAGATTGATATAGTTAAATACGCTATATACACAACTCGAGGCTAAACGTGACGTTCTCACATTGTTGACATATGCACTTCTCGTGTCAAACTATTCGATGAGCAATTCGTCCCTGCTACGCTTCGACAGAGATCCGCGAACTGTTCAGTACGATAGGAAATACAATCAGATCTCTCTCTCTCTCTCTCTTTCTCTTTCTCTCTCTCGGGTTATATATATATATATATATATATAACTTGTATGCAAGTACCAAGAACGTACGTAGTACGTATGGATAACGAGAGGGTTGATGTTGCCACAAGCTTGGGGTCGTTCTCGACGCGTAGCGGCCAGTAGTGTATGGAAGTTAACACAACAGCAACATCAGCAGCTTCGCCATTCTCTTGCTGTCTCTCACTCTTCCTCTTCTCTGCTCCTCTCTCTCTTTCCCTCTTTCCCCATCTCACCCTCTCTCTCTCTCTCTCTCTCTTTTCTCTGTCCGTCCCGAGAGTGTATCGTAACCGACGTGCCTGGATTACCGAATGAGTAATAACCGGAATGTCTGGTGAAGTGGCATTGTTTCCTCGCGTTTCCACATTCACCATAGATTCGAGGTACGAGAGCGTTGCAGATGTGTATTTTGCGTGGGCTCGCGTATGACTGTGTGTCTGTGTGTGTATGCGCGTGTGAGCGACTACGTTCCTGTGTATATTGCTTGAAACTTTAGTGTCGCGAAATAGCGGACCGACTGTCGAGTTCATCGAGAGAGGGAGAGCGAGGGAGAGAAAGAGAGACAGAGGGAGAGAGAGTGAGAGAGGGAGAGCGAGTGAGAGAGAGAGACAGAGTTTGCGCTCTAGAAACATAGGGACGTTTAGCAGATATATATATATATATATATATATATGGTGCTGGCGTTGCTGGTTTTCATGCTCTGCCAATTAATATTCGGATTAAGAGACACTCGGCGTGCGAGATACACGCAAGTCGAAATATTCCTAAAGAGAAGATTCGCATATATATATATATATGTAAACCTTCACTGTAGAATTATTTTGTCTCTCTCAATTTCTCGCTCTCCCCCTTTCTCTCTCTTTATGCAAATTTATATATGTGTGTGTGTGTTTTTGCGTGTGTGTGTGTATTTGTGTATACGACTGTGTGCGAATGAGATCCAGTTCGCGAACTTTATCTTCAATTCAATTATGATTATTCCGCTTTCAAGAACTCGAATGCGGGTCATAATTATATTGAAAATTTGCACGACGCAAGAATTTCTCGAAGATCTGTTCGTCGACGTATCTAAATTGATACGGATATTGTCAACTCGTTGATCAGTATGATTCCAGCAACGATCGCGAGGAATGTGTGTGTGTTTTTTTTTTCTTTTCAAAAGCGTTGTTTTTTTCGGCAACCTATGTTTCGGCATCGATCGTTTCATACGCTTACGATATATTTCTACATTCCGTACATGACAAGGAAAAAGAAGAAAGAAAAAAAAAAAGAAAATTTGAAAAGAGGATTGGACGTCGGAACGAGATCATTCTCCAATCTGTGAGCAAACGTAAGAGACTCCTTAAGGAATCCTGGCGTGTACGTCTGGTGTGTCGCGCCGATCGAACACTTCGCCCGAGGCCATGGACCTGAGAAAGAAGGGAAAACTCGGGTGTTAGCAGAACGAGAGGAACAGTCTTCAACAGAGAGAGAGAGAGAGAGAGAGAGAGAGAGAAAAGGGGAGAGAATGAGAAGAGCGCACGGTCCAGCGACGTGCATCTCGGTAAACGATTGGATTAGAACTGGTACACGACAGGGGTACCTAATGCAAGTACTCACCCACACACGAATCCTATCAAGAGAGTGGACTCCTGCGATCGCTGTGATAGTTATAGGAATAGAGAAAATTCGTGTGCTGGCTCGATCGAGAGAGATAGTATTAGGTACACGCATATATCTATCTTGCTCTCCTTCTTCCTCCCTCTCGCTCTCTCTCTCTCTTTCTCTGTCCCTCTCTCTTTCAGAGAATGCGAGAGAGAGAGAGAGAAAAACAGAGATAGAGAGGTAGATAAAGGAATAAAAAAGTAGGATAGGTGTGGTGAAGGTAGATCCTGAGACCGAGCAGCGAACTGGCAATGTCCAACGAAAGCTAAACCGGTGTTGGTATATCCTCGAGAGCGCGAGTGGACAAATCTTACAAATTCGACGCCTCTATCTCGCCCCGTCGTCCACTTTGTTCTTCCCATTTCTTTTTTTTTTTGTAGATTCTCCGTCACTCCTTACGAACGAAACGATTGTCCAATTTCAGGCTAAGCGATACACGCTTAGTATTCGATCCGCCTCGTGATTCTCTCCTCCCTGGAGAGACAGGGGTGGCGTATAGGGTCGTATCCTCGATAAATAATAGTTTCGATAAAATAGCAAACTAGAAATAATTCAAACTTGTATAGTAGAAGATTAGTAAATTATCGTTATTAGCACGTTCGTTATATTGACCAACCGACCGAGAAAATAAAACGAATTTTTGCCCTATTTTTGATATTCTTCGTGAAGATGCTACTCGATTTTTCACACGAATCTCTTTATAACTTACTCGGATAAGGAGATTTTAAGTTTTCCAATATATTTCCATATAATATACGTGTATTACTGAATATACAAAATGTTCAAGTATGATTTAACATAGGACGTCTCTATCGAGTGGGATCGATGGGTTGTTTCATGAATATATCACAGCCAAGGGCTGTTCAATGCCGTTCATTAGATCCATCGCGTACACAGAGCACACACGGATATATATATATATATATATATAACGTACCTAGACCCAATACATCCATTATCGTAAATATATATATATATATACAGACAATGCGCACAGATCTTACGCTCTATATGCAAGAGGGTGGTTTTAACGTAGGTGTGCAAAGCGAGAACAGAGCGGATGTACTTTCAGGACGTTCCTTTCTCTTTCCTTTCGCGATCGTATGTGCTCTAACGCTTGGATAAACCGAAGATACGCTTGGCTTGCCACGTGAGATTTTCTTATAAGATGTTGAGATTACGAAAAGGAGGTTGATACGCGCTTGCGAAACGTAGCCCGAGGCTCTAGAGATTAAAGAGAGGCGGCACGGAAATGCCGTC
Organism: Netelia virgata; assembly: GCA_951802705.1. NCBI lineage: Eukaryota > Metazoa > Arthropoda > Insecta > Hymenoptera > Ichneumonidae > Netelia > Netelia virgata. Next base: position 11,286,960 of record OX637865.1, on the reverse strand, counting down.
GGCGATATATGTAATATCGGCGCAGACAGAGATGGAGATTAAAAAAAATTTAGCGATCGAGCGGTCTGGTCGAGGGTCGTGGATGGAAAAAGGACGGGTGAGCGAGAGGGTTGGGCGAGAGCGAGGGAGGAACGGAGTTCTATATAGAAAACAGTACCGGACTTGGTTCAATCGCCATTTGCAAAAGAGAATTCATTCGGTAGCGAAGGTGAGGGTGTGGGGATGGAAAGGGGCGCGGGTTGACGGGGTGAAAACCATAACCCTCTTTCCATACATACGCTCGTACTATACTCATATTCCAATATAAACGTGGAGCCCTCTATGCTCGGCTCGCTGCACGCCATTACTGTGTCCCGGGGGCCAAAACTTTACGAAAAATGGCTGAATTTATGTGCGACTACCCCTCTGACGCCACTCTCGCCGTCCACCCACCGACCCTCTCTACACATACACACATATATACCTGCTCCATCGCGTTTTCGCTCTTTCTCTTCACGAGTCTGCCACGACCATGTATTATATAGGGCATTGTTATATAGGATGGACGAACTTGGCCTCATCGCCATCTTCTTCGGGGGAGTTCTCACTCGCGAGAGAGATTCTCTTTCCCTCGCGTCGCTTTCCTTACCTACGCGGGCTCTCGTCGTTGCCGCGAGTTTAGAAATTATTTCCTCGGCCTCTATTATCCTCCGGCACTATTTATTATTACTGGCTATCGGTCTTGCACCCTCGACGCTCGTGCTTCACTCTCTCTCTCTCTCTCTCTCTCTCTCTCTCTCGATCTCTCGCTTGTACTCTCTTTCATCTCTCGTTGCCTATTGAAGCGGCTGCCCCGAGAGAACTTTGTTCACTCTTGAGCACCGCTCAAACCACAGGAGTTCGCGCTCTCTCGTTATTACGATATATAAGGGTGGGTGGATCGGGCATAGCGAGTTCGTGCAAAAAAAAACCATTAAAAAAGAATTATTTTACGACCAACGATTAATTGTTTGAGAACAAAATTACGACGTAATTTCGTTTTAATCGTATATCTATACATAACCAGTTAATTTAAAATTTACGTTTTAAATCAACTATCGACGATAATAATATGGAATTATTCGTTCGGAAGATAATCGAGCCACGTGGAATTTCATTTTAGGAACGATTTTACGTCGCGACAATACCGCCTTTCAAATGATAATAATTGTCTCAATAATAATTGCAATTTTTTATTCAATACGATTATCAATAGCAACAATAAGCCAATGATTGTTTCGAACGTTTATCGAGCCAAGTGGAAAATTGTTTCTGGAATGATTTTACGACGATACAATGATCGATTTCGCGTGAAAAAAAGCAAATTACGACTCAATTTAAAAACAATCATAATATAGCGATTAAAATGGGTATCCACGTGCGAAAATGCTCGTCGCGAATAACGATATCGAAGGATCGTCGCGCGAGTGGCTAGGTCTGTACGACTCGTCATCCATGAAGAGGCTTTTGGACCGATTGACGGGATATTTCGCGATTCCCATGATCACTCGCGATCGATTGCTGGCGCTTAATTTATCGACACAATGGACGGTACGAACGTACCTCGTTTGTTTTCCCGTTCGCGGTCATTGTGTTTCATTGAGGGCGCTTGATATGGAAACGAAATATCGCGGCACGCCTCACGGGGCGAGTAGCGTTCGCGTCCGCGAAAGTAGCTGTATAATTTCGATCCTTCACCATGGGAGGACGCACAATGCTCCTCCATTTGCGATACGTTATTCGCACGGGGGCGCTTAAGCTCACCAGGGTTTTTCGGGGCATAGTCCCGTGGCGGTGGGTAATCGTTTACCGCTGTGCGCGACCGCATTGCCAAACTCGCCGCGAGCCTCTCTCTCTCTCTCTCTCTTTCTCTTTCTCCCCCCTCTCGCTCTCTCACTCTCTCACTTTGTCCAATTTACGATCTTCTCCGACCCTATAAATACCAGGGTTAAGCGATAAAATAATTCTGGCAACGGGTGCGCGCCGAGTCTGGACGAGCTATATCGTACATGTATATGCATATATATATGTACGATATAACTCGTGTATATATATATATATATATTAGATCGAAAAAAAATATATATATTTAATCTCTGGCGGTACAGCTCCCGCGGCTAAATCGCCCAAAACTTTGAGATCATCGTGTGCCGGAGTTTTAAACTTTTGAAAATCATATTTCACGATATATATTTATATCGTTAATAATGATATACATAGATAAGTCTACGATCCTCGATAAATTATCTAGGCGTTATCGCAATTTGAGAAAAAAAAGAATTGAATTATGCATTATTTAATCATCGAAATCCTGATATGTATCGACATCTAGGAGAATGTTGAAAAAGATAATATTCTTTATACGATTATTAACGCGAACAAAATAATATTTGACTTATTTACTTTTCAATATTTTGTTTAATTATTATTTGTTTTTATTGCGTTTATCCACTTTTTGAAAATAAATCCATCGTCCTGAATGAAAAGAAAGAAACAATACACAACAATATTTTGTGCTTTATTGAAATTGCGATAACGTCCAGTTCGTCAATAATAAAGGAGGATGGATAAAGGCGGAAAGAAGAAAAAACACACACAGAAAACACTTTTTGAAACCTCGAGACGCCGGCGCGTGTCTCTTAACGCGCGTTATGTATATTTCAACAGTCACTCGCACATCACGTATCGGTCGAGATCTTTACCCGAGAGCGAGGAAAAGTTTCAATATACGTGCCCCGCGCGCGCGTGCTGTAGCCGGGTTGAAGCTCCTTCATATGTATGTCGCGGCAGGATCGGCTTGAGAATGAGGCGAGAGAGAAAGAGAGAGAGAGAGAGAGAGAGAGAAGCTCTCCTCAAGAGCGATAGGTGTGTGTATTGGGTATATTCGTACGCGGCACGCGAAGAGCGATGGGCTAGGTGAGGAATGAGAATGGGGTGGCAGAGCGGAGATGCTTGGTTGAAGAGGATAGGAGACCCGAAGGAAAAAAGACGAGGGTGTATATATATGTATGTGTTTGTGTGTGTGTGTCTATGTGTATATAGAGGGATAAGGCTAAAGCAAAAGTACTACCTATACGTGCCATCGGGAGAAAAACGAGTGAGGGGTTGGCAGTGTAGCGGCGGCAGCGGCGCGTCTATTCTGTACGTCGACGTCTAGCGGTGCTGCCAACGCCGCCGGTACATCCGCGCCTCTCACTCTCTCGCTCTTTTTTCCTCTCGCCCTTTTTCTCTCGTCCCGTGATCGAGTTCGCTCAGCGAGTTATAACTATAGATTGATAACTGCCTTTATCGATATATATATATATACATCGGATGCCCCGATATTCCCCTTTTTCTCTCACCACCACGTTTCCGTACTACATATATATATGTCGATATCATTTATTCGTGCTTTCTACATATATGTATATGCGATTCGTTTTACTTCCAATTTTTCTGAACATTTGCTCCGAATGATCAAGACCTTTTTCGAATGAAAATTGAGGCAATTCCATTACGGTAAATCGCGGGTGTACGAGGAAACTTCGCTGTTAACGGATGCTACGTGTATATTGTATTGTCCAAAAAATAGAGGACGAAAATGAATATCATAGCAGGAGGGGTATGTATACCGCTGCATGTTTTTTTTTTTTTTTAACAATTCGACGTGTATATACAAAATCGATTTAGTTTCGAATTTTTCTCAATATTTGTTCCGAACGGTAGACAGAGTTTTGTCGAATAAAAATTGTTGGAGGTAATCCTATGATGGGAAATCCGGTTCATAGATGGAACTTGTCCGGCTTCGTGGAAGCTCCGTCGTTAATAAACAGTATATTCACATTGTATTTGCCAACAAAATGCAGTTCTGGAAAATATGGCGAGAAGAGGGGGGTTTACTGTAGTAAAAGGGGTGGGAGTTACTGACCGTCTTCCTCTCGTTTTTGTATTTTGCGACAGTCTGATCTTGGAGAATTCTATTTATGTGGTATCCTATTTCAAGTCGAATATCTTTCAATAATATATTTTTTTTAATTGTTTCGTATAAAAGTTTCAAAGTTTGAAGGAGGACGTAAAATGGAATTACTTATTTCATCTCAAGCGGAGGTTTGTAAGATCATTTCCAGGTCAACTTTTTGTTTTTTGAATGGGGACCAGTACCTACCTATAGATTTTTGCAGATTCGTATTTGACATAAAAGAAATAATAAACTGTCTCAATTTGTTAATATAATTAGAAAAATTTGCAACAATTTTTGGAGTTGTACAAACTTTTTATTCGAAAACTCAAAATTTTTAAGTCAAGACGCCGGAGGTAAAACATGCTAATAATTTAGGTAACGATTCTTAAAGAATATTTTTAAGAAAGTTGTAATTAATTAACAAGATTGAGAATAATTAAAAATTATTTTTGAACAATCAGTTAAAACTTTAAACAAATATTCATTAAGCATTCTAACGTATATTTAAGCTTTTTTTGCCACTCGTGACTTCTCTTGAAAAGCTTTATTTTTCGAGTACAAAATTTATGAAAATCCAAATTTTCTACAAATTTCGCTAATTACCCTCAAATATAGCTACTTTGACATTAAATGTAACTTTGACAGTTTTTGTCAAAGTTACCTCGTTTGACGATATCTTAAAAAATTGACATTTTTTGAACAAATATTTCAAACAAAAGGTTCTTATTTTCTTTGTAGGATACAAATATGCAAGAAAATACACTGGTTCTCGTTAAAAAAAATAAGCTAATCTTGAAATGAACTTGAACACCTCCACGTAAGATCAACCCCGTAACATCATTGTATATTCCCCTTCAAAGCTTGAAACTTTTATACGAATCATTTAAAAAAAAAGTCATTGTTCATCTATATTCGGCACCATGTATATCTATAGGAGGCTAAATATATACAGATATATATATATATATAAAAGGGTATTTTTACAGCGAGACGAACAGAATCTTGCTTTTCTAAAGAATATCACTGTAACGTGGGTGTAATAATCAAAAGGATAAGAGGAAAAAGCAGAGATTCATAGGAAACGAAATAGATTCGAGCGGGGGAGAAAGGAAGAATGAGAGAGAAAGAGAGAATGAATAATAAAGGAAGCGAGCGAGGGGGTTTGGAATCTTGGATAGTAAAAAGGGAAGGAGGCTAAGCCCGAAAAGAACGACATTCATGCAATTTCCAGCGACCGGCTAAGCCGCCGGATACTCATTAACGAAGATTCTCTCTCATTCTTTCTCTCTCTTTCTCTCTCTCTCTCATTCTCGTTCGTCCCTTCATCTTCCTTTCTTACTAGTTTTCGTGTGTGCATTAACGTTGCTCCGGCGTGTTGGTCTCTCATTCTCGCTCACACTACTCTCCGTCTTGGCCCATTTCGCTTTCGTCCTTCCCATCCAAGCTTCTCTCATTTCTGCAGGGCCTCGTTCTCCTCGTTGTCGTTTTCAGCATCACAGTCGAGTATCATTGTACGTATAGCTCCGCCGCGACTCGATCACGGGGGATGAGAATCTTATTCTCGGGCGTAGAGTCGCTCACCACTTCCTCTGAGACCTTCCTTTTTCGCCTTTTTCCTTGTCCGACCAACGTTGCGAAAATACCCTTGGCATTAAAAAAATGGCGGACGTGGGGCTGATGTTCTTACTTAAGATACTCGAGAAGCCTGGGTATTTTACCAAAGTATTATAATCACTTCCCACGTACAGTGGGGAGGAGATTTGAGTTTCTCAAAGCTACCCAGGCTTGCCTCGCTCCCTCTCTTTCCATATCGGGTATAAGTACCGAGAACGAGCTTGCACATTTGTTCATTAAAAAAGCATTTTATACAATTTAAATAGACCTTTTTACTTCGATACAATGCACCACACTCACACGATTGGAATTCATTCGCCATTTAATAAATAGCTACACAATCGAGTGAATACATTAAGGAAAAAACAACATTATTTCAATCATCGTTCGTTCAAATTCTTGATTTTCCACCTCTAATAAAACATTCTATTAAGCAACGCTCAGTGGCAATAATTTATTTTCTCCAGGAAGCGGATGAAAGGTTCTTATACGTTAGTCAAATGGAATTCAAGACGTGTAACTCAATGGCGTCTCGTAAGATCGTGGTAGTTCCGATGAAAGGCCCCTATCAGTCTCATAGCAGAGTCGTGTTCCTGAGGAAGCTGAGAGACTGGGGAAGTAGCGGGTCGAACGAAAGGGAGGCTGGAACTCGGTGCTAATACCAGTGCCACCAACTTGCTAAAAGCTGTTTCTGCACATAGACGTTTCGTAATGTGTATATTCAGGTTGAGAATGTCCAAGATGCAAGGGACCGTGCATTCGGTGCACCCAATCGTTGACAGCGTCCGCTTGCCTCTTAAGGACGCAACTGACGATCTAATAAAGTGCGAAACGGCGAGTTAATGATGTATGGGAGATAGTCAAAGGGTAGATAGTTCGACAAAATGGACGTTGGTGCTTAGACTATCGGGATGAGATGTCTTGGTGGAAAAACGCACGACCAGAAAAGGGTTCGACCAAGTTTTTCCATACACGGAAACCATAAACATCAAGGGGCTGTATCATTCCCGTTGTACCTGCAAGAATTACTAATTGTAGAGCGAACTAATTGTTTACAGAACTAATGAAACCAGTGCAATATATTTACCTGCTCGACATGTAAAAACTTCAATAAATCTCGCTTGCATATCCATTTCTTTCAGCGCAGTTGGACATTGAGTTTTCTGCCATAGTAATATTAATAAGCAATCTGCACTTGAGAGACAATGTAGTTAAATTACAATCTTTTACACACAACCAGTTTTTTTCTCCACGGTTTACATACCTTTTTAAATATGCGTGGTACAAAAGCAGAAGAAAGACCACCAAAGTTTGAAAATCCGATAAAATTCTGCTTTTCACAAAATGCACCGTCATGCGACATATGCGGCGAAGCAGCTGTTGTCACTTGTGCGTGGCGTAAAAAATCTCTGTGTTTGAAACACTTTTATCACGATTATCATTATTGTAATACGTATAATCCATAAAAATGTACTGTTAAAATGGTTATTAAAGTTTTCCAAGCATATTTTAATCTTCAAAGGCAGTACGTGCCGAAGAGGATTTCTTCGTAAAAATACCATAATAATCCAGTTACTTTCCGAAGCACGAAATTATTCCGTAATAGCAAAAACCATTACCTATTTCTCTGTCGATATGAGCGGAAAATTGAAGAGTGATCTTTACCTAATTATTCATGAATTATTGCAATAAATAATACCCCATTTGTTGTTATATTCATCATTATCATCACGAATGTCTAGTAGTCGAAGAGTGGAACATTTTGTCTCTGCAAACTTTTTTTTTATCTCGGCCCGTTCACGAAAGAATAAAGTTTTTGAGTTGACGTAACCTTAAGGGTGACGTTCCGCCAAAACAAGGAAATTTTGTATCGATTATTTTAACTGATTGTACTTCTGGTGTAACCCATTTTATTTCTACAAATTTTCGTCCATGCCGCACGGTAAGAACTTTGAACGTTTGCAAGGGGGATGATCGGGGGTGCGGGTGAGTGGCATTTACAAATATGTACTCGAGTATTGAAACGAACTTATATTAACGTGAATTTAACCCGGAATGTCAAAAGGCCAGCTGACTATACGATCGACCAAAAAATCAAAGGGCAGTTTCAACCCCTTAATTATGAGTTATCGGAAAAATAAAAAAACCCATCAACTTTATTTTTTCATCCGCTACCTGTATGCAAATTTGCATCCCAACCGGTTAAAAACTCTCGTTGATACGTATGAAAAAATTGCATTTTTGCAACAAATAATATGAAATTTGTTGTTATCTGCATCATTCTCATATCCAGTGTATAGTACGTGAAAACATCAATGTTTTTACAATTTGAAGAACGAACAATACCCCTATTTTCGAGGGTGGGTTTCACGCCTTCAAAATCAATCTTGGCAGGTATAAAAAAATACGCATCATCTATTTTTGTCCATTCTACGAACATGCTAAATTCCATAAAAATCGGTGAGACACATTTGAGACAGTTCCCTTGTAAAATATTAAATGATTTGTTAATTTTTTAGAGATCAGACTGATTATTTTTTAACTAACTTTAAGTTTACGTTCAATGATTAGTGGTTTCTGGCACGACCGTTTTGGGAAAACCGTAGGTAAAAAAAATTAATAATTGGATGTAATCGGAAATCAATACCGACTGAGTGAGTTTTCTCGATTACTTCGGATAAATTCGGACGATTTTCTTTTCCAACTTTTCCGGAGACATTCAATTAAATTATGAAATATTAAGTGAAGTATTGTAAGTAGTGCGCGTATTTTCGTTGTACGAAGAGTGGAATATTTATTCGTTCTTACCGACCGGTAAAGGATTGAGAGAGGTTTAAACTTTGACTTTTCGAAAAGTCGCCGGAATCGAGGGAAATACGTAGATCGTCTCAATGTATAAACTCACTTCGAGTGTTTGACCACTGTTTGCTGTCCAACAATGGCCACGTATACACATATATGTATACAGGGATGGAAAACTTTTTCAACTCGTCCATACCGACCGAGTATATTTCCGATCTCTCTTTCCGCCGACTCCTTTGCGCGATCGCTTAATATCGAACCACGGAACGAAGAAATTTTTGCTACATGTGTCTTTTCCTCTTGACGTTTAATTGACAAACAGCTACGTCTTTCCGTAATACGTGACCAAAGTGTTGCGGCGAGAGGGTGAGAGACCGAGCGGCGCACCAACAAGACCGAGAAAAGAAAGAAAAAAAAAAAAGAAAAGCTCACGCGAGCTTAACTCGTGTCCTCTTTCTTCACATATATCCTCGTATTCTCGACTTTTCCACTTCGTCATATACCCTCCTTCGTTGCTAACCCCTCGATCTCGTTTCACTCGTCATACCTTATGAAAGTTGCAGACCCAAATTGGAGAGAAATTTTCGCTCAGCCAATCGAAAGTAATTGGCTTTTGCCGTGGAAAGCCCGAGAAAGAGAAGGAGAGAGAGAGAGAGAGAGCGAGAGGGGGAGGTGGAGAGAGAAGAGAGAAAGAGTCGAGAGTTAAGGGCGGTGAGGGAGAGACGTAGAGCCTCTTATATTTCCGTCCGGCTTGCGAATTACGCACTTCTTTTTCGCCCCATTGGCTCTCTCACGAGGGGAACAAAGCACTCGTCTTGCTACCGCACGGCGGATACTCCTCGCAATAACGCAGCTTATCTTCGCGAAAGTTTCACGAGCCAATAGGAATATCTTATACCACGAGAATACAAATTTACCTTCTTATTATTATCATGAATAAATTTTACAAGTTAAATCGCCAGACTCGAGTCGATTAATTACATTTTTTGTTTGTTATTTATTTATCTCGTTCGCGTTTTTTCTTTTTTCACCGGAGAAGTGGGGTGTTTTATTTAAAAGCGTTCCTTCCTCTCTCGACTATTTTAGAACACGTTTCTTGTTGTCCCTTTTGTTTTTTATCCCCAAAGATATTTCGATAAAGTATCAAAAAATATTGGAAAAATTTTTCTATTCGATCCTAACGAAGAAAACAACAAAAGTTCGACATCGAAATTCAAAATTCCGCAGGGGTTGTTCCACGTTACGTAATGCTACTGCCGCGGATTGTCGTATCCGCCGTTATTTTTATCGGATCCTGCGTGTCGTGTACGTGAGCGTTTAGTAACTGCTTGCCCCTCTCCCGCGAAGTTTTGTGATGACGCACGATCGTGGGGTATTTCTGATACTCGGCATTTGCGAACCGAAATGAGAGGGAGCGAGAGTGACAGCATCGTGGCTCCTAGCAGGTGGGGTGGGGAGGGGGGGCAGAGGATCGGTTGACAAATGTTTGTTCCATCACTGACGCGAATGCAAAACATGACAAGGGCTTTCGCGCTCTTCACACGTGTGAATATATGCAACACGCTTCTTTGTATCTCGCTCAAAATGGTGCCCGACAGTTGACTTATTGGTGGCTATGACCGCGGGCGAGGGGGATGACATTTTATTCTCCACACTTCATCATTATTTTCGTACACAAAAGTGGTTTTGTTTTTGTTTCGTTTAACGAAATTTTCGTGACCGCGTTTACCGATCGTGGTTTAGCTTTCGTGTTTGACGAACGATTCGTTTGGCGCGTTTGGTGAAAACAAAAAAAAAACAAGTAAGAAAAAAAAACACAATAGAAGGAATTTTCCGACAAAAATTGGCCGGCCATTGTTCGTACGTGCCCTCATGGCCGATCGCGTACATCAATGGTTGAGAGAAAAATCGGTCTACGACCCGGCACGAAGAAGGAACGAGTGAGAAAAATAGTCCATGAGTGAGTGAACGACAGAGAGAAAGCGAGAGAGACAGAGAAAGAGAGAGGGGAAAGGATTGAAACTGGTGCTGGCTACTGAGTTTGTTTTAGAAAATCACGGAAGCGATGGTGTGCTCGGTGGGGCCGTCGTCGTTGGCCGGTACGAGAAAGAGCAACGTTTTACTTTGGGAAAAACCGATTGAAATTCAGCATGCGTACATTCCACCACCGGTCAGGTGAGCACGCTCGACGGGTATGATTTCGCCGTCCAACCCCCTACCCTCGAGCCTCGCTGCTCCCCTTCTGCACCCCTGTTACCTCCGCCCCACTTCTCTCCACCCCTCTCGAATATTCAGGAAGCGTAACTTTGATCGCGGAATCACAATCGAATCTTGCCAAAGTGCAGACCACTCTCGTTCACCCTCGTGAACCCCGATAATATATACCTACCGAAGCAAGTATATCGCTGGCAACGCGTTGTATATACGTATATTGCGATATATACGATCTGTGGTAAGAAGCGTATAGATAGGAGAGAGAGAGAGAGAGTTGGTCGTCGCAGTTGTTAGGATGTAAATACTGGAAACTTTCGTGGCCGACCGGTTGCTTTGTTTTAGTGGAAATAACAGAAACAAAAACAAAAAAACAAAACAATTTTTTTCTTCGGCGTTTCGAACGAACGACGATCGATATTGTCTCGTACTCGAACGAGTTCAAGAAATATTTCGAAAATTCTGTTGTCTCAATATATAATAAAAAGAAAGGGGGATTAAGAAAAGTCTCCGTCCGGACCCAAGCGATCGCGAGGCTTCTCATGCCCAATTGTCTTGGCCAGTAATAAAACATTTGGCAGCCAGACGAAAGGGTCGGGGCATTTCGTCCTTTATTATGGGTTGGGGATTTTTCGAATCACAGGGCATACAGTTAAGTGTTTTCCGTCGCTAATTCTTGTACGTGATTTTCACTTGGTCATACCGATTAAATAAAATCGCAGCAAACACGTTTTTCCGAGCGTTTATGACAAGGGTGGGGCGGATTTCCCGATTCTGTCCTTGTCAGTACAGGCGTGTTTTATTCTTATTGGCGAATTTGTATTTTTGATCAACCAATAGGAAAATTACCAGACGTATTAAAAACTAAGAACTAAAACTGGACAAGTTAGTGTCTCAACATCTTCAACACGACGAACAGTATTTTCTCGCGATATCTGCCGACATTTTGGTACAGTCGCACAGTCGAAATATGTATAACTCACTTATCTTCAATGTTCGAGTTCAATTCAGTTATTGTTATTAAATTGTTATTCGATCTTACCAACAGTGTGGAATATTCTTTATTTTCCTCCCAACACCGGATCATTCGCGGATAAATTTTTCGGGTGATCGTATCATGCTAATCGCGTGCCTTACCAGTGGCGTCAGATCTTACAACCCTGACGGGTGAAGTGTTTTTGAACCAACGTGATTAGTTGGTACAGTCAGCGTTCTTTAGAAAAAAAAGGGAAGAACATTGACCAGCGGACGCCGCATAAACAGATATATCGATCGATAGGAACGAAAGTATTGTCTTGCTCATTACTTCTCACTGTGTGCTTAAAAAATTAATACTCGATGTCGAGGTAGGAACGCATATTTGTTCTTTTTTAATTTATCTAATTTACAAAAACGCGTATTTTCCCTACCTCGACAGTGTCCACACGAGCATATACCTGATTGTTTGCAGTTTGCTGTTTCTACGAACTGAGAGACAAAGAATATACGAAATCGGGTTTTGCATGAAAGCTCTCGCTGTTTCTCTATCTAGTAAACAGTTCTTTCTCTCGTTGTCGTTTTCCCTCCCTCTCTCGTCTCTCTGTATCTCGGTTTTGCCCACAGAGTCGAGAGGCCCATAATTCGTTCCATCCACCATATACCAGCAAGGAGAATGAGCCCGGTCCTAGGAGCTGGTACTGGCGTAATATATATATTTATATATATATATATATATAGACAAACCAATCCCGGATATATATGTATATATATTTCGGGGAGAGTCGGGAGGATGGGTAGAAGTAGGGATGGAGTTGTTGGAGGGTAGGCGGTGGATACGCCGCGGACCATCCACCGTGGTAAATTCAATTGCAAATGCTTTTTCACGAATGTAAATTCCTTATCAAAGTTTGAGCAGGATTACAAATTCAGAACGAAGTAAAGTTTCGAGGCGGCGCCACAGCGCGACAGCAATGTGTACTAGGAAAAGCAGCGACCGGCACGGAGTGAAAGAGCCAGATGAAGGGAGAGGGACAGAACTCTCTTAGCTTTTCCTTTTATTCTTAGGCAAAGAAGCGAGAAAGATAGAGAGAGAGAGAGAGAGAGAGAGAGAGAGAAAGCACGATGAAGAATAAGAAGAGAAGAAGCGAGGGAGAGTCAGGCAAAGTAAAAGCGAAGAGTAGTGACCGGTTGATGGGACCGAGTTGCAAGTCTTTTTCGACAGTCTTGCTGATTTTTACGAATGATGACAGAAAACCGGATAGTACACATAAAGATGGAAAGGGCGAGTGAGAGAAAGAGAGCGCGAGATACAAAGAGGGAGAGAAATTGAGAAAGAGATAGATAGATAGACAGAGAGAGAGAGAGAGAGGGAGAGAGAGAGAGAGAGAGAGAAATAGCGAGAGAGAGAGAGATGATGGAATTGGAAATGGGCGGTTGCTACCCCAAAAGTCGGTATGCTCGTTGAGAAACCACCCCACAGAGTTGGCGGGAGGGAGGGAGGGGGAGAGAGAGAGAGAGAGAGGGAGAAGTCGTATTACACGAGAGTCCTCTGTCATGTAATATGCATAGCAGAGAGAAAGAGAGAAAGAAGGAGGGAGAGAGAGTAAGAGAGAGAGAGAGAGAGAGAATGAGAGACAGCGGGAAAGGGCGAGAAGACAGTTTGATTCGAAATTTGCATTCCTCTGTCACCTCGACCCTTTAACGTTGATTCATTCGATAACGCGTGCGTCGTTGGTAACTACTTTGACTGAGTTTTCATAATTATTCGGATGCAAACCTTACCGAGCTGTGCGCGCCTCCCTCGTTTCATTCGATTCTAAATGAAATTTGATGTATAACATGAAGCCGTTGATTCGAGACGGATTTAATTTCATTACGTTCCGAAGTGCTTCTATTTAATTAGCAATTGTGCTATTTACCCCAATCGATTTATGATAAATTGCTTGCGTTCGAACGTAAAAATAAATATGTATACAAAATCTCGGCGCAATCAAACAAATTCATTTGTCCCCGTGGCGAAAAGTACATTCATTTATTCTTCTCCTAGATATATATATATAGGTTTTTTTCTTATCAATCCCGGAATCCCGGGGCACATTTTTATCAGAATCGATGCTGTTCGATACATACCGAGTTTCGAAGAGTCGCTGTAAGTCACGTACCATCGATGCTGTACTTCCGTTCATTTTCATCATAAATTGGGATGTCCTTCTCGTGCACTACTCTGTCGAGTCTTCCGCGCTTGTCAACTAATTGGACTCGGCCCTCTTTCTTTCACACACATACACATACCCACATGCATATTTTCTCGATTGATACTTTTTTTTATTTCTTTCTCTCTCTGTCTCTGCGTCCAATTACTTTTTTATCGAGGAATGAATTTATTTTACCACTATGAATCATCGTCGATTCAAATACACGATGCCAGCGGTAAAGTGTTCTTCAAGAAATTTCCATTCGAGTTAATTTTCAGTATGAAACGAATAATAAATTTATTTTGTATCTATTTACGTACGGAGAGATCGAGCACCGCATTAGCCACGGTCGAACGATACAGGTGTTTCGTTAATTGCATTCATCGACGATTTCCGTCCAGCGACGCGAATCTGTTGGCGATTATCAGCACTTTGATAGGATCGCACTTTCGATTAATAACGATCAATTAATTTGCTACCGATGTCCCGAAGCATCGAGTAATTTTCATTAAATTGCAAATTATTTGGCGAATACGGTCAACGAACAAGTGGCACACTTTGGTAAAAAAAACACGATGAATTTTTTTAATTCTCAATAGCCAAATTAATCGATGGACATTGACGATGGAATATTGAGGGAGTGAACGTACCAGCGGGGTTGTTCGCGTTGTTAGATTTTTTCTAGATGCTCGACACACCGTGACCATTTTTATTTTCCTTCTGTTAAAAGACTCATCATCCTCTCGTGACGCGCGTTGAGTAATTCTCACCCCCTACCCCTTACCCTCCTTCGTAGGTACTCTCACATTCATTCGCTCTTTCGACGCTTTTTTTTCATTAAAGACAAACGATCGACAACGGAACAGCTCCTTATGACCGAAGCAAACAATTTATTGTTCACGAGTAAAAGCGAAGCACCCTTTTCTTCTGAAAAAAGGAGGACGAAGAAAGAACGAAAAAATACGAATAAAAAGGAGCATTTCACAAGTACATAATGGCACTCATCGTATTCAGGGAGAAGCGAACGTTGTCTATGCTCGAATGCCGTTTTGGAGCGTTCATCGCGTGCAGCTGCAACACTTGCAGCTACTTTTTCTTCTTCTTCTTCTTTTTTTTTTTGTGTTTCACTTGTATGTGTATTTTTTCATCCCCTTCAGACTTTTCCCAGGCAATAGAGGCATAAAATGAGAGCATCCGCGCTTGTCCCGTGCTCGGTATATTTTACCAATTTTTTTAAGTAACGAAGCGCTACGTACCGGCGCAATTTTTTTTCCTCCCTCGTCGAATCCTCGAGAAACCACTACCGATCGTATAACTGTGTACGTTTGTGTGTGTGTACATGTCGAAATCCGAGTGTGCACCATCTTCAGGGGAAGATGACCCTCGTGTTCTACCGAGTGACGTATCTCTGGCAAAATATTTATATATCCCTCGCAAAATACCTTAGTTGCTCTTAACGTATCTACGTCTCCGCCCACCCCCCTCCCCTGGAACATGCAGCAGGTAATCTCTCAGCACGACGCTATCACAATTTTTGCCGATGCTTTTAGCGATATTGAACGCTCTCGTTCGTTCTCTGCTGTTCTCGCTTAGAGAGGACGAATCCACGCAAAAAATAATCTTGTGACTCGTGAAAAAAAAAAAAAACATATCGTCATTCCCTGCGCAAAACTAGTGTGGGTAGTGGCAAGGGGGCTAGGTTTTTATGAAAAGTCATTCGGATTTCGATACTCGAAATTAAATTTACACATATGACAAAATAATTATAATTATGAATTATACGTGAAAGGGAAAACGATCCGTTAGATGGTGAAAAGAAGATGGAACGAGCGCCAAGTCTGTGAACGAAAAATGGCAGTCACGCGGCTTTCGCTCTCTCGTTTTTTCACGTTTTAAAAACGTATGTTGAAGATTTTATTTTTTTGAAGGAAATTTTTATGGATCTTCGTGCCAAAGAATTTCTCTCGCCCGAGAACTTCTCGTACGACCTATCTCTTCATCTTGCCACGAGTTTGATACGTTTAAATCTGGCTCACGGGTCAGTTCTCGCTTCGTGATTAGTGCCCCGCGCTTCTCGCTGATGAGTCTTTTTACCCCGCTCGCTCGCTCGCTCGCGTGTTCTAACGTAATTTAACACCGCTGGATCCTCCTGAAACGTTTTCCTGAAAATCTCGGTATGTTGCACACGAAAGGGACTCGGGGTTTGAGCTCGAGTCGTAAAAAGTCTATTGGTTGCTCTCGCCCGTACGGAAGATTTTTCTTTACTAAATGGTATAACCTGTATATACATATATACGAGTCTATGGGTATTTCCATCTTTAATCAATGACCGATCGGGGTCCGTACGTTTTTTTTATACACGCTCCATTCTGACGTTTCACTTCAGGTAATAAAACTAAAAAATGGGGAAAATTTTAACCCTTTGACTTTAAGAATATTTCGAAAATTAATAATCGTACTTTTTTTTCATCGACAGCAAAATTAACGTTGCACTTTCGATTCTTATCGTAGATTCATTTTCGACCAGTAATTTCAAAAGTACATTATACAACGCTATCTTGCAAAAAAATGTCTAAATTACAACAACAACAAAAAACTGTATTTTTTTCTTAAGCTTGTTTTCACCCCTTCGACCCTTAATCTTCTCTCGTTTTGTAAAAACAGACGACTTGCCGCGCATTTCGACGGTTAATGACAGAAAGTCTCGTATGTACCTACGCGATGTTGTATCTAGCCGAAAGCTCGGCCGCTTTGAGAACGCGAAATACGAAGACACACCGACAGTCATGACAGACAGCCAAGTAGTAGATGCGGTAAGCATATTTAATATCCTTCTATCCATACAAATTTGAATATAGAGAGTCATGAGCGACAGAAGCGAGCTGCAAAGCTTGAAAGACGTGCGCACACCGACGCATATATATATATATATATATATATATATGTGTGTGTGTGTGTGTGTATGAATGTTATATGGCAGAGAGGGATAGGGGTTGTGGAACTTGGTCGCGATTCATCGTTGACGAGTCGGGAGACCCAGATCGTAGCGAGGGATCGAAAGATCAAAATAGTCGGGGAGTCAAAGGATAAGTCTTTGAGAGATGGAGGAGCGAGTGAGGAAGAGGAAGTAAGTACCGACGGAAGCTTCCTAACCACTTTCGCGTTCATATATCGCGGATGCAACCGAGAATTTCCACAATCGACGTATGGAGCTTCCACGATTCATGTGTCGGATAATTTAATCGAATAGTAATTTAACGATCTCTCTATCTCTCTCTCTCTCTCTCTCTCTCTATCGCTCTATCTTTTCATTAGTGCTCTTTCTCTATAGACCAGGAAATTCTGGCTTGTGAACGCCGGCGCCGCTAAGCCGGCAGAGAGTTTCCACCAAGAATGTGCACTTATCCCCCCAAGGGTTTCTTCACGTGTATAATTTAGTGCGTCTTTGTACCTGAAAACTCAACTCCCATCCTACGTTCTCTCTCTCTCTCTCTCTCTTGCTCTCTCCCCCGCTTGTCCTGTCTTATTCTACGGTGGGGACTGCGTTATTAATATCCAAGAACGTACCAAGGTGATAGAAGCTGCTAACTTATATAATATCCGTCAAGTTGCGCATCGCGATTACAACCGTCGGCGTATAAATGTCAATTACGAAATTAATTAACTGCCCCTCTTTCTCCCCCCCCCCCCTTCCTCTTGAATTTTTATCATTTCAGGAACGAGTTTATTGAAAAAGATGTTTTTTCCGTTGTTGGGTTTTCTCGTTGGGCAAAAGGGCAAGAATGAAGGGACGAGAGAGGAGGGGAGTGGTGAGGGACTGAGAGCGGAAGAGCAGCCCTCATGATTTCGCGCTCACTGAGCGAGATTTGACATGCTGTCCGAGCGTGTAAGCGAAACACTTTTTTTTTCTTTGTCTCTTGTACATCACCCCATCCCTTCGAGCCATCTCTTTCCATCTCTCTCGCACCAGCAGACCTTTCTGGAACGAAGCTTCTCCCTCCGTCGTTTTCATCCCGAGAGGGTATGAAAAAGATATATATATATATAGAACAGGGAGATTCCGAGACGTTTATGCGCGACGTGGAAAACCGCGAGTGGTTTGCTCTCCCTTAAATATTTCGCGTTTCGCAGGGGCAAAAAATTAAAAAAAAAAAGATGGAAATTCGTCGACGAAAAAAGGTCTACTTTTACTTTTCGATATGTTTCACGTAGCTCGGCGCACTTTTTGTCGGTGGTTACATTCTTCTTTTTATTTCAACGAACTACTCTCTCGCCTCTCTCTCTCTCTCTCTCTCTGTCTCTGTCTCTTTCGTTCACTCACTCATTCGTTCTCTAACTCGTGTTCGGAATGTTAAGAGTCTCTTTCGATATATCCACCGTATATTTTACTTTTTTTTTAACGTTCTCTTTATTTTACATCGGTAGAATTTCGCGTATCGCGTCGCGAAACGAGAGTATCTCGATTTTAATCTCCGTTTTGCTTCTCGACGTAGCGCGAAAAGCGGTGAACGTATTTATTTATTTTTTTTCGCGACTGCATAGTCAAGCTTCCTCGCAAGCCGAGAGGAGTATAAGGGGCAAAAAAATAATAATAAAAAGGAAAGTACAGAAAAAATAAAAATGAGTAAAAAATGAACGATACACGATAGTAGAGACCATTTAAAATACTCGATCGTTTATACCAAGGGGATTTTAATGGATTGGGAAGTGACGAAGGTACAGCAGGGAGGAATACGTATATATACAGAAAGAAAGAGAGCGAGAGGGAGACAGAGCACGGCAGAGAGGTAGAGAAAGAGAGAGTGAGAGAAAGAGGGAGAGCCAGGGAGATGATAGCACGTTTGTCCTCTGGAGCGCCCTCTGTATATCCACGGTTTGATAGAGGGGCTGAGAAAAAGAGAAGCGAGGGAGAAAGGGAGAGAGAGAGGAGGAGAGAGAGAGAGAGAGAGAGAGAGAGAGAAGGAGAGAGAGAGAGAGAGTTGAGTCGAAGTGATATAGAGCTCGACGGTATAAAACGTCAGTAGGAGGAAGAGGAGGAAGAAGAAGGTCTGGGCTATTCAACCTATCGGGTGGCAAAGGGAAAATCGAGGAGAGAAAAAGGGCACGGAGAAAAGAGCAGATGACGAGAAGGAGGAGGTAGAGAAGAGGGAAGGGCGGAGAGTGAGGATAGATACGAACGAGACGACTCCAATCCCCGCGCGGCCCGTAACATTTTTCTCATTAAATCGATTGAGGCGAACGCCATGACGTACGGGGAAAAAAGACGAGAGACTCACCCTTCTCCCGTCTCCGAAACCCTTCGGGGATCCGAAGAACTCTTCGTCCCTGAATCTAACATATATATGTAATATAGTGTGGGAGAGAGAGAGAGAGAGAGAGAGCTGAAGTTATATATATATGTAAGCTTAGTTCTCGTCCCCATCCCTACTTTATTCTCTCCTCCATCTTCTTCACCTCTTTCCTTATATCCTTCGAGCTTCAGTAATTTACGTAATCCCCGAGGTCAACGTCGTGATCTTTGCGTCGGGCCTTATCGCGATCTTTTCATCGACGTCATCCAGTGTTTATCGCGAGCAGGGGTTGGCGGCGAGAGGGGTGACAACACGTACCGATGATGGCTCGGAAAGAAAAGTTTTCTTGCTACGTTCAATCACGAGCTTGTGCTTCTTTCTATCGTGCTTCACTCGTTCATTTGCCATTGATGTTACGTCGAAGCGCTAGAGAGAGAGAGAGAGAGAGAGAGAGAGAGAGAGAGAGAGAGAGAGAGAATGAGAGAGGGATGTACCGTTAGAGAAGTAGCGGCATCAGCGAGTATCGAGATCTTCTTTGGAAACTCGAAGAATCCTCGAGTATATTGAATAACGATTTTTCACTCCCTCACGTGGTGAGACTCGGTTTTTTCTGTTCCCAGAGTTATTTCCCTCTATCCCTTGTTCTTTCTTTTCCAGTATTCCTTCTCGCTCTCGTCGATTCCAATTTTTTTCTCTCGCTTATCCTCTCTCTCTCTCTCTCTCTCTCTCTCTCTCTCTCTCTCTCTCTCTCTCTCGTTCTCTTACTTCGTTTCAATCTTTATATATATATATCGGGCAGCACATCCGCGCAAGATTTTCCGACTCGATACCGACGCAAAAATCGCAAGTTCGACACGATCTCTGCCGGATATTAGAAGAAAAGGACGAAATGCATGTGCTCGATAAAAAAAATCACTTTTCAACGCAAAACACTCTCTCTCTCTCTCTTTTTCTTCGTTTACCTGTCACTAAGGGTGGAAATTGAAAATGCGAATTCATCAATAATGTTCGTTCACGATTATTATTACGATCGCATTCGTACCAACCACTACGCGTTATAGAAATTGTATGGGGCGTACATTTGATCGAAGAAAGGGAGAGCGGGGTCACTTGTGACATTCAAATTGCGGAATAATAAAATTTTTTTTTTAAATTTATCAGAAAAAAATTCAGACGATTCTTTCGCTTTTTTCTTTACGATCGACGGAAAGAAAGGGAAAATTGAAGGCGTGAGCGAGGAGAAGAACGGATCGCTCGTATCGGAAGTGGTACACTTGACCCCGGTCCAAAATGTCTGTTAACAGACGGTTCGAAGCAAATACATGTAGAATATTACGAGACGTTAAATACAAAGCCAAGAGGGAACAAATTCGAATGACTCTCCGCAACTTATTTTCGCGAACTCAATCCTCGTGAATTATTCAATAGTTACCGACAATACGATTATTTGCAATTTTCTCTTCATCTTCCACTAGTTCCTATCTACAAAGGCGAGTGAATAAAAAAAGGAAAATAAAAAGAAAGATGGAAGAAGAGAGTAAACGACGCTTCGCGTTATATATATATATATATATATATATATATATATATATATATAGGGAGATAGGAAGTGTGTAGGCATATAAAAGGATTCGTCTCTGTGAAACGCGGAATTGAGCCAGTTTATTGGACTTCGAATTTTTGTCTACTCTTTTATCATCCCTTTCTCGCGAGCTCTCTCAATCTATTCGTCGTGGCAGTTCAGCCGGAAAACCTAGAGACCGAGTGATAGAAAGATAGAGACAGCGAGAGAAAAAGAGAGAGAGAGAGAGAGGGAGAGACTGAAGTCGATCGTATGGGATATCGACGAGAGCGAACCAACACACCGTGGCAGTCTCTCACCCATACGCATAGGCATAATAATACCGATTTCCTAGCGCAGAAAGTGGGCGACGTTCAAAGCCATCGTAGTGGTTTAGTCGATCGAACATTTTATAGTCTTCCGCTGATGCGTTTCGGCTCCTAGCCCTGCAATAATAAACGAACGATCTCAACAAAATTGTTAAATATTAAATAAAAAGCACTTCGAACAAAATCGCATTTATCAATAATTCTGTTAATTTGGTATTTGTCCTATACAATTTCGTCCATTAAAATAAAATGCAAATGAAAATTAATTTTCTTTAAATCTCAAATTAATCAATGTAATTTAGTTCGTTAAAAAATTACAAACATTCGTCTCTTTCGAAATACAAAAATGTTTATCTACCGACGAAGTTAATAGGCCGATGCCTGATTCGAAGTGGCATGTGCGAGGACGAAGTACTCTTGGTGAAACGAGAAGGAGGGCGTAAAAAAGGAAAGAATAAAAGAAAAATACGAGAGGAATCGGTTCACGATGAGTGACCGTGGAATTGTAGGAGGAAGTGACGTGCGACTGTACGGTAAGGCAGGTTAGGAAATTTCGGGAGGGCTGCTGACATCGTAAAATGTAAACGACGGTATACGGCTCGCGCCGTTTGCTCGAAGTGGCGTGCTCGTGACGATCGTTCCAGCGTGTTACATGTGTAACGCATATACTCATTTATATATAGATATATGTATATATATATATATATATATAAATGAGTGTATATATATATATATATATATATAAATGAGTGTATATATATATATGGGTGTGTGTGTAAAACAAGAGTGGGCGAACATTGGCCATGATCGGGATTTCCCTTACGCAATACGTGATCCGAGTGTCAATAGGCAAAGAAGCCAAGACGAAGGAAAGAGCTCGTACGTATCGAAGCGAAAGGTACGAACGAAAATCGAAATAGGATATCGTTCGCGTAGTATCGAGTTAGTGCGGCCATAGCGTCCAGGAAATTCGCTATACGTTAGAAAATCTTCGGTTTTACCTCCTTATATATATATATATATATATATATATATATAAGATTGACAGGGTTGCGTGATTTCGCAAAATCGCCGAACGCGTTCAAAGTAAATCGTTTTTATTACCATAGATTAAAAAAAAAAGATTTTAAGAAGAAGGAAATAAAATTAGATAGAAATAAAAATATAGGCTTGAAATCCATTAAAACAAATTATTTCGGCCTTGATTCGAATAGTAGTCGCGTACTTTTTTTCTTATTTACGGCAGACGATCGTTCGTCTGCCGTAAAGTCGATAATCACTCGTGCGAACGAGTGATTATCATCGTGTTTCGCCGACAGGATCGAGAGCAAATAAATAATATTAATTCGTCGCGTTTGAATATTTCTCAACGGACGAGCGTCGTTTATTTTACCTCTTATTTTTCTCATCGTACGTTCGAATACAAATTTCATTTGACACGGTATGAAAAAAAAAAAAAAAAAAAAAAAAAAACGACGAAATCCTGCGAATCCAATGAAATTCATATGGATATAAAATGAATCCTTATATTTTCGCGATGCGCCGGACGATGGAGTCGGGTATAACGCGTACAGAGGAATCCGATCGTGTGTGTGTCTCTGTGTGTGAGAGAGAGAGATAGAGAGGTACAGAGTGAATGAATTTCCTCGAAGCAAAAGGAGATTGCATCGCGTTGGTCGAATAGAAAAACGGAATATAGCAACGCTTCGGTCGCTATATTCAGTCTTCGGTAAGAAAGAGACAGAGAGAGAGAGAGAGAGAGAGAGAGAGACAGAGAACCCGCCCGATTGCTCCGAAAGTATAGATATTTCATTTCAATATATATTTCTAAGAAAACGCGGATTGTCTTTTTCTCGAGTACACTACAGGGGATAGGGGCATATCAAAATGTGAAGGGGTGGGAGGGGCGATCTAGCAAAAGACGAGTATATATAGAAACATCCTCCAGTTTTTCTCTGCGCTTATGTCTCGAGACCATTGCTCCCTCCCTACGTAACCTACCTCACCCTTTCGAGCCACCCTCCGCCTCTCTATTCCTAGACTCAATTTCGTAGCTCGTTCTTTCGGAAAAGTACGGACCCGAAGGGTCCTTTCCGCTATACCCAAAAAGAGATACCCAGCACCTGTCCACTTTCCTCTTTTTCGCCATTTTACCTTGGCCTCTCGTTTGCTTCGACAACGAGATACAGAGGGAGAGAGAAGGAGAGAGAAAGCGAGAGAGAGAGAGAGAGAGAGAGAGAGGGAGAGAGAAAAAAGGCAAGGGTGGGTTAAAGGGGTGAGAGAGGGTGCAAGCGAGAGGTTTTTGTACGGCGTATAACGACATACAGACCCGAGAAAGAATCGCGCGAAAGCGTCGAAACTCGCACTCGCACCCTCTCTCCAGCGCACACCCTCGTCCTCTTTTACGAAAATCTAGAACGCGCCATCGGTTGGCTCGAAGAAAAGAGACGCGAGTGGCAATCTCTTTACGCGTCGATCGATAACCAATCTAAACCAATTTCTGCGGGGAACGGTTATCGGCTATTCGGGGGTTTCCGTATATACGGTAACGAGTTCCACTCTCGCTTCTGCTTCTCCTACTGCAGGCAGGGTGCTCCTGGGTTACTCACACGAGTATCCTCCCCTCTCTCTCTCTCTCTCTTTCCTTCTCGCTTCTTCTTCTCTTCCCTCTTTTGCTCTCTCTTCTTTAGCCTGCCGGAGGAAAAGTTTGAAGCACGTGAGAAGGACCACGAGCATTAGTTTTTGAGCCTGTGTAGGTGCTTTCCTCGACCCCTCAATCCAATCCCTTCACTCCTCTCTCTCTCTCTCTGTCTCCATCACTCTGCCTCTCTCTCTCTATGCTCGTTGTTTCTATACTTAGTTGCTTTCAGCGAACGTACAGGAGTATTGGAATTCTCCCTCTGTCTCTTTTTTTTTACTCTGATAACGACCAGAGTCCTCTTGCTCATCAGCGAGAAGAACGAGGGAGAATAAAAAAAATTTTCATCATGCATAGCCACTCGTACGGTCCTCTCTTGCGGTTGTATAAGTGTGCTAGAACATGAAAACTGCGTGTACATGCATACTATATTGCTGTAACCTACGTAAGAGTTGTGTGAATAGTTCTGACAGCAGCCGGTTTCATCAGCCTGATGGTGATACGACAACTTTCCTCTTACTCTCTGGCTTTCTCCTCTTCTCGCGCTCTCGCTCTCTCTCTCTCTCTCTCTCTCTCTCTCTCTCTCTCTTTCCCCCTCTTTGTCTTTTTCCCATGAATACAGGTGCGCCATACTCTCATCAGATAGGAAAAGTTTGAATTCTCTTGCGATAATGCGGCTTTTATAATTGATCTCGTAACGCGTTGTGTGTGTGTATGTGTGTTTTTTTTAATAATTGCTACGACCGGCATGTGACCGTTTTTTTTGCTTCACGGTGCATTAATTATATGTGAATTTAATAATGACATCGCGATAACGGTAACGATACTGAAATATTACTTCGCGGCAATAAATTACCGAAATTTATCAGAGTGCTGTGCGTGGCAAAAATTAATAACCGTGGATGTAAATTTGTAAAATTTGACGAAATAATTATAAAATTGATAATTACATGAGTGTCGTGATCTTTTATTTTTTATCTCATATTACGTGTCAGGTGTTGTCAATTCTGTTTTTAATGGTCGACATTGAGCTAATTAGGGATTATTATTCGACCATCGATCTATGTTTGACTTTGATTTCTTCAATGAAATCTTTTCTCTGCATAATATACGTTTTTTGTCAAGTTCTTCGACCAATGAAATTATCAATCGATGATTGCGCTTAGTAAGCATTTTCTCAAATTAAATGTCAAACAACAACATTTTCAAGAAAATAATAGTAAGAGCACTTTTATTTCTACGAAAGAAACTACGTTAACAATTTCTTATTTTCAGACCTTGGAAAAATTGGAAATAATTCATTTTCCGATATTTTCGATGCTCGACGTATTTTTCTCCGAGGGAGGTTGTTTCGCGGTGAGAATATTCGCTCTTATATCGTGGCGGTAACTCATTTATTGAACAAGAAGGACCTACGTCGCTTTGATAGAAAAGAGTAAAAAAAGAGCGAGGGTGCGGCGACAACGGGGCGAGAGAGGGGTAGAGGAAGCGAACTCGTCACGCATGGCAGAAGAAAACTGTACAACGTTGTCATCTTCTCTCGTTGAGAATATTTATAACATCACACGTGTTCAGCGATTATGTGTAATTAGACACGACGACGGCCTCGATCTTGGTTTAAAAAGGTTTTTTATAAACCCTCGGCGGCCATCGACTCGATCGTCGCGACGTAAATTCACAATGTCGTCGTCTCATAGCGCAACCCCTTCCACAGGAAGGGTTGTACATTAAGCGTGCACGAAGAGCGTGCGCAAGTTCGTTAAAAGGGCACGTTGAGTGGCAGTACGAACGTAGGCATCTTCATAAGTGTATAAAAGCACATTAACGGAGTCTCAACGACAGAAGCCAAAACTCGATTAAATCAAATTTCCCAGTGACTCGCAATTTTGATTTGAAGAGTTAATTATTTTACTTTCGGTCTGACCTCGACCAGTTCGCCAAATTTCATGTATCTCCACTCATCGAATAAATTCATGAAATATTCGCTGAAAATAATTGGCCTCGCGACGATAGTCAACCTCATTCGTTTATAGCGACAAATCACGGAAAATTCAGAACTCGCGAAACTGCACGAGCTTTAAAATCTCGGTAGCAAAAGGTGCCTGCAAAAAGTCAGAAATTTCGTGATAAATTAATACGACCGCTACCAACGTCGAGTGTCATTTGCATAATGATTTCCACGTTTGAGTATGAAAATTCTGCAAAAAATCGATCGTTAAACGCCGCTAGGGAACAAAAGCCGTTCAATTTAACGTTAAAACGTTCACAAGCTGATCATTCGTAACATCAACGAGCATGAATTATCGAGCGTCATTTCGATTGATTATTACCCAGCTATTTTCAATCACGATGTCGATTTCGAGAATAATTATTTTTAAATAACGGCCCTCGTGACAATATGCGCCATTATTATGCGCCATGCGCGATGTTAGCATTTATACATCAAATATTCAACCAAATATACAAAGAAATATTTAATTATCGTAAGCACTTCAAAATAATAATTAAAACGTAATAATAATAAAATATAACGTATTATTAGTGATATTATTTATTAGCGATATAATATATTAATATAACAAAAATAATAATGATAATAGTAATAATAATTGTATTTATTATTATTATTATTGTTATTACTAACATAATTAGTAAATAGGTGAATAAATACTAATAATACTGGGTCGTATCATCAGAAACAGAAACAGAGAAATAATCAGCGGAGGACGAGTCGCGCTGAAGGCGAAATGCAATATTTGTCATATACTTAAAAGCAAGGGCGATATCGCCCCTGGCCCCTCCGAATCGAGAAACTGATAATAATTCAACACCTCGATACATATATATAGACGATCCATCTACATACATGCATGTACATGGCCAAGAAGACGCTACTGTTGATGCTGTTGTTCGGGCTTTACCGTCACCACCATTTCCACCGTGCGCGCCCCGAGGGATCTGCGTCAGTTTCGGTAATAGAATTCAACGTTGATTCTCGAAACCACTTCCTACGGGTGAGACCAACTACCGTCTACCTTCGAGAGCGCTCTATTTACCTACAGATGTAACTTCCTTCCGGCTCCGTCTTGTCGGGAAACCTTGATGTATCTCAGGTCGTTAAAGACGCTAAACATCGCCGTAGGATAGCCGGATGGGCGCGCGCGCGCGCGGCCCTTCTTCGCCTCTCCCTCTCACGGCAAGTCTAAGATTAGATCTTGACTTCTCGCGTTTGATTTTCATCGACGTGATTTCGATCGAACGATAATTGGTAATTTTAGAATCAACTCACTGTAAACAAAAAAACAAACATAAAAATTCATTCTTATTTAATAAAAATTCGAATCGAAAAGTATTTTCGTCAATTTTAGGGCATGGAAGATGAATGCCGTGAGATAACTTTGGCCATCGTGATCGTTTATCTTGACGCGATATTTCGCACGTATTTCTCAATTTTCAAGCTTCGCCGGTTCACTTCGCGTATATTTGGGTCACGTCTACATCGTAGCTTTATTTGTACTGACGTAGATCGTTTTCTCTCTCTCTCTCTCTCTCACTCTCTCGTACTCCCTTCAGGTCACGCTTTCCCTGTCTTTTCATTCGGTTTTCTTTTTCCTCGAATCGTTGTTCAGTCACTCGACAAACATACCTCATCGAGCAATAAAATCGCGATTGCTCATATTCCGGAGAGAATTCTAATTGCGCCGGTCGTTCGTGCTTAAGCCAGAGAGGACTTTCGCGAAGAAAGTGGCACGAAGGAATTCTCGCGAGGGAGACTTTGCATGAGCGCTCCAATGAATCGAAACTATGGAGGGACTCGAGAGACGCGATGATTACTTCTATGAAATACCAATCCTTTCTCTCTCTCTCCTTCTCTCTCAATCTCTCTCTCTCGCTCTCTTCACCGATCTGCCTTCGCCAAACTTCCGAACGTTATAGCCTCGAATACCCGAGGAATTTCATTGTCGTCATTGTACTTTGAAATCCAGTTAAGTGGTATAGGACTATTGAGCACTTCTCAGACATTCTGGTCGATCCATGAGTATTATATATATAATACGCAGTAAATATATACATATATATATTTGTATAGTAAAAAAAAATCGTCTTGGCCACCATCATCCCCAAGAATCGGTTATTGGAATGGTGGATCTATCATTTTCACTATGGCTGTCGCAGTTCGTGGGGTTTGTCATATCCCTGGGAGTCTTGTCACGCCTCGAGGGATCCGATAGGATGCGAGGGTGTATATCGCCTGAATCTGATCTATTCCTAATATATATGTGTATATAATTCAATATATAATACAGCTAGTCTTTGCCCACGGCGTCGCTCGCCTGAATCGCACTATGTGCACGATTGTTTTCTAAATTAAACAGAAATCGGACGGCTATTCATTATTCGTCTTTGTTTCAGAAACATCGAAATAACGTATTCAATTAACCATGGGAAAACGGAGGGGTATATCATTTTATTCTAACGATTCAATTTTCATTTATTCATCACGTCCGTTTTTTTGTGAACGAGGGCACCATACGCATACGATGAATAAAATTATTAAGTTTGTTTGAAAACGAAAATAATAAAAATAATAAATAGAATACGAATATTATGATATTATATCTAGCTCGAAATTAAAATGTACCGTAAAGTGTCCATCAAAATTCATCCATCAGTTTGAATGAGCCTTGAATTTACGGACGAACGGAAAAACCCGAAGGACATTTAAAAAAATGTCAATTGTAGTTCACGGTGTTATGATTTTGCATTTCGAAAATTATTGTAATATTACATATGCTACGATATTTATAATAATAATTATAATAAATATAATAATGCAATAATACATAATACATAAAATATCTCTGTATTAATATGTATAGATATATCCATTATTAATACATGAGAAATATCGATGTACAGCACGTGGTTCACAGTGCCGTATTATTATTACATATATATATATATATATATGTATGAGTGGGTGTGTGTGCGCACTATCCGTGGAATTAATAAACTTATAGGCGACAAAAGTATGACACAATGAAATTATACTGTGACCCATATGCGACACGTCAAAATCGATATTGCTTATATACATGTATTAATAGTAGATACACGTATCTATACACATTAATATACAGCATTATTATATTTATTATGAGTTATCTGCGCGAGTTGGAACATTATTAGGGTGTACGTTACGCGATAGTAGAAGAGGAGAAAAGGATAGAGAGAAAGCTGCTGCGTAGGACGATGGGTGAATCCTCCCGAGAAGTTGAGAGCTGTAAATCCTGTGAAATAGCCGACGCGATAGACACTCGCATATATGAGAATGTTCCGGTTGGATTGAAAACGGAATATCGAATAGTGCGAATTGAGTTCTCGTAGCTCTGAGAGCATTGGATCTTACGACGATACATGCCCTTTACGGTTAGGTGTAGAAAGATCTCGATATTCCGGCCTGTTATTTCATCCCCGAATACGAGAGAGAGACAGAGAGAGAGAGAGAGAGAGAGAGAGAGAGAGAGAGAGAGAGAAGAAGACTCTATGGCGAAGAGGCTTTACATTTATTCCGCCACGCCAGCACGATTCGTTTTCGCTGCTCGCTGGCGCATAGTCATACTCTCGAATTGAACATTATTCCATTCGAGTACTGACCGAGTATGTAAAAAAAAAGGTATGAAATTTAATTTTGATCGTAATATACAATATTCGTTAGATGAATTTGTACGTTTTATCGTTATTTTCAGATGTTTACTTTTTCGCGAGGCCGTTTGCGCGTAACAAAAGCTCGATATCGCGATCGATATTTTAAATAATAATTATTGCAAACCGTGGCCATTGTGTTTCACTAAAATATTGACATTTAATGCTTTGACCATCGCAACGTTGATTTTCGAATGACGACAAAAATAAATAAGCTCGCGCGGGCTTCGCAACATTAACGAAAAATTGAAGAACAAAAAAACACGAAATATCATAGATAACAATTCTTTTTTCTACAAAATTCCAAGTACACAATTTTCCTGTTGCAAGATTTCGGAAAGAAAATTGTTCCGTCATTTTTCGAAAGTGGATTAATCCATTTAACCACCGATACCCTCGAAAATCCAACAATTTTACACACGGGGAAAACTCGTATCAACGAATTTATTCCCGTTTTCCACCCTAGGATTTTCCATCTAATTAGCCTCCTTTATTAAAAAAATCTATGCATTTATAAACTTTTATGATATTTTGAGACCCAAAAGTTTGCGCAACGGGGTATAAGCTACATAGTGCTAGCGAAAGTTTTATCCCCTTGTCGTAAACTGTCGAGAAGGGTGCAGAGGGGTTTGAGAGCACTCTTCTTCTTTCTCTCTCGCTCTCCCTCTCTCTCTCTCTCCCTCTCCATTCTTGAACTCGCACAGGGCCACATTAATGAGGCGCTCGTGGCGTGGAATACAAATTGTATCCGATTTCGAGAGGTAAAGCTAGCGTCATTGCCACACGCGGCAATTGGACCAACTTCCGAGGGTTACCCTTCCCGTAGCTTGTCGTCCCATTGCCGTTTTCCAACGCTAATACTGCGACTGTTACGTGTATACGGTATATGTACGTAAGCCGTCGATTCTACTGAACCATTGCACATATATATATCTATATATATATCTATATATATATATATCTATACAAGAGTCATATATAGACACGGATCAGTAGGAGATTACAAATTCGTGTCGCGTACGTTCGGTCAATTCTCAGCGTCTACGCCACCTCGTGTAGTCGAAACGGACGGGACTAATGTCATTTTCACGCAAGTTCCGTTTGGGATTTCTCAGGTTATCTCTGTCTCTCTCTCTCGAGCGAGCGAGCGAGCGAGTGCGCGCGCGCGCAAGCGGCGAAGTGGCAAGTCAGGACAAACCGGGCTCCTTCGTAGTCAGCGTGTCGATCGCTTTGGCGAGAGAGGCAACCCTCGGTAAGCGAGAGAACCCTCTCTTCTCGTCTGGCACGCACGAGTAAACAATAAACGTCGAATCCCTTGGAAATCAAGCGTCCGTTCGCGCGGCCGTCGTCGACCCAAATGCTCGAAAGCCGAAATATCTTGTTTTCTGTTTTCTTCTTCATCTTCTTCGTCTTTTTCTTTTTCTTCTTCTTCTTCTTCTTCTTGTTTCGCTTCGTTCATCATTTCTTCGTTTCTCGAACCGTCGCGATTCAATTAACGTACGTATCCGTGACGAATCACGGATCGTAATGAAGGTTGCTCACCCCAGAATGCAATTATACGATTCGTTTGCGTCTCGATTGTATCCGAACGAAATCAATTTTATCGTTGATACGAGTCACGGCGATTGCCCGCGCAATTATATTTGTGACGGTTCGAACTCGTCTTCTGTATTTTTCATTTTTCATTGTTAATTCTTTATAAACGAAGACCGTCGTTTAACCATGGAATTTTTCGACGTCTCGTTATCGAAACGTCGAGGTAGAGATCCGATAACGGTTGCTTTACGCGGTACGTAAACGATGGCTTCGCTTTTATTCTTTTTTTCTTTTTACTTCGAGCAAGTGGGACGTCAAGATGAGAGGGGTGAAACAGAGAACCCGCGAGAATCGAAGCAGTCGGTTGAATTCTGATGAATAAAATCGGAAGAGAGAACGTCGATACGTCGCGTCTTTCCGACAGAGCAATTAGAGACCATTTTGTTCGAGAGAACATCGAGAACAGTTTCCCTCGTGGCGGAGTGAAAGAGATGGAGAGCGAATGGGAATGAAAACGACTGAATGAGTGAGAGAAAACGAAGTTGAAACTCGTGCTCGGGAGATAACAGGTGTGTGTTTTGCATTTATACTTTTCTGTCGTCTTTATGCTTCTCGTACTCCCTCGTCTCTCTCTCTCTCTCTCTCTCTCTCTCTTAACTTTAACCTTATTTGGATCGTATCCTCATTACAAATGTTCGAACCCATTAAACCGCACCGTTCGTTCTTTTATACTATAATAATAATTGCGCCCGAAAAGACTCCTTGAACGAACGAAAAGGACGAGCTCTAATACACCACGGGCGCATATTATCGTCGTGCCCCTTCTCCTGGGACACGTAAAACTTTTATATACGAAGAAAATAAATAAACAGTAGAAAATAAAAAATAAAATAAATTGAAAAAATAGAACAAAAACAACAAGTGTTTATGACGCGATTCCCATTTTCCGCGAGTCCTCTCAGCATCGGCGTTAATTGGGTTCAAAGTTTGCCATTATAACCGAGAGAAAGAGAGAAAATAACGGAGAACTTCCTCCCTTTTGCTTTGACTCTCTTGTACGTATCGCGTCCGACTATGTCTCGCTTGTTCTACTCGAGCTCTCGCTTACCAGTAGTATAGGTAGACGGTAGTCAGCCACTAGTGAAACCAAGAGAAAGACAGAGAGAGAGAGAGAGAGTATGAGCGAGGGAAAATGAGCGAGAGAGGGGGAAGTGGCAACATCGCTACTTTCCCGTTACCTTTATTATCTCTCTCATCGCTATTATGCAAAAACCGCCGTGACCTCTTTCACTCTGTTGGATAATCGGAAATATGCCGGTATACGCGTTTCTTAATTTTCGTACGTAATTCGAAAGCTATTTCTCGTATACGTATGTACACACGGTATATGTAGATATGTACATAAGGGCGACCAAGTTTTGAGCACACGGGGAGCAATATCGCCGGAATGGAATTTACAAATGTTACGTTATAGGCAAGCTCCGTGAGCCCGAGACTCGAGGGTGAGAAAGATTCGGAAATCTTCTCGCACATGCATGTTACTGCTCGTGCATGAATACATTCGATGTGTTTGGCCTTATCTCGCACCGGTCGAAGTCGAGCGATTTAACCGAGCACGGGGGCTTAAAATAGTCCTTCGGGAGATACACGATGGAAAGCTACCACACACGCACGCATTAACGGCTCGCGTCCTATATCCTCTGTGTACTGTTTACATGTATATATAAATATATATATATATATATATATATATATATAAATATATATATATATTTACATATGTGTGGAGTATTATCTGTTGTAACAGTGGTGCACACATACAGCAAGTATCAAACGTTATATGGCGCGTATAGCTCGCGAGAGCACAAACTAATATGGCTTCGCACGTGCAGGTTTATCCCAGTCTCCTCGACTACAAACTAACTATCCCTCAAGGAACCTACGTGCTCAAACTATTTTGCTAAATTAACCATTTCACGGAGACGTGAGTGGTTATTTATGAGGAGCAAACCCGCTGGTGCTCTCTCTCTCTCTCTCTCTCTCTCTCTCTCTCGCTCTCTCTCTCTTTCGTTCGTTCGAAGAACTATATTCGAGGTAAGCGGTGAAAATTTAATCCCATCTTTATTATCGATCTGGACATTGCTGTATAGATATTTAGGTATACGCAAAGAGCTCGTGAATCGGTAAGAACATTTTTTCCATCACGAACAATGAGCCGGCATTTTATTTTTATCAAGCACTCGCTGGCTTATACATTCACGTTAGTCAAATATGCTCTCATTTAAATGTCCATAATTACCGGGACGCATTATTTCGAACGAACCGCGAGTAGTTTTGTACGTCGAGGGTGTACGAGGTTTGCGGTTGCTAATAAATTTCGAACATGTGCGAGTACGACAAAAAATCTTATATTTTGCCATTTACTCGATCCATAACTTTGCAATCACGTGGATACTTTCGAATATAAATATTTTGGATGATAATTTATTTTTCGATATTTTACAACAATATTGGAAACATACGTCGAGTATGATATTTCAAGAATTAAATGCTAAGTTGTTCTCAATACCGAGCAATATTGAACAACAAATATATTGATTATGAACATTACAACGCCACGAGGTTTGTCAAACAATCAGTGAATTTGTTTTCCCCCGATATATGAAAATACGTGTGCGCGCATTAAAAAAGCCATTATTTATCGATCAAGCGAATATCGCGTGATTTCTCAGGAACGCGCATTAATATTTGAAAAAATAAATATTAAGCTCATGCTATTGAAATATTTGGGACATACAGTCCCAAATATCGAGGGATATTCTAGGGATATTGAAAAAATGTATATCGTATGGAAATTACGTAACCAGTCCTCGATTTAAATTATAACGTACTGAATTTTATGCCTTCTATTCGTGATAAGGAAAAAGCCAAACATCATCGTCTCGCACTTACAATTAGATCCTCGATATCATCGCCAAACTAATTCATTACAATAATTCTATCTATTTATGAACGATATTCGGTCAAATTAAATAACGCCCGACGGAGATTCTTCAAGGATAAAAAGAAACGCGATAGCAAACAGCGGTTCGCGAAGAAATTATTCGTTCCGGGCTCCGAAAGAAAATTTCATTCCCCGTGCACGCGAATCCCTAGAAATTGATTTTCAATATATACGCGTGATGTATACATACTGATATCAATACATATATATATATATAGATCTATACGAATGGCGAAAGGTAACTCTCGCGAGACACGCGCTACGGTCTTCTTCGTTCGTTTCTTGAACTTTTCTAAAGCACCGCGTGGCTCCTACGCCATCGGTTCTACGGAGAAATATGTAATTCTCTCTCGCTCTCTCTTTTTCTTTCTCTTATTCTTCTTCTCTTTCTCTCCCTCGTTGCATTTTATCATAGTCTTCGATCTTTTTCGATTATTTCACTATCCTACCGCGTCGCTGGCCGGGGCTAATATACATTCCATACTGCATCACCGGATCGATCAGTTTCGCGTTTCATCGCTCGTTCGCATGTTCGAATGTAAAATCCAGATACGAAAAATAGAAAGAAGCGAGAACGAGAAGGAGAAAAAGAAATCGATGAGAAACCGAGCAAGTCGATGCTAGTCGTTGATTAGGTGGAGTTTGTACAGTCATACCGTAACATTGAGGAGGTCAAATGGCAATTCTGGGGATTGGCATACTAAACCTAGATATCCTAGGAATATATACATATATATATATATATATACACCAACATTTAGTTACTGAGAAGAACATAGTGTGTGCGTAATACAGAAGAGGATCGAGTTCACGTTCAATGGATAAGTGGAGTTACGGTGGACGCGATATTTATGTTACGACCTTTTCGCGTCTCTCTCTCTCCCTCTCTCTTTCTGCCTCTTGCTCCCTCGATCCCGTTCTCTTTCTCTCTATGGTGTTAAGCGACCCCGGCAAACATCGCGTGTGCCATTCATGTCGAGCTCTCCTTTATAGACGACCCTCTAGCTGCAAAGGGGTGTGTGTTTCAGGTTCGTGCGATATTCCTCGCTCGCACGGTTTGCTCTCTTCATCTTTCTCACTCGTTTCTCCTTGCATATCTGTTTCATAGATGGCACTTATATATATATATATATATATATATACATATTACGTATTCGACTGACTAACCACGGATAAGGCGCGAGTTCCAGCGCCGATTCTCGCGACCCTCTCAACACCCGCTTCCAACATTCTTCACCTCTATATTCCGACTCCGAGTATTTTCCTATACGTCCTAGCTTTTCTCTCGAATAACTCTATTCGCTTTATTACCGGCAGCTTGCCACCCAATTGTGACGCTCTTTTTGCTTTATCTTCTCACTATATATATATATATATATTTGTCACAGTGGAATACAAATAAATTTCTTCTCGTTTGACAAAGATTCTCGGTTGAGAATCTTTCTCAACCGAGCGACGATCGAAGAAAAGATTCTGCTACAATCCGCGCAACAGACTCTCGTATCATCGATGCATCGCGTGATCAAAGTAAGAATTGAAACGTGATATAATTTAACGTCAGATTTTTCACATATGGCAGGGAATAGTTTTATTTAAATTTTCAATTTTTTGTATTATGAAGGATTTTTTGTATCACTCGTGTAGAACAGGTACGGCTCTCCGTTCTAGCCACTCGGCAAAGGCCAAACGTAATTAGATATATCGTTTGAAACGAGATAGATCGATCGCGTAGTCTCTTTATCGAAATTATTTATTTTCGCTGTCACAGACATTTCTTATCGTCGTTTTATTACGTTTTATATCGCGCTTTTATATCATGCCTCGTACACTATGATGATAAACAGGATGCGGAGGAATATATTTATGC
Organism: Netelia virgata; assembly: GCA_951802705.1. NCBI lineage: Eukaryota > Metazoa > Arthropoda > Insecta > Hymenoptera > Ichneumonidae > Netelia > Netelia virgata. The sequence goes on along the minus strand of OX637865.1, from coordinate 11,251,270 downwards.
ATATGAGAACGAACGAGAGTATTGTGTCCTCGGTGTCATTTGCATCCTGACTCTTTACCTTGGAACGTGAGAGAGTGGACCATGGCTTTCAAGCTCGAACAGCTAAGGACGCGTGCGAGAGTACTCGACGTTGCCATCTCTCATCCAGATTTTCCGCAGGTACTAAGTATGTACGTTATATATATTTTTCTATCATATTAAAAATATTTTCCCGTTGTGAATAAAACTAGTGGGGCCGGGAAAAGGGGTTTTGAAGAAAGCGGCACCGGCAGTAAAAAATTGCTTCTATGTATATACATATATATTTTCTTATTCTCAGTTTGTCGAAATTCCATCTAGGCAAAATCTGAAAAAATATGGAAACTCATGTTTTGGAGCTCTTAATCAACTAATTACAACTACACAAGGATAAAAATAGATTTTACAATTTGTTTATAAATTCTTTTTGAACGAATAACACAATTTCGTTCTATCGACCTACCCTAAATCCGAGAAATGAATAATTACCTTGAACGATCGATACGTCAAAAGGTGATGACGGATTTTTGTTTTCGCTGAAAGAGACTTTATTGATTTGTTGCGAGATTGACAAATTTTTCGTATAACACGAATATTACATTGTTATTTCTAGTTTTTTGCAATTTTTTCATCAACACATAGAAAAACGCGAAGACTGTAAGGAGAGTCACGAATAATTGCCAATTTTTCATGCAAATGCCCCTATTTCTTTTTTACACACCCTTATAATTGCAGTATATACGTAACGCCGCGAATCAAGGAATGAACTTGTCAACCTGGAAACGAAATGCGATTTTCGTGAGCGGGTATTACACGTCATTAAGGTAACAACCCCATTGTAAATTCGTTGGGACCCTCGGCGTTCTGTTATTGCTATAAAGTAATCGCACATTCGTACACAAAATTTGCAAATAAAATTGTCATGGAGTAACTCCTAGAAGGCTACAAGATTATATCCCTCGCAGTATTAAGCGAAACGTAACTAAGGGATGAAAATGATGAAAATTATAAAAATCCATCTCTCAGCGAATTTCTTTTTCGTATATTCGCTCTAGCTTCTATGGTGGACGTTAAATAATAGTTAAAAAAACAACGAAAATCCAAATAATCCGGGAGAAATGGTACGCTCGTTCTGTTGACTCGGACAAAAATGAGAACAAGTGAATTAAGGGTAGATCGAAGTACTCGATAGAAAATATGTACCATAGATACATATGGTTTATACGATCGTCGTTCCGCTGTTCCCGTCGATAGATGGGATTCACGAAGCTCCCGTAGGATCATCTGGTCTCGATTTCCCGATTGAAAAATCTCATAAAAGCACGTATGTCTGGTTCGCGGTGAGCAAACTTTACGGCGCACCGGAATTCCCGGCATCGTTTGACGAGCTTTCCGGAAATTCATCCCGCGACGCTGCGTTGTCCGGTAAAACGAGATGAAAGTATAATATAATAGCGCTCGAAAGTAACGAGAAAAGCGTTAGATATACCGAGTGAATCGGATATCGAATGTCGACTAATCTTTCAGCGACGTTTGTTTGGCCGATTTTTCGTTCCGTTTGCGGTGATTCTCGACGAGATTTCGAAAATAAAATGAAAAATAAATAAACTCACCTCCATACGAGATTCGTTGGAAGGACGCGAGTGAAAAATCCGCTCGTCCTTCCAACGTTTGGACAGGCACGTGAGTCAGCTGTTTCGTATGAACAAAAAGAGGACGAAAAAAACAAGTCAAAGAAAAAAAAAAGTTACGCGTATAAAGTGGTGTAAAAAAGTGCAGGAGAAAAATATATTTCGTCGCTCTGTCCACAGGTTTTTCGGGACAACGCTGTTGAAAGCACATGTCGTACCGAACTCTTTCTCTCTCTCATTCTCATTTGTTCTCTCTCTCTCTCTCTCTCTCTCTTTCAATATACAGCTCGACGAGTAGTGTCGCTTGTCATTCCTGTGTAATTTTTTATCGCTCGTCACCTTCGTTTCGTGAGTTACAATAATACGTTAAAAAGTATGAATCGTTAACGTCACCCGAGTTTTATTGGACAGCCATAAAAAGTTTACCACACTGGCATTCATCCGAGCTTTCACGCGTATATAAAATAATACAAAGTTACATTACGAATACGTAATCGAGTTCTTATTTATCGTTCTGTGAGACTACGGGCAAAATTGAACTCGTTCCGACTCTCGTAATAGATACGAACGATGTAAAAAAATATCGAAACCACGTTCACAATACGCGATATATATATGACGGATAATTGATAATTTATTCACTCTATTGGCTAATAGAAGAATCTCCAACCCCCGCGGTATCGTAAAATTCAACCCCTCGCACACGTAAATACGAGACGATATCGGGGCAAGTTGACATTGCGCAATAAAAGTTCAAAATATAGTGAGCACGGCGAGGAGACGAGGTGGGGGTCGAGAAGGCGAGGGGTTCGTACCGGACATTGAGATATTGCAGTCGGAATTAAACGATACGTCGTTGGAAAAATAGATCTGTGGTTTTGCGGGAGCGACCGTCCAAAAGAGAGGAGCAGGGGCGAGGGAGAGAGGGAGAGCGTCGTAGAGTATCGATAAAAACGCAATAAAACAATGAAAACACGTTTCTCTTCCCATCTCTCTCTCTCTCTCTCACTCACACACACACACACACTTACTCCCTCCGTTTCTCACTCTTTCGTTTTTGTTTCTCTCGTTCTATTCTCGCCTCTCAACGGCGATCGACGGTACGGAGGCTAGCAGTTTTTCAAGCGAAAAGTTATAGACTGTGAAAGAACAAGGTGGTGCGAAGTACTATACAGTGAAAGCGGCTTCGTCCTATACCGACGTTCATATATATATATATATATATTGTATATATGCCTGCTAAGAGGCATGTGATGCCGAACGAGCATCGAGGGCGCGTTTCGTTGCGCCCTCTTTCTCTCTCTCTTTCTCTTTCCCTCTATTGTGAAGATTCTGAGCGAGAGTTACAATCTTAAGTTACTTCCGAATGACCGACTTGGGGCTCGTATCGAGCTTTACCTTCCAATATTCGTTCGTGTACATGCCCTCAAAGTACCTCGCCCTTTGTCAGTATTTTTTTCTTCTCTTATATATATATATATATAATACGTAATATACAATACAACGTATACATTACGCGTACCGAGTCTTCTGACCTATCACCATCACACTTGCCACTACCATTCGGAACGATTTACCCTCTCTCGCCCTCGCCCCTTTACGGTGAGATATGTTTTTATCGCTTATTCTCAACGCTTGGTCTCGTTTATGGCGAACTCGGGGATTATCGTACGACGAGTGTGTCCGATGGAGTCTCAAGCGTCTACTGAAATCTACCTACACCACAAACAAAGACAGTTTATAACGACGAATTAACGATTTTTTCGCCCTAGAGAGACGCGAGTTTGGTCGAAGGGGATGGAACGCCATGATGGCGATGGCTGTAATCTGTAAAGTTCTTTTTCCCTGTGTGAGAATACTCTCACTCTCTCTCTCGTATTTTATTTCTCGTTAAAGCTCGAATTTTCCAACGGTAAAACAGTCGTGGGATAAGCTCGAGGGTGTATCACCGTACTTATGTTTATCCTGTGTAAACGGTGTAGTTACATAGCTGCAGGTGGAATTTATATTGATCATTATCGCTGGCCTGAATATAATATAACTCGTCGTCAATGATAATAGTAATCGGGCGAAGGAACTTCCGAGGCTGTGCGTAGCTCGACCGGAGCTCGTTAAATCGATTATTATGGTTGAAACTCGAACTGTACAAGCATTTCGGTGGAGTAACATCGACGAGTCGTTACACGGAATAAAGGGCTGCGTGCTACTCCTGTTTGGTACGTATATACATATATATAACATGCACTTCTGTTTCTGAGTTCGACACAAAGAGGTTGTCAGAATTGTCCAATTTCCACGGTTCCTGAGGTAATCATACTTACCTTTGACCATTCATCTCGCGTATGCATTTAGAACGCGATGGTAGAACGTTTGAGCGATGTTGAAGAGGCATTTCTGCATCAAAGAGACCACTTCACAGTTACGGAGTTACACGCACTACTTCAATAAACTCCAAAGAAAGTATCGAGTTACGCGGTCACTCGAACGTGTGCCGAATTCTTCGGCGAATGCGGAATTTAATTATGAAATATATTTTCTTTTATTTTATTGAAACGACGGTACAAATCGTTTCGTCGCAGGAATATTGAAGTCGCTCGTTGGGTTGGAATGAGCTTTTTTTTGTTTAATCTTGTCGGGAATCCGTTGAACAATATTGAAAGAACAGTAGCGACGGGAGATCGAGGCGGAAACGGCTTTTTGCCTCTATCGACATGAATATTTTCGATGGAATATGGAGTATGTATCGAGAGGAATGGTGGCTAAGGGCGAGAGAGGGAAGAGGGTTGGGTCGAGGGGGTTATTCGTCGTGAATCGACGAGCCGGAATAAGGAAATGGAGTTATCGAGTGCAAAGAAAATTCACGGTGAAAGCGTGAAAGCGTGTCTCGCTACGAATTGTTCCATCATGGGACTCTCGTTCCTTTACCCATCTGCCTCTTATCTATTATACATATATATATGCATCCACACTGACGGATCTCGTCTTTTTTTCGAACTCACCATGTCGCTAAGGATCTTGTTCGAGCGCGAAACAAGAAGTCCTTAAACTCGTCGTTGTCTGTAAGCTCGATATATATTATATATACTGTCCAAATCCTCGCTCGAACCCTGGCAAAACGTTGCATCTCTAAAAACGCCATATTCGGAGAACAAATTGCGATTGGAATTCGAATCTTTCACCGAACGAATAAATAAATTCATCAATTTTATCAATTTTACAATCGCAGTAACATCGATCGTTGATTGTGCTTGAAAAATTATCATTAGTGACAGATAAAATGAAAAAATAGGGGAAATAAATAAGTTCTCGCAAATATTAGCACGTCCCTCCCCCCTTTAACCGTCCATCTGGCTGCTAACGACCGAGAATCCGCGAATTTTTCGATTGAAATTCACCAACACCTCTTGCTATATACGAATGGATGGAGATAATGCACGAAGAGAGAGGGCGAGGGAGAGAGAGTGAGAGAGCGAGGACGAGAGAGGGTGCGGGACGGAAGGAGAATGGTAAAAATCAATTTTACTGCCGTTTGTGCGAAGCGAGAGAATAGAAAAAGAAAAGTCCTCGCAATTTCAGTTTCCCGACATCTCCTCCTATCGTTAATTGGCAATATGAATAATAAGGATTCTTCGAGTATTGATGACTCATAACGTGCGAAGCTCATTTCGTGACTCGTAATTTTGCGATGCAAAGTCGAAGTTATGGATTTACGACCGAGTGGGTTGCGTGAATTGTCGAGAGAAATCGAAGACTCGCGAGGAGTTGGAAAAATGACTCTCGGATGATTGAAAAAGGGTTACAAAGAGAAAGAGAGAGAGAGAGAGAGAGAGAGAGCGAGGAAAGTCCAGTGGGGGATAGAAAAAAATATGTGTATAAGAAGAGTAAAGATGGAAAAAATGGAAGAGAGAGAGAGAGAGAGAGAGAAAAGGTTCCCGGAAAGGGAGGATAAAAGTGCCCTGTAAGCGTTCTAACACGTTCACTACCTCGTACAGTCCGGGACGAAATGGGACAGAGGTGGGGGGTTTAGGAGGGTCACAAAAGCGTTCGAAATGCTTCCGCGCCGAGAAATTTTCGCTAGTGGAATTTCTCTCCTGTACGAAAACGAGGTTCTCGCTGCCTCTCTCTCTCTCTCTCTCTTTCTCTTGCTTTTTCTAGAAAGAGTATCTCTCTCGCGTGTGGAGGACAAAATGTACGAGTGTTTTCGCATGAAAACTCGGCAAGAGGGGCCGATGTGACTCTCTCGTTCGCTGTCCTTTACACAGTGGGGTAGAAAGAGCCAAGATGCTCTCGTCTTCGTCGTTCGTTGTGGACGGGGCGAAGAGAGGGATGAAAAAGCTCTGTAAAACGTGGTCGTAGGACATTCACTGTCTTGTAGAACTATCGTCTCTCGTCCAAGAGAATTTTTGTCTCTCGGCCAAAATCGTCTTGTAGCATTTCTCTCTCTCTCTCTCTCTCTCGCACGCGCGCGCTTCCTCACCCCCTCCGCCTTTCCTTCTGAGAAGCTTTCGTAACACAATGGGATAGACAGTCACTCGTCCAATAAAATGTCTGTCGAACCTGGTTCGTTAATTATTTTATTTGTACGTGCGAGGTAAAATTGAACATGTACAGAAATACAAGCAACAAAAAATGCTGGTCGCTTTGTTACGATCGCAATATCTGTTGCATTTAACTCTCCTGGGTGGACGTGAAGAGATGGAGAGGGTGAGCGAGAGAGAGAGAGAGAGAGAGAGAGAGAGAGAGAGAGAGAGGATGAACAACGTATGCGTGATGTTCACGGTTTTTACCCCACCCTTCTCGCCATCTTCCTCTTGCTTCATAAAGTCTCTATTGTTGAAACAACGAGAACAAGAGAGAAAGAGACGGAGAGAGAGAGAGAGAGAGAGAGAGAGAGGGCGAGCAAGAGAGCGAGAGAGAGGGGGCGCGAAGGAGACGGAGAATCCCAGGAAAATTGCGCAACCGAGACGAAAGCTCGCTCGTTTATAAATGCCACAGCTTGTCAGCCGTGGGTTCTCCTACGCGTTCCCCCTTCTTTTTTCTTTGTTTTTTTTTCACTACATCCCCCGCAGAACACCACACCACACAGTGCAAAACCCTCGCTTTCGACTCGTTCCACCTCGTCTCTCCACCAGAGGGATTTCGAGCTATACTGCACAACCGTGCCCCACCAACCCTAAGCTCTGTTTTCGTGCCAAGCGTGTATGCACGTTTTACGATGAGATGGAAGTCGAGACGGGTTTGCGCGTTACACTTTACGCCGTTTTTCCCTCGGCTCACTGATCGCCGAAACGCCTTCAACACACTTGGGCACATCAGCGTCATCTATATCGGAATACGACCTACCACTATCTCTCTCTTTCTCTCTCTTTCTCTCCCTCTCTCTCTCTCTCTCTCTCTCTCTCTCTCTCTCTCTCTCTCTCTCTCTCTCTCTCTCTCTCTCTTCCTCCATCTCTCTTTCTTTCTCTGGCTTACCGCCGTATGCGCTCTCTTTACTGACGAGAGAAATTTTGGAACTGTACTTTTTCAAACTCGTCCATTCGGCGACGTACATTTTCAAAATCTTCGTACTAAACGCTACGACCCTTCGAGTGCAGATTTTCGTCTCTCTATGTTCGCAGAAACGATCGCGCGAGAAAGCATGCGCGCTTGCGCATCGATTATAACATTCACATAGCGAATAATTTTATGAACGTATGTAATATTCGTTTCCGAAAATGACACGGACGCTCGAGCTATAATATTATTATTATTAACATAATCGAATTTCCCGAACTAATGTGATTTCCGTCAAAATTGTGTCACGACGAGCATGGATAAAAATAAACATCTCGCGAGAATTATTTCCCCGGCACGTATCGCGATAAATATATTGTTATACCTCCGTGCATGTCGATTATAAAATATTCACGAGAACAATATTATCGACCGAGTAATAAACTCTTTCATTCTCGAGTAAAAAGAAAATAAACGTTCCAGGGAACGTCAATAAAATGAAATTCTCCGAACTAAAAAAAAAACGAGGGTTTTTTGAACTAAATCATATATTATTCAAGACAGAATACAAAATCACGTAGAATGTTTGATTGTTTCGTTGGAGCGTACGACGATAAACGATTTATTTTTATATATCTCTGTATTACACATTACAATGTCAAAATCCCTAATGGATGCGCGGTGTAGACAGAACGGTAATTAGTGCATAATTCTGTGAGCGCTAGATTAAACAGCCCCGGGGTTGTGCTTAGAGAGCTACTGCCAATAACAGCTGCAATCGTGCGCCACAGTTCCCGCAACGGGAGTTACCATCTCTCTCTCTCTCTCTCTCTCTCTCTCTCTATCTCTGTCTCCCACGAGTGAATTATTAGACCCCCAAACCCATGCATGCACCCCCGCTCGTTGCGATTACGCTCATATTGTGTAAATACACGAGAGTCCAAGCACATATGTAGATTGATATCACGCGTTAGTAAAGAAACAAATCGTACGAAAATATCGAAACGTAGCCTCGCGCACGAAATTCGAGCTCTTTTTAAGAAGGTTTATCTGGTAGTGAGTCAAAAGAAAATTTTTTGCGACTAGCGTAGTCAGCTTAGTAGGCTTGGCGACGTTGCGATCACATAACCCGTACAGCTGTCATATAATGAGAATTTTGTCACTCGTGTAGTCGCTTTATTATCGAGCTATCGGACAATGGAAGACACCCTACGTTGCCATGATCAGAGTACTATCAAAAGCTTACAGAAATCATCATTATTCGAGACAAATTAATTTATTATGCATCTCACGAGTATTCGATCGATTTTATGAAACTCTACAAATGTTCCTTAGATATTTTTTTATTAATTCTGAAATTTTCGTCAAAAACATTTTGTCAATGATTGTGAATTTAATGTTTATAGACGGAAAAATAAGTGAAACGTATAAAGGATCATGTTAATTTAGGAAATATGTTTTTATTTATTTATCACAAACAAGATATCATCGGATCTTGAAATTTTAACACGAGACTTTTTAGATACCGATAATTATATTCTGATTTTTTCATCAATATCTGTTTGTTAATTCGTTGACAAAACGCGATCGATCAAATTTTCGTACGTGTAACAGCGTGACGTATAAAGGTGGCATTTATTCGTGACCGACCGTAATTTTTTGTATCAATTTCCAAAAATCGCGCATTAAAATTTCTAATTAGAGGTATCTCTTAATCGCGGTCTATTCATTATATACATCGTACTATTTCGTGAAATCGAACTGCCGTCCAGATTATACACGCGTGAGATGTGACTATGTCGACGACGCACCAGAGTAAAGCGGAGAGCGTATGAGCACTGCCTGGTGTTGTGTACACTTGTGAGACGTCTATACGTATATATTTATTCGAGCACGTCTCGTGCGTGCCTGCTTGCATCGGGCAGGTGAAAATTGGCCGGTGATACGCTCGATCAATCCATTGATCGATCCTCCGTTCTCTCGACCAACCCATACGGGGTCAGAGCTTCCCTTTGTTAACTTGCCCCGACAACGTCATTCAAACGCACTCCGTTCTGGGTTCTAATCTATATATGTATATATATATATATATATATAGGTCGGGCTTACATCGTAGCTATATATATATATATATATATAAGATGTGTCTGGGACATGATGGTCAGCTGCGTGAGGAATTTACCACGAACATTATGGTATATACATATGTGTATGTGTGCGTGTTACAAAAAATATTACGCTGTATGCACGAATATATACGTAAATATTTAATTTTCTTATAATTCATCTCCAGTAAAAATAGAAAGTTTCGAACGAGGGCGTGAAGAAGTTCATTCGGGACGATGTTTGTATCGATAACGAGCGACACCCCGCGTGTCCTCTAGACGAATATATCGATTGATTTTTTTTAAAGTCTCGTCACATAAAATTGTTCCTTTTTTTGTAATCAATAAAGGACGTTGATAAAAGATTGGTCCTGGGGAAAAGAGATATTTAAAAATCACTCGAAGGGATGAAATTTTCAAGTTTCCGGCGAAATGGTAATTTTTTTTCAACGCGACGTTATTATATTATCGTTATTTTGACGACACTCTCTCGGATTAGAAGCTGTACTACGGGAGATCGTTTTCTATTTTTCTCCAACTTTCCGTTTTGTCACGACCCACGCCAAAACGTCTCTTCGTGGTGCGAGAGAACATATTCGTCGTGCCTTTTTTCTATCGCCCGACAATCTCCAACGTGGGAACATATGCGAATCGTAATACTCGAGCAATTTCGCAATATCGCGTATTGTCGTGCGTTACAATGAAAAAAAATGAAAATTTCAATTTTTGTGTAATCACAAGAAGCAAAAGTGTCGACCGAACTTGTCGTACTACTCGTGTTACTTCTTCGATAAGAACGCGCGAAGATTATATCGAATGGGCGATGTAAGAAGATGCAGCGCGGCGCGTTTGCCTTATGCGTCTGAAAAAATCGCCATTGTGAAAAATAAAAATATCATAATATTTCGTAAAAATGATTTTTTCGATAATCTCGTCGTAATTTTTTGTTTTAATTTATAATAATAATAATTGAAGCATAAAATCCTTGTACAGGGATTTTGGACGGGGAATTTATATTAGAGATTACGTTGGCGCTTTGAATCCTATATTAATCGACAAACTCATATATATATATATATTGAAAACGATTGTTTTGGTGGGTACTCGAGGGAAGCAAATCGAATTTCTCATCGCAATACCGCTATTATTCAGCCACACAGATACCACGATAATATTATTATACTCAATAGTTTCGTAATCGATGGAGAAATTAATTATCGACCGGTGGATAATAAAGATTACGCATTATGATAGAAAAACTAATCTCGATATGCGATTTCGCGGAAAACAATTGATGTAATATAATAAATTGATTTTTGTATATATATATATATATATATAGAATTGAAAAAAACTGTCTTTTCATCCAAATGGCAAGCGATCTTTCATGTTATAGTACGAGAAAAGAAGAAGAATATTCCAGACACGTGTGAGTCGCCGAGAGATATATGCGCGATGCTCTCTTTTTCCTTATATACATTTTTTTCCCTCCTCAAGTCCCTCCTCATCTTTCTTTTTTTCCTCACATCGTGACACATTATTAAAAGACGGACGTTATCGAGGCGGGGTTAGACGGTAAAAAGAGCCTTGTCGTATTTTCTGGTGACTCGACGGAAAACCCCGTCGGGAAATGAGTTATATATTCAAAAAAAGAATATGCAAGATTAAAGAACCAAGCGAAGACAAAAAATGAGAGAGAGAGAGAGAGAGAGGGAAAAAATAAAAAAATGCCAAGCCGTAAAAATAGAATAAAAACTGAGGAAATGCAGATCGGATTTGTTCTACACCCTCTTCTTTTTTCTTCTCGTGTGACAATAGTCTCTTGAGTCTCTTGAGTCCCTCTCTCTCTCTCTTTCTCTCTCTGTCTCTTTCTCTATTCGAGTCGTTGGGCATAGCCTCGATGGCCTTAAATATTCAAACCACGATTGACAGTTTGCCTTCGGGCTCATCTCTAGATTATATATGCATCGGCGGCCCTAAGGCGCGGGAGGGGAGGTTGAAGATCGACGAAGGAATAAAAACGAGCGATATATGACGATATCTATGCTTCGAGATCGAAGCATCTTGAATAACGAATATCGATTGCGCAAAAGAAAACAGAATTCTATGCTTCGGGACACTAACTCTAAGGTGTTGCATCTCGAGGATGAGATCAAGAGGGCTAGCGAGAGAGAGAGAGAGAGAGAGAGAGAGAGAGAGACGAAACTTGCATGAAAGAAAAGATATCAAAAGGGATGAAGGGATCATAAAAATGAGAACAGTTGGCAGCGAATATCTCTGGATTTCTCGCTTCAATCTCGCGGACACGTTTCTGAACACGGGAAAAAAAAAGAAAAAGAGAAAAATTGCATTTGTATATACAACCGGCAGTCTTTCGCCACTGCTCTCCTCCGCCTCCTCCTTCTTCTTCGCTCGTTCCCCGCTATACCCGAGCTATAACTCTGAACGCGAGAGATAGGATTTTCTGAACAATATACTTCATCGCGTGTGCACGCGCGCGCGTCTTCATTTCGAACGAGAAAATCTCGTTGCGGGAGACACCATCGCCCCCTCGTTTCTTCTTTTTTGTTCTTCTTGTTTCTTTTTTTACTTTTGTATTTTTCTTTCACTCGCATATTCTCCGAACTTTCTCGCGATACCTTCTGATTTTTTATTTCATTTTTTTCGTTCACCTTGCGAAAGCTTTTCATTCTCTCGTATCTGGGTGAAGACGTGTGTGGGTATACGATGCAATTTTGCATCGCGATGAGACTAGAGAGAAGAGACCTTGTAATAATTCTCGGAGAGATGGAATGACGGATAGCTCTCATCTGTCTCTACCTCCCCTCCCCCCTTGCCCTCCTAACCACCTAACCTTCACTCTTCCTCTCTTTCTCTCTTTCTCTCTCTCTCTCTCTCTCTATCTCACGAATTTTTCCCAAGTCTCTTGGAACGGTCTTTCCAAGCGACTGAGATTTGTTTTCGCCACTTTCTTGATTCTACTTGTAACCCACACTCTGACGGGGAGCGTGGCAGAGCGCTCGGCGCGGTCTGGCCCCGCGTGTCTGACAGCCACGACAAATTACGAAAAATCTTTTCTACGTGATTCCCATGTGGCTATATATATATGTCACGACATACCTTTCTCGTTCGTCTGCAAAAGTGCGATTTACGTCACAATGTGATTCGCGACGTACAAATGCGCCGGATCGCGCGCGGGCCTGGTCGTTTACACGCGCGCCCCGTGTGCGATACGTTTTCTCCCGATTTGGAGAAAGATCGACGAGAATCGAGAGAGAAACGAAGTGGGATCGAAACGAGATTCGAAGCTATTGCCGGATTTCGTTTTTCGTCTGCGCGAGCTCGCCCCTTATATCCCGCTATTTACCATACACGATCGATCGCCCCTGCACGTTGCACACACCTGTGTTTTTTTTTCTCCTTTTTTTAGTACTTTTATATGGGGGTACTACACGAGAAACGCCGATCTTTCAAGAGTCGCTGTCTTCGTTTCGATCTTCGAAAACTTTTGATATAATGGATTTTTTTTCTTTTTAATCGCGTCGTCTCCATTCGATACGAAATTTATCGCAATTCGTAATTTCGATTCGAATTCAAGTCAAATATTAAACACATAGATATTTCAAACGTGATGTTGCCAGATTTGAAGATCAAACCGATGACAGAGATATTGCCATTTATTGGCAATGCGAAGAGTCATTCCGACGCACCTAATATGATTTCGCTGAACGAATACAAATTTAATAATGCGCTTAGCTCCATTGAAGTGATTAAAAATGATTCTTGGGACAATGAATAAATTCCGTTACGTTGAAAACTCGCGATATTCGACAAACTTCACTGGAAAACTATTTATTTTTTGTTTTTTGTTTGTTTTTTGATAAATATGAACCGTGACGAAATTTAATTACAGCACTTGGAAACGAGTTTCGTAGCCGGGAAGGATTAATCTCTTTTCCAAAGGTCCGTAGTTATTCCAGCATTTGTGTATAACTATACACATAAGCTTGTATATATATAAATAAACAAAATGACGCGACATCGACCATTCCTCGCGGGTTTGCCTCGGCGGCATTTCTATCGCGAAGGATCCTCCAGTATTCGAGCGTTGCCGTTAGAGACTTGGGTCGGAGCTTCGAGAAGGGCACGAAGTTTCGTAACAAACCGTTCATGTACCTTCCCGGTACGTTCTGTATCTGTCCTCTCTGTACGTGCGCGCTTCTGTGTTCGGGGTAGTCGCGTTGCTCGGTACGTAGGCGAAAACCCTCGTGAATCCACATCGCTAGTCTCTGGCGACCATACACGCGCAGGACGTTAACGACCGAGAAAATAGCGAGATAACAGTTACGGAAGGATATGCCGTCCGTTTGAGGGTGAGATCGAGAGCGAGAGAGAGAGAGAGAGAGAGAGAGAAATAGAGCGAGGGAGACCGAGGGAAAGAGAACGTGAGAGAGAAAGGGTGAGGGTGGAAAACGTGTGGCCGATGCGAACGGTCCGTATGCAAGCTGCGTGTGTTTTATAGCACTACGTAAATATATATATATATATATGTGTGTATGTGTGTGTGTGTGTATTTAAGAGCATGTTAAACTTTATATAGAGGGTTACGTATATATCAACATATATCTACAACGATGTGTAAAGTTTATACATCTATATAACTATAATCCTCGACGTAGCCGAGCTTTTTACCCATTCGAAAAGTTTCACCTTTGACAAACTGCCGTGTGAAAGCAGCATGTTTACATAACTCTCTCACTCTCTCTCTCTCTCTCTCGCCTCTCATTCGTTCGCTCTTTCTCGTTCAAACGCACAACTTTTCGCCTCGTGTGTACGCGAGAATATACACATTATCTACATAATAGCACGCAAATCCCTTTTCCATACTATACGCGCTCAGTATTCATGACGTTCTTCGACCGGGTTAATCATGCGTTCGTCCAATCGTTATTGCCAAGCTCCCCTGCACCCCCCTCGCCGACACCTACCTACCACCTCTACAGATTCGTCGAGCGAACAATTCTCCAAAGGCCCGCAGGCTGCTGCCATTCGCTCGATGAAACTTTTATTTTCACCGTTCAACGTCCGGGCTAAAACTTGCCGCGTCGATCTCTGATACGAGCGAGAATCCACGCTGCTGCAACTTTTAAACTATAAAAACGTAAAAAGACATTATAATATAAATCGTTAGACGCGAGATCGAAATTAACCATCGAGGAACCAACAATGTTGAATTTCGCGTGATTTTTTTTTTTTATAAATATATTTCGAAATATTTTCATAAAACGTACGTTTCATTAAATTTATCAAAAATTAATTCGCGTTGCGTTATTTCGACGTATGTGACACGTTCGCTGTATCGAAGTGTCGCGTTTCGAGCTTTCCCTCATAACGTATACAATTTCGAGAAGTGTTGTCTATAGCCCTAGTGGTCGTCGAGTTTGGGATTTGAGGGCTGTATGTTAAGCGGGCCCAAAGTCCGGATGATTAGAGCGATAGGGCCTTCGGTATATAACCACAACGTAGCGTGCCACACGAGGTGTACAACGCGTAGCTTAGTTAGCAACCGTTCCCTCTCTCTCTCTCTCTCTCTCTCTCTCTCTCTCTCTCTCTCTCTCTCTCTCTCTCTCTCTCTCTCTCTCTCTCTCTCTCTCTCTCTCTCTCTCTCTCTCTCTCTCTCTCTCTCTCTCTCTCTTACTCACTCGATCACTCTCGCTAACCAATATCACCTATATATTAGTATACATGGATCTATACATATATATATATATGTATAGATATATATATATATATATACATGCTAATATAGGTGTTACATATATATATATATATGTGTGCGTAAGGATGGCTGCGCGTCCATGAAATCCATGCAAATCACTTCTCTCTCCACCCTTCGACCATCGTTAACGGATTTAAAAGCGGCCCGTGCGACGCACGTTCGAGCGCAGCATCAACTCGTCGCCCCCTATTATTAGAATTCATCGCTCAATTCTCTCACCGGAGTAATTAATCCGCGATCGTTACGCGTTCCTCGCATTTATATACGACGTATCAACGTATAGATATCCGGGGAATATATCGGGTTCGCGAGCTGTACTACCAACGTTGTAAAATCCCTTCGATATCTATTCCAGTATTTCTCTCTCTCTCTCTCTCGTTACAACAAACTCCTGAAGAATATTCAATTGATTTCGGGATTAGCGTAGCGATATTTTTTAAACGAATTTTCCTACATTTTGGAAAGCTCGATATTGGTTTGACATCGGCGTGTATTTATGGAATTCGCGGATTTCCAACGTTCGCAATGTTCGACTGTAAACTGTGGCGATTTTTTTCGTTCGTGTATTTCATGATTTTCGGAGCTTGGATTCGATGCCCTCGTTCACGCTTTTTCCTCTTCTCGCTGCCGTAACGCCGCCAGTGCTTATTTGTAATTGTATTTAGCTGCGGGGGTTTCCAACATTCATAGTAGAAATTCAATTACACGGGTTTGCTCTCAGTCCCCAAACGAGTACTCCATAGTCTACGAGCGACTGTCTCTTCTCTTCTATTCCATTCTCCTCGTTCTCCTCGTTCTCTCGATGTCTCTTTATAGCTACGTTTATGTCACTCTTCCTCGCTTCGTTCATTTGTCCTGTTCGCACTTGTTTTATACTTTCACGAGTTGATAAAAATATCGATTCGTTCGATTTCAATGGTGTTTCATTTCAAAATAGCGGAAAATTCATTTTCCATAGATAGTGAACGTTTTACTAATTGTTCAGAATTTTCAATTATCGTTGAGATTTTTGTTTTTCTTCAATTTTATCGCACAATAGGGAAAACGGATGAAAAATCATGAATGTATATTTCATACAATTGTACAGCAGATTCTCAGCAGCAGATTGTCGAACGACGCTATAAGAATCGAGATCTACTTGTAAAATATTAACGAAAAATATCGAAGAAAAAGTCATAGGAAACATTATTATTCGATTGGATTTGTATAGTCGAGTGAATGGACTGGGGCAAATGTTTTCTCTTAGATACGATTAAGGTTCCCACCTACACCTAGATATGTATAGATCTTTTATTTTTTTTAAATATATTCTTACATTACAATACGGTCTTTCGACCATGAGCTTCGTCAATTTGTTCACGGTTATTCTTAACATTCGATTCCCATGCCATTAAAGTTAAATCATATCCTGAATGACGAGTTAACGTTTGAATTCCATTTCACGAGCGATTAAACGAAAAATGTGCCTTAAATTATATAAATATAAAAATAAATGGAAAGTCACCAAAAATTGTGTATGAAAAGGAAATCTTTCGATATAATCTTGCAATCTTCGATCGAAGACGATAAAACGATACGATAAACAAAATTCTTCAAAACGATTTCGTTTATATCTACTCGAGTCGAGGTTCACGGTGTGTATTTTTATAATACTACTAGATACGAAAATCCGTTCCTCTTTTCGGTTACGACGGTTCAAATATATACATGTATACACACGTATACATTATATATATATATATATATACAGACATGTACGTGAGCTCAAAGTTTCAAAGTGATATTCTCGTGAACACTTCAGGGCGGGAGAGCGAGTGAGATTGGGGAAGGATTGGATAGAAGAGAGCGAGAGAAGAGTGGGACAAAGTGTTGAGGAAACTTGAAGGGGTTGCGGCCTCGCCGTTCCAGTAGCATAATATCCGGAAGAAGGGTCGTGAGAATATCGGAGGAGTTCGGGGATTAGCGCCGGGTTAAACTTATTATTATATAAATATATATAAATATATGTAAGAGTGAGAATCTGAGATGCAACGAAGGGCGAAGCAGGACTCGCACCCCAACCCCCGTTCTTCCCGGAATATAATTCCCAGCGCTCTCTTCTCTCTATACGATATAAGTTCTTCGATAACGGCAGCTTCTAAATTCTCCAGCAATTACCGCAGGGAAACCGAGATAAAACGATACGCTATAAATTTGTTGCACATAGGTTAGGGGTTGACTGGTATTATTATGGCATTGGTTGCAAATGCAGTGCAGTGAAGATGCAGAAAAGAGCGAGAGAGAGAGAGAGAGAGAGAGAGAGAGAGAATGGGACGAGGTCGATGTGTGCGCCACTTGTATAAAATATACGTCGATAGCGTGTTTCACATAGTAACCGTTCGATGTTTACCCCCATCATCGTACTTGCATATTAACAAAGGTTTGCCACGAACCAATTTGCTACCGACGCGGGCTAACGAGAAATTTTGTGCGTGATGTTTGTGCGCGAAATCTTTCATGTACGTGTGCATACGCGCACAAACACTCACACACACACCCACATACATACATATATACATATATATATATATAAAGCAGACGAGTAGGAGGATTATTTGATCATGAAAAATTGCTCGACCAGTGCGGTAATAATCCATCAACGCGAGACGAGGATACAATTCGATGTATAAATAAATTATTAAATCCCATCGATCAACGGGAAAAAAAGAGTATCCCGTTTTTAATCCGTGTCTATATCGGATCGAGCGAAAAAAAAATCCAATAAAATTGATTAAACGATTATTGTTGTAAATTTCAATGGATGCGACACGAGCACGAGGAACGAAACGAAAAAAGAATGAAATCGTTTTTCGAATATTGAGATATATTTATTGAGCGCCGTTGCACCGATGCGCAAGAAAAACGTATAAATCTCGCACCCGTCGGTCATCGGTTTACGCACGTGTATGTAGGTACGTACCTACTAGAGGCGCGCGTTCGTTGCCAAACTTTATATCTCCGAGCGATGATTCCGCGACATCGCAATCATATCTCGTTATGGCAGATTGTAATAGTTTTGTTTCAGCTCAGTTTTATTTACGCGCACGAGCGTGAGAGACCCGTGATACCTGACGGAAAAAGTTTCGCGATCCGTGCGACGGATGAATACTCGCGCGTAGTTTATTACTACGTAGCTTTTTTGTTGTTGTTCATAAACCGGAAATCGCACGAGTGTTATTCATCAAAAACATATTTCTCGTTATCCAACGTGCGTTATATATAACGGCGCGAACGCGAGAGGCGATGAATTGTCGTATTTTTGTTTGTTTTTCCGTGCGTCCTGTGTATACGATGGACTGTGGGACAGCGCTGTATCTAGCGAGGTCGCGACCCTCGGCTACCGCGAGGATCGGAAAATATTAAATTCCTTTAATTGCAGGCTGTCGAAAAGCCGTCGCGTACCTTAAGGCAGGAGACTCATATAGACGTGTGAATGTCGGTCGATTTTCATGATTTTGTTTTTTTTTTGCGAATAACTTTTTCGATGTTTTTGAAATTTGGCATATTGTTTATTTATATTTTTAACCGCTACGAGAGTTTTTTGTTTTTGTTTTTTGTTTTTTGACGTGTGAATGTCAGTCGATTTTCATGAATTTGTTTTTTTTGCGAATAACTTTTCCGATGTTTTTGAAATTTGGCATGTTGTTTATTTATATTTTTAACCGCTACGAGAGTTTTTTGTTTTTGTTTTTTATTTTTTGACGCGTGAATGTCAGTCGATTTTCATGATTTTGTTTTTTTTTAGCGAATAACTTTTCCGATGTTTTTGAAATTTGGCATATTGTTTAATGAAAACAATATTTTTAATGAAAAATGGCCGATTTGTTGTGCAGTCTTCGGGGAAGAACGCAGCGCGAGTTGTTTAGCGGTGGGGCTTCTAGTTTTTCTTGTATTCATTAGAAAAAAAAAAATCTGATTGTTTTCAATGTTATAATTAGTCGGTGAACCTACCAAAAATGAAAAAAATGAAAAATTCGCGGATTGAGACAATTTATTTAAAAACCTTGCAATTTTTACTACATTTTTCAATGGTTTTCGTCTTGAAAAAATTATGATTTCAAAATTGTTTTTAAAAGAAATAGGTTCACATAGAAAGTAATGGTATAAAAAAGATGTGTGCAAAATTTCGGTCCGATTGATGAACAACTTTTTGAGTCGTCTCCCCTAACTATTTGAAAAACATAGTTTTGAGAAAAACGCGTTTAAAATTTTTGACGGCGAAACATGAGAAATACTTTGCATTAAATTTGATAATTTTGCTTACGTATTCTAAAGATGTTATGCCAACATTTTATGAAATAAAAAAAAATTGATTTTTTGAAATAAAAAGATTTAGTCGACGCCACCTTGTACGAGAATCGAGTGACGAAATTAAAACTGATGAAAAATATACGCTTTGTTCAAACTAAAAGGGACACGTTCGAGTTAAGAGGACGAAACATATACCGGGTGGCCCATTTGAAAGCGAATTATATACCGGGTTTACGACAGTCCCAGAAACTCGAAGTAGGTACGAACATGAACATCTATCGAAACGCGAGTTCCCAAAATTACCATTAAAATTGAAAATTGCATTAATTTATTACGAAAATTCGATAATGAAAAAATATCCATGATTTGAATTTATTGGTTAGATCAGTTTTTATTTACTTCCCCTCTTTAGAGTTATATCAGTCTCGAGCCATCGTCGAAAATTACAGATGAGCGATAAGTGACAAATTTCATTATGAAATTCTAGACTGGTTTTCATTAGTAAAACCTTCATTCTAGCTGTCTAAATCGTCGCGAGAATATCGATAGCAGTTTGACATATCCGTGTACGAAAGTTTCGCGGACCCATTAGCCGGCTGGATAATCCCTCTTCTTTCGCCCCCCCCCATCTCTCTTCAGCAAGCCCACATCACTATCTCGCTAGTCCACCCCGCTCGGGAAGATTGAAATTCAATTTCCCATTTTCCTCGAACATAGCCCGGAAGACTTCGCGTCGTCGAAGGTGTTCGTCGACGCGCCGGTTCGACGTCTCCTCAGGAATGATATGATGGCGTTTTGTGGGTGGTAGAAAGGGGATTCAAGGTGGCTCCTATATCCACAAGAAATTCTGGAACGAGAGAGATTGTTCCCAACAGAGAGAGAGAGAGAGAGAGGAAGACTGCATTTTTTACGAAACCCATCACAGTTTTCTGTTCTATTTGACGAGAAGAAAAAATTGTCTCTCTTCTCGACTCGATTACTCGCTGTTGAGCTTTTCACACGTTCGATACTCACTGGTCGAACTCGAGTCGTTCAACATATTTCCAGCAATTTGCTTCGATCCGTACAATGAATAAATAAATATTGAAAAAAATGACATTAATACTTGTAATTAAAAAATTAATTTTTGTTAATTCATGAAATTTCTTCAACCATATATTTGATAGTCAAGCCAATGAGTTTTTCGCTAGTCTAATACCTACTGCACGGTCTTTCAAAAGTCCAAGTTCCACGAAAACTCGTATATACACGAATAGCGCGATACGGCGCAACAATTAGCACGAAATCTGCGTCGCAGTTCTTTAGAAAAACAAAATAAAAAAAAAGTACGAATTCTTTTTCAGCACCCGTTGCTCGCTACCGCGCTCATTAAATTCTTTTGAAAAGATACGCAATTTTTTGTCCATTGTACGTACCGTATTTTTCATTCGTTTTTTCGAATTATAATTGTCGCGAAAAAACTGCGAGACGTAACAAACTCGTGGAGGTAACGCAGCGCAAAACCGCTTTTTTTCCTACCGTTTCCCGCCGAGGCGCCACAATTTTTTTTCCACGTTCGCTCGCTACTTTTTCGCCTATTTTTCTTTGATCAAACAAAAACAAAAGAAAAGCAACGGCTCGGGAAAAATAAAATATATGACGTTAAGTCGCCGATGAAAAAAAAAACAAAAAAAGAAAATACGATAAAAGAGAGAACAAGATGAAAAAAACCACAGCTTCGCGCACGCCGCAAAAGCTGGAATATTTAATTGAAGTGGTAGGAAATGTTGAGAACCGGCGCGGGCGTTGTAACGTTTTGTTATACACCCTCGCGTAACGTTGCCCGGCTTGTGGTAAATTAACCAGCGTGATACTCGCCTATATTTGCATATTCGACCATTCGCTCCCTCGAACTGTCGAGGCTTTCTCTCTCTCTCCCTCGCCTCCAACTCGCCACCCCTCTCTTTCTCTCGTAATCGTTATTTGCGAAAAAATATAATTTTCTTAGTTTCAGCTATTTGTATAAATTCACTCTCACTCCCTCTCTCTCTCTCTCTCTCTCTCTTCCTCCCTCTCCTTATATCGATTATAACCTCCTCGGCATTACCTACCGTCAACGAGAAATAATACGCTGCAATATGCGCATTCACACAGACGTGCATATTTGCCATCGCCGAGGGTGGTAAAAGCATATAATCTGTCGTAGCGGGAGGCCACCCGCGGGGGATATAAGCGTGGCTAGTACACGCATGTACAAATATCATCGAGGGTAAAATAACAAAGAGAAAGAATAAAATAAAAAGCAAATTCCTCGTACCGCATCTTTGTCCCACACGCGGCGTGGGACGAAATTGCATTTTGTTCGAACTCGCGGGATCGAGGAAAGGAACGACCGGCAATCGTTCGATCGATCGTTCGATCGGTTCGCGTCGCGTCTATAACTGTGTACCTACGTACTGTACGAGGAGCGAAAGTTTCGCGAAACCATCTCGGACTCGACGTTTTACCTCGTTGCCTTTCATCCCTCCCCCGCTTTGCCCGAACAGTTCGTATCGCGCGACCCTTTTCTACGGGCTTTGTCTTTGTCCCTTCCGTTCCATTCCCGTCGTTGTACACATGGCAATCTCACCACCTCACCCGCGCTACTCACCCTGCATATACATTATCATTCAATAAAACATTCGATTGCCCCTCTTTCTCTCTCTTTCTCTCTCTTTCTCTTTCTCTCCACGTGACGCCGATGTTTCTATGACTAATAGCCTTTTGTGCGGAAGTAACTCGCACGAGAGAAACTCGACGGGGTGGACTGGTATGTCAACATGGTGCAAATGTATGTACGAGCGTCGTGTACGCGTTTACCACCCTATCTACTTCCTCCCCTACTCTCCTGGTGCGACAATACATCGAGCGAGAGTCGAATCGACTACGTGTATGTACACAAACGCGACCATTATTATTTTTCATTTCTACAAAGTTTCACACCGTGCGAATTATCGATCGACGTTTATTCGTTTAGCGCAGTTGGTACTTTGCACATCGACGTTTAAACACGAGTTTGACCTTAAATGAGATTTTAATTGATGTTAAATGTCGACATCGTTCGACTAGCGTCAAAATTCACTTTCGCCCGAACGAATATGAATTATGCACGGAAAATCGTTCATATATTTTGTCGTCTCGTTCAATTTCAATATAATTAATCCAACGATAGTAATTCTGTTCGCACGAGAAATTAATCTTCGAGTCTTCGAGACGAATTATTAGTGAGCACGAAGAATCGACGAGTTATTCGCGTCGCGGGATAACGAACGAACTCGAGGGGTGTGAAGGGATTAGGTGGGGTGGGGGTATTACGAAACGACGAGAATTTTGACATCTGCGTTAAATAATTCGTTTACGTAACTGCCCCATGAACGTAGGAAATTCGCTGGAAATTCTCGTAATGAAAACAAGATAGTTTCGTCTCGGGGTTGCTCGGCTCGATACCCCTCTGCCCGTCTCGTCAATGTGGCTCTTGTGCAAACGAAGCTTTCTCGTCGTATATTTCGATGCACGATGAACGGTCGATGCGAAAGTCCGGCTGCTCAAATAGTGTCGAATTCGTTTACGTATCGAGGGAAATTTGCTTTTCGTACGAAACCATATACACGGTATTTCTGAGCGATTCTTTGACTACACGTGCGGTGTGCGCCTCGGCTAAGTCGGCTAAAGATAATAAAGGGCGACGAAAAAAGGAAGAAAACAAATATTTGAAGCCCGATAGAAAAATAGTCAGGATAATTAATGTTTTTTTCTTTCTCCTATATTACGCGATTGAAATAACAAATTTGTCCAATTGAATACGACGATTCGTCAAATTACAGAGAAAATCGATACGTCGCTTGAGGCAATTTTTAATTTCCGTGTAAATTCTTCATCGTTCAACGTTTATCGTGTTATGTGCGAAATTTATTAAATCTTCGCTCGATAACGATATCTATTGTACACGTCGGAAATCTTCACCCTCGATTCATTAACATTATTGTTGTGTTATCCATGTCAACGAATCCGCCATTGACTTTTGAGACTGAACGAAGATATCGATTCTATAGTTTTTCAATCAATATCATCAACTTTTCGTTGTCAGATGAAATGTGACAATGTCGAGCAATGTCGACCTACTCAAAGCACGTATAACTCGCCGAATCACAAAATATTCCCAATTGTCATTCGTTCCATCGATATCGGGGGTAGAAATTATTGACTTCGCGCGTAAAAACAAAAAACAAAACAAAAAAAGAACGAGCAACATCGTTATCCACCGCAAATTAGTAACCGGCAACGCCGCGATTAAATAACTAACCTAGAAACAATTTTCATCCCGCGAATTAATATTTGTTTTATTTTCTCGTCGATACAACCCGGAGTAATAACTTTTTGTCGAACAACAATTCGTGAAAATTTTTTTAATTATGCAATATTTTACCTCAGACTCGTTATTGTACGTTATCATTACGAGTTCTCCAATAATTCATGAATTTAAAAAATTTGCCTCCCCCTTCGAGAGATACCAATCTATTTGACGAGCGGTTTGAAATTTTGAGGCGGAAAAAGAGGTGTGGGGCGGTGGGGGGCTGGGGTGAGAGCGCCCTACTTACCAACAGGCTAGATATCTGTTTGTCGATGAACGCTTCGGGATGTATTTACTACTCCCGTTGAGTACCCACGTCAGCGCTACATGGGGAAAATATAGGTGGGATACGACAGCGGTGGCCTATCTTGATAACGGCGTCGAAGAGAGACGGAAAGAACTCGAACTATATATCTATATATATATATTTATACGACTGGGTATAAAACATAAAATATATATAAACGTAATGCACCCTCTCGGTACAACGTTTCGCGCGACCTACGTGAATGATCTGATAACGTTACTATCGGACGCGATAAAAAATTCATATTCGCGATCGTACAGTCCCTCGCTCGTTGTCCATCCCGCTGGATTCGACTCCCTGCCTCTCGCGACCGGTCTATGCCGTTCGACCATCAGCGAGGAAATAAATACCAACGACGATAACGTAGAAACACCAAACCGAAAAAAAAAGGAAAAAATTGTTTCTAATGTTTTCCTCGTATTCTAACACGTGTCAACGTCCGTCATCATTGCGCCGCGATAACGTCGCACGGACAAAAACGAGCGAAGATAGACATAAAACGGAGAGGCGCGTTCATCGCGACGAATGTTTCAACGTTCTTGTTCATTGATTTTTATACCGTTATCCTCGTTTAACGTATTCTTGCGTGTTTTGTACATCGTTGTACCCGGACAAAGTATGATTAATTCCGAAAACTCTCGCCATCATCGACGTGTACGTTCGAGACAATCGACTCGTTGATCAAGCCTTTCGCCTCGTTCACGGCGATTCGAAAATTGATTTTCGCTCGTTTCACATCGAGGGAGTAGGTAGAAATCATGCTGGACAAAAGCAGCGCGCGAGCATCGTTTGAATTTATTTCAAAGTTTTCTCGTAAAAAATAATTCAATTTTTTCACCCTATTTTATAGTATTTTTTCATTTACTTTACCGGATCCTTGTTATCGCGTAGTATCGTATAAGCCCGTAAACTCTTAATGAATTCCTGACGTGGTCGACGAACGAGAAGAATGTAACGGCGAAAAAATATGTTACGGGATTCTCAGCGTCGATACGACTGACTCACATTGATGACTACACGCGCCTTCCGATACGTCTGTAGAACGCGTTTCTTTCCCAGGAAGAGAGTAACGAGAGAACCGCGGAACGACAACGACCATTATCGAAGATAAAAAAGAATAGGGTCTTAATGGTATCCTTTTGCATCCAGACCGAGAGACAGAGCACGTTTTTCCTACGGCTCTCTACCTCGTTCGGTCTCCCGTGTCCTCGACTTTATATTTTTCTCTTCTCTTATCAGCCCTCTGCAATTTATCCATTTTTTTCCTACGCGTACGATAATTCCGTTCCTCGTTCACCATCGACGCGAATAATACTCGAAGAAAAAGGAAAAAAACAAACGAAATATACAATTTTATTGCTGGAATGGTCGAGTTCATCGGTGTAAAAAAAAAGCAAAAAACATAGCCGGCTGTTCATCGCGGGCCTGGGACTAAATTGCGAGAGACCGGGGCGTGATGGGCAACAGCAATTAAGATAGTTATACATGGTTATGAGATAAAAATATAAGGTATAGGGGGTGTATGGTGGAAATGGAAGGAGAGTGGGGATGAAGCGAGGAAGAGGTGTGCGAGCGCGAAGGTACGAAGGTAATTACCGAGGTAACGCTACACGAGCCCGTAGGCGACTTAATATCTATATATATATATATGTATAGACCTCAGAGCGTATCTCGCTATAACCATCTTCCTCTCTCTCTCTCTCTCTTTTCTGCTTAACCGTACCTTCTGCAGGAAAATTACGTTCCGAGAAAAAAAATTCACGACGTGGAAGATTTGCGCAAATTAATTTACTGGCACTATTTCAACGAGATACGTCGTTGCGAATTGAATTTGTTGTCGAGAGACAAGAATTGGTCGAGACATTCGCGGGAATATTGTCGCGTATTCGGTGTCCGATTATTTTCGTAAAGTATTACGTATAATTGAGCTTCGTGTCGGAGTCCCGAGAGACGTACAAAAAAAGACGACTTATAAGTCGACCGTCCGCTCGTGGGTCTTGAGGAGCACGTCATAGTCATTCACCGGAGTCAGCTGCGATGTTGCAGAATTATATGCACATATATATATGTATGTGTGTGTGTGTGTATTTGCCCGGAGGTTCTAGATATGCAAAATGAAGGAGGAAACGAGGAAGACCAGCGGGAGAATATCAGGGCTTATAACCTAGGGTCGGCCCGGGTTAAGGGTTGACGGGGCTGGGTTGCATCCCTCTCATGACGACGAAAGCCTTTTCGCCAGTGGTACGGTCAGAGATGTGGCGCTAGTATTTCAACCCTGTGGAAACCATTTCGTGAATGCATTTCTCACTCTCGCATTTCGCAGTCTGAAACTAATTTGCTCTGATGGCGTTGCTAAGTTGTTGGAGTAAATGGAAACGCGTATACACACATATATAGTACTCATAGTAAAGTTCTCTACGAAGTATGGCAAAAACTCGGATGATTCTCATCGCCATGAATAATTCAATCGAGTCAATGTCATTTACGCATAAAACTTTCTTCGAAAAACTTGATTGATATTTTTG
Organism: Netelia virgata; assembly: GCA_951802705.1. NCBI lineage: Eukaryota > Metazoa > Arthropoda > Insecta > Hymenoptera > Ichneumonidae > Netelia > Netelia virgata. The sequence goes on along the minus strand of OX637865.1, from coordinate 11,224,753 downwards.
TCCTGAAAATTTGATCGTGATTTTCAAGACGAATTCGACAATGCAATATAGAAAAGTATTCATCATCCGTTTTTTCGTTCAAATTACATGCCACACTTTCATTTTATATGTCAACAGCTGATTTTGAAGGGAGGTTGTTGCTTTCGATATTTTTATTTATCGATGATTTACAAAGGTACGTGGAGTTTTTCCATGTAGTACTATATACATATAACCTTTCACGTTTAAGTTTACATTGTTTGAGCTTTCGGGAATTGACAGTCTATATATAGGATCGAGGATGAAGTATGGCGCAGGGTACACGCGGTAAACCTAATAATCGATGTTCGTTTTCCTGGGTCCCGGATGCGCGATGTTGGTCCATCGGACAGCACGCCAAATAGCCTCGGGATATAGAGAAGTGTATTTTTGCTCGCGATATAGTCTGTGTGCGCAAAAACCCTCCGTTGTCGGACGAAGTCGGAAGGATATATATATGGGGAAATATGAGAGGGAGACGAACAATGAGAAAGAGGTGAAAGCTCCACTGTCTCTACTTTTCCAAGCAGGTTCGTCGCACATTCTCGGAAAAAATATCGAGCAAAAGTCCACGTCGATGGAAACTGCCGGGTTGTTCGAGAACGAAGACTGTCGTTTCATTTTTTCGGGCCGCAGGCGAACGCGAATATTCAACGTTCTGACTCAAAACGATCACGTGCCTGCAGGATCGCCACGAATAATTCACAAAAATCCATATTATATTTAATTCCCGCTGTCGGTACTGCGATAAAATAATTGGAAAAACTCGAGGTGAATCTCTTGCGAAGTCGTCGTTGTTTTCCACTTACTTATTTAAAAGATATCTTCATCTTAACGCGATAACTTGTTAATAGGTATTATTTTGATCCATCCGTACGATTCCATACAGATTATTTATTTTTAATCGAATTTCGATGATAGGCGCTTGTCGGACCGAAAATTTGTGAAATTATAGAACGCGCTTGCCTTTTTATCGAACACTAGCGGTACCCGTCATGCGGTGCAAGGCTATTTTTGTGTCGTAATTTATTTGACAGCAAATGTGAATGAGTATTATATCTGGCAACAAACGTTACCATGATGTTAACGCGAAACGTAATATTATAAAGCCTAATATATTCAAGCATTATTATTAATATTTAAGTTTTTCCGAGTTCTGAATTTATAAACATCGTTTATAAATTTTCATTATTACCCTTAAACTTTTCCTCGTATTCATATCTACTCCCTGGCAACGTAAAAACTGGTAACGCACGCTTACAAATTGTGTGAAGAGGTGAAACGTGTTGATTCGAGAAGAAATAAAAATTAATATATAGTTTTTGTTCATCCAATGATCAGTATCCGCGAACATAATGGACCACTTCCTGCTGTTATAAATGTACAGATGGTACGCGAACGGTGCATGTCTGTCCCAAGGCAGTAACCTTAATTTACAGAGGTAGCAACTTCTGATAACAGTGATCAATTTTATATCATTACGAAAAAGTACAAGATAAAAGTATCTAAGTCACATGGTTTGTGCTTCGTGTATCCTCATTATACCTATCCCACCATCTTCTTTATATAAGTATGCGCCCATCTATCCATATATTTGTATATCTAAGGACGAGCAGAATTGGTGTGCAACTGGTTTGATAAAAGCGATTGTCACCCTTGTTCGATTGATCTTAGGATAATAATCAAAAAAATCTTACTAAGCTCGATTTTCAACTTCTCTTAAAGTGACGAGGCATTGTCCAGAGGATGGTAAAATTATTATACTGAAACTTGAAGTTTGTTAGTAATATTTGAAAGACTGTATCTCAGTGAAAAATGGTTATATCAAGATAAAAAAAGCATTTTGAAGCTCCAAGATTCTAGTTTCGAGATCTCCCTAATAATAGGCACATATTAGCCATAAATGCCGTCAGCAATATTGCCCACCAGACCAAACAATACAAACAATTTTTCGCAAGTTATTTTGCGGAATAAAATTCACAGAAAAAAATGTCAGTTTCCACTCCTGAACATTCTTCGTGAACTTACAACATAGGCATTGAACATGGCCTTCTACCTGGTGGGCCATATGTAAACTAAAAACCAGCGAACAATTTGTATACAAAATTGCCACCCCACTGTAGATTAAGGGTTTGCTTAAAAAACTATGAAGGAATAATAAAAAAAAATTACAATTCGAGTAATTGTAATGGTTGAAACTTTCCCAAAAAACGTTAAAATATGCAATTTTGGATCGCTGCCGGTAAAAGACACGCGCGATCTCGCCGCGCCGCACAAATTCACTGAGAAGGTGAGGGGTAAGGTTGCTTAAAAATGGGAGGTCCGTTTTACGCTAATGTTGGTTAGTTCAGGAGAAATAGCAGTGGGCCATATTGGTCACCTTGGCCATAATACCCGGACTTACTCTCTCTCTCTCTCTCTCTCTCTCTCTCTCTCTCTCGCTCTCTCTCTCTCTATATATATATATTATAGTAGGCTATTCTCCGTGAGTGCTGCCCTCGCAGAGACGGCAGACGGATTTTTCGATAAGGCACTTTCTGTCTCATTCCGTTTTCCCTGTACGTGAAAGTGGCATAGCGGAGAAAGTGTATACCATACAGAGAAGCAGGCTCGCGAGAAGCTGCGGAAAAGGCTATTCCGGTGGTGTAGCGCCCTAGCCCGCGCGTTCTTCGTAAGAAGGAAGGAAAAGGAAGAGGCGGAAGTAAGGGCGAAAAAGCGCGGGTAGGTAAAGGAGGTGGGGACAGAGCGGAGGGTGAGCGCGGGATTTAAGGACCGAGAGTATTTTCCGGAGAGCGAATAGTACTACTCGGTAATGTCATGGGAAAGGGGGAAGTGGGCTGAAGAAGGGATGGTCAATGGCACGGAAACGGATAAGGCGAAATCACCGAGGCGTATTGCGGCACCCTCTCCTCGACCCCTCATTCCCTCTCGCGTACCTACGAACCGTCAATGATTGGTCCCGGGTAGCACGGAGCACACCCGACGCTTCGAGGAAACTCTGATTTCCTCGGTCTCTCGCGCGCCGTTCGCGCCAGAGAATATTATTAGACACACACACACACATATACATACATACATATACGTATATATACGATAAGAAAGATTCAGAATTTTATTTCCAACGTGAACTTGTCCCGGAAAGCCTTCGAAAGTTTTCACAGCTGTTAGAAACATTAAAACTATGACGAAAATTTATTAAACGACGACGAATCTTAAGAACATTCAAATTTTTCGACATCAAAACACAACATTTTGACAGCTGAGAAAAGACATTGATATTTTCTTGTGTACTCGCAATTTTCATTTTCAAGAAAGAATGGGAAATGCTTAAAACACTTTCCTCGATGTTCCAAATGCTTTCGAAACAAGACAGTCACTGGCAGATATTCGTCGAGTTCGAATTACAAGTATTCGATAAAGTTATGAGTTCGAGGTACGCACAGCTGTTGATTAGAGCTCTTCGCTGCAAGCTTCGAAGGATTTTCGGCAATAACCGATCGAAGATAAACAACGCTGGATATGTTCGGCGCGGAAATGCGACTCTTTCGTAAAACTTTTCGAGCTCTCCCGGTCGTTCTCATCGTCTCTCTCTCGCTCTCTGTCTCCTCCATATTCTTTACGATGCAATTAACATAACTTATGGACAAGCCGTAAAATCTTGTTTGCCGAAGGAAAGCGGGTGGCGTCTACGAAGTAAAAAAAAAGCTAAATTTACCGGAACTCTTATCGCGTGTTACACACAACGCTCACGTCTGTTTTCGTTCTCGATCGCATCTCGTTAGCCCCACAACGATCCGGAAATTGTTTTCGTTCGAATTCCAATTCGAACGAGGAGCGAATTGTCGAAATTAAACGTTTCGAAAACACGAGAGGGAGAGAGAGAGCGAAACCGTCAAAGCCGTCCGACAAAACAAAGATTAATCAAATGTACGATAATGCGTTACGGTGAAAATGAGATTTTTTTAAAAATCGAATTCCATTTATAGACCGGGAATGGAAAGTTCGCCCACGGCAATGTACGCATCTCTCTTTCTCCCTCGCGGGTGAAGTCTATTTAATTTATGTTCAATTAAGGTCAACGAGCCATTGTCGAGAGAACGCGGAAAGAAAAATTCAGCCCCGGAGTCAAGGATTACAGCGGTCGCTATAGCGAAGTTTCCGGGAAAAATGGATTTGTCGAGTGGCGACCGTCGGAATGTGTGTGTGTGGGTTTTTTTTAACAATTTAATCGCGCTCAAATACCTTTTCTCCGTAGTACCGTGTATATATTGGGAATCTCTGTGGCACTGTGCTAATTGATATGGCCAAGGTGTAGAAGCTTTCGGAACGGGAGCGATTTTACGAAGAAAATTAAAATTACCGAAAGTCGGGTGTGTTAATATTTTAAGAGGCCGGAGGCCGGGATTAATTGAAAGTGCAGGTTTTCTCGTCAAACAACTTGAGGTTCTTGATTGAGTGAGAGAAGAGAAATCATCAAAGTTTTCGTACGGTCTTCTTGCCGTTGGGAAGATCTTCGGGAACTGCGCCGGAATATCTTAAGATTTTACCTTCGACAGTCTCACACGATTTTCTCTGTCTCTTCATACATAACGAAAGATAGAGAAAGGTATATGTATTCAAGAATCACGGCCTTCTGTGAAGTTATATATTCATGTGTATATAGATAGGGATCTTTTCATAATAGATATGCGGCTGTCTTCACGTTCTCCGTTACTTTGAGGGAATCTTTTGAATTTCGAGTCTCACGGAAAGCTTAGAATGTACATTTTACGCACCGTATCAAACTACCAGCAGTTAACGAATAGCTCGAGCCGGCGAATAACATACGCGAGCTGAGCTCATTCGTCCTCACGCTGGCTTCGTCAATGAAATTCAACGAGTATCATAATGAACCCCTTTAGTATTTAAGACGGATATTCACGTCGAAAAAGCGAGCGAATAGTCGTTTTACCGAAGATAATTACTAAGTGATGATGAGGAATTTGAATGAGATATGATAAAACTTCTCATCGCAATCGGGTGAATGGTATTATACATATACAATAGGACAACCACACAAATATTCATTTATATATAGGTATAGAAAAATAAGGGATGATAAAAACTGTTTTAGTCTAAAGATATGTTTTTTCCTCGTTTCGCTGTTGCAGATGTTATGAATCCCATGGTAACTCAAATACTCGCCGATGCTGGGCAAAATCTCACCCTCGAGTGTCCGGGGGTCACGGAACACATTATGGTATCAAGGCTCGAGTGGCGCTCGAATGACGTTCGTATAGTCGAGTACGGTAGCCAGAGTACGACCCTCTTCGTTCATCGCAATCGAGTCTCCCTTTTGGAAAAGAATTTCGCACTCTTCTTCAGTCCAGTGAAATCGGAGGACAGCGGGGAATATCAATGTCTCGTCAACAGCCGGAATCTTCCCGAAGTTATCGTTAATCTCACCGTTCAAGGTAAGTCCCCTTGTACTTTTTCCTTGCTTAATTAAATCGACGATAAGTTCGATAATTAAATAAAACCAAACAATTTCTTTTTGGTTTAATGCGTGCTAAAAATGAATAATATTTCCGATCTTTTTCGAACGATAAACAAACAAAAACTCGTCACTATTACCCTCATTTTCAAGCGTGTCATTAAACAAATTGTGAAAACCGCGCGAACGCCATGAATCCGCGAATATTGCCGGGAGTGAAACGCTCGCGCGATGCTCTGTAAATTACGAAAGTTATATCTCAATGGAAAATAAACAGAAACAATATAATGAATAATAAATGTGAACGATGCTCTTCCCGTATAACGATTCACTACAATATTTTCGTCACATTGTCGGGTAGGAGTGTCTAGCCAGACCATGAATAATTATATGGTCGTATAATGCCAAAGTCAATAAAGTCGTATTTTTGCAGTTCGAAATTCATAAAAATGAATGGGTTAGGTCATACCAACGTTAAATTGAATAACGGCCGATAATATTCCCGATGAAAAGGGAAGAATGAAAAATATATATTCGTGCGAACGGTTAACTATAACTGTCTAGAAATCGGTACTCAATTAATTACTCTTCAGAACTTCGATAATCCCGGTAACGAAAGTAATCGAACGCTTTCCTGAAATAGAGGATCAATGAAGTGGATATATACCTATACCTATGTATATATATATATATATATACACTCCATTTTGTATAGATATATATCCATAGAAAAGGCAACGAACGGGACAGCTAGGGTTGAGGTCTGGCAATTCGAGATCACAGACACACGTAGTCACCGCGTGCCGCCGAGATTGGATGGTCTTGTGGCTTCTGTCGACGTCGAAGGGATGAAATGAGAATCGGGACTTCGATTTAGTATATATATATACCTACATGTATACACATAGTACCCATGTGAAATGACGAGAATCTGGGTTCTACATTAGTTTCTGAGCATTCGTGTGTCGCAGGCTTTCGACGAGTTCGTTTCTGGCATGAAATTGGAAAAAAATCGCTACCGAAGCGCGAAAGAAAAGGGGACGCGGTTACGTGAAAAAGGGGGGGGGGGAGGAGGCAGTGATACATAGAACTGTAGTTATTTGATATCTCGAACCATCCGCAGGTGTAAAGAAACCATGAGATCAAAGTTTGTATGCACTTTCCATGTTACGAAAGAATGGAATGCCCTCGGGGCAATATTCTCACGAAAGTGCACTTAGCCTCGAGCCCACGGGTGATTCTAGAATTGTGTAAAATTTTGTGAAATGTTTGGAGAATTCTATAGGTGATGACAGTAGCTTTCTGGTTCATTCGTTTACGTTAGCGAAAGTTACGTTTCTTGGTCCGTAGATATAAATTTGATGAATCGTGCACGCGTATGTATATATATATATACATATATCGGGGATGATGACCTACCCTGTCTGACTCGGACGCCAACTCATCGCAAATCCCGTGGTCCAATTTACCAACCAGGGCTCAAATCTCGTACACGACCGCAACGAAATCTTTTTATTATACGGGGATAAATGTTCTCACAATTCAACTTCCTGTTCCGATAATTCAACTTCCGGGTTGTTAAAGCGGAAGTGGCGTTATTGGAACAGGAACTGCTCTCGCTCGGGGCGAAATCTTTTTATTGTGTAAGGGACATATATGTATATAGCGATATGTACGTTTCTGTACATAAACGTGTATATCGTGGTACGCATATATTTATTTATTTATACATATATATATATATAGGTAGCAGAGGATGCGCGTAGGCGCTATTTTTCCAACTACAGTCCGCCGAACGGAACTTTTTTCAATCAATTTGGCAACGTCGGCGATCGTCGATGGCAAAGAAAAATGGACCGCGATCCCATTCCACTCGTCGAGCCACCCACGCGAAACTCGGGCATCTCTCGCGCGTTACAGAGTCGTTGATGTCTTTTTTTTCATAAACTTCCGAACTCAATTTTCATAAAATAGGTCGGGCTTTGATTATTCCGGCCGGAAGGTAATTTCAATTTGAAAGAGAAGTCACTGCTGTGATCAATTCATCCTTCCTGGCTTTTCCGTGTAATCCCGAATGGCATCAGACCTTCCTTTCGCTTATTCTCTCTCTCTCTCTCTCTTTCTCACTCTCCCTCTCACTCACTCATTCCTCCTCTGGAGCATGATTAAGGAAATCTGGTCGAAAAGAAGATGCGGAATAAAATTGAAAAAAAGAGCAGAGGAACTAGAGGAAAAAAAACGAAGAAACGAGGAAAGAACGATGCTTTTCTCCCGCGCTCCTCGTCCGGAGACGCGAGAAACCGAGAGCCTCGTTCGTGCCACCAGCGAGATGGAGAAAAGGGTCGCCCGCAATTTGTGCTCGTGTAACTAGTTTGCTACAGAAGTTCCTCGAGTTTATTCAAGCCACTGGCAAATCTTTCATCCTTACGTGAACACAAAAAAACGACGTAGAAGAAGAAGAAGAAGAAGAAGAAGAAGAAGAAGAAGGGAGAGAGAGAGAGAGAGAGAGAGAAAAAAGGCACGGAGGTTGTTTTATAAGTAAGGTATATAAAACGCACGGATGGGCAATTTGGCGCGTTATGCGGGTAACACGTTTTTGTCGCGAAGAATCATGGTGCCTCATCGAACGACAAGAAAAACAAAAAGTCGCCGCGAATGTTTTATTTTCGGATTGAGTTAGCGGCAAGCGTTTGTGTTTACTCGCGGTGTTTGCGACTGATTCAATCCTGCGGGAGCTACGGACACGTGAGGAGCGTATGAAAAGCGCCACGTTTCCGCTTGACTTTTAGGAAAAACGTTTGAAAAAAAGCTTCATGCCAATTTTCTCACCGACTGACGAATCTCACGCATTGTTGAACTTTAAACTGGGAACACATTCGAAATTGTCTTTTATTAATTCCATTTTCACGATATTTTCCCATCGGTAACGGACGCACCAAGACTATTCCGTGACAAATCTATAAGTATAACGATGCGGACATATGTGTGTATATAGGTATATATATATATATACACAAAGTCATACATATCGTATAGCGATATATCGTGCGAGGCTATCACTCTCACGATCAAAAAGCTCTCCACCTGATTCGCGATCGTTTCCGCGTCAAATCAAACATTCAAGGCACGTGAATCGTTTCACCGGTAACCCATATTGACCCGGCTCTCCCCTACCTGGAGTGTTATATCAACCATTGAAATGAATATTTCTTCAAAATCTCGTTGCGAATAAATCCGTGTAAGGTTTTTTCACGCGGCTAAAATCTTCTCCCCCTCGTCCATTTCTCTGGAGCTTTCACTCTCTCGAATTCGCCCCTCTTCGTACCTCCCCCTTTCCCACTTCTTACGAACTCACGGGAAAACGAGACACGTTTCTGGCATCAGATTAGGCCTCCCTAACATTTTTCTTCCTTCCTTACCGTGAGCGAAAGGGCATATACGCCATTTTATGGCGACAAATCGTGGTACGAGAGCTTTCGCGAAGTCCGGATACGTGAGGATAGGTTTTTATGCGCCGTTACGTTATATGTGTGTATATATATGTATATAGTGCGAAAGGCATACACACAAATGTGACCTGCATCAGCGTGTGGCCGAACCAAGGCATTTTATACTTCGTATTTATCGCGAGATCCCTTTTTCAAGAGACGTACGCCGTGTCGTGAGAACTATGAAAAATCACTTTTATAGCATTTTTTTATGCGCGGTCTATAAATACTCTCCCTCTCTCTCCCTCTCTATGTACACAGTGCGTTGTATATAGATTACCCATTTGAAGTAGCCATCAGTGACGTTATTAATCAGGAGTACTCACGAGTACGCCCGGTGTCTCCCGCATATTGACTGTTTCGTTGACAAGTTCACACGATATATATTATCTACGATAGAGCCAAAGCGCAGAAAATTTATGACGTGCAAACCTCCGAGTGATTGTGGCTTCGTATCGAGCGTGCGTGCGCGTATTCATAAAACATGTCATCATCACCATTGACGGGGAATTCGATGGCCGCGTATCGTGTTTCGAAATTGTGATCGAGCGAGAACTGAAGTATCGATCGAGATGGAATAATGGATTCCGGGATATTCGGTTAAGGGCGAAAATCGCGAAGGTCATTATGATCAAGCTCGCGTGTATTCTTCAATCCCCGCTAACGTCGGACAACAATGATAAGACACCGACTACTCGAGATCGCTCGGCGAAATATTTCATGCTAAGAGTCGACGAGAAGAAACAAAAGATCGGAGGGAGGGAGGAGTATAAGTGAAAACGTGGTATTTCACGAGTGAGGGAACATAAATTGACAGCGGAGCTCTTTTATGCTTCGAGAATCGCGTGCTTTGCGGTTGCCGCTGACGGCGAACGACCGGGTAAACGAAGGTGTGCGAGGCTGGCTCGTTGTTTCTCTATATACGTAGCGCAGGCGTATCGTTATATAGAGCCGGGAAGATATTCGTTGGTCTTTGTGGATAGTGCACTTCGCCTCCTTCGGGGTAGTGTCTCTTTGGTGGGGCCTCTCGTGAGCGCCCGTTCGTTCAGTAGCGGTAGCAACGGAAGAACCACCAACACCAATAGCAGTAGCAGGAGCAGCGAGGGGGGCGATGCTCCGGGCGCGAGCGCGCGTTATACGAGGGATGAAGAGGGTGGATGAGCCCTGAATGCGTACAGACTTCGTAGACAATGGCTGCGTGGTTTTGTCCCTGGTCTTTCCTCTTTCACAGTCCCCTTTCTCTACTGTTTCGCCATACTTCTCTACCCCTTCTTTCCCTCTCTCTTTCTGTCTCTGGTACAACGTCTTTGCACCGCGAATGCTTCCACTTCGCCCGCGTTCCTTTATTTCTGGTACTCATCCCTTCTTTCGCATCAGCCCCCTTCAACTTGCAAAGTCCAGTATTCTCTTCAACGAGTCCAGAGATAACTGACTTTTTCAACGAAATGCTTTCCAGTGCGCTCTCCTCTCATTCTCGTCATTGTGAATACGTCTCCTTCATCGACCGTACAAACTCTCGTAACATCTTCACACGCGGAAAGAAATGATCCGGTGGGAAATCTTGTCTGTTTTCTCTTCATCTGCTTACGTCGCTATAGCATTTTATCATTGGCCATCAATTTTCCGTATGCCTTTTTCGTGCTAAGCTAGGCCAACCGCGTCGTCATGGTGCATGATCAACTTCTGGTAATAAAGGGACCGGACGATAAAGAAGCTCGAGGCATGGGGGAAGGGGATAAGATAAGAGTAATTGCCGAAAAAGGAAGGACGCGAGTGTCTCCGATAGGTTTTATCCGTATAGATCCGTTGGATCACCGCCCCCCCCCCCTCATTTTGGACGCTATTCTTTCACTGATAGGCCACGGCTCGTCGAGGAAGAGAAACCTCTTATATATATCGTCGATCCTGGAATGGTCACCGGATAACTGGGCGATTACAGGGCCCGTGAAGAGATCCGAAGTGGACTGACCGCAAAAGGACGAAGAGGTTACCGTAATATGCTGCGCATCAGGGTCCCGTTGGCAGGCGCGGGCTAATAAAAAAAGCGTCCCTAAACGAGAGTGCGGATTTCTCATTTTCCCTTCTTTTACTTCACGACTCTCTTTCCTCCCTCTCTCTCTCTCTCTCTCTCTCTTTGCCAATATACTATACAGATCTAATGCGACCTTGGTCCTATAGCTCTGCGAAAGCCACCCCGTGAGCCTACCGAACAATTCTCTGATCCAGACGAATCGTCGAGTCACCTTAGTCTTGCGAGGATTTACCATAGATCTTTGCCATCCTATACATATATCTACGTATATACATGCGAGAGTGGATGTAGCTCGGATCTCCCATCTAACGGGGTCAAAGGAGTCTGTCACGGTAAACGACCCAGATATTTTCACTGTGGAATAGTCAGATTCTTCGTGAGATTCTTTAGGCTCTGTGACGTTTAGGAGTGAGGAGGGAATGATGGCGCTTCACATTGAATCGCAAATTCGCAAAGCGAATGAGTTTTTTCTTTTCTTTAACCGTTGAATATGGTATATTCACTGCATGGATTAACGGTGGATGAAAACGGTTTGCTCCCCGCGAGGTAGCGCGGGAATGTTAAAACAGCGTGGAATAGCGTTTGGGGTGGGCGACCGTATGATTCGAAGATATCGGGAGTTTGGTGATTGTCGGGATGAGGCGGGAGGGGGAGTTATATGACGACGAGGTTGTGCCGGGGTGACAAAGGTGTGCACGAGCCGCGAAACAAAGAGCCTCGGACGGGAACGCGCGACCCACACCTCCGCACGGCTTCTGTTCACGCAAACGAAGCACGTTGAATCCCATGAATAAATGCTCAACCGTACATCCGGGTTTCTTCAACTCCTCCTCTCCCTCCCCTCGAGCTACGTGCGGAAAAACGTTCTCCTCTATTCATATGCATGATGGAATATGCAGAGCAAAAGAGAGACATACACAGAGGGAGAGAGTGAAACAGACGGAGAGAGAGAGAGAGAAAATGGGAGGGTGAGAGAGAACTAGGAGGTTGGGAGTTGAAAAAAGGAGAGGAAAGAACTTTACTGAATCTTTCGGTCTAACAAACTCCGATTATTCGTAACGAAACACAACACCGCCCCGATGCGAATATAAACCTACCCTTATCTTTCCCGTGAAATCTCGTCAAAGCTACGATCGTTCCAGAAGCAATTTTTTTGTTTTTTTGCTTTTCTTCGTAACCTACGAGATTTTTATGATCTGAATATGCAATATCTCTCATACCTGACACTAACTGTAGCTTTATCATCCTCTTCCGTACATCACGATAGATCGCACGTGCCTCGAATACGAGAGAGTACGAATGTCTTTCGCACGTAAATCCGGAATGTATACATTTAGGTGGAACGTACCTGCCGATTCCACGTCATATATTTCAACGTCTGAATATTATACCATGCCGTATGAACAGAACAGTGGTGAAAATACAGTCTCCTCCTTCGTCTCGGCCAATTCCAGGACCGCGGGAGCGCTATAATCTCGGACTTTGAGGCCGTGGCAAAGGGGTGTCGAGGTTGAGGGTGGTACGGAGAACGCGAGTGAGAGGGTCGAGGAGGATCGTTATAGGTCGAAAAGTTTTATCCTGGCTTGAGCGCACGTATTTGCGCTCACGAAGCAATTCGGTTGCGGGGGTGCACCGCATACTACCTGGAAAGAGGGGAGAGGGAGGGTAGAAGCAGAGAATCCCTTGGTGGTGTGTATGTGCTATGCTGCTGGAGGTAGTGCTGTATAGGCGTGATAGCAGCGAGCTGTGCTGCCGGCAATGGTGGTACCGCTGCTGTTACTGCTGCCTGCCTGCCTGCCTGCTTGCTTCTGGGCTGCGTTATATCGTGGCTAGGGTTGTATTGACGTTAGTGATTAGGTTGGCGCTGGAAACGTCGAGCCGTGTATATGCGTCGTACGTAACGGGCGACTACTCGCCCTCTCCTATCCCGCAACAGCCACAGCATACTGTGTGTACCCCACACGCCGCACCGTTTCTCTTTACCACCACTACCAACTATGCCGATCCACAAGACTATAAATACGTACACGCCGAGAGTAGCTCCTGAATCCGGGCAATAAACTTTACACGTGTATAACCCCTTACGGTTTATACTACTTACGTGCGAGATATGTACACTTCTACGTATACGTGTGTGTATGTATACGCGCGAGTGTTGGCACATACGCCAATGTCTACTGGTCGGGGAATACCGGGGTTGGTTCAGACGCGAATCGTACACGTACCTATATCTAGTATAGCTGAGTCGAAGGGAGGAAGGCGGAAGAGCGAGAGAGAGAGAGAGGCTTACAGTCGCAAAATACACGAGTGAGATAATGCCCGCACTTCGAATACCTCTATGGAAATATACAGCTACCTTCGCAGAAGTGCACCGCCCACCATAGAATACTATTTGTATACGTGTACATATGTGGGTGGCTGTGTGGGTGTGTGTTTTACCATTATACCCTGACCTAGTGCACACTCCCTCACGCCCTCCGACCCATTCGAGTAGTCTCCCAGAGCTCACCAGCACCAGCACTGGGACGTTATAAACTCTCCGCAGTAGTATAATAGCGGGAGCAGTGGGAGCCACGGTACCAGCAACAGCAGCAGCAGCAGCAGCAGCAGCAAGTGAAACTTGCACAGACAGGAGAGTGTGTATCCCACCGTCGTTGCATGAATGCGGCCGGAGAAGTCCCGACCGCGAGAGACACCGGAGTCTTTTAGCATTATCGATTTCACCCCGTAGTCCTCTTTGACAATACATGTATTCGTAAAACTTGGCGTATCACAACATTCTCCTCCCATCCAGACGGCTTGATAATGAAAATCGATTTTCCCATCGTCGCCCTGGTGGCCTGCCTGCGAAATGGAATATGTATATCGAAGGATCTAGTTTTCTGACGAACCTTCATCGTGCCCCGAGGCTCGAATATTTCGTTTCGTATTCCCGCTGTTGTATTACGAGGCAGTGGTTAGTGCCATTGATTACAGGCCGGTACGAGCCATCCCTTCCGGGTATAATGCAAATTTTTCGTTTCGATAACAAATGAGAGTCGCGCTTCCGGAAAGTCAGCGCAACCGTACACGTGCGCATACTCGAAGAATGATCACGTATGCAATATTCTCGGGTAACGGCGAAGCGTTATGGCCGTGAGACGAGGCGACATGGGGATGATATAAAAATGGGATATTTGTTCGTGACTGCGATGACAAAAGGGATGATGACTCGGGAAGTGTACGTCGCAAACGCGTACGTTTAAGAAGGGTAAACGCGAATGTCCACAGGGTGCCCTCGTTGCAGGATCCACGATTAATTATACTCCCAGGTAGGTAGGCGAGTATACACAATGATGCTGTTGAACAGAGAGTGAGAGGGGCACCGGGGATGGAGGTATAGCGACACGAGAGACTGAAACATTCACCCACAGTGCGAACGGTCTGCCGCTTCGAAGTCCCGTTCGTGCGGTCGTACCTAACTGTACTATAGCGTGGCGGAGTTTCCACGGGATAGATAATTAGAGGATATGAGAAAGGCTGGCACAACGTTGCGAGTGAGAATATAACTCGGGGAATGGTTGGCTGGCGTGGCAAAAGGGGCAGGTTTTCTTAGGCAGTGGAAGCTTCCTGCTCTCGGTGCTGATGCTACGACTGCCAAGTGGGTTTTAGGAGGTGAGACGGAGCGAGCGCGAGAACGCGAGGTAGAGAGAAATGAGTGGGAATAGCGAGGGAAGCTAGTGAAGGTTCCCTCCTGCTTTTAACGTACTTGATATATGTATATGCGAGAGTATACCACCACGTCGACAACGATTACTACCACTACCACCGGGGTAGAAACACGCGGTGTAACAATTCCACAGGGTTCTCATGGACCCTGGAGGAGAGATTGGACGGCTCGTTGTGAGACGGGGTGAGAAAGGAGCATGGGAGAGCTGTAAGTGGAGCGGCTGGTTGACCCAAGGTGCTCCGACCTCTGAAGGATAACGCCTCGGACTACGGGAATATCGCGAGATGGAAGACAGCGAAGGAATGCCTTTCACCGCGGCAAATAAAATTTTCTCTCTACCTACATTGCGCCATTTTCCTGGTACTCGTGAGGTATTTGACTCTCTCTCTCTCTCTCTCTCTCTCTCTTTCTCGCCATCTTCTTTTGTTCTTCTTCCCTGTCTCCCAGCTTGTTTCCCTTGAACCGTATTATCCTACCGGGGTGTTGGCTGCATGGTTTATTCGTGATGGACATTGGAACCATAGCAGTAAAGGGTGGAAAGTAGTAGGGATAAGAAACAGATATTATGAAAATATACGTCAAACACAGAGACGCACAGTACTATTGAAACTGACACTAACTTCGACTGGCTGCGTCCGAAAGTTGCCATAAGGGGGAAGAGGGATGTCACTTGCATCACGTTTTCCATATTGAATTAAAAAAACGATTGATACACGAACCGTGATCCGGGAACATACCGCGAAGCGAAAAGTCATTGAGCAGCAGGAATAAACATACGGGCAGGGGAAGTGGGGGAATATGTTTTTCGAGGACGCGACTTCCATCCCAATGACGGTAAGCTGAAACTGACAGCGGTCGAGTGGTGTCGCACACAGCGATCCTGAACGTCACTGATGCCGTTGACTCCAACCCACCCTTACACGCAATTCCATGCGAAGCATCGGACTGAAACAGTGTCGGAAGATCACGCAGGCTTGCTAACACGTATCATAAAACGGCATTCTCCCTTAGGGTATCAATGCTGTTACAGCGCCAGGAAGGTTATTTATAAGAGTGAGTGGGAAATGCGTATGGCGTCTATGAAAACTCGTTCGCGATTATAAATTAAAAAAAAAACTCGCATAGCTCGAGGGTTTTACAACGAGTAGGTCTGTAGAGTTCGTTTCCAGTCTCAGAAGTTGAATAGCCGAGCAACGGAGCCGAGTCGACTTCATACGAGTTGCGAGCCTTCGTATCCCTCGTCTCTCGAATGTACCATCGCTCTCTCTCTCTCTACTTCTATCTCGCTCTCTCTACATACTTCCTATATAACTAACCTGCACCAGTGACGATGAACCCGTTGCAAAAGTGTACAGCTTTTCGTACCGTGCATATGCTGTTTGTACTGTACGTCGCGGCATTAAAAAAAAAAGGAATAAAAATTAAAACGAACCGACGCACGAATGACGCCCGCCTTATACCATTGACGCAGTTGTCGAGGCATTGATGCGAAACTGAGGGGGAAGAAAAAATAATGTCGGGTCTAGGTACGTCCCTTTTTGTTCAATGCCGACCTAGTCGCCGTGAGAATAGTAATGACGATGTACTCGTCGTCGCAGCAGACGAGGAGGGTAAACCTCTTTGTCGATAATAGTCAACCTCATCAGATGTCTGTCTGCACGTCGAGCAAAGACTATACAGCGACTTATATACACCGCGACTTCTCTCCTTTTTTCTTCTTTTTCCCCCTTTGTCTCGTTGTATTTCTTGAGTCACGTCGACTGATGTTCGATGGGTACAAACGGAAAAAGATCGCGGAAAAATAGGGGAAAAAGGAAAGCATAAAGGCCGACCTCGGATAAGAAGAAAAGAAAGCGCGAGAAGAGAGAGAGAGAGAGAGAGAGAGAGAGATAAAGGGTGGGGAGGCTGCCAAAGAAGAAAATACTAAATTGAATCGAGGGCACTTTTCTCGTTGCGTTACTTTCAGTGCTTCGTTCGCGCAGGACGTAGCGGGGTATATACGGTCTATGGTGCTGACTACTTACGCCCTGTATACCACCAGCCCAGGCTTCTCGTACTCATTGTTTCCGTTTTTACTCGTTTTTCGTTTCGATGGCTTGCCGCGTGAATTGTGTATACGTGTGTATGAGTATTCGTCGGAAGTTGTGTTTGTGCCATCCGAACCGAGGTGTCGTATCGTGTCGTTCTTGGGCGCCAAGATATATGCCAAGAGAGTGCGGGGAGGGGGGAGTGGGACTGTGAAATGTGACTTGTTACACAGCGCGTACGCAAACGTACGGTAGATCCTGAAGTCTCGATATACAGGAAAGTGAGAGGGAGACGGTTGAAAAAGGGAGTGAATGGCTTTACGCGAGCTAAAGAATGTATAGGTATATAAAACTATAGTGGTGTGGAAAGACCCAAGCAGAGTCCGGGAGCAAATGAATCGCAACTCGTTTTACTTTTCGACGGGTCCCGCATAGCTTACGCTGAACGGGCGGAGTGCACAAACATGGCTTTGAGGGGTGAGTAGAGAGGTCGCATACGATGAAACGCTATATATACAGAGTGACAGAGGGAGAGAGCGAGGGAGAGAAAGAGAGAGAGAGAGAAAAAGACAGAAGAGAGAGAATTGTGGCAGCCTCGGGGAGGGTCGATGCTCGGAGAATTCTGGTACTACATACACCCTGCGTGAAAGCTAATATAGTACACACAGTTGCGCCGGAATACACTGTGTGTGAGAACGAGGATCGAGCTAGTACAGATGGACACGAGAGAGAAAGAGCAACCTCGAATTTGTGACTTTCCTTTCGACATAGAAAACTGCGACTTTCGCAGGCTTCTCCACGCCTTCTGCACGGTACAATGTGCTAGACTATATATATATATGTATGTTGACACTTTTCGGCAACGGGAGAACGCGACATTAAACCCAAACTCTGCGATCTCCCTTCTTTCCCTCTCTGCGCCGTTAACGCCAATACGTCACATATTTTCCTACCTCTCGGTCTATCGCTGTCTTTTACACGTACAACTTACAAACCCTTTCGTACAAAGGATTGTTGCGCATGCGCACCCGTATACTGTTCGTTGACGTCACGATCGTCACGGTTGTGCTCGAATCCGGCGAAAGGTATCTCTCGCTACTAGGGGCGCATCTGACTCCATCGCGGTAACGGTTCTCGGACAAATTCAACCCGATGTTTACACAAGTACTACTCCCACGTCGCATATTTGCTCCTATTTGCTCTCCGGGAAAGTTCATATACCTTATACCACTGTATATAGTACGATAAATATAAGTATACGCGTTACCTCGAGCGGCCCTGCTGGTGAAAACTAGAGACGACAACCAACATATATGCGAAGGTTGGTTGAGTTCGCGCCTTGTCGTCAGCGCGAGTGTGCGACAGTGAGAGACGTCGGGAGAAAGATGGCGAGAGAGAAGGAGACAGGGCGAGACAGTGGAAAGAAGGAAGGGATAAGAGAAGCAGGGAGGGAGACGGGCGAAGGAGGTTCCACATTCCCGGAAAGCTGCACGAACGCGCGGAGAGGATCTCCTTAAGGAGGAAAGAGAGGTTATATGCAAAGTATATAGGGCATCGTGGGTATATATACTGCAGGAAGCAGCGCACAGCATGTCTAGCCAGGCACGAGAGAACGAACCCTCTCTGGTTTGGTCTCTTTTACTATCTTTCTCTCTCTCTCTCTCTCTCTCTCTCTCTCTCTCTCTCTCTCTCTCTCTCTCTCTCTCTCTCTCTCTCTCTCTCTCTCCTCTCATCTCTCCATGTACGACCGCCGTTGCCTCCACCGCCTCGCTGGCCGACTTGATAAATGTCCCGTACTTCCGTGGAGATTAATGGACCGCGAGGAATTCAGACGAGCTCGAATTTATGTTAAATTAATTAAATCCTAATTTCGTGCTGGTTCGGTAGTTCCAGATGCGCACGCGTACTTTTCGAGTATATTTATGAAGGTTAAGCATTTCATTCGATAGATTTCATGTTTTCGGCCACATGTAAGAGGATAAGAGAGAGAAAGAGAGAGGGAGAGAGCAATGCAAGGAGAACCCCGTTATATATCCGCTGGTTTGACCCAGGGACATCCTTTCCCTCTGTGCCGGATCACGCTTTTAAAAGTCCCCACACTCATCCTTCGATATGATATACCACTGCCGTTGCTCCTCGAATTTTAACGCGCGAATGATCGGATTCAATATCTCGAGACCACCAGTTCCTTCTTTTACTCAATTTCTGTCTTGCTCTCGATCTCTATAGCGTATATATATCTCTGCGTTTTCTTTTGCTAACGGAAAGGACCACGCGGAGGATAAGGACCCTACGCGAGATGAAATATATATTTCAACCCGGATGAAATATATATTTCATCCGCGGCCCAGCACACAACGACGGATGAATTCGAGATTGAGTCACAAGAACGGCTTCGTATTACTGTAGCTTATACAAGAGACGTACATGTTTATATATTTACATAGAATACCACGTGCGAAAGCACAAAATTATTTTCTCACAAACCACGAAGAAGAGCCACAAGCACAAACAAGCTGAATCGATGTTTATATTATACATAGGTTACACGTTGGATTATAAAGTTTTTCAATCGAAAGCCCATATATATGTATCGTCTTTTTTGCCCTCTATCGACTGCCCGGAGTCTCCTTTATATGCGTGGCATACTTTGCGAAATTGAAAATGGAAAAAGGCAAGGGTGGCGAGCTCGACCCCGGATAGAAAGGTCAGTAACTGAGGGACGTATATGTAGTACGTACGCGTAATCCGAAGTGATTCAAATGCTATTTCTTCCCGCCATTATATTAGCATTGGAAAGAGGACTCCCAAAAAGTCAATCACAAAAGTCGCATAAACGAATCGTGGAGATAAATTCGATTTTTCTTCACCCTTCGACGAATAAATTGTACCGACAATACTTTGACCCGTGATAAAGCGTAACGTAAGCAAAATAAAGATATCGACTAACTTCGATTATGTCCAGTCATGGAATAAGGAAAGAAAATAAAGCGTAGTTAGGAAAAATGGCTTCGACGATGCGAGTAATTGATGTTTTTTTAGCATGGATCGGTCCCTGTGTACGGATACGTGTTTGGGAAAGGTTTTCGGATGGACGTATACGCGTACACGTACGTGCCCGAGATGGTATACGTGTACGATCTCGCGCCAGTGTGGTATACCGTGATCGACTGGTGGGGCTGGTTGTAGAAGGGGGGCTTGAGGGTTTTTTCTCCCCATCGCTTTTATAGGGGCATTAACGAGAACACGGCAATTTATTCCAATCGATCAGCAATTAACTATCGTCCCTGAAGAGCATGGAGCACCGGCACGAACGCGGATCTCGTGGGTATAGCATGACCGGTCATTGCCGTTGGTGCCCCTCTAGCCAACGAGCTTTTCTGCCGGAGCTGCAGCAGCTGCTGCCGCCAATCGTCGACTCGGACAATTTCAAAGAAGAGGAAAAAAAACAGACCTCCACACACAAGGGCTAGAGAGAGCGACTCTTACCGGTATATAGATACAGGAATTGATCTGGTCATAGTGGACGGGTGAGAGCTGCACAACCGGTTCGCCGTGGCTGAAAGAGGGATGGGAATTTAAAAAAAAATTGGAGCAGGAGTATATATATATATATAGTTATAAAAAAAACGGGTAACGGAGACAAAAAGCGGCAAAAACGTCGTGGAGCGAACGATCTCCGATAACAAGCAGCGATAAATCCTCGTTCCCTCTTTCTCTCGAAACTCGAAAAATCCCTCAACGCCCGCGAGAGTGAGCGTGCCGTATTGCACACGAGCCGATGAGCCTACATAACAACGAAACATATATGGCCAGGAACGTGAACGACCAATTGCATATTTTTCAATTTCTCGCACTGTTCATTCCCTCAATTGTTTGATAATTTATTTCTTTTTAATTTAGACAGCCACAAAGACGATGCGAAAATATATCAAAAACCATCCTAAACACACGATAAAACTGTCGACATTACGTTATCCCGATTAGAAGTGCGGTTTTCTATCCCCGTTTCAATAATCAATCTCACTGACCCGCTTTAATCTCAAATTCCCCGGAACGTCCAACAAAAACTATGGGATTTTTTGTCGAAAGTAGCGGTAATACGGATTACCCGGGGTAATGCGGCGCAATCACGACTCGCTTTCCTCTTTTTTACCTTAAATACCTATCGAAAACCGTGATTTACGATACGAAGACCAAGAATTTTGTAATGACTCGTATTACCTCGCACTTCGAAAGTTCTCGTGTTTTTTTAACGTGCGGAGCAACGTCGATCAATTTGGCCAATATGGATCACGGACCTCACCAGGCAACTTAAGCAGTGGTCACGACTTCTATGACCTTGGAACCTTCTCGTGAATATCGAGAAAAAATCGCATTCAAATTATATTTTATTCCGAACAAAATGTAAATGCCTCGATATCCATTGGTGTACGGTGGGCGATCACGGGGATGAAGTATCCGTGGCCGTATTGCATACATACGGGCCCCGTACGGGATGTTAGGTAGCGATTCGCGGGAAGCTCTTGAGATTAGAGTCCGCACGAGCGATCACGTGTGATCGATTCCCTCGGGGAGCGAAGCCTCTACCACCTCCTACGTCTCCTTATACAACAGCCCCACACCGACCTATCACGTTTCTCCATCAGTGAGATAGTACCAAGTAGGATTTGCAGGACGAGATGGTCTAGCACGCAATCAAATTAACTACAATATATTTTGCATACGGCGTCGCATTAGCGCGTCGCGGTAAAATCGACGCTGACGCGAATCTCTCTACTCGCATTAAAACAGGTAGGTACGTCATCCGGCATCGTTGTTTTTCTTTTTGCTTTTTCGTTTGCAATATTACGGAGACAGCGAGGCGCGACCTGATGGTTTTATACGGTAAAGCCTGAAAAATATTGTCGGTTGGCCATTATTTCATTATCAACGGTACGATAGTCGCAGATCTTGCTTGATTCATGCGGCCCGTTGTTTGCGCGTGGCCTGTATGGAAAATGGATGCGCGAACTTTTGAATAATCCTCCTGCGTCGAGATTGAACGGGGAAAATGGTGAAATATCCGTGTGCTGGCACAGAAATAGCCGCGAAGCTTGTATATGTGTTTGCTCGTTCGTGTTCTGTACGAGTAGATTCGAGCCACAGTCTCGCCCGGAGTACAAATATTAATGGCAGCAGGTGGGAGGCATAAAAGAGTTCGCTCGCTTGTCGGGAGAAAATATACTCCGGCCTCCCGTAGTCGATGGATGGAAAGAGAAAGCGAGCGAGAGAATGGTGTGTACGAGGCTTGCGAGAAAACTAACGTAAATCTATGCAAGTAGACAGAGGTACACGGGGACGAGATGGCGAAAGGAAAGTAGAGTATCGTATGATGGGTGAGTAGAATATATGGAAAACTTTCTTCCGTGTCATTGTGTATTTCAAAATAACTCCTCAGAATCGATTCATCTCGTGGTACTCCGAGCGCGGTGCGCTTGTTAATGTTGAAAAGTTCTTTGACATTTTGCGTCCTTATACCGTGCCACTTGTCGATTATTTTGCGATCTAAATATAACAAAAACGACCTAGAACGTGTATTATGAATAACTTGGTACGATATTTGGAATATATCGATAAACGAATATTATCAACAAAATTCCACGTAAAAAAGTATTTTTTATTAAACCTCTTATTTGCCTCGTTATAAATTGTTTATAATCTACAGTTGAGCTAATTAAAATTACGCGAAGCCCATATACCTAGAATCATCTTCGAGTTACGGAATTATCGTAATCTCATGGGAAATTAGAACTAAGAGAGAACATTAGTTACATCACAGGATTATAAATAGATCGTCATCGTTTTTTAACGTACCGAACCATCGAATGTTTAACGAAGAAGCTTGTCATTTTTTCATTTATACAATTTTTACCGCAACGATGAGTATGTTGGTTTTTAGAAATATTGTTTACTCATTATATCCAGTGAAATTGGATGATTCGTTTCGACGAGCAATGCACGTAGCACCGCAAACGTGGAGGAGGGTGGAAAGGTGAGGCCAGTTCGTTCGTATATCGCCTGAGAGGCAAGTTACAGAATTCGTGATATCGACCCAGCGAAAAACGAATACGGATTCGCTCTCATAACGGATTCTCGTTTTACGTGCTTCTGTCGTGGGCTATAAACTTTCGTACAACGAGGTACTCCCAAGAGGTGTCGGGGTGAAGGTGGAGGGCGTCCTGTGGTTTGGTCCTTACTTCGCAAGTTTTCCAGCTTCGAACCGTCACACCGGATCGAGAGAGGGTTCTCCCGTTTGGATGACCCCACACAAAACCACGGACATAAAAGCGAGTCCTCGTCTTCAAGCATCCCTCGACGAATTAAAAAGTCTAGACAATTTTTGTCGGTGCTCGTACTTGACAATAATCACGAGAAATCTGGCAACGATACTTTTCTCTTGTGAAAATTCTTATCTCGGCGTATCTTCTTTACGCGAGGACTTTTTCCAGACGCTGTCGCCTTTTCTGAAGCTTCAGCGGGGGGACCGAAAGAACTTTTCGCACTATTAGCAACAATACTCACCCTCGATATGGGACGAATCTCACTTGGTTCAAAAATCTTGTTTACTTTTTGCACAATATTCGATATTTTTCGGGTATACATTGTTAGTTTTGTAACAGTTTCCGTTAAATTTGACTTGAAACAAGTAGCTCGTATACGTGGATGATTTAGGTATACATTCTCAACTGAAAATTCAAAAAAGCGTTAGTTGCAATTTCATTAATTCTTTAATTAATTTCATAAACAGTTTTCACAAGTATTTGCGTAAGGAGCTTTTATATTCTATATCAGAAATTGCCAGATACTCGAACAACAAAGTTCGCAAGCACAGTCTTCTCAACTTGCTGAAAAGTCGACAAATTTCAGAGAGAATATTCTGACAAAGAATTTAATATTTTCAACAATTATACTTTCGGTCAAAAGAATGATCCGACGAATATTTAAACTAACTTTTATATCAATGCTCAAATAAATCTCTATGGCATTATTATTTTTAAAAGTCGCTATTTTTACCGTGTCGAATACGATCGAATTTAGCCAAATCTGTAATACCCAATTTTCGATCGAATCGAATATTAGCACGACAAATTTCGTTTACCGACTATTTTCCATTTTTTTTTTTAAATAGCGCCAATCCTAAGCTGATTACCAGCCCCAAGCAACTACGATCCATCGCTATATAATACTGACGTTCTTCCATGCGGTATATTATGTATTTCTCGCATCCGAGGTTCTCGAAACTTTGTAAGAGAGATTTTCCTGCAGGTACCGACTATTACATAAAAATGTATCAAGTTCCATTCCATCTTGGGGTATTCGCGTACTACGAGAAAAACCGTGCTTGTGTACAGGGTAGTAATCCCCTTGGATTTCAACAATACGTGTCTTTGTGAGAAAACTTGTCCTATCTTCGAGTCTCTCGGATTCCTTTGGGGTTACGTAGCTGGAGAAGCTTTCAAGGTTTAGAAACGGAACAACAACGGTGGCATCGCTAGTTCGCATATCGCTTCCGCCCCTCCTTACCAAAATCTCTATACGCGACTATGTATAATATATGTACAAATGTTGCATTGTTCTCTATTATAGATGGTACATTCTTTCCTCGGTCATCAGTCGCGCGCGAATTTATTTGAACCGAGACGAAATTCGACGGATAAAAAAATACGGCGAAAAATGAAGAAACGTATATATATACAATACGTTTCTTCATTTTATGTTATACGTACATATATATGTATACATATATATATATATATGTATACACGAGTGCTTCGAAGGGTGTACGGTCACGTATCGCATCGTAAATTGAGGACACATTCGCGCGTAGAACTGACGCAACGACCGATATCATCTTGATAGGAATACACGCCCGCCCACCCCGTTTCTCTCTCTCTCCCTATCGCATTGGACCAAGTGATTTATCCGATTCGCAAACCTTTCTGGCAAAATGTGGCCCGCGTTGTTTTTTTTTACTGGGGGTTTTTTTTTTCTTTCGTCCCGGTGCAATATAGATACTACCTACGAAGTTTTCGCAATGAGGCCTCTCTTCTCGATCTCGTCCCTCAATTACCGCGACAGAGACGACGTAAAAAAAAATTTAATGCGTATAAATTTTTCACCCAAATAAGTATTATTCATGGCCGATAAACGCGTAGTGTGCGCACGGTAAGCTCGAAGCCATTTCTGAAACTCAAATTCATCGATGCAGAATGTTGAAAGTTTTGTATACTCACCGGTGAAGTTAAGTTGAGCGTAAAATTGTGCTCCCTTTATATCGTACGTACCCCGAGGAGAAGTTCTTGAACTATGTGTATTCTCAGGGTTTTGAAATCGTAATAGTTATACTTTGACCCCGATTCAGGCTCTACAGCTTCCCACCGTTACAGCCAGTCAATAAATATTGGGGCTGCATTAGAAATGGTATGATAGTATTATTACGACGGTATAAAGAAATGAAAAATGAAAGGTAAAGGAAGGGATAGAGAGACCGCCAGAGAGAAAGAGAGAGCGAGCGAAAAAGGAAGATTATTATTTTCATTGAAAATAATCGAGCTGTAGCGACATCGTTAGTGCATTATAATGACGAATGAAAACGTATAGTCTTCGTCTTTTGTATCTCTAAATAACGAAGAGCCTCGAAATGGCATCTCGCGAAACCTGACAAACTTTTTCTTTAGATTTTCTCTTCGTTAGCCGCGGCGAACAGTTCCATAGTTATAATAATAATAATAATAATAGTAGTAATAATGTGAACGATGATAATATTCCCATTACGCAGCATTACGTTGGCAGCACGCAGATGAGTTCCTTCTTGATAACTTCTTAGGCTGCTATTCACCCGTTTCTGCCGTAATGTAATCCTTCATTTTCCCTCGTCTTGAAACGAGAAGCATCCGCCAGGAGTATCAAAATAGCTGCCGGGAACTAGAGTCGATTGATGCAGTTGAAGTGCCAATTATAGTCGACCGCATCGAACGTAACGTTGTAATATCTGATTATATTCACTTGATTTACACTCATAGTTAAACAAAAATCTCACCACTCGTTTCATGACACAATTATCGTTGAAAATGTAAACTAATTTCTCTGAACTCTTAATATTACTTTTCTCGCATTATTTTGTATTCCATTACAAATTAATAGTACCTACAATGAAAAATCACGAATCAAGATATTATATGCAGGCTGTCCCACCCACCCGTAATGGGCTGTACCTCGTAAATGGTTGGGAATAGAAGGAAATGTTATTGATAAATATTGAATGGTATCAAGTAAGCACCGATGCACTTTTGTGCATCGGTGCACCAGAAAAGTGGAAAAGTGGTTGCGTTTTTTCAAATGGAATCCTATATTTTTGACCGCACCGGTCGATGCAGTTTCTCTGCATAAAAATAATAACATACTTGTACCCTAAACTCATTCGTTAAGAAGTTATCGCAGCCACAATTTCAACGTTACAACAAGTCTTCGAATGGTCCTCTATTGCAGTCCGAGCACTTTTCCATCCGCTTCTTGATGTTGCTTTAGTATCATCAATCGCTTCATGTTTACAAACATTATAATACATTGAAATGGATAACGTAGGTACTTCTGCCTGAACGCTTACCGAGAAATCGAAATATTTCGAGAACTTTTGGCTGCGCTAACTTCTTAACGGATGAGTTTAGGGCATAAGTATGTTAGTCCTTTAATGTAGAGAATAAAAAAACGGCATCGATTGGTGCAGTCCAAAAGGTTTCCATTTAAAACAACGTGGATTTGCATTTTTCTGATCCACCGATGCATAAAAGTGCATACACATAGTTTCCTCCCACTTGATATCATTTAACTTCTACCAATAACATTTTCTTCTATTCCCAACCGTTTAGGAGGTACGGCCCGTTACAGTTGCGTAGGACACCCTGTATATAGCTATAAGTATTTCCCGCATTTGTACGATTTCCGATACCTGACAAAGATTAAGTATTAATCGCTTTTATTGATTTATCCTCGTATTTCATGATCGACGAATCATGAAATAACAATCAAAAATGAATAAATTAAAAAAGTAAAATAAAATACAATCAGCGATCGAAGTGTCGTACGAAGAGCATTTATTACCATAGATTGAGGTTATTCGATCGATTCTTGATAATCCAAGGAAGGTGCCGTGGGTGATCGTGGGAATAAGCTGTACCGGTGCTTTTCAAGTCATGCTCATAAACGACGTAATATGCGTACCTGGACATGGTAACCGAAGTTGGTGAGGGGCTTCGGTGGTTGCTCGAGTAGTGGCGATAGTGCCGTTGGGCGATGAAGAGGCAACGAGCGGTAGGTCCGGGGGCTAGGAATACTCGTAGATACGTATAGAGAATCGTGTAGGCTGCTGGGCTTTGGAGTGTCTATCGTTGGGGGATCCCCTGCCCGCTCGCCTCACCGTGCAACGGACGATGGCTTCGCGGTAACAGTGTTCGAGGCATGTCAGAGACCCTGTGGAGCGCGTGGTGGCGAGTCAGGGGTGGTTTCCGTAACCAGGCTCGAAATGAATAATGCAACGCATCACATCAAGCCCGAACCGTACAGCGCGCTCCTGCTAATCTCCTCCACTGGACGATACGGTCGTCCGGTAGTAGCGAGACAGAGCGAAAGAGAGATAGATAGATAGATAGATAGATAGATAGAAAGAGCTAGAGAGACAGAGAGAGAGAGAGAGAGAGAGAGAGAGAGAGACAGTGAGTTGGGAGAGTCCGGTGAAATAGTGGCGTCAGTTGGCGCGACGCCGCGGGCTCTTCCTCATACCCTCGGCTCTCGTCTCACCAGCTAAGTCACACAATGTCCCGATTGCTTCGTCGGTTCCTCGTCTTATATATACATATCCAATGCATTATGGGCAATCCATCGAGACGTATTTAGCCACTGCGTCAGATCGCTCATTCCTAAACCACCTCCTTTGTCTTCTTGGGGGAATTCAGTTATTTTTCATAGCACCCTGTCAAAATGTAACGAGCATGAATCAATTAGTAAATGAACGTGTTCCGATGTCTGGTTCGGTCTAATTAAAGACTAGAACTAGGACACGAATACCAGGATCCTGGTATCTTGTAATCCTACAGGGATCTTAAATCTTCACGGTATTAAGACAAAGACTAAGAGGAAAGTAAAATGTTATTTACGTTAATGTTACCGTTTATCAATGTTGATTGTTGAAAATTAGAATTGATGTGATTTAAACTGTTGTAATTATTTTTGTTGGGTTTTAATTGGATAACCTCGATGATTTTGTTGTTATTCTCTGTGGATTTATACCCTTCCTGCTGTTCTTTGTTTGATACAAAATTTATTAAACCACCATCCAGCTACCCACGTTCTAAAAAATCGGTACTAGTGCCAGAATCCCGGTATTAGATGCAAATACCGAAACTCAATACCGGTAACTCAATCTATCCAGTATTGCATGCCCTAGCTAGAACCATCGTTAAATGAATGCATGCCATACAATATTTGGGAGATAAGCCTTTGTGAGAGGCAACGATTGTTATGCGTTGATGTTCATTCCTGTGCTGTGTTTTCCTCGCTCACTTTTCGAAGGATTTTTACAAACATGCATACAGACATGTATATAGTGTATATTTATGATATGTACTCCACGTTCGATATCTAGCTGGACCGTTTGACCGTTCAAATACGAGTCACTCGAAATGCGTTTGACTCGCGAGATCAAAGAACATCGCGCACGACCGAATATATTCATAAAATCTGAAGAGGGCTACCGAATAAAATTCCTCTACCGTAAAGGAGAAATAAACTCTCGAACGTATAAATTGGAAATGATTTTTATTGTTCGTACGAGTCGAGACACGGAACAGTGGATATCATCGTTAGGGGGGCTTCCAAGATGATTCGAAAGTCTCTCACGACGGTCCAAATGAGGCGTCGTTCCACACGCGAAAGTTTCGCTCTTCTCTCTCTCTATCTCTCTCTTTCTGTTTCACCCCATCTTCCAAGGTAGAAATTGGAGGCGAAGAAAAACGAAGGAAAACTTTAATATCTTTCTTTCCGAGCACGGCAAACCACTTCGTCCCTTGGTTCTCGGGCTTCAGCACGAGGGACTCGCGTCAGAGAGAGAGAGAGAGAGAGAGAGAGAGGGAGCAAGAGAAAGAGAAACAGCGTGATCACGTTCCTCTCGTCCTACGGCAAAGCTCGAAATCTCACCAGACTCGAGATGCTCTCTTGGCTCGGCACTAATTTCAGCTCAGTCAGCATCTTTACAACGCCAGTAGCGGCGCTGTCATCCTCGATCTGAAACAAAGAGCAACAAACGAATCATAATTTCATGCTCCATTCTCATTACATGCTAGGGGATAGAAAGTCACAGGGTGAGTGAACGAAATGACTCAACAATCCCCGTGTAAAATTCTCATTTGTTGGCGTAGTCGTACGTTATAGGCACGATGGGCTTTCGATCGTTCTGATCCTTCACCCGCGCCAATCGGTCTTCTTCTTTTCCTGTTCTTTTTTATGGTAATAGGTTTTCGCAACGAGGCGATGGGTGATAAAAAAAACCTATATATAGACGTTCATAAGGATAATACAACCGACTGACACTAGCGAGCGTTAACTCACGGTTTCTCGCGGCGTCGGTGCGCATCGTCGCACGGTTTAATATAAGTCCAAGATAACTCAAGACACGTATCTATGGGATCTGGCAGGATAAAAGAGACAAAAGTTAAAGTAGCAGTGAAGTTTTAAGGCATTCGACATAAAGCGAGATGAAACCTCGGGGCTCTTTCTAGCGGGTGGGTATGAGGGTACCGCGGGAGGGGGATTGGCGGAGAGGACTCTTTCTCGTACGCGGCATCGTGAGTGACTGTTCGCCCACGAATCTTTTATATACCCTCAAGGTACTTCGGAACTTGTAAAAGAATCCTATATTCTGACGAGAATGAGACGAAGAAGAAGAAGAAGAAGAAGAAGCAGAGGAGGAGGAGGTGGAGGCGGAGGAGGACGAAGAAGAAGAAGAAGAAATGAGAGAAAAAAGAAAAGAAAAAAAACGCGAGCGAAGACGCAAAGGGAAGAGACAGAACAAATTTCCATATAATAATTAGATCCTCAAATACTAAAATAGAAGAATATAATTAAGTCGTTTCGCCGTACCAACGGGCAAAGCTCCATGGTCGGGCCGAGTATAAAATCGTACAAAGAGAATTCGACTGTAACGTATATATATATATATATATATATATGCAAGGCAGAATCGAGCCAGAAGTACCGAAGTGGGCTTAACCCGAATAATCTTTTCGTTCTGTATTTATTTTATAATCCCTCATCTCTGTCCGAGGATCGACGGTTATTAAAACAGCCTGGGCTTTCCTTTAATTACTTATGCAATAGAGAAAATGGAAAATGCATAGTTATATCGTACGATATTCTCTCCCCTTCGCTTCTCTTTCTATTTTTATTCCTATCCTTTCTCTCTTACGCATGGTAAGTACACGCCTTTACATTCCTCAGTGGTTTCATAGCAGTCGGAGTTCGGCTCGAGATATTTCGGTTCCCCATGAAGCCCCGTAACTCACAGTTAAGCGTCCAATTTCACCGGGAGAAATAATTTCCGACCAATTGTCGAGTGGACAGACTTCTATTACGCGGCTCGCGTCGGCTTTTCGAGCGCGTACGCGTACACATACACATACACACACACCCACCCACATATTCACATGCATATATATATATATGTACAGCCGCCACGCGCACGCGGTCAAAAGCTGTTCTACCGTAAAGTTCAATCTACTTCGCGCGGAATTGACTTCGATATTACAGTTGCCGGTCAGTCTTGCACACCGAGACTAGTATTCCCTACATCCTATCTATTCCGTATGCAGTATAGAGGTACGTACGAGTTTGCCGAACTTGCGCGTAATTACTTTTCTCTCCGCACGTTCCATACACCACGACAGGCACGCTCGATCCTCGGTCCAACGTTAATATGGACCTTCGCATCGACACACCTGACATTCGATCCATTTTCACGGATCTCGTTTCATTCGTATTTACACAGTGTTACATCACGCTGTCTACGAGTATCTGTTTCGGTACGAAGTTATCGAAATCAAGTCTGGCCTCTGATTTTAGCGATATATTTTTCGAACGAAGCGTAAAACGTGCACGGAAACAAAAAAATTTGTTAACGTCACACACTTACGGGAGTATTCGGGGGTTTGTGTTTATACGCTAAATACGAAAAACTTTGCGAAGTCGAGAGATGAGCAACGTATGATAAAAGGTTGACCTGGTTGGGTGAGCAATTGTCGCGAATGACCAACATCTGGTTACCGGTTTTCCTGATTCGCTACTTTTATGCATTCTAGTAAAGTACAAGCTGTACATGTGTCGCGAGAAGGCGCGATGGGAATGTAGCGAGAAGCTACTCGCCACTGGCGACCAGATGGGAAAAATAAATTCGCGAATAAATGTTCCGTTTTCTAGCGATGGGAACGAACTCGCGGATTATGAATCGCGGATAACGGGGGACCGAGACTTTGTTTCTTTTAATTTTATTTTTCACGCGAGACATTTATTTTTATCCCGTGAAGGGAAAGAATTTCTTTGGCTCGTATCGTGAACGGCGCACGCGGAACGTCTGCGGCGAACGTAGCGCGGCGGAGCACGGTAATTGGTCTCCCGCAGTTCGCAATGAAGCCGGGCTAACGGAGTGCTCCGAGCAGGATTATGCTAGTTAAGATTTTACTCAAAGTTATAAGCCGGGAAATACCCTATCCCCGCGTAGAGTCTCGTATAGCCCCGAACAGGATTCGCGATACGCGACGCGTGCTTCCGTATGGAAAACGGGATGTGGCTACTCGCTGTGACGCGATTAATAAGCAAGCTTGTGGTAACATCGGACCGCGGATTATCGCGGGTGTCACTTACCTCGCGATATCCCGCGACGATCGCGATGTGAAGAATCAGATTCGAAAAGTTCACGAAGCTATTTTTCCTGGTATTCCACTATCGCGACGGGCGTGATTATCGTTGAAATATTGGACGAACGGGTTGTTCCCGTTCGAAAAACGAAGAAAACGATTTATTACGTCGAAAGAAAAAGAAATAAAAAAACGCTGCCGCACCGAGTTTTGCTTCGCTGCTTTTTCAACCCCTGGGTGGCGGATACACTCGGAAACTCGAAAAGCAGAGCTACCGTCCAAAATAGAGATAATAGAAAGTGAATCGTAAAAAGAACTATAACCCTCCATCGACTTCAACAAGGGCTTTTACAGATAAAAGCTCGAGACTGACCGTGAGTGCGAGAGGGCACTTACCGAGAATAAAACGTTGGCCATGCTCGGTCTCGAAAAAAGGGGGTTAATAGCGATTCGATGGTCGGCGACTGCAAGGTCCGGCGAAAAGGCCGTTGATTTAACAATTTTTTGTTGCCTGAACATCGGCGTTACTCGTTGTTTCGTGCCCACCTTTTGTTTCTGACGAGGTTAACGCGAATTAGGGATGATTACGAATCTGATAATTTGTTACGTCGCAGTTTATTACTTCCTATCCGTTAAAAGGATTTCGACAATGTCCACCGTCGTAGGCAGATACGTTCGTTCACTCGTGAGCGCGTCCCACTGTCGGTGCAATTTTACGAATTAAAACGGTGGGTATCCCACGTGTAATTTGCGAATAATCCTTGGCCGTTGGGCGCGGTCGGCAGTTCGAAATCCCAGACGTCGTAGGTCGAAATGAACGGACGAGGTCAGAGCCATAAACGTTTCCTTTAAAGCCTTGAAGCTGGTTCAACTATAGTGGAATTAACAGACTTGATAAAACTTTCTCTGCAACAGTTATAGCGTATGTGCTACGTATACGAGTATCTGTCTCTTTGTCTCTCTCTCTATATATACATACATACAAATATGTATATAAGGATAGATATTCCGTCCCATCATCGTTGTCGTATATAACGTCAACGCTGACCGGACGGCGATCCTTACTGATATTTCGTCCGCGCGTTGTCCCAGGTATTCTATGGAGATATTATGATCTAATTATCCATGTGAAACGACGATAAAACCGGTGTTGAAGGGGTCGCTCAAAATTGATACGATAACATTAAGATAATCAATACATTTATCGTTGATCACATTCGACGTGCATTAATTTAGGAATTTGCGTGGCGCGTCACATTCGCTATTTCGATGAATAAATCGTCGGAGAGCGTCCCGATAAATTCCCATCGGTGTGTACCGCGTCGAACGTAGAGGCAGATCTATCGGATCGTGATAAAGTTCGATCCGGGCTAGATAGTCACAATCCACTTAGGCAATGGCGATGCATATAATCGCGACGAATCGAAATCGAACGGCGCGCCGATTACTCGACACCGTTGTTGTCCAACGTTGATCGAAGATAATTATACCGGTCACACGTCGTCCTGTTACCAAGGAAATGATTCGGGTGTCTCGTCGCGTGCGACGCTGATTGCCAAAGTCAAACGCGCGGACAATTATTCCCATTGGTAGGTTACACGTCGTTCTCTCGACCGGATTCGATTACCCTCCCGACCGGATCGTACGTGAGTCGAATTTACCCGTACGCTTTCCAGTACCGATCTTGTCTCTCTCGTTCGAACCTCTTAAGCCGCATCCCTCCTCTCATTTCAAGATTCGTCGACGGTGTTTTCCACCGCCGGACGTCGCGGTTCTCGTCTCGTGATTTTCATCCATGTTATCTACGATGCGATCCAAAAGCTCTCGAGACGATGAGTCTGGCTTATCTTTCAACGGGATATCTTTATCGCGTTAAACGTAGGCGATACGACGCCAATGATGGCTACTGGTCGCGTATCTTTTGTCGTCGACGATACAACGAGGGTGGCGAACGAGCCGTCTTGGTCGGTCGTAGCTTGATGCCAAATGGTATGAAACGCATATTAATTAAGTGGTGGGTCGATTGTCTCGCTGGTGACAAGAGTGGGCGAAGAGCCGAGGGGTTGGCCTCCGGGGGCTTTAACGCCAACACCAGAAGCGACGCTGGCGACACCACCTGTTCTACACCGAGAGAGAAAGAGAGGGGCTTCCGGAGTGAGAGAGCGAGCGAGAAAAGGGGGGAGATTGGTAGGAGCTATAGCAAGAGTGGCTGTTTGGGGGTATGAAGAGAAGCGGAGTTAGCAGAGAAGGTGCGGAAGCACCCTGAGGCCTGCAACATAACCACCGCAACGAGCGTACGCCCGCTACAAAGCTCTTCACTTAATTGAATCTGAAACGCGGTGAAATAACATCGACTTGTTTTCTGCTAATCAACGCCCCAGAAGCTCTTACGCTGTGGCAAAACCCGCACCGCTAGGATGGTATTAGCGCTGTCCACGGGAGAAGATGGGAAATCATGAGCTGACTATATATCCTTGTTATATATATATATATATGTATATCCGTCGTGAGTCGAAGATGAGAACCCTTCGAGACTATTTCCCCCATTCTCGCTCGAATACGTCAGAAAAGAAACCGCAATTATCCGGGCTCAACGGAATTCACTCGCGTTTCCCGTTTTCCGACCGACTTACACATCCTGGTGTACTTCATCTTTGTTCGGCGCAATAGCTTTCTTCGCATTTTGCCGAGAGAATCGCGATATAAACAACTCACTCCCTCCGGCTCTCGTCGAACCACCATGCCGGGCATATTTTCTCTTTTCCTTTTCTCATTCTCATTTATCACGAACGACGATGGTCGATGAACACGTTGAATCGAATTTCTGTCTTTTTTACAAGTAGGTAGAACGAATTAACGTTTTTCTTTTTTTTTTTATTGTACTTTGTTTCGCGCGAAGAAAAACTTATTATCGGAGTATAGAATGTAATAAAGAACTTCCAGGGAACGTATTTTCCTACGTAACGTGACGTGTGTTCGTCAGCCTTTTCTCCGTTACCGGAATAACAAATTCCTGCGATGGGAAATTAAAGCGACGAATGCTGAATGTTACGTGGTATAATATTTTATATGGACAAATGTACAATTTCGTTTTTCCTATGGAATGGCGATTACTTTTGTATTCGATCAGAACTTCGTTAATTATATAAGTTCACGTGACGGTCGTACGGGTCAACTGGAACAAAAGTGGCGATTTTACCCCAAGATATTAAAACAGAGAATGCTACTTTGATAGATCGTATATAGTGTATATATATATATGTATATATGGATGAGAAAATTTCGACACTGTCGGTGGCGGAAGGTCGGGCCGATTGAGCTGCCAACTCAGGAGTTATGGCGTACAGTATAGAAATTGGAAAATACTCGTTAAGTGGCAATATGTCGTTGAATAGGAACGATAGAGGCAGAGGCACTTGGCCTGACCGACCTTGGTTCGAGCCCAACACAGTCTCTTCTGCGTCTCGTCGTCCTTCGATCGTGCTGGTTTCACCGACATCGTTTTCTCACCGATCTTTCCCCCCTGGTCGATTTTTATTAAGATAAAGGGTAACCTTTGTCACGAGGCTTTCATCGAGAATTTTCTCCTCTTTCGGGAAAAGTTTTTCGATGACGTTCACAAAAGGATGGGAAGCAGAGAGAACGAGGGAGAGGGAAAGAGAAAGAGAGAGAGAGAGAGAGGGAGAGATTCGCAGAAGTCTCGACTCTGTCAGGTTGGAACAAATGAACATAAAATACGAGATTTATCCATTTGAAGATCCATTTATAATAATAATAATAATAATGACGATAATAATGATAATAATATAAAGCGACACCATATTTCACTCAACAATCGCCTCGAGAGCGTGAGAGTCGCTTCGAAGTGATGGAAAGTACGGCAACGGCGGTGGTGGTGGCGACTCTTCCCCGTTTTTCTTACCACCGTTCTCGTCCTCCGCCTTTTCCTCTTTCCCTTATCGAGTTGACGTGAAAACCTTCCCTTCAGTCGCGGTGGTCGTTCTTTCTCCCGGGTCTACGTGGTACACTCCACATGGGGAGCAATGGAAGAATGGTTTCTTGTGCTTTCCTTCTCCTCCTATCTACCGTGCCGTAGTACGAAACGTCCTGAGGTTACACTTACCAGACTTTTCCGACGATATACAACCCGCGGCTGATGTAGGTTTTCATGCACTAAAATGTATCGTACACTTCGCATCAATAGTTTCCCAATGTCCGAAGTACCGTAGCTACGCTGTGCAAACCTTGTCAGTACCAAAAATGTTCGATCGAGCGGGAGCTAGCGAAAGAAAGAAAAAAAAACATCGTAGCCGACACCAAGCGTACGTGAAGAATTTTACCCGTTCATCATTTTAAGCTCGTTTCTATATTTCGACCCGACAAAGAATTCTAGAAGCGAGAATTTTAACAGGAATCCATTGTCGTTCGCAGTGCCGGTATCCTTTTCATTTTTTAATCAAAAACAAAAAAGAAAGAAGATCCTAGTCGCGAGATTACGATTGTCCCCGCTTATTGTCAGTCGCGAAATCGTACGAAACGAGGGATGTTTTTGTAAATTGAAAAAAGAAAAAGAAAACGTACAAACGAGCGAGCAAACAGCACATCTCGCGCGAGAAAGCGATGAGAGACCCGTGCAAGGCGAACATCTGGTACATTGTTCGCGCAGTAGCTTTGTCGGCGGGTCGGTTATAGTAACTGAAGCAAAAGCACAAGCTTGCGACAGTGCGAGAATGAGTAGTGTATCTTCTCTGTCTATACGAGAGTATAACAGAGCACAGGAGGAGGAGGACGAGGAGGAGGAGGAGGAGGAGGAGAGCGTGTGTGAGGGCTTATTGTTCGGAGTGTAAGGTGTGAAACACGCACAATAATTTCTCACCCGGTTTCTCGTACAGGGTGCAACACTGTACCTATGCTCCCTCATCTTTCTTCCCGGTCCTGAGCACCCCCTACACCCAACCTCCTACCCTTTCCAACCTTCTCTCTCTCTCTCTCTGATTCTCCCTCTCTGTCTTCATCTCTCTCCCACTCTCTGTCCGTGGGCAAACGCGGGATAGACAAACAGAAAGTGTGTACAAGGCTACCAGACACTTTTGTTGCGAAGGCAGCGACAAAAGCCCGCGCCAGCGAGAAAGCGAGAAGCTTGCGCGGGTTCGTAGACGTCTGAAAGATGAAACGCCGATTCTACAGGCATTCCGGATTTCGTTTATGAGGCGTGGCTAATGAATATGTCAATGGGTAAAAAAAAATCCGGAAGGAAATGTAAATTGAGGGTAATTACTGCAGGGGTAGTTACGAGACCTTAATCGCAGACAGTAGTTAGGAAGTTGTTACAGTTCCAACTACAAACGGTAAAAGATTACTGATGGAAATTGACGAAGTTAAAAGTTTGTTTGCCCATCGGGAAATCGTATTTAATAAAGTATGGATTTTTTAGGGTTGAAGATACGTCTGTGTTCAAATACATGCATAACCCCTTGGAGATGGCATCGTGTAATTCGAGCACCAGTCGTAGATCGTAAACGATCGGACCGAAAATCCGCTATGTCACGTGCCTGATATAGGAGGCAAAATTTTTAAGAAGTGATTCCAAAGTGCCATTTCCAGGAACGAGCGAATGGGGATTGGAACTGGAAGCAGGGACGGCAAGGGTGAGAGAGTGCGGTGATCCCTTGCCCCGGTGATTCGTGGCACGAGTTTTAAAGTGAACGATCTCCCTCGCTCTTTTTTCTCTCTTCGACTCTCGCTCTCTCTCTCTTACTCGGAGAGAATCGCGCAGCCTGCACTTTTCCATCCAACAAAAAGTACCTTCGGGACCGCAGAAGTTAAGAAACGTTGGATGGAAGAGCAGGCTGGGGATGAGAAGAGTGAGACGGTGCGAGCGTCTGTGTTGCGCGCGCATCAACCACAAACGGTTATAAAGAGGTTCCGCCAAAAGAGATAAAGAAAAGAGAGAGCTTGCGCGATGTTGAAGAAGAGAGAAACGGAAAAACTCGGGAGAGAACGAGAGAGAGAGAGAGAGAGAAGCAGATAGGAATACGGTAAGGATAAGAGGGGTAAAAAAAACTTGACGTTCGCGCGAACGCAATTTTACGATACTCTTAGCGCCCGTTTGACATACTTACAACCGGGCGGTTTCGGAGAGATACGTTTCACGTACGTTCTCGTGGTGAAGCAGCGGTTCAAACTTTTCCAATTATCGGTTACCCCTTCCTCCGATTCGGTAAAACATCGTTTGCCGCATTCCGGTGTTTATAACCGACGTATGAGAACGGTTGCTCGCGCATCGATTTACGATGGATCAACATTGGTACGTTTCGATTATTAAGCTCAATTTACCACAATTAGGAACGAGATCGAGAACGAGATTCGTGGCCGAGAACGTGAAACGTCGGTGAAGCGACGTGGCGGCGGGAAGGAGGGTGGACTTTTGGTCGCGTCGTACAGATCGGAGCCCGCACACGGAAAGCCTTTTGTCGAACATGCGGGGAGAACGGAAATTGTCGGACGGTCAGCGGTCGTGCAAAAAGTTTCGACCCGTTAGATCGGTACCTACGCTATGTCGAAGTAACGCGAGAAACCGCTTAATCGCACATTTTCCCCGTATTAATCAAGATTTTGCTACGGACCGCGATCATCCGTTATCGTCAAGCGACGAGAGGACCAAACCAAATATTGTTTTCAACATATGGAATTATATCGAACCGCTAACATTCATAATCCTCTTCTTCACCTTGATATTAATCGTCATACCTCTGGTTCATTTCGCGAAGAAGAAAAGGCGACCTGCGAGCTTTAAGCTGCGACCTTCGTAAATCATGCGTACCAACGGGCCTTCTGTATTACCGCTACCAGCAATGTCTAATAAAAGCACTTATATTCTCTCGAACACTATCCTCGAAGTTTGAAACCTGCGTGTATGTGAAACTTTCGCTGAGAATATGGACGGAGACGGACTCTCCTACTTCTCGTATACCGGGAATGAGCGGAGATGGGAATCGACGGAACGCCGCGAGGAACGCCGATGTCGTGCAACTTTTTTTGACTACTGAAACTTCTCTGCCTGGTTCGGACAGCCATCAGGGAGAGAGAGAGAGAGAAAGAGGGAGAGAGAGAGAGAGAGAGGGAGAGAGAGAGAGAGAGAGAGAGAGAGAGAGAGAGAGGCAGAAATAAAGAAAGGGGGTAAAAAGGTAAGAAAGAGATAGAGAGCGAGAGGGTGAAACGTTGCAGAGTCTGACTGGAACGGGAAAGCGGCATCACAGAACGTTTCCGGTATAGGTAAAACCACCGGAAAGTATAACTGGAACGGGTGCTGGAAGTCTCGCTGAGTTCACTTTCCCGAAGTTTCTTCTACCGCGGTTTTCTCTTCTTCTCTCGCTCTCACGCTCTCTCGTTCTCTCGTCCTTGCCTACCTCCGCATCTCCCGCCATCTGGGACATTAGAACGTTTCGGTGTTCGAGTCTCGGGGAGTGGTTGGTCGAGGGTG
Organism: Netelia virgata; assembly: GCA_951802705.1. Taxonomy (NCBI): domain Eukaryota; kingdom Metazoa; phylum Arthropoda; class Insecta; order Hymenoptera; family Ichneumonidae; genus Netelia; species Netelia virgata. The sequence continues at coordinate 11,185,578 of OX637865.1, read as the reverse complement.
AGCGCGATTTATGACAAGCGGTGAACGAGACTGACGGCCGTTTTCTAATAAAATGAGAACCGTTTTGTCCGTTCCACTTTGGCGGGAAGCTCTTTTTTCCGCTGAATTAACCGGCTCTTCGCAGTTAGCTCGTTTCTTTTTTCGCGATCCTCGGAAAATTCGCAAAAGTCTATTGATGTTTTTGTCAAAATTTCATCAATTAAAAGTGTCCATATAAATGATGAATAATGCCGCTTCAATGACAATAACGATGACGCGGGTCCAGATATTTCTGCATTTTTTCTTTTTATCTACCACGTTGTTTTCCTGTCACATGTCCAATGTTTAAATCTACATATTGCTATGTAAATTGGGAATCAATGAGCGAGGGACGCGAAGCCGATGAGAGATTGCAAGTTTTATACGAAAGAGGAAAGATGTGGGGGGAGGGGGGGGATGATATATCGTTGGCTCGACCTACGTGAGGATTCTCATGAAAGATCGCGGAGTATTTGTTAGGTCCAATATATTACTAGTTTTACGTCCACCCGTCAGAACATTTATATGTTTGACTTCCCCGTTGAAAGGGGCCGTCGGGCGTGCGCTCGGTATTATACGTTACAACGTAGCACACGTTGTCTTTTTCCTGGGTGTCCGGGCGAGGGGGTTGAGAAAAGCTTGCGCCTGGTGGAACGCGCGACGAGAGAGGTCCGGAGGAAAAGGCGCGTAGATAACTCTCTTCTCCGCGGTGCTGCCTCCACTGGTGCTTTTCTCTTCTCTTCTCTTCTCTTCTCTTCTCTTCTCTTCTCTTCTCTTCTCTTCTCTCTTCTCTCTCTCCTCTCTCGGCTATACTTGAAAGATTTAAAACGACGTCGCGAAGTTCACGTCGCCTGCCGTGGCTCCTTGCCCGCCCACCGCTTTTCTCCGAGCAGAACCCACCCCGTATTCTCGACTCTGCCTTGCCTTGCCTTGCCTGCCTGCTTGCTTGCCTGCCTGCCTGCCTGCCTGCCTGCCCGCACCTACAATGATATACGACGGTATAAATTTGGCGGGGGTGCGTTCGTGCATTTCACGCTTGTTCCCGACACTCGCCGGCGAACAGTGTAGCGAGAAGGACGAGAATCGCGCACATAGCATATCGGAGAAGAGGCAATTGTAAACACGTACCTCTTGAGAGTTGAAATTCTCAGTGTTGGGCGTAGATAGAAAGAGCCCGGGGAGGATTCACGCCTCGCTTCTTGCGTGTTTCATGATCCGAACTGAACTCAACGTTACTACATCAAACCCAAAACCTATAACCTACCTAACCCGGAGATACCCCTCGATGTATATTCCCGAAAGCTTACACTCGGTTGTCCAGAATGGGGGCTCGAGCGAGAAAATAGCGATGACATCGAGTCATCAATTTCCAACCCTCCGCTCTTTCTCATGGGTTCACGCGAGAGTTTAAACTCGTCAATCCAGAGCGACAAATCAATGTGATCTCGCTTCGTAAAGCTCGTCTCTCTGCCTAATTGTCGGATTCAAGATTCGTGGTCGCGCTCTTGCCCCCCTTCTGAAAGGGTTTTCGCCCGTCATTGGCTTGAGTTCGAGAGAGTGGCGCGACGCACGGTGGACCAAGGGCTATATACGAAGGTAAAGAGCGAGATTAGAGTTGCGAACTCCGGAGAGAAGTGCAATTGCAGTATGCTCGAGTCGAAGGGAACACGGTGAATTGCGAACCTCGTCTCGTTGAGCTCATTGCGAGGGCTGTTTCAGCCCTAGTTCTCATCCCTGCGTACCATCCGTGAGAGGGTTGAAACCAAACGAGGTTTTGGGTATTAGCAGCGAACCGTTGAAAGGAATCGGAAGATCTTTCTCTCTGTCCCACTCGTTACTCTCTTTGGGTCAACCACACAAATGGAAGAAACGAGTGACGAGGTTCTTTTCGTGGAAGATCCACGTGACCAAAAGACCCATTCAACTCTGTAATAGAAGTGGAAAGCTGATGTCGAATTCCAGTAGGCTATTCCGGAGTGTCGAGAGCTCGAACTCTCCGGCAGGTCGCGACTAAACTATATACGACTTGTCCCATCGCATATCGCTATCTACTTCCTTCGCGTATATACGTGTACATCGATTTTCCGTTCTTTGAAACGCCTAACTACGATACCAAGAGGCCCAGAGTATCTTCGGCCCAGATGTTGGCGATGCCCGAGACGATGATTTAGTCTGACTTGGAAACGAGTTTTCGGCGCTTATAAACCAAGAAAATCCTCCCCTTCTGTACAGAGGGTGAGGAAGAGAGAGAGAGAGCGTGAGAGGTTAGCAAATCTCGTAACGGTCAAACACGGTATATCGCATCAATGAACAGGGTATGAGGTAAGAAAGTGGAAACTCTCGAAGGCTCTTTTCGCACGGCTCGTGGGGAAACTACGAGAAGCATGGAAGTTGGAAGGTTGAAAAGCCAACAATATAAGCGATCCTCTCGCTGGAGGTCATCGACCAAAACTATAGAGCCGTACGGCTCAGTGGCGTTTACAGAGGGTTGGTGGTACTGTCGGTGGACTTGACTACTAGTAACTAGCTCCTGGCTCCTCCTATACCACTTTCCCGATCGTTTATTACACTGCGGAGGTTCAACGGAGGCAGTGAAGTACACGAGAAAACGGAGCCAATGGGCAGATAAGAACGTTTTTCTTCCCCCGTTCGCGCAGAGAGGCGCCCTCTCTGCGCCATTTGCCCGCACCTATTTTCCTCGTTCGCACTCTACACACGCTGTTTGCAACATGCTCGCAACATATTCCATCGTACCACCATCTCGCCGTGACTGTTCAGTGGGCGTTTTCTGAGAACGAACGACGTTTTTCGAAGCGCAAAATATTTGGTAGCCACTGGAAAAGGGAGGTTGGTTTTCCTTTCGTGCTACTGCACGATATGTCTCTTCGGTCTCTTCGTTGTTATCTTTTCATAGATTCTTTAGTCACTGGCTGCCACGAGATGGAAGTATGAAAGGAGATCGTCTTTAGGAGTAAACCTGGCAAACTGGTCCGCCCTGATACGATCTGCTGTAATCGCGCTCGAGTAAAAGAAAGCGAAAGAGAGAATGAGAGATAGAGCGAAAGTAAATGAGAAACGAGAGGACAAGAAAAGAAAGCTCCGGGGCTGAAAAAAAAGATTCTCGCCGCATATAATACACGCGCGCATGTATAATTCAAACTGCAAAAGAACAAATGTGTTCGGGTTGGGTTGGTGCTTTTGCACACCAGGTGGAGAGAGGGGGTAGGAGAGGAGTGAGGTTGTGGGTTATAGCATGCACCGTCCTCTCTGGGCTCTCGCACGCCCGTGAGAGGCGTAAGCGGTGAGAGAAACTTTAAAACTTTCCGCTAAAACAGCAATTAAAGTGAAATTATACAAAAGTGCAACGAAAGGAGAGAACGAGTCGGTTCGGGTAGGGATGAGGCCAGGGTAGCGGCAGAGGGGAGGGGGCGTCGCGGCGCGCACGCGTACCATTCAGCATACGAAGATTTCTGGTTGTACCGAGAGTCGCGGAAAACTGTGCCGGTGGGACTAACAACCACAAAGCAAGAGCTTCGCCCGGCGCTTGACTTGGGGCTTCTACGGCGGAAGAGCCTAAAGAGTTGCATACCACGGGAATGTCCATGACGCCGCTACTAGCTTCGTGCGTATGTATGTGTGCCGCACACGAATCTTCTATCCGAGAATGTGTTTCGGTGCACTCGCTCACGGAAACTCCCGGGCAAAAGTTGCACTCCATCAGAATAGATGGTGCTGGTAGTATGCACCTTTACGAGAATACAGAGAGTTGGTTCTTGGTTCCGTGTGCATGTGCGCACACAGCGATTACGGCGCGAGATCTCTTATATTTAATGACCCGGCTAGGTTGCTTCGGGCAGAAGGCTAAACGTTTCGCAATTTAACAGACTTCGCGGACTTTCAGGTGTAGAAGTTGCTGCCTCGAGAAGAGAAAAAAAGGCATCTGTTTCGCCGTTATTTAGCCCGCCGTCGTGCACTGATGCTGTTTGGTCGCTCGAATTCTCGTAAAGTTCTACCCCGGTCGTTTATTCATCAGCGTCAACACAATTTCTATTTTCTTGACTTTTCCAAGCTCCTGCGACACTTTACCACTGGACGATGAATATTTCCCACGTCCATTTTCATTCGGGTCGTTAAAAAAATATACCTCCACAACGAGAATGGGGACGGGGGATGAAATAACATGGTTTTGTAATATTTCATTCGTTTATTCACCTCCATTTTTGCAGGATATGGTTCTTCAATTTTCGAGGCCACGACGTTTTTTTGGTATCGCCGTGGACAACGGCGTGTTCCTGTACCATTATACGACACGCCGGGAGGTTTGAGTCGTCTGCGGTACAAAGAGTACATCCCGAGTCGTTATCGGTCGCGGTTCCATTTTATTCCTGGCGACGCGCTGAGGGAGAGAGAGGAGGGGACACGACCAAGCGAGTAAATGAGTGTGGTTGAGGGTAGCTTGACCCATCCTACTCTCGTTCTCTCTCTCTCTCTCTCTCTCTCTCTCTCTCTCTCTCTCTCTCTCTCTCTCTCTCGGTACACTCCGAGGCACACGGGTATTAAAAAATAAAGTAGAGTATTTCCCGTGACCGTACTAACCGTTAGTACGAGTGGACAACGACACTACGGGCCGCGTGCTTAACCAATACTCTCACGAATCGCGCCACGAGTAAACGCTGGTCCACTTGTACGATATAGGTATAACGTTATATACATATGTACATATAGACGGATGTGGTCGCAGTGCGCTTGTACATGCACACTGGGATAGGCTTCGCAGACATTTCCCCGATTATCGTTGTCTGGCACCCCATTACACTTTTTTCTTCGTCTATACTTTTTCCCTTAACTCGTTTATTTCTCTTTTTAATCAAAAGACTCGCCTTGCTCACCTCTCCGACGCTCTTCTGCCACGCCACCGCGCGTTCACCGATCGAAGCTCCATGCCCGCCATGTCGCTCTAACATGCAGCGCCATCTCGTGGATTCGTACACATCGGAACGACGTCGCGAGAGTAACGCGATTCACGGGTCCCGGGGATGTTAAAAAATTAGGCACTTTATCCTCGGTGGTGTCGTGCGATATCTAACACGACACTCGCTCCGGTACGGCTATCGCTATCGCGACCCTCTACCGTTACAAACACTTTTCAACGCTACGAGTTCACAAAACAGTCGTGCCACCAGTTGTTATTTCTGCTTCCACTCGGTATAGCAAGACTGTTATCGTCCCTGCTGTGCAGTATACAGGGGCGGTGTGTCTGGTCGTACGAGCTTTTGTTATACAAGCTTTAGGGTGGAGCGGATGGGGGAGGGGACGTTGGTTGGCAAAAGAAGTCGGGAGCTTGGAGGAGCAAGGAAATAAGAGTGGAAGTAGTCGTGCTCTTGGGTCGTCTCACTTCTCACGAACCCGGTTGGGAAAAGCCAAATAGACCATGAGACCGAGGGTTGGAACGTATCTACCTCCGCAGCATCACACACGTCTTGGATATGATACACTTGTTCTCTCGCTTTCTCTCGAGAGAAAGGGATAGAGAAAAAAAGAGAGAACCACCCCTGGTGCTCTCGCGTTTCCTTCATCAAAAGGCCCATACAGCGGGAAAAAGAATCACCCGACAATTTTCTTCCTAGGTTTTGTTTTACCGTGTCTCGCGAACACTCCCTCTTGTCTGCCTCCGACAGTGAATTCGGGCTCCAATTAAAGCTAAACGCGAGTCCACTCGGGTTCACTGACACTGTCACGACCTGGTGGAAAAATCCATGACGGCTCGGCCGCCGCGTGTCAGCTCGAGACTCCTTTTCACAGGTGTCACTCGACTTTCTCGTTTACCCCGCGTGGTAAGGCACTTCACTTAACAGTGGACCTAATGAATCTGTCGCGGACGTGCATATTTTCGCTGAGCGCATTAATGCCGAATAATTGCCCTAATTCTTTATTTTTAGCAAGGAAAGCTACATTTACCCATAAATATTGCGGCAGAGACATTTTTTCTTCTTCGTATATAACAAGCAGTTCCTTTTTAAGTTTTGCCTTATATGATATAAACGAATGGATATTAAATAACTACCCTTAGGAATAAGCCATTTTTCATTATAATCATTATCCTATGTTATTTATTTTATTGAATCAAGTAAATGGAATAAATAATAAAAGTAATAGACGTATGAAGAATGTTAGCTATATATATATGTCCTATATTTCGTAAATATCTAAATATGATAAAAATGTGAATGCGTGAACCCACAGTACATATAAATTCTCAATAACGCTTTAATCTTCGTTTATGGTGGTTGAATCGTCACTCATAGCGATCGCTAACGTTGGAATTGGGAGTCACATAAGCGCCAGAACCCGGCAAATCAATAGCCAAGCGAAATACTCTGGATTATGTGGGCCGGCGACAGGGCTAATGCGCAATGTTAATTGTGTTTTTAAACGAGGGTCGTTATCATCGTATGCGTTATGGAGAAACGAGGATAGAGGGATTCCACCCAGTCTGTGTACGATAGAGGTGACGCGAGAAAAGCCTTAGCGCATGTGGCACTCAACAACGAGGCACGACTATGTCACGGCGAGTGAGGAGGAGATGGGTGGAAAAGTGGCGACGGGGAGGGGGAGGGGCACGGTGAGTGTGTTGGTACCCAGACAACTCATTACCCAGGAACTGGCAAACAGAAAACTAGGTTAGGCAAGCACATACGTCATCGGAATTAGAACCGTAGTCCGCAGCTGTATCTCAAATGCTCTGTGCCGCTGCTGTTGCTGTTGCTAGCGCTACCGTTTCACTATATATATATAATATATACGTATCTAGTACGATGATGGTACTGGTATACGCTATCGCTGCTCGACTACGTGTTCCGCTCTCGTGTGTGAATTTATGTAATGCGGTTCTAGATTGCGAGGAAATACAGGAATATGCATTTTAGCTTGTGTGGTCGAGAGCGTGAAGGATAGAGATGGGTGGTGCGGCGGTGGGCCAGAGGGAGTGGAGGGGGGAGGCAGAGATAGGCAAAGTGGGGAGCGGTGGTGTGGGTGTGGACGGGGAGGAAGGGCGATGGGTTGACGGGCGTGCGAGCTCTCCATGAACAACCTGCACGGCTGCCATATTCGCGCCAAACTATACGCTTAATAACGCCCTCGCGAAACCTCCCGACGAGCGGGAGTGCATAATGTGAAAGATGTGGGAGAACGGTGACTCTCTCTCTCTCTCTCTCCCTCGCTTTCGCTCACTCTAGTTGGGGTTATCGACGCCCGAACATTTCATTAAGCTGAAATAAACACCGCTCGCTCCCTCGCCTCGTTCTTTTCGGCGCACATACAAGTACAAATTTGGGGATAAATATTCTTTATTATTAATGCCGAGGCATAGTGGCTAAGGGTAAAGTCAGTATGTACGGCATCGTTGCGTTCCTGTGGACGTTAATAACATTGATTGACAAGTACGAGCTAAAGGTTTACCGAGCGATTTGAAACTACCGATAATAGATTCTCTTGGCGGTCGATTGTCGAACGAGCCGGTCACCTAGTAACGATGTCATTGATGTATGGACGGTCGAATGTTTAAATTGTGATTTTCCAATAATTCTAATGGATAAAACACGTTAGATTACATTTTCTATTTCAGTTGTGATGCATAAAGTACGATGTACAGTCGGACACAAAAATATTCGGACACCATTAGTATACTGTCCGTAAACATATATAATAGTTGCTGAACAGGAGTACCAGCATAATTTTCGCAAATACAACTCTTAAGTAGCTTATCAAGAATGTGAATGATCGAATATTCTCCAGGTTTGTTGCAAATTTCTTGAGAGTTGGGAAAGCGTTTAAAACGCTGGAGTTAGTCATTTTCCATCAGCAGAAGGGAAAATCTTATGGTGAAATTGCAAATCTGATGAAAATGAGTAGAAGTACTGTTGCGGACATAATAAAAAGATATAAGAATGAAAATAGAATAGATTTGGTCCGCGAAAGTGGATGCCTGCGAGTTTGAAATATTCGTGATCGATATGATATTATAAGACAAAGTAAAGAGAATCAAGTGGAAGTGAAGACAAGTGCCACAAAATTGGCCACGATGCTTCGAGAAGAACGGGAATTTACTGTACACCTAGAAAATGAGCGCAAAGTGTTGAGAGGAGAAGGCTATAACGGACGTATAGCCAGAAAAAACTGTAAATTAACGCAACAAACAGAAGGATGAGATTAGACTTCGCAAAAGACCATATTTTCAAAGAAAATGAGTGGTGGAATAATGTAATTTTTGTTGACGACAGTGGCGACTCAGTAATCATACTTATCGGGTGTATTTCGTCGCAAGGAGTAGGTCAATTAGTATTTATAGAGGATATTCTGGATGAGTATAAATACCCGACCATTTTAGAAACCAATATAAAAAAAGTGCTCCTCAAATGGGACAAAAAAAGACAACGATCCGAAGCACAACGTACGGTTGTTTCACAGATATTCAACGTATACATGTGTTAATATTCTGCATCCACCTCCACAATCGCCGGATTTGAGTCCTACTGAAAATTTGTCGTGACGAACTGTACCGACAAATTCGGAAACCCTCTATAACAACGACGAAGGAGTTGAAAAAATGCCTTGTGAAGGAATGGGGTCGTATTAGACCAGATTATTTAAAAAATATATTTTCACCATCCCAACCCGTTGAAGCCATGTTGTGCAATAGCAACGATATCCAATAAAATATTAATCTTAAAGTAAGTATTGTTCTTTAAACATTATAAGCTTAATTTCTATAGTGTCCAAATATGTTTGTGACCTAAAAAGTCGCTATTTGTTTCAATCTCTCGCATTATTTCAACAATCATATGTATGAAATAATTATTTTTTGCGTTCATACCACCTGAAAAGTACTCTCTAACATACCATACCATAATTTTATGGTTTTTCGAATATTTGGTTGAAATAGAGAACAGAAAATGAATTCTATGCTGATGTCCCAATATTTTCATGACCGACTGTACATCGTTGACGGACTTTTGGTCTTCAAAAAAAGATGTTCATAATTTAAATTGGACGCATTCCCATTAACGCGTTCACTTGCTCGTCTACTTCGTAGCCTCGCACGTATAATTATATATATACGTTACATTATTACATTTTGTGAATAAATATAATGAAATAATAATAAAATTAATATAATTCATCTTCTAGAAAACAAAAAATATTATTTTAAAAACCTCGATGTCTTTTTCGCCAATGTATACGTGTGCAAATTTAACGAACCAGAGAGCGAGTCAATTGAGTCAATTTCACATATACGAAAAGAGAAAAGAGGCAGAATCATGAATGCGATTTTCCTCTCGCAGCTGTATGCGCATATACATACATACATACACACACACACACATATATATATACTCGAGTGAATAGAGAATAGGGCAGTTGAGGCGGTCTATTAGGGTGTCGCACGGAGCATGGAGCGTACCTCTCTCGTAATAGTGGAGGAACATAAATGACGGCGGTATTGAAATGCTATCTGGTCGCGTGTACGTAAAATGTGTGTGGCTTTCGCAAGAAGAGAGCTACCCGGCTCTCGTGTCAGTATGAAATCAAGCTTTAATGGTCATATCGTATCCGGAGAATGAACTTCCTCCATTCTACTCTCTATACGATCGTTGCTGCAAAATCGATCGGTATTAAATGCTCGTTCAACCTCTACCGACTTCGCTACGAAAAACAATCGCGAAAAACGATAAAACACAGATACGTGTATATATATATATATAAATGGAGGAAGAGACGGAGGGAGTGAAAGAAAAGAAGAAAAAAAGTTCGAAAGGAATAAAATACAGTCTAGATCATTAGATTACCATTAGAGACACATAAGAATGTAACAGGGGCCAAGTGGTGTCCGTAGTGGAAGGTTGCCTCGACTCAGGGATAAACTGTTACCGCGCTTTTCGGTCCTACTACTTGCTGCTTTGCACCGTCAGCCTTCGTTATGTTTCCGCAAAGGCTGAGGTCCTAGTCACCGTTTCCCTCTCTCACTCTCTTCCTGTCTCTCTCTCTCTCTCTCTCTCTCTCTTTCTCTGTATGTGTCTGTGTATTTTCCCCTCGCACAGGGCCACGAAAAGTTGGGCAAAACGTTAAGCCAAAGTAATTGCATAAGTTTCGTGGCACACAGTGAGTCTAGTGGCACGTTTGGAAGCAAAAATTACCATGAAAATTGAATGTTTTCTTTACTTTTTTTTTTTTTTTTTTTTTTTTTTTTTTTTTTTTTTTTCAAAGCTTGTCACCCTACCGGCAAGACGTTAATGCAATTTGCGAACCATTTTTTCTCTCGACTATGCTAATGAAAAAACTGCAAGAGTGGCAAAGTTGTCGGGCAGGACGTAGGGATAGAGATGGGACTCGGGGAGGGGGGATATAACCTCTCGAATTATTCGTAAATCGTTATTATCTATTTGCGTATACGTATGGTCATCAAGCTGAATGAATGGTCGAGTTTTTAAGCGAACGAGTTCAAGAGGAGAGGTTTCCTTCCGCACGATTTGATTTTCTTTGACGAGGTCTTATCGTTCGCGCGAAGAAGAAGAAGAAAAAAAGAGCACATCCGCCGTGTTGAAGAAAAGTCACGACACCTTAACGCCCTTCTAATTAAGACTAAATGCATAATTGAGGTGTTAGTCACGTGCAACGAGAGAGAAATTGAGAGCCCGAAAGGCGGGAGGGGAATGAAGAAAAAGACGAGGGTCGAATTGAACGGTCAGCTCTCGTGTGCCAAACGCCCCTTCGAGGCAAACACGTCTTTCTCTTTTCGCACACAAGTTGTTCACGTGTGCTGCCGGTACCTCTTACGATGCTCTCTTTTAAAAGCTATACTGTGCAGTCAGCACACGAGAGTTGGATTTCGAGTTTCTCTCTCTCTCTCTCTCTCTCTCTCTCTCTCTCTCTCTCTCTTTCTCTCTTTCGTTCACTGACGAGAGAACGACGACGTCGCGTGTTCCTCTCGTTCGTTGTATGCCCGTGTCGATGTGCATGCACATTTCTTCGATAGAAAACCGACAAAGTACACTACGCTGGCGTCTTATCGAAAAAACCACATGGATTTATCAGTGTATAACATTTTTTTTTCTTCTTTTTTTTCTGTACGTCGCTGATGAAAACTATTTTACAGCACGTTCGCGGTGAAAATGTATAATTTGCAAAAGAAATCACAACTTTTCGTTCAAGTATACATAAGGAAAAGTGAACGAATGAAAGAGAGAGAGAGAGAGAGGGAGAGACACAGAGGAAAGAAGAAGCGAAGAAACTTTGATCTCTCGCTGTAAAATTCACTCCGTAGCTGCGAGACTTGAATTTAGATAACACACCATTTCCCGCGGCGGAGCGAGAGAGAGAGAGAGAGATAGGTCGTGCCGTTGGAAACCACTCTCAATTCGTATGCTCGGTACGATTCTCATGTTCCTGCTTAAGTAATGCCCCGTACATGACCTGGTGCGAAGATAGAAGGTTTTAATTCCAACGGTAGGAAGTAGCAGCGCGCAAAAAAAATATTCCGATACATTATCGGAATTTGATAGAAATGACATTCGCAGAGAGACGTGGAAAGTCACAAAAATGCCATCGAAATAATCGCGATATTTCAACCGTTGCTATCTTAGAGTCAAGCGATCAAAATCGACCGACGCGTTAGTCCCGAAATTGTAGAAAGATCGTTCATCGAGTCGAAACAAGGCTGTTGACTTTTTTTTATAATTTTTTTCTTTTATTGTTATAGTCTTCTTTAATTATCGCGTCCTCATATTTCTTGCAAACGAATGTCGACGTCGGACGTCGTTTTACGGTGCTGTGTACGACGCGAGAGGCACGCTTGCATCGTTCTCGTGATGGCTGATGCATTAACGCGCGCGGGTTATACGAGTGGTTGGCGCTGCTGCCGGTGGCGGCGCTGCCGGCGTTTGTAGGTCTGATGCCGGGACTACGAAGGATAGCTGGAAAAGACGGTAATGAGGATGGAAAATAAAGGGAGTATCTCCCGCGTTCATCCTCTGCCACGAGGCTCTTTAGCCACCCGTACACACGTCCGTACCCTGCAGACGTACACGAAGGCACGGACATGTGTATAAATGCAAGCGCACACACGTGCCATATACAATTTAACAAAAGGTCGTGGATTGGTCGGTACTCCATTTGCACTGCTTCGTCCGTGTATCGCGTGACTTTTAATACACGTATTTTCTCCTGCGAATTAACACGTAACCAGTTTGACTTTCACTCCTTTTCGGTTACATATATATATATACATTGGACTTTGACCTACCCTATGTGCGGCTTTGGGGAAAACTAGCTCGGGTCCGCCTCTGTCTGCGCTCGAACGAAGCGTACCCCAGGGGGTTTTCCGATTTTGCCGAGTGCACTTTACTGCTAATCGCACATTTGGAGAACATATTAAATAGAAGTACGGCTAAAAGTGAAGTAACAAATATTACGGTTTACGTGCGCGCGGTACGGTTTCGATTAAGTCGTTTTGTAGCATTTTAATTCGAAAGGAAAGAAAATATTTACATTGACGAATGTTATTTTCTGCGATTAATATATTGAACGTGCGACGAAGGGCTAAGTTTGTGGTTGTGGAGAAGAGAGGGATTCGATTTAAGGGGTGTTTCATAATAAAAACAAAACAATAAATAAAATTATTTATAATTATTATCGTTCGAGTCAATATTTCACCCGAGATGGGAGGCGTTTCATCTCCGCATGATAATGTTGCTGTTCTATGTCGAGTTTAAAATAAGGAGTGGCATTTTTGTAAAACGGCAATTAAATTGAGTACCGTTCGCTTGAATATCAATCGTATATCACAGAACGGGGAACGCGTAGGTATGCGAATGGGACATGGAGAACTTCGAACGAGCTGGTTGATATGAATGTGCATATTCCTATATATATCGAATTTGCGCCGATATTCGATGCTCGATGCCTATACGTGACTTGACTATTCCAATGCACTCAACAAAGGAATATCTATACTAAAGTGCATGAACCCTGAGAAGGGAAAGAGAGAGAGAGAGAAAGAGAGAGAGAGAGAGAGAGAGAGAGAGAGTGAGAGAATCAGAGGTTTGTACACCTGCGTAGTAATACGTCCATATAGTCGTGAAGATTCTGTCGTTCATCGTGTTTGCCATCGAATCAATATTTAATCGAATTATCAAGCAACCGAACGAGTGACATAGGCACAGACACACAAATATTATTGGAGAAAAAAAAGCATTCGTCGTTCTCGTTTTCCATCTTCATCTGGATCAGACATTATTATCGTTGTACATATCTCCCAGCTAGATGCGATATATAGATGTAGTCGAGGCAAAGATCAGCATGAGAGTTACGGGGAACTCGTCCCGCACCACGCAGACTTCCCATTCGATCTTATCAAGTCACCGACCCCACTTTGCCAGAGTTAACCCGGCCTCTCTCTCTCTCTCTCTCTCTCTCTCTTTCTCTCTCTCGCTCTCTCTTCCTTTCTCTCTCCGTCTCCCTCTAGCAGGGCGCGCCACTCACTATATTTTACACCTCTATCTACACGTCCGGGTTACCGAGCACGCATACCAAATTGTTCAGGCGGAAGCCGGGAAGCCAAGATATAGCCCGATCTGGTACGCTATAATGCAGCAACAGCGTCCTCTCTTACCGGTATCGAAACGAGGAAGATTATAGGATCTATAGCCACAAAATTCCTAACGAAGGAGACCCCCGTGATGGCTTGTTCGCCCTTAGGCGATACTCGAAGATCATGCATTGCTCGTACCACTCTGTCTTTACCTACTATGACCCCCCTCGCTGTACGCGCGCGCGTGTGTCTCTATGCGCATGCGTGTGTATAAGTGTGAGCTTCCGTAACTGCGCATGTCTATATGTATCTGTCTCCTGTATTTTTCAAGCATAAACCACGACGCGAACAATCTTAACTCAGGATCGATCGATACGCAAAGTTTATTTTCCTCGGCTCATCAGTGTCGGAAAACACGCGACGAACCACCGCGGCACGAATACCAGTTGAAAGGAAGCCATGAAATTGAACCGACAATCGAATTAGTAAAAAAATAACATCAGTGACGTTCAATAGTGTTGGGTTCGAGAGGAAAAAGAATTGTAAGGGTGTTTCCTAGTAAGGAGTAAAAAAGTTCCTGACTGGAAACCTGCTTATCCACTGCAATGGGAAGAGTACGGTCATGTTTGCTGGAACAATCAGCTCAAGCGCACAAAACGATTCGGGCAAGTTTGCCATAACAAGTTTTACGGTGGTCGACGATAATGCGCCTATTATTTGGATACATTCTGGGCTTGTCCGATTTCCGTCATGGCACCGTTTATAATTTTCCGCTTCTATCCCACGTAAAAGAAGCAAATCGAGACAAAGAGATATAGAGAAGGCGAGGGTCGGTGGGGTAACGTAGCGAGGGGTATTTTCATGATTCGACGAGTTTTCGCCTGGCCGATCAGACTGTTTGAAAAGCAACCCGGGATTGCTGAAAAGAGAGACGGCGCGAGGGACAACGAGAAAATGGAGCAGTGTTAGCAGAATAAAAGTTTCCACGCGAAAGGATACAACGGTGTTCTCTCTCCCTCTCTCTCTCTCTCTCTCTCTCTCTCTCTCTCTCTACACGCGCGACTTTCCGACGTATAGAGCTTTCGTCGGTGTAGGACCCATGGGACTTGAGGCCCGTTACTATCTCTACGTATAGCCCAAGAGAGAGAAACTCGCGCGCGCTGGTCGAACTCAGCGAACCGACTAACGAAAGACAGTAACTCGTCGTGCCGAACGACCAAAACGAATAGCTGAATTCTGCTGCTGGCTGCTTCGTGATGGTGGTGGTAGGGCTCTGCTACTGTTCGCTATCGCTCGACCACCATCCCTCTCTGTAACGCTATGACCATCTCACCGCATCCCCCGAGATCCCACGAGCACCGCGTGTCCACCGCGTTATCTGGAGGAAAGGAATTTGGTCGCACGGAATCACGATGCGCACTGTTCCTTTTCCACCGCCCACCGTTTGTGTCTTTTCGTTCTCTGGCAACTTTTGCCTTCCGGCCACCAACCAACCATCGCCCCTAGTTACGTATTTTGCGGGTGCATCCTGCACAGAAAAACCGCACCGTAAACGCTCCCCTCTCGTCCCTTTGCCTCTCACTCTCACTTTCTATCTGTCTCTCTCTCCCTCTGTTTGGTCGAGATGAGAAAAGATCCACCGACGTCGAACAAGATGAAAGACACGACGTCAACGCGAATGATGCAATTTTCAAGTAATATCTTTTCACCCCCTTACAATAGACCTTTATTTTGATACTGATATCGCCTATCCAACGTAACGCGAGAGAATCTATTGCGAATCTGTGACCGCCGCTGTGTTCGTGCGTCGATGTGCGGGCGAATACGCATTGATCGGAGCAATGCCAAAATTCCAATGCGATCCGTGTACCGTTAAGGGAATATCTCGAGCCATCGATGCTCGCGCTCAGTGTTCGCCGACGAGACAAAGCACGGTGAACAGTGGTCTTCCCTGTCGTGATTACATTCGAAACTCTCCGTGCAACCGGTGATGATAATGCTCACACCGATTCGACGACGCTAACCACCGGGGAATGATCAACCCTGCGTTATCCTTACCATGTGCCCCTAGTGTGTCCCCTCTGGCGTCACCGCTCATAATCTCACCACTCCCGAATCGTGCGCTAGTTATGTTCTGCCGGAGACGAATTTATCGCTTATCCGTATCCCTCTTACCGTTATTACGTGGTCTCTACTCGCTGGTGATATCATCCCTTACGTCGAGTCAATATTCTCCACGGACGATCCTTGTACATGAAATATTCGCTTCTCTTCGTAAATCACCTTGTTTCTACCCTACCTTACCACCGAACTCTACGAAAACTCCTAAATTCCAAACGATTCAACTTACTTCTCGAAGGATGGCCTGTACGAGACATCACGAGAGTTCACGATCGTGGATAACATTTATTTTCAATCATCGAACTGAATATTGCAGCGGCCGTAGCTCCCGGGACTCTTGCCAAGTTGGACGCAACGACGTCGAGCAGAAAGTTTTTCTCGTGCTTATAGATATATATATATATAATTTTTCTTATGATATATAGATATAGACTTCACATGTGTTTATATATATATATATATTCTCGAGATATCGCGCGATACACCCTCCGACTTCAAAGTTGTCGGGCGACATCTTTCGAATAAAAAAATACAATAAAATAAAAAAATCAATATCTCCCGATCTTTTCGCATTTTTGCGTGTTAACTTCTCTCTCTCTCTCTCTCCCTTCTCCTCTCCTCACTCCCACCCCGTCTATTTTTATCAAATACGAGAAGACGACTTTACGATTTATTGATCCGCTTTCGTAACAACAACACGGAGTCCCATTTTGGTTTTACTTTCGAATTTAGTATTGCAGCGTTGCAATAGCCATATATTTTTCTCCGTAAAAGGCATATAATCCTTTGTTTATTGATCATCCTCATCCCTCTCTCTCTCTCTCTCTCTCTCTCTCTCTCTCTCTCTCTCTCTCTCTCTCTCTCTCTCTCTCTTTGTCTCTTTTTCTCTTTCTCGCCTTGTCACCGTTCTTTCTCCGTAATGCTTGTTTTTCTTTTCTGTGCGCCGACTTTACAGGAACGGACCTGGAGCAGATGCCGCTGCGTCGAATCCTTTTATTAACGCTCGAAAGCGATCCGCACTCCGGCGGAGAGGAAAGAAAAAGAGGGCGGCCCGAGTCAAAGATTTAATTCGTTGCATCCGTAAACCTTAGTTGCTGGAACGCTTGTGTACGCCCAACACTAATATACTGTCTACTGTATATATAGCGGGGGTTCTTGTCTACGTATGTATATATATATATCTAGTACCGTTGTTCCTACGCCGCACTCTCTTCCTTTGCTCTCCTCTCGACACGACCAGAGAGAAGGAGAGAATATCCATTCCCGACCACAGTGCACTTTACTCCCGCTATGCGACCGTATCTACGAGGGGGCTTCCACCTTCATATAGCACCAAGTCGGTGTTTCAACCTATTGCTATACAATGTTCTCGAAATCGCCTCTGCCCCAACGTTCCAACAACGCGAAGCAGCTTACTCTCCTCTTCGTAAGATTTACCGTTCTCGTGCGGTGTTGAGAATTAGCAGCAACCCCCTCCCCCCCTTACACACCCGTGGCCACTCCTCTGTCTTCTCCACCACGATTCTACCAAGACCCGCAAACATATCGTTGTAACAATGATTTCTTGGTAGATTGTGCGAGAATTTCTACGCTATCGGTTTGCCGTATTCGAACAAATGGTTTTTAATCCATGGGTCCGATTTATCGTTCGGACAATTGGACAAAAAGAAGGATCGGTGAGAGGGATTATCGAAGGGGTTGGAAAGTGTAGAACGCATTACATCGCGTTGTGATTCGACGTAAGTTCCTTCTGGTTTATGTTCACGACAGGGAGTTATCGGAGGAGCTTTCATAAACACTTCAGTTCACAATATCGTGAAAGCCTAATAAATTATTCGATCATGAAATCGGTCGATAAAACGTCGGATTTGAAATTAACACTCCTCGTACGTTGCGAGATCGTGAAATTCATTGTTACATGGTTACATGAGATGCATCGATGGAACAAGACAACTGGAATGAGAGAACTGGGACTATGCGGGAATCCTCACTTCAAGGCATAGTAAGGGGGTTACGTGTGCTCACCCGTAAATACGGAAACTGCAGTTAACGCGTAAGATAGAGATGGAACTATCTCACGTTTTTGACCGTCGAGCCCTATTTTTGAAAATCCACAGGAGTACAGCGCGTAATATTAACATAATTATGGCGATAGAATCGTCGCACAGTAGTGCCAAGAGTCTAACGTGACCCTTCTCAACCTAAAATAAGATATGGGACAGATTCCAAGCTGTCTCCTCTGCCTCGATCTCTCTGTTGTACCTGTATATAGTTAATCTATTCTCAATGATAAATTACATCATCACCTTGACTCATCGTCACCTTAAGGGCGTTGACATTTGTTTCGCCCAAAAAGATTTTAATGGGATGTTGCAGGATCGAAAATTTCTCGTACAACACGAATATCACATTCTTATTCTCACTTTGCTAAAAGTTTCAATAACTGAATTTGCACTTCTTTTCACCTCCAATGGAGTTTGTTTATTTTTTACATAAAAAGAAAGTTTGAACTCGTGCAAAATGTCAATGGCTAAAAGTTGCGATCCACCTGCAGGCTTGCGGAATCGGAAGTTTTCCTATTCTTATCCCGATTTGTCACTATTAAAAAACAAAAAACTATAAAGTCTTTTCGGCATGCCCAACGTTTCGTATCGTAAAACATTTTACGAGGGGGTATATCACAGTACAGGTATCTTAGTGTGTCACGATCTGAGTCAAATAAGAAAACGGCGTATCAGCGAAAGCTCCCAGGCGAGAAGCTCTTCGGTTCAACTCGTTACGGAAAGGAACCGGGTTAGCTCGCGCTTACTGCAATGTGTCAAGCTCAAGCCACGGATTTCCTGATCAAGTAGCAGTTAAATCCAGACTAAGTGTCTGTCGGGTCGAGGTTAAACTTGCCGGGTCCAAAGTTACGTCAGTCGCGATCTGTTAACCCAGGTAGATGAACGCGGAAACGCAGCGCACCGAAACGCGCTCGCGTCACACCGCGGGCTGGAATCCATCGACATCAGCAGTAGGAGCGGGAGCAGCAGGAGCAAACACAGAGCAGCAGCAGCAGCAGCAGCATAGACCATATAGAGGTGACGGCACCATGCTCGCTCGTCGATTATTCCAGCTCGTCCGGACTACCGACAGTTCCTATCTACAACCGCCACCGGTGCCATCCACCTCCGTACCAACTCGCTCTCGGGAGTTCGCCTTTCCAGCCGATTTCGCGTGTGCCTTCGCCTCTCGTAACGCGCTGTAACCTCGTTCTTCTTTTCCATCTCTCGTTTTCTCTCTCTCTCTCTCTTTATTCTCCTTCTCCTCTTTCCTCCCAGACCCGTATAATCCTCGCAGGACCGCGGTTAGGTCGCCGTACATATCGGTAAATACATTACTCACGGCCGCGGAATCCGTGCGCAAGAATCGCACCGAGTAAGGGACGGTGCAGTGGCGCCGGGAAAGGAGGGGGAGATGAAAACGAAGAAGAAAAATGGGAATGACCAAAAAATGTATAGCCAGCGAGAGAGGCTTTAACGTCGGGACTAGCTTCGGCGATGAATGTTCCCGACTCGAATGAACGGATTAGAAGAGAAAGAAGGAAATGCAAATCAGGGATGAATTTGGCTACCGCTGGAACGTTCGCATAACAATGGCGATTGAGGGAATTACCGTAGACTCATCCTTTGCCATTTAGATACAATAGAGAGAGACAGACCGAGAGACAGAGCGAGAGAGAGAGAGAGAGAGAGAGAGAGAGAGCGTGAAAATTCAAGTAAATTTTACGCTCTTGCATCGATAATTCGACATCAAACTGAGCCAGAGTTGTGAGACGGAAGATTTTGACTGTATTTGCCAATTGGTGCTCATATCCCATAAACATGAATAACCACTAGCCCTCCTCCTCCTCCTCCTCCTCCTCCTCCTCCTCCTCCCTGGCGCCGCTGGTGCCCCCACGCCGTTTCTTCCACTAGTGGCCCCTATTCTCCCTTCTCCTCCAATAACTGTCTCACCCCTTCGAGCTCCCCCTCTGCAATTGTCCTCGATACATTGAAAACCAGCGTCACGCATCGATTTGGATTATGCAACGAGCTCGAATTATCCGTGCACATTTCGTACCGGAAAGTTATAGCAAGATTGGTTTTTCGCAATTGGGAACGTGTGTATATTCCGATGGTTGATACAAGCGCTTCGTCGTTCGTGAAATTATTATTATAATGTCACGAATTATATCTTTATCATTAAATTCGTTGTTAATTCGTATTGAAAAACGGCAGCTGAGCAGTGGAAAATAATTTTCGTTGATACAACAATCGACGAGAAACCCAATCCAGGAACGATCGTATGTTTTATTAGACGCGTATTTGGTACGGCGGGCAGTAACGGAGATTCAACGATAGATCGCTATGAAGGTTTCACTTCGAAAAAAAAAAGTAAAAATAAATGTGTACGTGTATAGAGAGTTGTAATGTTTGATAACGAGCGAAGTGTCTGGATGGATATGAAAGATCTCAAGGGACAGATGTGCCACATGACTTTGACCACTCTGGCGAAGCACTCAGCGTCCTCTATAAGTATTTTACTCTATTTTGCTGATGCGCGCGGTTCGCTATCGAGTTTTTCCTGGTTTTCCAGTGTAGGAAGTCCAGGGCCCCCCATTTCGTTTGTCCGTATTTGGAGCGAGGGAGAAGAGGGAAGTGCGCGCACGCCCGGGGGGTAAAGTTTTCCTCCATTTGCTTTGTAACGCTCGTTTTGCATATGGCGCGAGGTAGCAGCTTGGTCTCACGGGTGGTCATGAACATACATAGCTTTATGTATATATATATATATACATAGTCGCTCTGGAAAACGAGCCAACGAGTGCAGAAGAGCCGGCGAGAGAGTGTGAGAGAGGGAGAGAGAGAGAGAGCGAGAATGAGTGAGACACGGAAAGTGAGAGAGGTAGAGGGGCCAGAGAGTGAGAGGGGTGGGGACTTATACTCGCGGGTGTGGTCCTTGATTTACCGTGGGGCGGAAAATATTTGGAAAATTTACGGGGAGTTTCCATGGAATACAGATGGCCCCTCTCTGACTGTACCTCGTGAGCTCGAACTCGGCGGTACTACCGCTAGTTCCGCGCCGCGCTGAGGGAACCCAAGGTCCTCTGGCGGTAAAGCGCGCCCCGCGTCTCTTCCACGTCCGTTTTCCTTGGTTGGCTTCGCACAAACCCGGGGAAAACGGGGCACAACTAACCCCTCTCGCATCGCGTCCGCCCGCGGGCACCCTCACCGCTTGCTTTCGCTTCCGGGATGTACCATTCTCTACCTACCATCCTTCCAACCATCCCTCCTTTCCTTTGGTCGTTCTCTCTTTCTCTCTCTCCCTCTTTCTATATCTCGCTCTTCTCCCTCATTCGGCTCATTCCCCGACCGTGCTGACTCAACTAAAACGACTCCGCAATTACTCCCGGAGGATCGTTACACCCTGGGAAACAATCCTACCGCGTGTAGGACAAAAGTATAGGTGCTCCATCGTTACTCTAGCCTATGTCGGGCGATGTTGAGCGTTGCGCACGATAGAAACGAGACCGAAAGAGAGAGAGAGAGAGAGAGGGAAAGTTAGCCTAGAAAGCTTTTGGAACAATGTGTCCTGGTCTAATGAACCCTCAAGTTTATCGTTGAATTGAGTGATAACATATAAAACTGGTATTTTCTACTTTTCATGAAAAGCCGAACCCCCGATTTGAAAATGCATCGCGTTCTAGCAACCAGACCTCCCCTATGTAGAATCAACGTATAATCGAAGTTGCACGACGGTAGTTCGAAAAATTCGTGTAACGTACGATAGGTGGCATCACTGGTGAGTAAGTAAGTCATTGTCAGTTAGTACCCTCTCTTGGAGAATCACACTTCAAGTTTCCGCCAAATCGGTAAGTATATTATTCTATGTTTGGTATTCATTTGAATCGAGTAAGTTGAATTATTTTCAAAAAATACACGAAAGAAAATTTTATTTGAAAGGGAAATCACATCAGGAGACTAAAGTAAAACTTAATGAGCATTATCGCAAATCTGCACCTTCGATTCGAATGGTTTCTAAGTGGTTACAAAATTTGGTGAATGATTTCAAGACGTACTGTGGAGTCTACTACTCCAGAAATCATTGATAAAATCCATGATTTGGTGATGTACCTTCGATAGAAAAGTGAAAGTGTTTTCGATCGTTAGTGATGTAGACACCTCTGATCATGAGTCTGCATCTGGGAGTGAATTGGTACGTTGAATTTCGTACCGTTGAATCGTTTTTACGTTACCTATTCGATGGGTGTCACAATTGCACACAGTCGACCGCAAATGAAATCGTATGACGTGTGTTGTCAGGAAGGTTTACAATAATTTCAGCGAATTCATAGGAATCTAGGCGTCGTTTTAGTACTCTGAGCGAAAAATGGATACACCACTACTTGTCTAAGACTAAAAAATAGTCTAAACAATAGACTAGCGAGGAGTTTGCACCCATGAAAGCGAAATTTTCTTTCAGCCAGGAAAATTGGGCAACTGTTTTTTTGGGATTCACAAGGAATAATTTTCTAGGCTCTTTGCAAAAGAGTAAAGAATCCTCACAAGATCAACCGTTTTGCAACCGCGATTCGTTACACGCTTTACCGTGATTCAAGTACGTGCAAAGCGTGTTTCGAAACGCGCTTAGTACCTACGCGCTTTTCACGGAGTATTGTCTCATCTGAAACAGGCTCGTCACATGCTTGGTACACAGGTTATTACGCTTCCGTACTACTCTTAAATAAGAATCATCCCCAAGATAATATTATAATAAAACACTGTAGGATATAATAAGCTGTAAATAGACATAATATAGGTATAAGATAGACATAAACCATAGAGACTTTATCCTTTCCGGGATAGTAGGTTGACTCGTGCTTTTCATCGCGGTCGAGAGACTGATTATTTCGGCAAAGCGCTCGCATTTATAATCCCAATGGGGTATCGCTTCGCTCGCGAGAAACGCGGTATGGTCATGCGCCACCTATCGACCGTGAGTAATATAAGAAGCATGAGACAAACGCGTGTTGAAACGCACTATTCCGTGGTAGAAAACCGTGTCGACGGTACGTGAAAAAGCACGTTTCAATCCTGTAACTAAACGCGCTTTAATCGTGCTATTTTGCAGCCAAAGTACGTTTCAAGTGCGTTCCTTCAACGAAACTTACTTGAAACGGGCTTGGGACACACTTGAAACGTACTATTCCGTAGCAGGTTTTTGTCAGGGAATTGGCTGGTGGGGAAGAGATTTCATTCAAACGAGGAAGCGATAACGAAAACAAATGCCTATTTGTCTGAACGGGACCAAACCTATTATTTGGAAGGCATCGACGAACTGACGCAGCATTAGAAGACATGTATAAGTCTAAACAGAGACTACATTAAAAATAAAAACCGCTTATCTCGAACATTCAAGTAATGATCATTTTGGCACGGACTTTTCTAACCACCCTCGTAGATATGAATTATTGTCTGACGTTGAACAGGAACCAGTTTTTCACTCTTAACGCGGGATGTATGTACATCGTACATGTACATACAATGTAAAATTGAAAAAGGAACGCAGCGAGAAATTTTCATCAACTTCCGTGTCGGCAAAGTATCACCGATACAAGGCAACCACTGTATCATCAGATTTCAAATGCATTGTCACTACGCCCATCCGTAGAGAGTTGTTTTGACAAGACAACTCCATTCCTATGTTAACGAGTTTGGCTTTTCACCTACGCTATATGACGCTGCTATATGAGCGAGAAAAAGAGAGAAAGAGAGAGAGACAGACGGACAGACAGCGACAGGGAGAGAGAGAGAGAGAGAGAGAGAGAGCGGGAGAAAAGGTGGGAGAGAGAGAGAGAGAGAGAGAGAGGGAGAGAGAAATACGAGGAGGTGGCCCGTGCGAACTCGATGAAATTAGAGAACGCCAACTTTCTACGTTAGTACCGTTGGGAATGAAGAGTTTGCAACCAGCATGTGGGGGGATGTGGAAGGAGGGAAGAGGGAATCCTCCCTCTGGGATATGAACGCTTCCTGCAGGTGTATACACGCGTAGACCTAGACGTAACTCTCCCTCTCTATAAAGCAAACCCGCATATTCCCTTCGACCATGTACACGCCTCGTTTCCGCTACCCTCTTGTACTCGGTAGAATCCGACAGTTCTCCTCAAAGTTCGGGTGCTCAAATATAGCCTCTCCCTATACCTTGAAACGTCGGTGGTGGAATAATTTTCTCGCGAATGGATGAGAAAATATTCGTCTCCTTTGCCTCTTAATGTAACTGAAAGATGAATGGAAAAGTTATAACTAGTAGGAATGCTGGTAGTCAAATATGGAAGTATCTCTGTCTTAATGAACTTTCTTCCCTGAGACAACGATTGGCCGTAAGAAAAAAAACTTTCGATACAAGACGATTATGGGATATAAGGGATTATCTTGCATACGTTTTGACGAGATGTACTTGGAGCAACTATCAGAATGCAGGCGACGGTAGAATGTACATAAGATGGGATGATCGAAATCATGGTTGATGCGGATAAACTTTGGGCGTATGGCGTGCAATCAACGGAGGAAGAGTGAAGAAGAGGGACGAAAGGACAGGAAAATGGCAGACTAACGGGTTCATTGGCCCGTGTGTCTCGAGCTTAATGCAGAATAGCAATCAATAATTATTACGAGGCCTCTTCTCTTCTTCCGTGGTCGACTAGAGCTTCGCCAAGCCGCCATTCGCTGAAACTCTCCATTACAGTTGTACTAAGATTTATAGTCGGAATACGATAATGACGATTAATTAGACTCTTTGGTGTGCATAAGGATAGTTATTCCGAAACAGAGAGAGAGAGAGAGAGAGAGAGAGAGAGAGAGAGAGAAAATGAGAGAAATTGAGCCAGTGAGAGAGAGTGAGAGGGGGAGGGGGAAAATAGTATAGTAGGCTTTAATAAACAAATGAGGGTGGAACTCTACCATCGATCGTGTCCTCTTTCGACTGACAAAACAAATAAAAAATGTCTTACTTTATAGATTTCTCGAAATAAAAAATTCGGGATTTTGTTCGTGTATATAATGTGATCATATACACGAACAAAATTGGTTATAATATTAAAGTGATCTTTGTCTCTTTCAAGGGTTTCATGATTCATTTGTTTTTAAGGACTGATGGCACTCTCATGTTTCAGTCAATGTTTTTGACATGACATTACTGATGTGTTGATCTCGTTCAGAGGGAGGGAGAGGGAGAGAAAGAGCGAGTGAGAAAGAAATAGAGGGTGAGAGAGGGAGAGAGAGAAGAGTACAGTGGTGGAAATAACTCGACAAATGTATTCACGATGTGTAACACGAACGTATCACCGACTCATGAGTTATAAATTGCACAGGGTGCTTGAATTATTCATGACTTCGAATGGTGCACGAACGTACGTACCGCTGCAGAGGGGGTCTACGAACGGGGTATGATGAAACCATGCTGTACGGTGGTGGAAGCCCGATTGATTCGTTTCGCACCTAGGCATCCTGCGTGAATGAGAAATTAAGTAATGCAGTCAACGAGAGAGCACACGGTTTCCACGCTTCCCCCTCTACTCCCCAGTGAAAGGGTATGTTGTGGAGTGCTCTCTTGCATGACCCGATCACGAGAATATCAGCACCCGGCATTCGAGGGTGAGAGTCACACTCTTTCCCTCTCTCCCACTCTTGACCTCTTGTTTCGCGTTTCTATGATAAATATATCCAACATGATATTGCACGAACATACTTCGATCTCGTTATGTTATTCTGTATATCAGAGTTACGTTCATATAGGCGAATGATAGAACAAAACTTTTGAGAAAAATGGAAACTTCAAAAAACAATCGCTGAGTTACAAAATTTAAGTCACTCTCATCTTTTTGTTTTATGGTTTCTGTTTATATTCAGCATTGTAAACCTATACAGATCTTGCTTCGTTAATGTAAAGGTTTTTTTAATGATGCATTTACCTTATCATTACAATTAAAATGTTCGATAGCACGATATATTTCTTAGCCGATTAAGGATAGCTTGAATTTCACTTTGTTAAATAGTTTCAATTGAAGTCGATCGAATATGAGCTCAAAATGATAATATTTTGGCCATAAATCACATAAATGAGGGTAATTGTTACGACCTCGCGGAAATGTTTTACCTCTAAATACACTTCGATTGATAAATACGCGTATATATATATAGGTATGTGTGTGTATGTGTGTGAGAACACCTGTACTCAAACACTGCTAGACTATAAACGTAGGACCTCAGGTTTTTGAGGCATACGAGCATCCTGCGATCATCCAACCGCGAACTATGTCGTGCGATCCCAATTCATGAATAAACTAATGGATACGCCGAATTTCGAATAAGGCAATACCTCTGGGAGACATGATCGATACGTCACATAAATATAGAACCTAATTGAGGTTTGAACGCACTCATGCGTGAAGTGTTCACGGTGGCAACGGTAGAATCAAGCCTGGCATGTCGCGTCTGTACAGAACCTGCATTTGGACCTTGTGTCTCAAGTTAAGGGGCAAATATAAAATAAAGACCGATCGAGTGTAATCAATTAGTCGGAGTGGAATAATATCGTGAATACGGAAAGAGGACTGAGCGCGAGTTGTGGATATTTTTTAATTCAAGGGTTGTTTTTTAACGATTATAAAATTATTCAATCTCTTAACTTTCAAGGGGGTTATTTTTCGACGCTGTAAATATTATTCAAGTATTTCGCATCCACGGGTATTGTTTTTCAACAATAAAAAGGTTATTCAATTATTTAACTTTCGGTAATGAATATTTGAAAGTAACGTCACTTTTGTAAAAACCGTAATGTCCAAAGTTTCTGGATGAGTCTGGCAGAAAAAAGGGAGCTTGTTAATCGAAACGAAATTCGATTAATTCCGATTAACTACAATCATGTATACCGCAAATATTTTAGTGTGGCCGGATTCCCTCGTTTTGCACGAATAGCGAATATTTCGCGCGAACTCGTTAAGTTACGCCAGAAATAGAAGGGTTTCGAAGAGCGAGAATATTTCAATAACGTGGCATGTAGTTGTTAAATCGTTCATTGTTCACTGTGAAACAATGGATTTACGTGGGCGTTAATAAAGGAGGATGGACTTTCTCTTGTTTTTGCGCCTCGAAACGGCCACTAACCACGACAGCTCGTCGAAAATAGTATGGAATTCCGTATTTAATTACGTACCGAAAATTTTCCGTCATGATTTTAAATCTGTGCACGAGATATTCTCGAAACAACCGACAGTCTGAACCTCCCCAATTTTGTTTTCAGTACAAAAGAAGATATATATAATTAACACGTAATTAACGAGGGACTCGGAGAAAAATATATCACGAATAATCGGATGCTGAAAGCTCGTACGAAACATACAATCGCGAAAATATCCGAAACCATTGAATAAAAATGTGTATGAAACTAAAAGGGAGACAGTCACAAAGTAAACCAAACAAATCCGTGCCGAACGGATAAAATGGAAACGAGCGACTGCGAGAACCTTTTTTATAGCATCGAAGGTTCCGAAGTCGGGTCAATCCAGTTGGGATATGGCGCAGATATTCGATATTATAAATCCATCGTGCGGAAGGGGGTGTCTGGGCGATAACTGCGAGGGATAGACACGTTTTACTCGTCCACTTTTACCGTGTACTCTCCAACCTTCTCCAGAGAGGAAGTTTATCAGAATTTCTAAGCTGCATCGGATGTAGTACACATGGTAGCGAGCCCGGAGGGGATTGGTGGTTTGGGGACTGTCTGTGAAGACCATGACACAATATGGTCCTCTCGTGTTGCAGCACGACCTGAGGAGAACGTCTAGGTATACGCGTTATATACACAGTACATGATATCGTTGCAACGATGTTGGGCACCGGAAGTGGATATGGCGTCGGTGTCATCCACGCGTCACGTACGATCGATCGACCATTTTCCACGTATATCCTTCTCACCGGCATTCTTTTCTCCTTCGTAATACACACCAGGACACCTAAACTTTATTAAGTACCACGAAAGCACGAGAGAAAACTCGACGAGCCGACTGTTATCGACTTTCCACGAACAGCATTCTCTCTCTCTCTCTCTTTAACCCGATAATATTTCCGGACGTAAACAGTTTCCGGCAACATCTTAAAATAATATCGTTAATTGGTATCTTTCCCAATTCGATTTCCGTCAGATTCGGCTCTCCTATTTCCGAACAAAATTGCATAATATACGGTTATCGAATTTCAACAGGGGGTAGTTTATTCAATGATAAAATTTACCACTTTCGGCGACTACCGACGTACCTAACGTCAACAACAACAAAAAGTGGATATTTCCTTTTTGATTCGGTCTCGTCTTACAAAAACGTGAAATCTTCGAACTTATCGGCGACCTTTTTAGTAATTCGAGACGAGTGGCTCGAAGCTGCTCCCCTCCAATTAATAACGAAGCACGCATTTGAGCGAGCTTACCGATGGTACAAGGGGTTGCTAATGCGATCGGGTGAAGATCAAGGGGCTACGGTTAATAACTTCATCGCGGCAACCCCTTGAGATAACAGCACCCTAGCTTCACCAACAGCAGCTTTCTCCCCTTCCTACATTCATCGAAGGGTGAAGAAGGGTACCCGTAGGGTGACGCAGAAGTTCCCGTTGCCCGCACGTACGTACAATATCGGACGATCGTTTAGACGTTTAAGTACCTTTCTCGAAAGCTATGCAGCGGCTCGTTATTGTACCTACCCCTCAAACTTTCTCCCACTACCGAACTCCAAAAATTCACCCCCTTCACGCGCGATCACGTTATCCAATAACGGCTAATCATTATCTATTCCACTATCTGGTACCATATATGTAGGCGTGTGTACAGTTACGCGGTTACCAGGGATGGGGGTCCCTACGGGATTAAAGAGATAATTTATTTGGCCCTTGCCTGCGGGCTGCAAATGGAAAATGTACACGAGAGATGAGTTTCAGTTTAATTGTCGAACCTACGAGTGTGCGTTACCGGCGAGACACGCGAGGATATTACGGCTTATTGTTCATAACCTCGAGCCCGCCATATTACTTTCACAAGTTTGCATATAAATAATTATACACCACTAGAACAAAGGGCCAACGGCGTATGACTTTCGTACAAGGGTTGAACGTACGCAATTCTCATTTTGTATCTCGATGAATTATAAACACGGTCGTCCTTGTGCGTACGTTTATTTAGGTATATAGTTATAGACTCTCGGGTATTCAAATCGATACTTGATACGTTTCGGCGTAATTAATCTGCAGGCCACAGGACCATTGTACCTTCGGCAAACGTGTACCTATAGCACGATGATTCCATTGATGATATTAATCGAGAATCTGAGCAATTATCTCGTCTAAACAAAATTAAACACATGCTATGACAAAGAAAAACAATTAAATACTAATTTTTATAAAAACGAAACACCCGTCAAACGTTTTTAAAATAAAGTTCAATATGAAGTGTAGTTTTTATGTTTTAACAATAACGTTTTTTTTCTAATTACAAATAAAAAGACACCAGAGAATAATGCAATTTCTCTATGTTCTATTAACGAAAACTACACTTTTTCAAATGCATTTCTCATTTTAAACTCACGGTGTGCTTTCAACAACTCCACCGAGAGTAGTTTTGTTGAAAGCACATGGCGGGATAATGCAATTTTTATCTGCTGTCCGCCCAGTGCGTCCGTCAACAATGAAATATTCCGTTTATTTTATTTCTATATTAACGATTCATTCTGTATTTTTCTCGTTGCAATCGTGCAAAATATACGATTCCATCGCTGGAGGCTTCCATAGTGGGAATGGGAAGGAGGGAGGGGGTACGATATTATGTTTATGTGTAAAAGTGGCGCGTAATGAAGAAAATATATGATCAAAATATGACGTGTGCGTGTGTACATTCCGAAAATAATAATTGCTTCCAACATCACTACGGCTAACATATATATAACGCAGAAATAAATGATGAAAAATTTACAAAAGCGAGTCATCTAGTCGACGTTCCTTACGAAGCAATTTCGACCGGGTAAACCCACCCATCTGTATTCACGATCTACGGGGATGCTTTCGACACTTTATCACCCGACAGTGCATTCCCCGGAACTTCTCGTTCGGACGATATATATCTATATGCCTCGGTATCCCGAACCCAGGCTGTCTATTTTTTCGGATTTCGATTTTGGCGACGTTTAGGTGTAAAGATACTATTTTATTTGTAACGCACTTTACCGATATTATTCGTATCGCGACTAAAATTATGGAAATTGTGAATTAATATCGGTCGATTAAAATTCAATGAGGTCGAGTAAATCGCATCCAATAATACACATAATTTGGGACTATTTCAGGCTTGTTATCGAAATTATGAATTATAAATTATAATTTTATTAAAGATTTTTAAATTGACGTATAGGTCAAGCAGGCGAACGATTTAACATTCCCAATATCGTATTATACTTTCAATGTTTATTTCGATTTCTGCCGGAACGAAGAATTTAGCTTTCTGTAATTATTGGAATATCGACGTTTCTTATTGGTTTGGTAATTAAACGGACCATACTTTTCCTGCTCGTTATACACAAATATAACGTTATTTCGACCTGTAACCAGGAGAACGATTTTCGCGGCACGATTATTCGGAAAAATTGATCGATCGAATGATCGGGCAACAATTCGTTCTTTCACAGGAAATTTCGTGTGACTGATTACATTACTCTATTATTCGAGACTATGCAACGCTGACAAATTCGAATGCGATAGTGGATACCTATCAGCGACTGGGACGAGGGCGAATGGACAAATGATTGCGGTTGGCTTTCGTGTGTTCGAGGAAAGTGCACGATGAACATTGGGGTGTGCGATGTATGATAAGGCTCAGCATTTTATACTCGAAGCGTTCATTACTTGTTAATTGTCGGTAAACTCATTTAGCTGACAGGGTTTCCGCCGTGTATGTTGTTTCGATTGCGAGAATTCGAACATTGCTTGAAAACGTCACGGGGATAAAGAAAGAGAAATACACAGGATGTCGGTTAGATATTCGTGGGTAGGTGCATATGGGACATTCCAGCTTTAATCTTCCAGCCTCCACGAAATGAAAAAGTTTTTATTTCATGTACACTATTTTATAACACTCGTTCGAATCAACCGGTATGCGTGTTTTTGGTTTTTATTTCGTATCCTTCTGACACCGGATTTGCCAAAAACCGAGCACGAGGACGCAATACTCGTTTTTTGTTGAAAAATGAAACAAAAACCATGAAAATGATCAGTTTTGCCGGTCAAAAGATCGAAAAATTAATATTGTTTCATTGTTTTTCAACTTTTGACCTGTAAATTGTTAAACAAGAGTAAACGCGGATATAACATTCGTATTCTACGTGAAGTTTTCATTTCCTTTCTATAAAATGATTTCAAGGTAAAAAGTAAACCCACGTGCCGTATTTGGCAAAAATTCTATTTTCGAGACGGAACGTCCTATATATAGCCTAAAGCACGGAATTTCCGAAGCGGAAAGCACCGCGACAGTATAAGAGCCCGTAGGCCGGAGGTGGAACATATATCAGAGGGCCGCTCTGGGCTTGGGTTCTCAGCGACGGTGTTAACTGTTAAGTAAGCATCCCGAGGGATAGAGAGATGGTCCGGGTGAGATCTCTCTCTCTCTCTCTCTCTCTCTCCCCTGTTCTCCGAACTCCTCCGACTCTCTCTCTCTCTCTCGTTCTGCCAGTGTCTTTCTCTCTCCTCGTTCTCAAAAGGATGTGATTCGGGTTAAGAGGATACGTATATGGGAACTTTCACGTAGTCGGTGATAGCGTAGTATAAAGCTAATACTCCCTCTTGCTCACTCGCTCCGCGATACGTGCGCGAGGATAGAAGGGAGAAAAAGAGAGAGAGAGAGAGAGAAATGGAGGGATCGCATTGAGATGAATTTCCCTCGTCGCGTTTCCTCTCCCACTCTGGGGACCGTTTCACGCCTAATCTCCGCAACGAGAAGGATCAAGGGAATAAATTCACTGTTCAATAGATTCCACCGACTGGATAACACGCTCCGCTCTGATTTTCCCTCCGATCTTCGATACCCCCTTAACCTTTTCGTCTTTTCTCTCTTCTATTCGGCCCCTTCTCAATTCTCCTCTCCTTTGTCCTAAAATACACTGTAATTCACCGATAAGGCAAGCATTACCGGACGAGAAGACGTGCCGACGAAGTGTGAAAATTCGAAAATTCGTCCCTCTTTCTTTTTTATTCCCCAGATGCCGAGGAAAAAAGATAATATTAGCGGGTAAAAAAGTCGTATCGTCTAATTCGGCGATTATGACGAGTTCGCTCTCGTTCCTCGGTTCGACTCGATGGTTGCACCGATAGATCGAGGCACCCAGATAGCAAGAGACCAGCGAGATTGACCCATTTCACGTACGATTTACTAAGGGTTGATACACGGTTTGGAAGAAAGGGAGAAAGAAAGACAGAGAGAGAGAGAGAGAAGAAAAAACGACGGTCGGCGAAAGACCCTGAGTAATGCCCGTTTTCTTTTTTTTGTTTCTTTCCTCCAAGGCGGACTTGAAATAAATCGTGAGGGCGTTTTTTTTATCCACGAACACGAGCTCTCGGGGGCACCCACTTTCTACCGAAAATTGGGTCTTTTGCGAAAACGAGAAGAAAGAAGAAGAAGAAGAAAAAAAAAGAAACGAATCCAGCCTTCTCATTATATAAATCCGTCAGGGTGAATCTTGAGGGTGCGATTTCATGGGAAAAGAAAACCGCGCGATGCTTCGCGGCGATAGCATCTTGAAAGAGTAAGTCATAGACGAGCTTATACGTATACGTGGTAGCTGTACGAAGGAAAATGAAAATAATATGCAAGGGAGATCTCGGGTGAGCAATGAAATTTGAGTGAGTGGAAGGACGAAAAAGCTCACGAAGAGAGAGGGAGAGAGAGTGAGAGAGATAGTCGCGCGTTATCTCGACGAAGTTTTCTCTCTCTCTCTCTCTCTCTCTCCCTCCCTCCCTCCCTCCCTCCCTCCCTCCTGCTATTTCCTGGACTCTCTTTCGCGAGAGACTTTTGCCTTCTCGCACGCTCGTCTCGCCTCTCAGCCGAAGGACGGTACAATAATTTACCGTAATGTACTCCCGTGACAGGGGCGCATCTGAGTTGCGTGGCGGTGGACGAGCGAGAGGGGGCTTACGGGGGCCACGGAGAGAGAGAGAGAGAGAGAGAGAGAGCGACATAGAAAGAGCGAGAGTAGGGGGAGTAGTTACTCTGATTTGCAGCTGGACCTTTCTTCCTTCTTTTGACGATGCCTCATCCGTGGCCCTTGGGAGACATTTCGGGCCGTATATGCGAGAGGAAAAGCACGGGAGCGTTATTTCCCTGCTGGAGGAGACAACGACGATGAGGAGATGAGGGAGGGTGAAAGTCAGACAGAAGTAAAGGGAAACGAGAGAAGGCGAGAACCTCGTTCTCGTTTCTCTCTCTCTCTCTCTCCTCTCTCTCCAGAGATCGTCCGGCCCGAAAATAGTTCACCCTTTTTCCCACCCTCGGTGTCACTTAAAGTGTTATGTGCCCGGGGTTGGAAAGGAAACCTCATGTCGCCGGGGAGTTGCTTTAATTGGCGAAATCGTTTCGGACGACAGTTCCAAGCGTAGAGAGTAATGAAAATAATTATGGTTGAAAAAATATATATAAAAAAAAAACACACACACACACACATAGACAGACGAGCGGGCAAAAAATAATTCAAAGAATCTCGAGAGTGAAATTGCAGGCAACGGCAAAGGAAATTCTCCGCCGGTCTGTGCCAAGCCGTGCAACGTTGGAAAGTTAATCACGAAGCTTTTTACGAAGACAATCGGTAAATAATAACGTCCCGGGTATAAGTATAATAACGTTGCGTTTACCGTACCTCTCGATGGAAAATCGAATCGATAATGATTTTCCGAGGTAAAAGCTCCGACGCTGTATACGTATAATGAAGTAAAACGTTATCGCCGTGAACCGAAGGGGGCTCTCCGCCACTATGAATGTAAAGCCCTCGACGGCGTGCGCCTCTCGACAAAATGGCGGTGTGGCAAACGCGACGCAGGGAGGGGAGGGGACGAAACCTCTCTGTTTTACCGGTCGAGAAAGAGCTATATAACGCGCGTCGTGACTCTTTACTCAGGGTGGATTTCCTTTTTTTCATCGATTCCACATTGTTCTTTTTTCTTTTCTTTTTTTTGTTCGTTACGGTATCAACCGAACCCCGATGAAATTTATCGTCGGAGAGGTCACAGCTTGGTTCGCCATGAACCGGGGAGTTCCGTCGTCGGGACATGCCAATACGACTGATCCGGCGAGAGAGGCATTCCATATATATATGGAATGCTATATATATATATATATATATATATATATATATATTTATATATATATATGTATATATAGATGTAGGTATGGCTCTTTTTCGTTCGCTCTTGTTAGTTTGCAGAACGTTTCGGAGCCTGAATCGATCCACCAATATACCCCATTCGAGCACTTTCTCTCTTCGCTACTACCGAGAGATACATGGTCCGCATTTGAGGCTTCCGATCGCTGTACACAGGGTATGAGCTTGCGAGAGGGCACGTTCTCACTCCGATACGTACGTGTACGCTCGAAGCCACGGGGGTAGACACGTCACCACTAGAGAAATGAATAAAGTTTTAATAAAAAAAAACATTCGTTTAATTAGTTTTTATAATTTTACAGTCAATGACAAAAATATGTTTCTCGTATCGAATAATTTTGATAAATATTGCAAAATTTATTGCGAGGATTTCATTAATTTTTTTATAATTTGTACGTGACGATGTCGAATCGATAATTATGAAATAATGGCTGATATTATATTTTCAATTGGGTTGAAAGGGATCAATACTACCGGTGACGGAAATTGTAGCCTGGAAAGTTTTCGTTTGCACAGTAGTGAAGAATATTGTAATCGAAGATCGTTCAAATGATTCTAATGATTCGGAGGTTAAATACAAAATTGTTTTTATCGAATGATGTCAATAAAAATCGCAATATTTCTTGGCACAAAAATCCTTAATAAAATTAACCTCTTTCTATTTCCCCGTATTTTTATTCGCAGTCATTCGTACCGCCGCGACAGTAATTGTGAAATAATGGGCTGATATATCATTTTCAATTCGATCATAATCGATCAAAGCTGTCAGTGGCAAAAATCCGTGTACTCGAAAAATTCCCACCGGCGACAAAATAGCATCGAGAAAAAGAATCACAATGGGTGCCGGGCTAAGTTATAATTCTCGCCGTTGACACGCCCGAACGAATGAATGGACGCGGAGAGAACAGCGATGCATAAAAAGAATAGTTATAAAAAAAAAATAAAAAAAACCTGTCGAAACGATCGAAAAAATGTGAACGCTGCAATTCAGAAAGTCCAGAAAATATCGGAGACGAAAATGTATAGGTGGTAGTGCGAGTAAGAGCGAGAGGGCGAGAGAGAAAGAGAGAGAGAGAGAGAGAGAGAGCGCGAGGGAGCGAGAGAGGGAGGAGCGAAGAGTGCGAGGGATAGATAGAGGGAGACAAAGAGAAAGAGTGAGAGCGCGATAGAGAACGAGAGAGGGAGAGAACGAGGGAAAATGGTAGAACTTGCAAAATCCAATTTGATGACTCGATACACATCGCTGAGCGCGAGCTTCGCTAAAGTAATTATTAACACCAATTGCATTGTAATTAAACATCGTTCTCCCCCAGCGGTACAGCATAACATACAGCAGTAGCAATATAGCCAGTAGCATTCACAGAGGTTTGCTTCGTTCCCTTATTTCTCGTCTGTTCAGGCGCTTTGTGCTCCTCCACGCACACAACAAAACTGTCCCAATCTCTTTTTTTTCTCTATCATTTTTTTTGTATTTTCATTTCTCTCTCTCTCTCTCTCTCTCTCTCTCTTACACACATACACATACACACATTTTCGCACGGACGGAAGTATATCCATTTTCGTATATAAAAAGATCCCAGGTTATTCCCACGTTGCTTTTCCGCACCGCAAATAAAAAAATTATTCAATTTTCCTTTCACCTTCGTTTCTTTTTTTTATCATCGCTATTATTTATTCTTTTCACGCGTGGCACGAAACTACACGACGATACTTGCCTTCGTGAATTCATATTCGTTACGTATCGGCCCTATCTTGCGAAAATGGGACTGCGTATATGTATATACGTTATATATGTATAGAAAACCGAGAGAAGCTGTACGCTGTTCGGAAGATATATAGTCCGAGTACGTAGTTATGCTGATATGTAACAGACCGCGTATATATCGAGCGCATATTTTTCAAGAGTGTCGAATCTGAATGAACTGGAAAAATATAGGAGGGCAACACATATACATTTGCACACGAGGAGATAGAGATAGAGAGAGAGAGAGAGAGAGAGAGAGAGAGAGAGAGAGAGAGAGAGAAAGAGGGAGGGAGAGAAAGAGCTCTCTCGGGTGAAACTCTCGTGAAATGAATATTTCGATTTCGATATCGATGGTCGACACAGTTACCCCCTGGGAAATGAAGCCGTATATGACGCTGCACCCGCTCACGTGTAGGTATACGAATGGGAATTGGTGGTGAAAAAAAGAAGCGAACGAGGTTGAACGTTGGGAGTAGATGGCGGTACGGGAGTTGGGAAGGGCCAGGGGAGGTCATTTTGGCAGGTTCCTAATTACTAGCTCCCCGAACAGCAAAATGATCAATTCGCCCCGGCTTGCTCGTACTCCGCACCTCACTTACATATATATATATATATATATACGACTGTACTAGAAGTTTATACTCTATGTACTAGAGAAAGTACATGTACATATATATATATATATATACAGATTTTATATAGGTATAATATCATAACGCGATTGTATTTCTAGCTCTAGGCGATCGAGGAGAATTTTTTTTTTTTCGTTTTGTTGCGTTTCGTTTTATTTTTTTCATTTTGTTTTTTTTTTTGCGTGGCGAACGCCGACGCACGGTACCTACCGTGATCCGATTAACGCCCCGAAGGGGTAACGATCGCGCAACGGAATTCGCTACCTCGCTCTCTCCGACACACGAGCGCAGGTGTATAAAGGAACGTGGGGTAACTCGGGTCAATTACCGGTTCGAATTTTTTTTATTTTCGCTCCATTTTTGAGAGCCACGACAATAAAACACTCTCGTTGCGTCGCGTCATCATGGTAGATGCAAATGTCTACCACTCTACCATTAGACTGCTTTTTTTTCGCACTATTTTCCTCGCGGTCTTTCATGCGCCAGATTGAGCTCGGAACGGAACAAGCTCTGGCTGAGGGAAAGACCTTGGCCCACGGGGCGGGATCTGTCGGGATGAAAAAAAAAAACGTACGTGACAATAAAACAGAAATCAACGGTGAGAATAATTTGATCTGTTTGTGGAGATAAAGAATGGCACTATCGCGTGATAAATTTTAATTTCAATTATTCATTTTTAAAATTAGAAAACAAGTAAGCAATTGGGACAATTTTAACGAATCCGCTTTCGGCGCACTTTAATTATTTAAATATACTAATTCAATTGTTTTTCCTTGTCTCTCGCGTGAATGGAATTTTATATTTTGCGAAACTAAATTCACGATTTTGTATTAAACTCGTTTCGTCCATTTTATATCGCCTCGAACCTGACTTGCCCCTGACTCGATTTACCCCACCTGCCCCCGGCTGTGAAATATTTGTTTTTTTTTTCATCTCGCTTGGCGCAACTGCAGTGTGCATATTCTGGCTCTCGTGAGCACTCGATGCTCGCCCGCGAATCCACCATATGTGTGACTACGTGCATCTACCCCTCGCCTCACCAGCCCCCTCCCCCTAAGCCCGTCCCATCACGACGAGCTGGACTAATGATTTTTTCATTAAAATCCTCGACCGAGGCGGTTCCTTTCGCTCTCTGGTTATTACGAAACTCGACCCTCCCATGCCTCCTCGTGCAGATTCAGCGAGCTCTCCGCCCACGAACCACTCCACATTATCACCCAGGGACCTCGCCACTCCGTATATACGCATCGTTCTATAGCTCTGTGATACCTGGCTACCTAAATTATTCTTCGAAAATGCATAAAACGAAAATTACATGAATCGGATCGAAGACTTGCCGAAATTTGATTTATTCACATTTGAATACATTTCGTTGGGGTTGAAAGAAATCGAAAAAAATATATTAAATTATATTAACGCGTCGCGCATGAAATAAATTATTTCGTTACGTTACGAGGGACATGCGTTCGTTCGAAAATTCTGAATAATTAGTTGCACTCGTAATTAAATGCAAATTCTCGCATGGACAAATTAAATCATATTGTTTGATGATTTTCTCGATACATGTATTTACATTCCTAATAGTGAATATAATATATATATATATATTCACTATTCGAGAAAATCATCAAACAATATGATTTAAGTTGTATCCATATATATATATATATATATGGATACAACTTCAAAATAACCGCTAAGAAAGGATTTTTTGAAATTCCATCCCTAAAGGCGTAAATTGGGGCATATCTTATTTTTTTCATTTATAAGACAGTTCCGTGACTGAGTGACAACGCACAGACCAAACCGCTGGACGTAATGGGCTAACATGCTAACAGTATAATGACATGGATAGACGCTAACGATAAGACAGCATTTTTTGAAATTCCGTTCCTAAGGGGATAAATTGGGACGTATCTTATTTTCTTTATAAATAAAACAGTTCCATGACTGACTGACAGACAACGCACATACCAAACCGCTGGACGTAATGGGCTAACATGGTGACAGTGCATTCCTATAATGGCATGGATAGACGTTAAGACAGTATTTTTTGAAATTCCATCCCTATTAAGAGGGTAAATTGGGACATATCTTATTTTCTTCATATATGAAACAGTTCCATGACTGACCGACAGACAACGCACAGACCAAACCGCTGGACGCAATATGCTGAATTTATAAGAAAGTTCTCTAGAGCGCAATTACATTTTGACATTTCCACAGTCTCATGAATTCCACGCGAAGAAAGTCACGGCAATAATTATAACTTCGTATATATATTTCCAAAAAAAAGTAGTACATTAATACAGAATTCCACATGAACGAAGGCGCGGGTAAAATCTAGTATATTTATATATGGATACAACTTCACGATAAGCCCTTCTCGCGATTGACTGCGCACTCGCCGTGTACGATCGCGAGACGTAAAGTTCATCACGAGAGCACACCCCGAGACTGCAGCAAAGCGTCCCAAAGAGAGGAGAGTCAACCATCGAGAGTTGTCCCTCCGATCGGAAGTCCGGTTCCACCGGACCACCTTCTATTCGGGCCCGAGCAACGATCGCGACAGGGTCGACCTGAATAAGTTTCCCCGAGAGTTTCGCAAACCTGGATGAAGGTATAGCTATATATATATGCACTGTGTAGTTGTGCACTGGCAATTCGAGTCGACTTTGGTCCAAGAAATATATATATATATATCGTTATTTGAACCGAAGTTGATCCCAAATGTTGATCGAGCAGAATATCCGTCTCTGCATATATTCATATGGGCAAATCGTCACCATGGCGATTTCACAAATACCCTCGGATATGCCTCAAACCGATGATAAAGGCTGGAGATATAAAGTGGACGTGTGAATTAAGAGAGAGAGAGAGGGAGGGTGGAGACATTGAATGCAAAGCGACGCATCGGTAAATGTCGAGTGGTCTTTGCGCACAATCATCGTTCCAACAAATATCTGTAGGGAGGAGATCATGGAGAGTACCTCGACCCTCTCATTTCCTCTCTCTCTCTCTCTCTCTCTCTACCTTTCCATCTCTCTCGAGCGTATGCGCACACGGTGGTTAACCGCATAATCGTGGCAATGCACAGTTCATTGCCATAAAGCGACCGTGGATGCCCGCTATTCATTAGTTAGATGGGTGCGCCTATATGAGCTTTAGGACAGGAACATGCATATGCAATCCTTTAGAATATATATATATATATATATATATATATATATATATATATATATATATATATATAATATTATACATATATATGTTATACATATATAGTTGTGGCTGCTGTAACGGTGTTGTAGTCTGTTGGCCCAGACACCGGACGTTTCCGACCTAGTCCACTTGCCAATTTCAACGATTATTTGTTCGGAATGATAATGCGACCTGCCTCGCCCTCGTGCTCGCTCGAAAATACAAAAACACATCTACACGCACACACGCACACACATAAACGTCTCCGGGAATTGTCCGGTTTTCGAAAGGTCCGAGAGAGGGTCTAACACGACAAACGTCGCTTGAATGTAAATATCAATTTTTGTTTTATCACGAGAATTGAAGCGAATCTTCGTTCGAGCGTGCACGAAGTAGTACGAACGTTTTAAGTCAGACGGCGATGTTGGAGCGAGAAGGAGATGAAGATAGGAGGAGGGACAGGGAGGAAGAGGGAGGAAGAGGGAGATAGAGCGAGAGAGTGCTGGGAGGAAGACGCTGGGCCGATCAATATATCACTGTGATGGAAGCCGACGCCTCGGTAGCTTTCCCCACTAGCTTTTAGCTCTCGTGACATACAATATATATATATATATATATATTGTATCCATTCATAACTGTATTTTCCACCCACGTTTTGCAACTGCTGTCGAATTTATAACCGAATATATCTATATACGCGTGATTGAAAATCGACCGACTTATTACTCCGATGTTTCTTTCATGAACGAATTACCTTTTTAAAAAATTGTAATTCACTCAAGTTTGCGAGAGGGACAGAACGAACAGCGACTCTTGCCCCTCTCTCACTCTCTCTCCCTTTCTCTCCCTCTCCCTCTCTCTCTCCTTTGATAAACATATATGTTGATATATATGTATTCAAGTGAAAAACTGCACGATGTTGAAACACACGTTAATAAATCACGATGATCTCAGAGATCCTCGAGCCAAGAAAAGAAAACAGAGTAAGACAGACGGACAGACAGGGAAAGAGAGAGAGAGAGAGAGAGAGGTAAAGAGAGAGTTCGTGACTATATAAGGAAAAACAATTCAATTTTTGCATCTCGCTATATTTCAATGCCACTTCGACACACGATGTATTAGACTTTTTAGTCTGTCTGCCGACCACTCGTTCAAACCCTCCGCTTCCACTCTCTCGCACTCCGCCCTCGGGCACTACTCGTATAAATTTCGCGTGGACTCATCTTCTCATTCTGCTTTCCACCTACTTCGTAGAAACGCTCATGGTGGAAAAGAGAGTTTCTTCTTGAGGTACATCCCACTCGGGCACGTACTATATATATATGTATATATAGGTTCTCTCGGAGGCAAGTGCATTCGTGATCCCAGAGTTTTCTTCGCTTGGCGATATGAACCATTCCGCATCCTTGAAGTATATATTCGTGTAATACACACACCTACATATATCCTTACATGTATAAACATGATCTATATATATATATATATATATATATATATATATATAGAGAGAGAGAGAGAGAGAGAGAGAGAGAGAGTATATATGTATAGACGCAGTCTAATCCGTGCATCTGCTGCATAAATATAGAGTACAGTATATATATTGTACGCATCGGTGTGAGTACAGAAAATTATATATTTTTACATGTGCAGGGTCGGTATATACATGGAAAGGACAGGAAAGGGGAGGGTGAGGAGAGCTCAGAATCCTCTCGCTCTCTCCGACTCATTCGCTCTCTGTCTCTTTTTCATGAAAGTCTCTTCTCTCAGTTTCCTTCTACATCCTGTTCGTGTGTCCTCATCGTGTCTTCCACGCGTCAGCCCACAGAGAGAGCAAGCTCTCCTGACACTCTTGGCAAATTTCCACTATACTCTCTCTCTCTCTCTCTCTCTCTCTTTGTGTCCCAGCATCACGCCCGCGTTGCGGGGACGACCCCGGGAGCGCGAAATCCGAAAGTCACCGTCATCGCCCCATCCCTTTTTCCCTTTCTCGCTCCTTCGGTCTCTCTCACTCTCTCTCCCTCCCTCCATCTTTACCTCTTTCCGTATCTTTGTCTGTCTGTCTGTCCGTCTGCGCGTGTGTGTCTCTCTCTCTCTCTCTCCCCCTCTCTCCCGTTTCGTGTCAACTACGAGGGTTATCCGTTGTTTCGGAATAATTGTTTCCTATGGGTGCTGCGCTAAGCTCGGCTAGGGGCTTCTCGTCGTATACACGCGACACGTTGAACGACGGAAATCTCGCCCGACGATTGTACGAGAATGTAACACGCAGGAAGCTTCCGCAAAAAGGCCGTGGGAATAAGACAAAGTGATTCGTATATAGGCGTGTTGCATATTATAAATAAATTTATGAGTCGTGTGAAATAAGTTTAGTAAAGACGTTTTAAACAAAATTGTTCGCTCGAAAGACGAACATTATTGAAATAGCGTATGATTAATTTTACGTAATAAATTAATAAAAATTATACTTTCCTATATTTTAAGACCATCCGAGCTTTTTTTAAAAAATTACAAAGTCTAGAAGCCCAAAAGAGGAATACAAAATTCGTTGTATTTTAATTCATCATCGAAAAAAAAACTCGACGCTCTTTAATTTCAGTAAACGCAACGAGCAATCTAATAAAACTTCGGAGTGCTCGATAAAACCTCGGGCATGGTAGTTCTCGCAACGAAAAAAAAAAAGAAATAAGTCGATTAATTTTCGTCCCATATTTCCCTAATTTACTTTATATCGCTGAAATCTCGCGCACGGGTCAATCCTAACGCTCGCTCGATACTCTCGTCGTGTTTCGTTGTATGTGTGTATAACGGACGTGATTTTGTTCAATTTGGTCCAAACGCTTCGCTCTTCAAAAAGTGTTGCTACACGTTTGCGTGCAAACGCTACTCGTTCGCGCGCAAAGCTGGACGCTGAATATAAAAAAGATAACAAAACAAAGAACGCGAACGCAGTTTGTGTGTGTGCGAGAGAGAAAGAGAGAGAAGCGTGACGTTCGAAAACAAGCGCCAAACTGTGATACTTCGACGTTCGTGCTTTCGCCGGAGTCGTTATACGCCCAATAACAGTTTAACCGAACAACCATCCCCTGAAATTAAACTCGATGTGCGTACATCGTTTTGGACTCCAGTCTTCCGTCCCTGTAGGTGACACCGCAAATTTTTTAACGCCTGCGCAACGATACGCGCGACGATTAATGGGAAAAAACAAACAAACAAAATGAAGGAAAATCCATACCCGTGGCCTCAAAGCATGATTTGTTTCCGCCCGTTTTTACCAACTCGATTTTACTTTTAGCGCGTGTCGATAAAATATTTGTCTCTTTCATTTCGTTTCGTGTAACTCTTCTAGGCCGGATACACATTTTTCAATGTCCACGGCGATAAAAATGAAATTCGTCCGGTTTCAATTTGAAGGAAAATTTCATCGTGTTTTCGTTGATTTCGATTGTTTTTTTTAAGACTCCGATACGAAATCTTATGGGCGAATCGAACGAATAGAATTTCGATCAATGCGAGTAATGGCTCGATATGTTTCGACGTGAGATGAGAAACGATTTTTGGACGTGGGTGTGGGGAGGGCGGTCGTTGAATGTACAATTTCACAAATAGGACATTCTCGTATGCTTTGTTTATGCATAAATGGGGAATTTTACGTCAATTCGAAAAGCCGATTGATATTGAAATTTTGAATACGACGAAAATTCTCCCTGTTTCATTCACCTGTTACCATAGAGAAAATGCAAATTATACAAAAAAAATTGCCATTTCACCCGACAGATTTCGCTCGTGTAATTTAGGTAACTTTTAAAACCTTGTCTTTCTCAATCGGAGGATAGTTCGTTTTATTCGGATTATTATTTTTTGTTTTCGTTATGACAGTCGCTTTCAAAACGTGAAAAAAACATATCGCGTGTTTATCGATCCGACGAGCCGATTCCAAACTACTCTCGATGGGAAGAAAACGCATATTCACCAATTGTCAAAAATTAATGACTGTAATTTCTCGACCAAAAGCATCGGAAAAATGTTTAAAAATCGAAGGTTTGTTTGTGAATAGGCACGTCAAATAGCCGGTCGTTTTCAATCGAATGGAAAATAGTAAGGTCGATGGACTTGTCGAGTTAAGATGGAATGCATTACACATAGAAACAAAAGCTCGTCCCTCGATAGCCAGCGTTAGACGAAAGCTTTTTGAAAGCTTTCCTGACCATCGAATTTCCGCATCCCTATTTATCTTTTATACACAGACACACCCATGCATATGTACAAGGGGGATGCTCTTGAGTAGCGAAAAGGCAAAGTCCATAAGAGCAAGTAAGACAGAGAAAAGGAAAAAGGTTGACCCAGAAGAGGGCGACCGAAGGGTTGTGCAGCATTTGCGAAGAACGCCCTCTCACGAA
The DNA here is from genome assembly GCA_951802705.1 of Netelia virgata. NCBI lineage: Eukaryota > Metazoa > Arthropoda > Insecta > Hymenoptera > Ichneumonidae > Netelia > Netelia virgata. The sequence continues at coordinate 11,141,405 of OX637865.1, read as the reverse complement.
ATCCTCGAAAAGTGGCATAGATTCCTATTATTGGTCTGGTCGGGGCACCACCTGCGTTTCCTTTATAGAGTCGATCGAAGACGAGAGGACGAAGGAGAACGAGAGAGAGCAAAGGGCGAAAGAGAGAGAGAGAGAGAGAGAGCAAAAGGGACAGAAGATACGACGGTAAAAGCAGCAAAAGCAAAAGTACTTGTAAGGACTCTTGGTATTATTCGAGAATGCTCCTTGTGGCCTCTTCCCCTTATAACGTTAAAGTCTCCCTCAGGTCGTTGTCCCACCTCTCGCCCTCGATCCCCCCCCCCCACCACCCCCTTCATCGACTTGCCACCCTGCCAAACGACAAGAACCTCGTATATATAACATTCGTGTTAAGATCCCTTTCCATTCCTCATGTTCTCCCACTACGACCCTACCAATAATAGGACTGTGGCTATTAGCGTGCCGCAGCGCTAAATTGACGCTTGAAATTGCGAGGATATTCCTTCGTAGCTGTAATAAACGTTCCTTTACTTTAACCGGCGACACTTTCATATCTCTCTCTCTCTCTCTCTATATATATATATATATATATGTATATATATATATATATATATATATATATATATATATATATATATACCTTTAAGTACATATGTTCGTTTTACATACCCTATATATATATGGGTGTATGCGTGTGAATGTGTGTGTCACTGTATACAACGAGAATCCCCCTAGAGGTTGTTCGTCAGTTTTCTCCAAGAATATATCTCATTATTATTCGGTTCTTGTACCGGGGCTTACGAACCTTTCGTAGACACCGATCAAGAGCGTAATTTTTCATGTCGAGAACGCCTTATGTGCTTCTTGCACTAATACTGGCCCAGATATATATAGATTTTTTCTTTATGTATTATACGCCTATATATATATATATATATATATATATATACAAATAAGTATGAAGGAAGGAGTGAAGAAGAAATCTATGAATTTACCTTCCTGTCGAACGTCACGTACCACAACCATTTGACATATATAACCATTTTTACATATATAGCGACAATATCGCGAAAGACGGGAAACGCTTATTTGCTGAATCGCAATTTTTTTTATACAGAATCACTTCTCATCCATTCCTGCTTCGAAACGATGAATTCATTTTACCGACATAAATAAATATATAAATATATATATATATATATCGCAATGTTATTTTATTTCGGTGACATACTTATAGTGATTAAAGAAGAATAATGTGACAAAATCGAAATAATTGATGGTGAACAATTTATCACTGGGAATTTATGAGTTTGTGCTCGATATACGCATAGACAATTTTTGATACTTTATTCGCCCCACCGATATTTTTCGAGCGAATTTTTATTATACTTGCTTTTTGATAAATGAAGAATTATTTAGTCGGGGAATTTTCGTGAATGACTGATAAGTAAGTGATATATACAAACGGGCGAGTCGCGTTATCGTATGATGTACACGCTCGTTTGTAAACAAAGTATCAAACAAATTTTTGCCATTATTATTCGTCTTGATTCATGCATCACTATTTCCTTTCCTCGAACTTCCGGCGGTGCCGCCGCGACCGCTCGAGGCGTTCATCCGTGTTGGTCGCGGTACGCGCCCGAGTAGCTTTCGCCGAGTCGTAAATAGTAATCACGCGTGGAAAAGCCACGACCGAAGATATAAATTCATCGGTGCTCCGGTCTCAACCCCAACCCTCTCTTTCTCTCGACCCCAACTCTGTCCCCCTCTCACTCTCTCTCTCTCTCTCTCTCGCCTTCTTTTTATATGGCGGCATATAAAGTACGAGTTAACGAGAAAATACAAGGCTAAAGTTGCAAATGAATTCAGAGAGTGAAAATTTTATATTATGCTCGTACGACAAAACTATATCCAGTGGGATATTGATTATAAGTGTTTCGTTAACCGGCCACCGTTTTCCACGGGGAGGTTCCCTTGATTCGGGTCAAAACTCCCGAAAATTAAAGCCAACGATGCAAATGAGGGAGCGCAATGTTTTTATGACGTAGTTGCGTACACGTTGGACCGAGCTTCTTTGCGGTGATTGATCGTAAACAAGGTTCTTTTTTTTAATTTAGCGAAACGCGAATAGTTCCGAAATTGTTTTTCTTCTTTTTTATAGCTCGATCATATTTTTTTATTCACTTTTTACCACCATCTGAATTTTTTTACAATTGTTACGTCGTCATTGTCGTAGTAAATGTTCTTTCGTCGCTACGTGGTTGAGAAATAAAAAGTTATTCAATTAGCCAGTAATATAAACAGTATAAACAAAAATTATTACTAACTTTAATAAATTTCTGTTTTTTAAATTATAGTTTTTTCTATTATGTATTCAAACTTGGAAATTTAGACATGTGTATTGAATATTCATTATTATTTAGCAAATATTAAATATTTATTGATTCAATTTATTATAACACGAATTTAAAACAATAATAATAAAATATACAAAATAATGGAATAAAATGTAAAGAATAATGATAAAAATAATAATAAGCGATAGGATATTAGCGCGCAAACGGTATGAAACAGTAATCACGTTGAATGCCGAGAGAACTGTACGAGGATTGTAAGAAGGGGTGGGCAACGAGGTATACGAGAAAGGTAGAAGTTGCGAGAGATACGTGACAGTTTGGCGGAGAGGCTTGGTTCGTTCTCGGCATATGTGGAGTGCGTGACTGGTCTCGAGGGCGAGATGTCACGGAACCGTGGAGAAAGAGGGCCGAACCATTTACCCTCTCCGGCGTGGCCTCGAGACGAAGGAGGGCTGGAGGGGGGAGAGGCCAAGGAGGTCAGAAAAGGATGATGACTCTGTCCTGAGGGAGATTAAAGGTCCCCGTTCTCATTTATGATCTTATGCAACGTGCGCGCAATATTATATAACCGGATAGGCGTCGGAGCGAAAAAGAGTGAGAGAGGGAGAGAAAGAGAATACCGGCATCGCATATTAAACGCCGGTGAGAAAGACTTATCTTATAACATGTCTCTAGAGTGGTTGATACTAAACCATTTTTTAACACAGATCTTCGAGGTATTTAAACCACGTAATTATCAATTATTTATGAATATTACGGCGATATCAGCGTCAAAAAATGAACTCATATTTTTTTCAATCCGTAAATTGCGGCATCTTCGAAATGTAATTAAAAAAATTGTATTTTTAGAAAAAACAAATAGGATGTAGGTATCTACGCTTATACTAAATTCCATAAGCGAGGCATAATCTTTTGTAGTTTTTTTATTATATTTTTCCATTTTACGAAAAAATACGTTAAAAATATATGTCGGATATTTTTGTATCTACACAAATTTTATATTTTCGCACAAAAAATCATTGCGCGGAATTTTATTTCGTTCTTCTTTTATCATTTTTTACGATAAATGTAAATTACTAACTAATTTATACCAAGGGAGATATATACCTTATACATTGATACCTATGATTTTTATTTTTGTTCCAGATGTACCAGATCCACCGGGACGTCCGATGTCGACCAATTTTACATCTCGTTCTATCACGATATCATGGGCACCGAGTGAAAACTCTCATAACAATCCGATCTCTCACTACATTATACACGTTCGGTAAGTCTCAGTATCGTGTACATATTTAAATTTAGACGTGTATCGTGTATTTAATTCATCTGATTTATTGAACCCTAGAATGGTAACCTGGGGTGAAAAACCACCCTGGGCGACTTTAAATCCCGTGCCCTTTCTCCCTTATAATTTTGACTAACTTCTAACTAATTTTTAACTAACTTATTCGACTTCAAGCAAAATTGCCCTAGTTTCACGTGATTCTAACTTAAAAAACCAAAAGAATGAGCCCAAGTTGAACCCTTTTCGTGAAATTGTACCGGAAATGTGAAATTTTGAAAATTGGGGTAGTTTATCACCCCAGGTTACCATAATAGGTAAAAAAAAAATAAGGTTACCATTCAAGGGTTAATAATTTCATTGATATTATGATAAATCTTTCTTTCTCCCTATGTACATATTTCAACATATACAGTAAAAATACATTATTATGCCGGGAGTCACCCTTAATATTGAATAAACATCGAAACAGTCGAGGTCGTGTCCCAAGCGCCAAGTACATGTACGACACGAAAAAGACATTCGATTATGTCCCTTCTCGCGTCGCAACCCCTTTTCCTGTCACTACTGTTGTTTTTTTCTCAAAACACGACACGAAAGTAGCCATGAAGAGAAAACGCTTCGCGTTATATCAGCTTCCCACACTTTTCTGGCAATGCAATGAACGATAAGGGGGATGGGGATAGAGAATGTTCGCAAAAAGACAGGAAACGTTGTTCCCAGTACTCGAAACTTGCGATGAGTTGGCCAGCTCTTCCCTTACTTGATGGAACTGTGTACACTGGCATCGTACATTTTATAGATATACATATATATATGTGTGTATATCTATATATATATATATGGGTTGTTCCACCATTAACCACCGAGCCATCTGGCACCAAATTTTTTATTCGTTTGCCATTACCACATTGTATTTCCCATCGTAAAAATGAGATGATTCGTAAAGTTCCATCCCCTTAATTCCACGTCTTCTCAAGAAACGTTATTATTACAATACATAAGAAAACTTAAACCTTATATTCCTCGAAAACTCGCGTAAAAACTCGTTCGACCGATTCCTTCGAATTATCCTTGTTTCTTTTTTATTTCTCATTTTTAAATAAAATAGCAAAACGGCCAACGAACGAAAAATTGTATCCCCGACTTTTCGATGGTTAAGGGTGAAATGACCCATATATTTATATAGATAACGTGTGCCGCTATTCTTGAGAGTGCAGCACACATATAGTACCTCGGCGCAGAGCACTCGGTGGTCGTGGAATTCAGTGCTAGTGGAAAGGAAGAGAGGGGTTTTAGGGGCTTCGAGGGAAAGGACCCGGGGGGTTGCAAACCTGCAACAAACTCAATCGTGATACGGAATAAGACGCGTCAGTCTACCTCTCCGACTTCAACGTGTTCTCGAATCCGCAGGCGGTGCTGAGTACATACATATTATACTATATGGCGAGAGGGAGGGTGAGGGGGGTGGAGTGAGCGCGAGAGTGAACTCTCGAGTGCGCGCTCTCGTCGGAATTGTTGCAATCGTTACCCGTCGACGTGCTGATAGTTATATGCGTATGTGTGTGTGTGTGTAAACGCAACGAGTTGGGCGCTCTCAGACGAGAGAAGAGGAACCCAGGATACGGGCTTGCGCGAAATAAAGGGGTTTTTGCGCGATTTCGGCGATTGAAAAAATCATCGTGCTTTCGTCATAAAAGAAGAGAGTACGAAACGTAAAAAGATGAGGGTCTGAACGAGATTCGGGCTTTACTGAAACGTATGAAAATTATCGATTTTGTGTTTGAAAATTTGAGTTTCGTGGAAACGGTGTTAGGAGGCTCGAAATATATTTCGATTATAGAATTTAATTAATTCGTGAATATGAATATAACTTCGTATGGTTATTGGTCGGTTAGTCAATCCGATCGATCGATCGTCGTCCAGGTTTCGTTCTACTTCGCAGAAATATTTATTCTTACGAAGATAAATTTTTTTGATTCTCGTTGATTCGCTGGAATAAAAGCGTTAATAAATTTATGATAACGTTAATAATCGTGGCAACGATAAATCAATCAATCTTGTCGGAAAAAATTAGCTTCGAAGCCAAAGTAACGACAAGCTTTTGGTTTCAACAATATTGATTTATCGCTTTTTTTGTATTCCTTCTCCTACATGATAAAATAAAATTTACGAATGAAAAAATAGTTGATGTAAAAAAAATTATTAAATTTATGATGAAGTAACGAAGATCAAAATGAAATACGAACAATGAATCAAAAACGTTGATAAAAAGATAATTAAAAAATCTGAATTACTTTGTTTTTAAAGTAATATTTCTGTCCGAGCGTCGATTGGTTGGTTAACAGCATATTAATTAACGTCATTATAATTTTAATTATACCTTTAATTAGACCGAAGCAATTTTCTTTTTCATTACATTTAATTCACCGAAAACAAGCTCGAGAAGTTGCCGACAGAGGGACGTCGTTGGATTCATCGGATTTCCGCTAGTCGAAGACGCAGGCTACGGGCGTTTTATACATACCTACATATACATGTTCTACGTCAAGCTCTGCCCCGTCATCGTTACGCGTTTCCCGGTCGTACATAATCGCGGCCGCGATTGCAAGTAGCCCACTATGAAGCTGCCGAGAAAACGTGGAAAACTCCAAGAGTTTTGCTATTCTTCTTTTTCTCCTTCTTCGCCGAGTCGTTCTTTCAGGGTCTTTCAGGGTGAAGAGAAAAAAAAAAGAACAAGAAAACCAAATGAATAAAATGAAAGAAATAGGACGGGGGGGGGGAGTCGAGCATAAGAAAACGACGAGCGGGAGTAAGAAGTGCAGTGCTCGATAAGCACCCTTTGTTCTTTCCCTTCTCTCGCGAGGAGTCGGAAACAAGAGCAGGGGGAGAAAAAGAGAGAGAGAGAGAGAACGAGATAGATAGACAGAGAGAGAGAGAGAGCAAGACCAAAAGAGGATACACGCGCATTCGCATTGAGCAGACCTTCGTGCGACGTCCGTTATCTCCTCTCGCTCGCTACTTCTTCCGTTCTTCCTAAACCCCCCTCTTGCCCCGCTCTCTCATTCTTCGCGAATGTTCTTCGCTCTTAACGTTTTGTTTTTCTTTTGTTTTCTTTTTTCTTCTAGTTTCTCTCGTTCTGTTTCTTAACGGACGAGAAAAATTCGCTATCGGCACTTCCAAGTATCTCATACAGAAAGCGAATGGCCGAGGCGGTTACCGCGAGGGGTATTGCCGCTTACCGGCTAGCACCCCGGTAGCCATTCTGTACACATCTTAAATTCTCTTTTACTCGTTACACGTATACGACATGGGCATATTGACCACGAAATAAAAAAATGTATGAGACGAGAGAAAATACAGTTATATCGTGTATACCACATGTTCCGTGTCCCACGATATCAACCGCCTGACCACACGTTGACGTACTTCACTTGATTCGTCGTAAACTTTGAGCTCTCTTCTTATCTCTAACCTTCTCTCGCGTTTTTTTTTCTCCCTTGGCTCTCATGGACCAATATTCTTCTCTCATCCGTAAGATCATTTCGATAGAACAAAAAAAACGCCGATAGTTACGAGTTCACCGTATTGTTTACCACCGTGTGTAATAAAAGGTGTAGTTTGAAAAAACTCGGCAGGTATTTTTAACGATATATCTGCACCCGCGTGTATCTATATATAATTGCTGTGATAAAATGGCTTCGATAAACTCACGTCGAGGGCTTCGCGAGTACTGCGTGGAAATTGACATAAAGAGGAAAATGTTCGCAAAGTGTATAGTGGATAGAAGTCTCGATGAGGGGAAGGAGGTGGTTTGACGGGAGGAATGACGAATGTTGTAAAAATTTATTTTACCGATAAAAAAAATGAAAAAGAAAAAATATACATATGAGCGAGGGATAAAAATAAAAGCGTGCCCAACGAGAGAACCGCCATTTGAGGACCGGAAATTTGCTCTAACTTCCCACGGCAGTCGCGCGGTTCGCAAATATACGTGTATATATCGGTAAGTTACACATAAAAGAGGAAACAAAAATGAAAAAATGGGACTATAAACGAAAACTACACAGCGAAACGATATAGGTACATATATATGCGAAGAGAGAGAGAGAGAGAGAGGGAGAGAAAGAAGGCAGTGGTCTCTAAGCGCAGGGGTGGTTTTTATCAAATATCAAAGTTTGATTCCACGGGACAAGTTTTGGCGAGCCAATCCTCGTGCTTCGCAGCGTCGAGGCCACTTGACACATACTCTTCTCCTCTCCCTCTTTCTCCCTTTCTCTGCCTAAATCTAACCAACAATACCATGGACTAGTAGAAAAACAAAAAATTACCTTCCATAACAAAATTCGTTAAAACTTTCATCGCTCTTTTATCCGAACACTCGCGTCCTACAATATTTGTTCACCGACCACACTTTCTACGGCTACCTGGGAAAGTCGCGATCGATCGAATGTTTCTTTTGTTTTGTCTCGTTCACGATATCAAACGTGAAGTACAATTTTAAAACGGCATTACTACGAATTTTTCAAAACGTTCCCAATCTAAACGTGAGCCCGATATTATTTCACCGAAGCCAGATTGAAATACGACCGTAACGCGATCAAGTGTATTTTTTTCACGTCGAATATAGTTTCAGCCCTTCCTTTTCATACCATGGTCATCGTGAAGATCGACGCAAATTTATTCAATTTTCGACGAGGCAGGAATGAAGATACTTTAATAATTACATTTCAATTCAATATTATACACCCCTCTTTGAGATACCTATATAGATATAAATGTTTAAGTACCTCGCTCTATGTACATACATGCATGCATCACTATTCTATATATCGTAACGAATGGGGTTTGCGCTCGTGAGAGTCCTGAAAGAGAAATTTAATTGGAATGAAGATGTAAGAAAAAAAGGGAATATAAAAAAAGCTCGTTCGAATTCACGGAGTTTCTGACTGAGCGAGAGAGAGAGAGAGGGAGGGAGAGAGGGAGGGAGGTTACTAGAGTCTGCGGCCTGCTGATGATGGTAGAGTGGTAGAGAGAGCATCGCGGCTGCGGAGTTATTTCGAATATATACGTTCTTTCAATGGTCCTTTCAATCCAGTCCTGACGGAATACCACGCAGTCCTCACTATTTGTCTGTATATATACATATATATATATATATGTATATATATATATATATGTACATAGCACAGGGTCCACTCCAATTCATCCGAAATTCCAACGAGATAAGGGATAAGAAAAGGGAAAGAGGTTTCGCGTTCTCGTTGAGGCAACAGACGGTAAGAAAAGGATTTATATACAGATATATATACAAGCATTCCATACGTCCATCCACGAGGATTAATCGTCGGACGTTCATCCATATTGAATCCACTTTCGGAAGAGTTACAATTCTTTAAATTGATCGCGTTTGCATTTTTCTCGATACTCGGGGACTCTACGTTTCTCCTGTCTTTTCTATTTCATCACTATATATACATATATATATATATATATATATATATATATATATATACATATACATAAGTATGTTAGTATAGTCTATATACATAGTTGCCGTTGGTGACATTTTACTGAGTAAAGCGAGTGCAGAGTGCACCTATCTATTCGAGCTATACATATGTAAGCGTATATAAATATACCGGGTGTCTCGCGAGTCTCGCAACGTCCGATACCTGCGAGTAGCTGATAATCAATGGAACGAACAATTCGCGATAGTTTTTTAAACGAGAAACGATCAAAATTGTCGAATCGGAGATTTGAAAACGGCAGCGTTCGAACGTGATCGAGAGGATAAGCAACGTCTATCCAAAGTTTAAACGGGCATCGATTGTCGCGTTGCTCGTGCTACGGACAATGAGCGAGCAAAGTTCAAACAACCCAACGTCGACAAGTTATAACTCGTATCCGATAACTATAGCCTCCGGTCTAACGTCGCAACGCGCGACAATCGATGTCCCTTTAACCTTCGGATACGAGTTGTTGTCCTCTTGATCGCGTTCGACCGCGGCCGACTACGGACTCTCCCATTGGACGACTACAATCGTCTCGCATTCAAAAACTATCGACTATCTCGAGTGCGGACTTTGCATTTGTGTTGGTAACACCAACAGCTATCCGCAGGTAACGGGCCGATGCGGGACTTCGGGGACACCTCGTATATGTATATGTATACGTATATGTATATGAGGATGTTTGTATGCGCGTGTAGATCGAGTATGGTACCCCCAACGTCCGTACTTTCGCGAAAGACCCTCCCGAGGGTTCAACCAATCAGGATCTTCATAATTAACTTTTCTGTCTAATTTTCTCAATGGCCGATTAGGTGCGGCACTCTGTGGAAACCTTCAACCCCAAGCCCCCCCAAGCCCCCTTTTCCAGCTCTACGTACCCGTGTGCCATGCTCTCTTTCACATAAACATTGCAGCGGTGGCCAGCTCGAGGATTAACCCCTCCTCCCCCCCGGCCGGCGATATAAACACATAGCGTGCTAGATACTGTGGCGAGGATGGAAAATGATAATAGAGATACACCCCGAGAAATCACGGGGGAATTTTCGTTACAGAGATTTCCACTTGCTACGACTGGCCCTTGGACCCCTGAAACGTTTCTTTTCGTGATTGTTTTTTTTTGTTGTTGTTTCGTTTCCTTTTTTCTGTATCTCTTTCGTAGATTGCTATCCATTCTACGAGAGCTTACTACCGTCGTATAAGAAATAACAAAAGAAATGGAATTTCGTCGATAATATCTTATCTTTTGTTCTTTGTAATTCTCACTTGTTGATCGATTAATATAATGAAAAAAATTTTATTTATTCACGTAACGAGTTTCGTCGTTGACTCGGTCGAAGTAAATTTCATTATCCGAATTTTCTTAATTTTTCAACAAAAAACAAATCATCGAACAAACGAGATTTCATCGATTTAATTTTCATCGTGTTTTTTAAATCTTCCTTTATTCTCTGAGTAAATAAATAAATTCGTCGATATTACATTTATATTAATACAAAAATTCTTCGTCGCTACGAAGTAATCTTTTCTCCAGGACTATTCGTTGGCTTCATCACGTTTCTCAATATATTATATTTTGTTCCTTGACCTTTTGCCCTACGATCACGGGTGACTCCCGTAGTCAGATAATCGGGCCAATAATGAGTTCCACGAGCTTGGCCCGTGGCGCGTCGGTCGAACTCGATGTAAACAACATCTGCCACGCTCGTGTTTTCGTAATTGGGCCAGGCCTCGTGGTATTCCTTAAGCGCGATGCTAAGTTATACCTCGAACACGTATTTACATTCCGTCAGTCGTGTGCGATTGGCACAACTTAGACAACGCTTTGTCGAACGACGAAACAACTCGATGCCCGGACACTCTTGTTTTTGTTTCTAGCACACGCCGTTGAAACTTAAATCGTAGGGCAAGGGGTTAATTTCTTGTACGCTCTTAGAATATCTACGTGTACCGGCATACATATGTATATATCTATATATATATATATATATATATATATATATATATATATATATATATAGATAACATAACATTATGTATATAGTAACGTCGGATTGGGCTTATAGATTTTATATATGTATATAGCTACGTTCGTCGAAATAGTTTGGCAAAATTCCAGGAAATACGTGGTGACCCGACAACTGAATCGAATTGTTCGCTCTCGGCACACGAAGCGGAAGTAAAAAAGACATTTGTTTAACCACCGTGCTCCCTCTCCCTCCCTCGCCTCTCTCGCCCTCCCCCCCCCACCCCTTCGTCCCCCAGCCCCTCGACTCCCACTTTCTCACTCGCTCGTTCGGTCGTTCCGGCTAAAGTAGTTCAACGATGCGCGAATTTCGTCCCGAATCTCATCGATGTATTATGGGACACACGAGAGAGCGACAGAGATGGGAGATAGAGAGAAAGAACACGCCGAACACTCTCGGTGTTCCAGGGCGCGCGATTCAGCACCATTAAGTCCGAATTACAATACGCTACGTTACGGATACCACTTTAATGATCCTCCCTAGCTCTCTCTCTCTCTCTCGCTCTCGCCCGCGTACGAATGAACGAGTGCTCGAGAGCTTGCTCGAAACTCGAATAATCCAACAGACGCGCGTATAATTATTGAGCAAATTTCGTCATTGTTACGCGCATTAAAATAATTCTTTTTCCTCGGCCGTCCGGGCTTTTGGCGAACCTAACGAGCTCTGATTATCGGACAGTCACGGTTAATGGCACGCACCGTGCCGCTTAAAATTGTATTTATAGTAGAGAAACATTGAAAAAAAAAACAAAAAAAAAGGAAACGAAAATTGATTTTGATAATTGTTCAATCCTTTGAGTTATTTGCATATATATTTGTTTCGCAAGGCAATGATTGTCACGCTAGGTATCTTGTGCTATTATCAAAGGATTTAAGGATTGCAAATTTAAGTGGACACGTATTGAATAAATATGATTTTGGAAGGAAAATGGTTGTGATTTTTCACAGTTTTACGTTTTGGTGCAACCCTGTTGACGAAACGATCATTTTCGCAATAATTGTCGCGAAACTTATACTTTTACGTACATTACAAATATCGTGGTAAAGTTCAAATTTTTCTGTTAAAAACAACGAAACTATGTGAAAAATCATTTTTCTTTTTCGGTTTTGACCGTCAACATATCCAAAAATGGATAATACGACCACGATATATGTTATGTACGGGAAATTATCGATTTCGCAACCGCCTATTAAAGTTGATTTTGATCAAAACAATTTTATTTCACTGGTCTCCCTAAGTGCCAAGTCCGCGAAAGTGAACATGGGCTTCGGGGCCGAGGGAAGGACTCAAATTTGTTTCGTCCAAAACGAGTTTAATGAAATAGTCCCGTCCATATTTTCCAAAATTTTACCAGCCTAATAACAATAAAACAACCTAACGATTCAATCTTTCGCCTTTTTGAGTGGGAAAATCTCAAAAACCGTCTATAGTCCTAAAATATACGTATGATACCAAGTTAACAGAACCTTTCGACCAATATTTACAACGAAAATACACAAAATTAAAAGAAAATTTGTCAAAAACTCAAATTATTATCGAATTTCGAACTTTTTCGTATATTTCCAATACTTTGACACAAACCGCTTGAAATCTTTTCCTTTCACGAAAATATATATATATATCTCCAGGACACGGTAAAATGGATAAAGATACAAGAATAGTGTTCCGTTACTTTGTAGGCAAAATATATTAAAATTTCTATAGAGAGTACAACGTTACGTACGAATGTAGGATGTTGATAGTGGATTTTGACGGGATATCGATGTTCAACGAATGTACGATAATGCGATGTAGCGAAATGGCATTTCAAACATCATAGACACAAACTCTATATACATATAGTGCATATATCGTCTTACATATGGCTTTTCCCTCTCAAACAGTGAGGCGCGGTGAGGGAGGCGAGTCTAACGGTGATTATCTCTGACTGGTTGAGCTCGATGGCAGCGGGAGTTCTTCGAGGGGGATTATCTCACTGTCTCG